>CM031378.1:55879673-56547804 GCA_018208015.1 Medicago ruthenica | reverse complement strand
GATGATTAACGGAAGTTGCCTTAAAGTTGAGTAAGTTTCGAGTACCAGTTGCTGCTACTTTTTTAGTAATGGTGATTAGTAAATCTTCTGAAAGTTTCTCCATGATTGAGAGAAGAAGGAATTTGATTTTTCTAGAGAGTTGGTTTTTTTTCTGGAAACGAAATGACAATGGGAGAAGTGGAAAGTAGGTTTTGTACTCATTACTGAAGGGAAACTGAAAAGACTTGGTTGAAAAAGTTGAAAAATTCAACCACGTGGCGAGAGGAGAACTGAAGGGTCTCTGAACCAAGCCGTCAGTTACTTCTTCTAGGAGCCAAAAAGTCTCCGAAAATAGTGTTGTAATAATAACTGCTTTGGGAACTGCTCGAGGTAAATGACGTCATCGTTTAAGAAGATGTAAAGTTTCCATCTGTAACACCCATACTAACTTTAACTAGTATATTAGCATGTGCGTTAAACTGATACTGGATACATTTAAAAAAAATTCAATAATAATAATAATACATCACAAATGAATGAATACAAGTTTACTCGTTGTACAAATAATCCATTACTTTTACAATAATTATACAATGTCCAATAAGCTCCTGAGCTGGTACACAACGAGCAACTGTACTCCATCCAGTATCCCTCTGAAGAAACCCATCACGAACCTCTGACTTGCCTGTAAACCTGCACCAGAAGGAATGGGATGAGACATAATGTCTCAGTGAGCTCTACCCAACCTACTGTTGGCAACCACAGGGAACCTAGGGTCGCCATGCCTACCTTGGCAATCTTGGGGATTTCCTATGATCGCCAAGTCTTTTGTCTGCCTATGACTATAAGTCCTTCTGTATCTATATCTTGAACTGCCTATAACCTTTGCTGTGACTATCTATGACCATGACTGTAATCTGGCTATAACTTTAACTTAGTGATCGAGGGGAAACCTAGGACCACTTTCTGATAGCTGTCTATAACTATAACTGTAACTTCCTTTGTCTATAACTGTAACTGTGACTTTGACTATAACTATAAAACATAAAACATATACACAGTTCGATAGCAGTTTTATGTTAGCTGTTAGCGTTGAACAAACAATTATCTGAGTTCATTTTACGGAGGGCACCCGGGTGGAGCAACCCCGAGATACGTCTCCCTATAAACCGGTGAAATTCCTATCATATCAGGCTAACACCGGACTCCCTATAAAACGTGTGGACAACCCTCTCGGAGAAGTCCCATCCGGCGAATCCCGGAGTCTGATGAACACGCCACTATAAAACGTGCAAGCACGCCACTATAAAACGTGTAAACACGCCAATATCTTTAATCTTTAATTCTTTAACTTTAACGTATGAACATATAATCTGTTACTGTAATTCTATAACAATCCTGTAACGTATAAACTATAATCTATGATTCTTGGCTTATCGTTCTCATAAGCCACCTATAACCGTTGAAGAATCAACACTATAACTTACCTATAACTTTGATTGCCGAAGCATTCCTATTATTCTCGTATTCTAAAATGAATACATCTATAAGCATGTTTACCTAAAATAGGTTCCAACTTGATTATTATCTCATTCTTGGATTCGTGTAAACTGAAACGAGTCCGTAACATGGCCAGGTAAGGGTTAAACCCTAAACTAGGTCCTTAACATCACTATAATAGCTTATGGATTAAGATAATCCACTCTTGACCATTGTACCTATCCTCATCTATAATTCATCCATACATTCTCTAAAGGATAGGGCTTTCTATGCTTGTTAACGATGCTTAGTCACTACATATCGTTATTGAGTCCGAGGTAGCGTTGGTTAGCCGGAATGGTGCGAGAAATGATGAAAAAACATAACATGTGCTGCCCTGTCACATCGTGTCACGATTTGGAAATCGTGACACGATTTCCTACTCAGAAAATGGGTTTGTTCCTGCCTGTGAAATCGTGACACGATTGGAAAATCGTGACACGATTTTACCTGCAGTTAGACAGCTTTTGGCAAGTTTTAAACGTGATTTTTCACCATTTCAGCTTATCCAACATACCCAGACATCATAACATCCTTAAGGCTCAATTTCTAAAGCATATAGCCAGTATACATCATGAATAATCAAGGATTAACATGGAAAGGCAAATAGGGCATTAAACCATAAACTAGGTCATAAAACTATAAACTTTGAACTTGAACAAAAAAGGTTATAAACCCTAGGGAGCTCACCTCAATCATCTTATCAAAGCTTGCCAAGCTTCCAAATCCCTAATCCTAGCATGATTCTCCTCAAACCCTAGCTTCCAATCCTTTCCTTTTCTTGCTTTTCTTTAGCTTTACTCTTGCTCCATCTTTCCCAAAAGCCACACTTGCTTGAAGTACAAGATTATAAGATGAAGTTTGATGAATTATGGCAAGGAGGGGGGGGGGGGCGTGTGAGTGGAAGAAGAGAGGGGGAGAAAACCAGTTTGGAGAGGGAAGGGAAAAAGGAAAGAATGACAAGAAAATATCTTGTTTTCCTTCTTAAAACAATTCTTCTTAATTCAAATAATTACACAAATGCCATTGCCACATATTACTACTTTGCCATTGCTCCCATTTAAACTATCTCTGATGCATCGCCTCAATACTGATAAATATCCAAGTAATAAGCGGGATATTACACTCTACCCCCCTTAAAGAAATTTCGTCCTCGAAATTTAGAAAATCCTTCCGAGATCCTGAAAGGTAATCCTTTCTACCTCTTCCTCTACTATGAAAATTTCCAATTCTATTAGCTTATTTGAATTTCATGGCAACTCTTGGGTCCGACATGTAAATTAGTCACGTATCCTTATTAAACCATACTGGTTAAAACTTGTTCTTTAGCCATGATTCCCGTTTCTATTAACCAAAACATATGACAATCTCTTTCCTGCCGAAAGGTCTAACGTATATTACATAACTATTATCTGTTAAGGCGTATGGTTATCTGAACCAACATATCCATGTTAACCTGAAGTCGTCGAGTCATTCTGTTTTTCCTCAATTATTCCAACTTTCCGAAGAATCTATTACATTACTTTTAATTCAGAAGAATTCTTATCTTTAACTTTCGCCTCGAAAGACGACCTGTTACTGTTACATTTGTATCATCCTTTATATAGGTTAGTCTTGCACCGCAAGCATCCGATATAGAGTATCCTTAAACGGAAGTGAAGCCTATTACAATTACCTTCACGTTTCAAATAGAAAGTGGTTATGGTTTACGTTCCTTTCTTTCGGTTGTCCTGGTGTAGCTATTATCACAACCATAAGCATTGCTCACATTCCCTTTGCGGGAAATCCTTTAAGCTCGAGAAATCTTATGAGCCACTCGTGCTCCCATTTAATAAATCAACAATAACATGTAACCAAAGGTCTTAGGAACCTTCCTCTTTACCAATACTTTCAAACTTATGAAAATCCAGTATAAGTGACGTGTGGCATAAGCCGTCTTACATATCATCATTGTCCATAGCACATAGCCTCTAAACATAATCGAGTACGTGCACACTCCTATCGGGTACACAGCACACCGCATTATCATTGTCCAACTACGGGACATCATACTTAGTCAAAATATACTTGAGACAAAGCCACGCCAACTAAGGTCACTCTTCTTGCTCTTAACTCATGTTTGCACTCTTTGAGTAACTACAATCCCGTATGTAACTATGATTACGTCCCATAGACGTTATAACTTATTTTGTTCAAGAACATTCTCCGTTTTCTAAAAGAAAACTCTATTCTGTTCGCTATTCAAAATAGCACTCTTAAACTCTGAATCCTTTAATTCATGACTTGAATTCACGTAGCCTTTTACTATAAACTATGAGTACTCTTCTGATCGGTGTAAAACATTTCCTTCCTTTATCTGTTAACATTAAGTTCAAGAATTTCTGAACTTCTCAACTGAGACTTTCTTGCTAAAACATTACCGACTGCGTACCACGGTTACCGATACTTGTCACACGACTATAAAATATGTTACACTACTATCTAAGTAGCATAAACTCTGCCTGATCAGTATACATAATACTAATCATAACCTGTTACATACCTGTTACATGCGACATGCTAGCATAACGTGGATACGATGCGGAATAACCACATGCCACTGAATAATTCCTCTTAATTAAACTTACTATTCAAGTTAACTTTAAGTTACTGAGCTAAACAGCTAGACCATCGTATGAAATGTGGCCTCCTTCGCTATGAACTCATTTTGCTGTAAACACATTCTTTTAAGTTATCAAACTGCTTCGATTCTCGTATCTCATGAGTTTCGAGATCTGAAACATCCCTCGACTCATCTATCAAAATTTCCTGTTAGGACTGATGATAAGCTCAAATCATCACTACTTACAATCATTCTGTAACTTGAGAATTAATCTCTGAATACCTTTCCTGTAATTCATCTGGCAAGGACTTCACCAACGTCCTTTTCTCCAAACTTCAGCTTTGATTTATCTGTTAACTCATAATCGGATTTCTTCTCCGCTGCGCAACTCTGATTTAAACAATTAACTTGGGATGGAAGTAACACACCACTATTACCATCTAAAATCTCTTTGGCCAATCTTTTAACTTTATAACTTTGTAGTTACCACCCATGACCATCTTATCTTATAATTTCTCTTGTGGTTTAATCCACCTGTTCAACTTACTGATTACTCGACGCTTGACTTTGCGTTTCCTTTCGAACATAAACAAAATTCTTACTTCCACGAAATACACCGAACCCTGTAGACAATCTTTAACAATGAATTCGAGCCCAATGATGCTCCTATTAAAACAACTTAAGTTCATACATTATTTACTTGTGGTAACTTCTAGAAACATACTATGACTTCCGGAAATCCTCGTCTTTCATATACTTAATCGATTAATGAATCGAGTCTCACCCTGTAATTATCCGTAGGGATTTTACATCCACAACCTTTTTCCAAGACACTTAGGTCCACATAACTCTAACATAATTCTTGGTCACTTCTCGGATTGCTCCGGGAATAATCTGTCTGGATAAAAACTCAACTTTTACCGGCTCTCCTGTAAATTCAAACACGTAATACACCTCTTCGAGTACCCGATTAATAAATCTGTAAGCTTCAATACTTAACATTTTACATTGGATCCTTCCTATAACTTATTACCGTATCCACAATTCCATTCTAATCTCATTATCTGAATAGCATTCCATATGTCTTCTCGACCGTTGCCCTCTTCATGGTTTCGAACACTCCGAGATCTGTATTTCCACTATCCTTAACACATACTATCATAAGATGATCTCTGCGGCTTAACTGAATACTCGTGTAAGGAGCCCATCAAAGGAAAACATAGAACTCCTTAACATTAACCATAGCTTTAACCATAACTTGTACGTTAGTGACGATCTTACTGCTCAATCCTCGAAACCGGTCTACTATAATCTGACGACATAAGATTCAATCTTTAATCCATAAATAAGTCTCTTACCTATCGGCTATCAAAAACTCATCCGGTCAAAGTGCGCAAGTCCTTCCATCCTTACACACTATGTCCTTACTAGAATTCCAGAGTTTCCGATAATTAATTGATCATTCCTTATTCCAAGTCGCTGGGTTTTGTACCGTAATTCTTTACCTCTGTACCCTGAATAAAACTCTATCCCACTTTAACTTTCCAAATTGCGGTTCCCGTTGAGATTCCAAAACATTCCTTAAAGTATTTCCATAGTTCTTTACTATTCATGTCTCCTCGGAGAAGGCATCGTTCAATGATGCGTCCAACTAGTTAAGGTACCTGACCTTACTCTTTAATACCTCTTATATTCCTGAAACTTGGCCGTTAACTGGCTCAGTTACTCCACTGTTAGAGAACCATCCTTTGACACAAAACACTTTGTCAAATTCGTCTTAGAATCTGACGTCTTAACCTTCACCCTTTGAACACTTCTTTCCTCCTTGGTCACATTCAGCTCTCGGATATTTGTCCTAACTGTCATACACTAGACTGAGTTGATCAGGCTCAACTAGACATGACATTTAGAACAACATCTGGAACCCAATGATTCCACTACTTTTATTGAATCTTAAATGACCCATGGCACGGTCTGAATCGACCTGCTCTGATACCAATTGTAACACCCATACTAACTTTAACTAGTATATTAGCATGTGCGTTAAACTGATACTGGATACATTTAAAAAAAAATCAATAATAATAATAATACATCACAAATGAATGAATACAAGTTTACTCGTTGTACAAATAATCCATTACTTTTACAATAATTATACAATGTCCAATAAGCTCCTGAGCTGGTACACAACGAGCAACTGTACTCCATCCAGTATCCCTCTGAAGAAACCCATCACGAACCTCTGACTTGCCTGTAAACCTGCACCAGAAGGAATGGGATGAGACATAATGTCTCAGTGAGCTCTACCCAACCTACTGTTGGCAACCACAGGGAACCTAGGGTCGCCATGCCTACCTTGGCAATCTTGGGGATTTCCTATGATCGCCAAGTCTTTTGTCTGCCTATGACTATAAGTCCTTCTGTATCTATATCTTGAACTGCCTATAACCTTTGCTGTGACTATCTATGACCATGACTGTAATCTGGCTATAACTTTAACTTAGTGATCGAGGGGAAACCTAGGACCACTTTCTGATAGCTGTCTATAACTATAACTGTAACTTCCTTTGTCTATAACTGTAACTGTGACTTTGACTATAACTATAAAACATAAAACATATACACAGTTCGATAGCAGTTTTATGTTAGCTGTTAGCGTTGAACAAACAATTATCTGAGTTCATTTTACGGAGGGCACCCGGGTGGAGCAACCCCGAGATACGTCTCCCTATAAACCGGTGAAATTCCTATCATATCAGGCTAACACCGGACTCCCTATAAAACGTGTGGACAACCCTCTCGGAGAAGTCCCATCCGGCGAATCCCGGAGTCTGATGAACACGCCACTATAAAACGTGCAAGCACGCCACTATAAAACGTGTAAACACGCCAATATCTTTAATCTTTAATTCTTTAACTTTAACGTATGAACATATAATCTGTTACTGTAATTCTATAACAATCCTGTAACGTATAAACTATAATCTATGATTCTTGGCTTATCGTTCTCATAAGCCACCTATAACCGTTGAAGAATCAACACTATAACTTACCTATAACTTTGATTGCCGAAGCATTCCTATTATTCTCGTATTCTAAAATGAATACATCTATAAGCATGTTTACCTAAAATAGGTTCCAACTTGATTATTATCTCATTCTTGGATTCGTGTAAACTGAAACGAGTCCGTAACATGGCCAGGTAAGGGTTAAACCCTAAACTAGGTCCTTAACATCACTATAATAGCTTATGGATTAAGATAATCCACTCTTGACCATTGTACCTATCCTCATCTATAATTCATCCATACATTCTCTAAAGGATAGGGCTTTCTATGCTTGTTAACGATGCTTAGTCACTACATATCGTTATTGAGTCCGAGGTAGCGTTGGTTAGCCGGAATGGTGCGAGAAATGATGAAAAAACATAACATGTGCTGCCCTGTCACATCGTGTCACGATTTGGAAATCGTGACACGATTTCCTACTCAGAAAATGGGTTTGTTCCTGCCTGTGAAATCGTGACACGATTGGAAAATCGTGACACGATTTTACCTGCAGTTAGACAGCTTTTGGCAAGTTTTAAACGTGATTTTTCACCATTTCAGCTTATCCAACATACCCAGACATCATAACATCCTTAAGGCTCAATTTCTAAAGCATATAGCCAGTATACATCATGAATAATCAAGGATTAACATGGAAAGGCAAATAGGGCATTAAACCATAAACTAGGTCATAAAACTATAAACTTTGAACTTGAACAAAAAAGGTTATAAACCCTAGGGAGCTCACCTCAATCATCTTATCAAAGCTTGCCAAGCTTCCAAATCCCTAATCCTAGCATGATTCTCCTCAAACCCTAGCTTCCAATCCTTTCCTTTTCTTGCTTTTCTTTAGCTTTACTCTTGCTCCATCTTTCCCAAAAGCCACACTTGCTTGAAGTACAAGATTATAAGATGAAGTTTGATGAATTATGGCAAGGAGGGGGGGGGGCGTGTGAGTGGAAGAAGAGAGGGGGAGAAAACCAGTTTGGAGAGGGAAGGGAAAAAGGAAAGAATGACAAGAAAATATCTTGTTTTCCTTCTTAAAACAATTCTTCTTAATTCAAATAATTACACAAATGCCATTGCCACATATTACTACTTTGCCATTGCTCCCATTTAAACTATCTCTGATGCATCGCCTCAATACTGATAAATATCCAAGTAATAAGCGGGATATTACACCATCGAAGGTTACAGTTTTTTCAACATGTAGGAAAAAGAAAAAATGTCAACTTCTTCTCTTCCTTCGATCACGAATCGAAGCAGACATTTTTTGGGGGCAATTTGTTAGCCCATATTTTTATGAGCTAAGAATATGCTCTAAATATGCATTAAATGCTGAAGGGAATCTTGCAAAGATTCTGTTTAATCGAATAACAAAAAGAATCTTGGTATTGTTCACAGGTTCGAATACAAGGCTAAGGCAAAGAAGGAGGACTTCGAACCAGAAGGCAGATCGAACAAGCGTATGATCGAATCGAAGCAACAAAGTTCTGGACTTAGCACAATTCTGACAAACTTTCACAACACTCAGTTCGACTTCGAAAGATGCAACCGTCCCAAGGAGCAGTTAAGTGCATGCAGGGTGTACGTGGCAGGACATTTGGCAGTAGTATAGTGTTCGACCGTTAGGGCAGTTTACTTTCGAAAGTCTATATATAGTAGTTTTTTAGTCAGAAAACTGGTCGCAATTCATTTTATACAAAATCCTTGTAAACTCAAAGTACCCACGCTATCGAGAGAAACAAGTGAAATGGGATCTAAGTATGAATCTGTGAACCATCTTTTTTCTGTAAAACATATTTTACAATTCAATGCAATTTACTTTTTCATGAAATGCATCTTTTAAACACTTTAAAGTTTCATGCAAAGTTTAACTTTCTCATTTAAATTCTGTTCATTTCCGTTTCGATCGAAACACAGTATTTATTAAACAGGAACATGTTCTTCCTTGTTATTTGCAATTCAAGTAACTTTTATGATTAATTCTCCCAAAAACTACACTGAAATGTTTATGCGTAATGGACATTCAAATAATTTAAAGAATTCAATCAAAGCACTATGCTCCTGAGATTCACTAGTTGGTCTCGCAAGCAATTAATTTAGACTAGCGGTTGTTTACCAAATTTGGGGGTAAACAGTATGTCAGGCAAGCCATATCAACAATTATCACATATACATTTAAATAAGCAAACATGGTTACATAACTCAGCATTTATATCATATTCATATTCAATTATAATCTCAATCACAATCTCCAATCATATATCAAACACTCAAGATTCATTAAGTATCAACAATTAATTTATAATGTTAATCACAATCACAGGAACTTATCAATTAAGCAGTTACCACATAAAATGCACAAGTTCACGCCAAAACATTACCAAACACGACTTCTATGAATGCAATGCGCCTAACACGACTCTATATGTTTTACGGTACCGCCACCGATGAACTCCTCGAGATCTAAAACCCCGCAATGAATTCACCATACAATCGCCAATGAAATCCCCGAGATCTTAAAACCCCGCAATGAAATCACCACACACCACACCAGACTGACATATGAATGCATGGACCCACAAAGAGACTCGACAATGCTCACCAAATACACTCACCATTTGTTATACAATGCACTCCGTCATATAACATATCATCACCAAATCATCACCTAACGCATTATCAAATCACTAAGGCCACACATCAAGTCAAGTAATTAAACATCATCATCATTTACTCAAACATCATCACTTAACACATAACATGTATCATTATCACACATCATTCAATATCATCAATAGCATCATCAATATCATCATAAATATCATCATCAATAGCATCATCAATATCATCATCAATATCATCATAAATATCATCATCAATAGCATCATCAATAACATTATCAAATCATGTGTAAACAACAACACATCACAACCATCACAACATCAAATATTTACAATCTTCAACATTCTCATAATTTAAGTTTCATGATTTAATCACACAAACTACACCAAAGATCTTTAAAGATCGCAACTTCATAATTACCTACTCATATATTAACTCTAAATGATTCCTTAGACTCGTCATTAATTTTAAGGATGTTTCAAGATTCATTGAAAAAGTATGCGGAAGTTTCACGAAAAATGTGCCATGACCTATGTGTAGTATTTTGATTATAACTCAAGTTCTGGAACTCTAAATGAAGTCCAACCAACGGCAATTTAAAGCTAACATCCATATCTACAACTTTCATGTTTACACCGAAACCCAGTTCAAAACAGAAACTAGTGAAAAAAGGGATGTAACAGAAAACGTTGTTGCTGTCAGTGGTTAATACGGCTACGGGAATCACTTAAAACTCGCCCAAAAATCACATTTTTGATCCCCCATCAACCCAAAATCAATTTACAGATATTAACCATGATCAATACACTCAAATTGAACAATTCTTACACAACAAAACATTAATTGATATGAATTTCACAATATTTTCGGTTAATTTTCAAAGTTCGTCTCAAAAACCTATTTTTTTCCCAAAACAACTTAACATCCCAAACAGATTTGTACAACAACAATTCCAACTTTCTAATCACATCAACATGTTCATAAGCACATAATTAACAACATAAATCAACTTAAAATGAATTATGTCAATAATTCATTCAAATTCACCAATTTAAGCAATTTTCACATAAACAACAACAACCCTAATTCCAACTTAACTCAAACGACATAACCTCATAATTCCCTAACCCAAATACATAATCATACTCATAATCAATTCAATTAAACATAAACATCATCAAATACCATGTTTCACATTAAAATTCATCAAATTCACCAAATTTCACAAAGTTCACAAATAACAAAATCAAACATGAGTTTTGACGAAGTAAAAGTATGAAATCAACAACTTAACACATATTCAATTCAATCATCAACAAAGAGCACGAAAATCAACATAATTAATCATAATTCATAAAATTAAGCTATAATCTAAAAGCTCTCAAACACGCAATTGCTTCTTAAACCCATATGTTAATTATAATCTCCCCTCTTACCTTAGTTTCCTCGCCATTCTTGCTATTCTTAGTGCAATCCTCTCCTTCCCCTTTGATTCTCTAGTTTTCCTCTTCTCCAACCTCTTCTCTCTATCTCTCTCTTGTCTCTCAAAAGTTTTGTGAATAATGAATAATCTCATTCACTCACCACTAACTAATGTACTTATAATAGGTTTCTAGGGTTTGTTATCCCACTAATTAGGTTTGTTACAATTTCAAATATATCTTTTAAAACAAAGTTTGTTACCTTTTAAAATAAAATAAGGTTTGTTACGATTAACTCACAATATTTTTTCTCTACACTTTTACTTCACTTAAACCCCCCTTATTACTTATACACCACTATTTTCAAATATTCAAATTTTGAACTTCTAACATATTTCAAATATGTCACTAACTCTCAAATTACCAAAATACCCTTCAGCTCCCAAAATTTAATAAATCACCAAAATAAACAATTAAACACACATAAACAATTAAATAAATAAATTCTAAAAATCGGGCTGTTACATAAAACACAACAAAGAACTATGAACACATTGTCAGATGTTGTTATGAACATGTTGGTTATAAGATGAGTGTTGGTGGAGGGAAGATGTTCCAACATCGTTGTTCTGAACACCTTCCCTTTCATCAACACTCATCTTAAAAACTCAACAAAGAACTGTGAAAAATTATGCGGCAAATTTGAATACCAAGAGGTTGTTATGAGCTAGATCTTGCTGCCTTGCCAATAGAAATATGACAGTTGGCAAGGCAGCATGATCTAGCTAAAAAAACCACTTGGAACATCTTCCCTTTCATCATCACTTCTCTTATTATGTTGTATTACGCTGTTGAATTATGTTGTTTACTTTTTTTTCCTGTGTTATTCACCATGAAAACTCTCAAAAGATCAAGGTTAAACACAGTCTGGGACAGTTCAGATTATATAAACTGAAATATTTAAGAAGTGTTCGACATATATAATTCGAACCATCCTAGACTATGAACGGTGACATTACACCAAAGGTTTGGACGGTTTGTGGTGTGTTAAATGAGTTTTAAATGATAAACATGTTTCCTTTGACCCAATTTACAATCTTGGGACATTTTATGGCTATAAATAGTATTGCATCCTTAAACATTTACATTCATTCTTGACTTCTCATCCATTCTCAAAATTTCTTTTTTTTTTTTTAGTTTTGAGTGGTTTATGATATCATGGTCATTGTTGTCCATTCATACAATCTCAACTATTGTTTTGCAGTTTATGTGGAGATTGTATGATGGTCAACATAGACCTTTGATATCAATTACATATCCATTTTCTGGGTTTCAACATGTTTCGGATTGTATAATCTCAAATTCCTGTGATAGGGGTTCGGATTATATTTATCGAGCAAATGATATTTTGAAAGAGAAAAAATAGAACGTGTGAGAAACCAATAGGCTGAAAAAAAATAATAAAAATAATAATAGTAAGAACTAAGAACTTTGCATTAATCCTCTAAAAAAAATAAGAACTTTGCATTAATGCAAACTCCATTAACGTCAAATTGTCTCCTATTAAACGATGTTAATTTCACATTGTCACTTTAACACTACATGTAGATACCTAACTGGTGGTCTGTGGATGGATTTTGGTTTAGGATTATCGTGATTTACTTTTGTCTGAACTAAATATATTTATGTATTTTTTTTCTTCTCACATACTAACTTGTTTTGTGAATTTCTTTGTCTAACTAACCAAAACATCTTTGACTTTCCATAGACACCTAGAAGTATCTTCATAACTTATGTCATTTGAATCCGTTATAGATAATGGCCGCACAATAAATTTAGTTTATTGGTGAGATTTAAAGCAAATTTTGTTTTTAGGTGTCTAAAGTATTTTTTTATATATGGGACATTTTTTTTGCTACATATATGGCATTTTTTTTATCAAACCTAATAAAAAATAATTCTTTGTTTCTGGACCTAAAACAAGAGTTTAATAGCCTTACATTTGGGTCGACACTAGTACTGGTTTGTGATTTGTTTTTTTTACAACGGCTTTGTGATTTTTATCAAGCAGGAGAAAATCATTTCACTCTTAGTATTATTTTTGTGTAGTCAGCGAGTCAATTTCTACAGCTGTACGTACATATAAACATTATGAAACTGAAACCTAAACTCAACAAGTTTTCACTCTAAAAAAATATCAATGTTCACAACCGGCTTATGAGTATTCTTTAAGAACTCTAAAAAAATAAAAAAAATAAAATATATTTGTATAATCATTTTGAAACAATTTTTGGGCAAATCTTTTGTACTCTTATTATATTTTTACTCTTTCTCTCTTCCTCTTTTTCTAGCTTTCTTGTTTTTGACTTATAAGAAGAGATAAAAAGAAGAATGTTGTATCAAAAATTGTCATAAAATAGTTGTAGACACATCTTTACGGCTAAAAACATATATGTATCTTGAAAATTAAGTCAATTACTTGTCAAAGTAATACGAGTTTGTCTAACATGTACAATATTGCACAAGTTAAAACACAACTTTTTATTGTAAAACAATAATTATTTATTAAAAAGTTATATATTTATATAAAATGCACAAATTTCAAACGACTTACATATGTTAATTTACACATGATAGAAAAATCCACAAAATAATTACATTAGTTTTATGCAAAAGCTACCCCATATAGTTTTTTAAATAAATGCTCTAAAAAAACACTTGGGTAGTTAACATTTTCAAATTTCAAATAAACAATAACCTTTACCAAAAAAACATGTCCACTTCAGAAAGATGTCTCTGGCTTTCTGCGTTAAGCTATATATTTCATTAAAGCAAATCGTATCCTGCTTTCAATATAAATTAAGTTGCAGTATATTTTCAATTGTAACCCCACAACTAACAATAGTACCATTATGTGACACATGAAATTAAAACAAGAACCTCAAAGCTTTTCCAAATTAATATGCAAATTAACCACAATCTCAATAACTCATACATATATATATATATATACTTGCAGCAATATATCTCCATTCCCCACCCTCGCATACTCAACATGAAAGCTAAGAGTGGTCTTTTTGCAGGGTCTCTCAACAGCAATGAACTTGTTGTCATCCAAAAACACAATGAGGTAAACCATACAGAAATTAATTTAGAGCACAAGTTAATTATTACCTACATCCTTTTTTATAAGTACTTTGTTATTTTTATATGTAGCATATTAGCAAAATATATATATAATATACTTGATGTGTTCATTTTGTTTATAAAACAAAGTGTTCATTGTGTGCATGGATGTTACTAGTGTACAATTTTGTGTAGAAATATATCTAGTGTCTAACTCCGACTTTTCTTCTCCCTAAACAAAAAAAACTAGTAATTATCTAAAATAAGACTTTGTTATATTCAAATAAACGTTATTGTTTCTAAATAGAGCTTATAATTAGACTTACTAGACTAATAGATAATTGTTATATTTTTTTTTTAGGAACTAGACTAGCTAGTAGATAATTGTATTGTAATATTCAATATATTTTATTTATTTTTTTGGAATAACATGTACAATTCTAATTCATTTTTGTTTATGCAGCCTAAGGCAGTGAAAAACTTGGATGGTCAAGACTGTGAGATATGTGGTGATTCTGTAGGGCGTACAGTGGATGGAGACTTATTTGTAGCTTGTGAAGAGTGTGGCTTCCCTGTCTGCAGGCCATGCTATGAGTATGAAAGGAAAGAAGGGTCTCAAAATTGCCCACAGTGCCATACAAGATACAAGCGTATCAAAGGTAATTTCAAAATTAATTAATCCAAAAAACTTTATAAAAAATAATAAACATAACATAAGAATGAATATACATACCATCTATGTAGGATCGATAGCGTGTCCAACACTGATACAGTAATAACACATGTGGTTACGTTCAATCACATTTAGTTTCAATGTCAGTGTTGTGTCGTGCCGTGTCTGGTATGTGTATGTGTTTGTTTATGAGCTTCATATATAGCATAGTATACAACTATACATAGATTTCTCTATTGATATAACTTTCTTTTTTATTGTTATTTCTTGTCATGCAAAAGGAAGTCCAAGAGTGGAGGGAGATGAAGATGAAGAAGATGTGGATGATATTGAACAAGAATTTAAAATGGAAGAGGAAAAGTACAAGCTTATGCATGAAGATAATATGAATAGCATTGATGATGATGATACAAAATATAGGGAGCAACCCCTATATTCTCACAGTATTGGAGAAAATTGTATGTTTTGTTATCCTATAAATTTAATTAAGCTGAACTATATGATTAATTAATTAATTAACTCAATGAGCTTCAACTTTTTTCCCTCTTAGTTGGCAATTTTAAATTATGCTTCTATTTTATGAGGAAGGAGTAGCCCTAATTTTCTTCTTGACAATAAGTAAAGAGAAAAAAAACATATTAAGAATATATAAAATAAAACCAGGTGCTTGTTTATTATAAATATAACTATCATGTTGATCTTCATGAAGCAGATGGTGCAAAATTTGTTAACAAGGAGAAAGCAGATGAGTGGAAGCAGCAAGGAAATCTGTTGATTGAAACTGACGCGGTTGATCCAGAAAAGGCCATGTATGTATGTCATACATCATGAAATTAGGAAACTTGTGATCTAACTCTCTTAACAACGATATATGCCTGTGTCTTTTACCCTAGAAAATTATCATAAACTATCAGTGTCTTCCAAGATTGACTTATTTGAGCTTATCTAGTGCATAAACACTTGTAAGATTGTTCGAGACAACTTATGAAACAGCTTATAGCTAATATGAAAATATTTAGACTTTATTTTATCTTTTGCTAAAGAAATAAGCATGTGTCATTTACACAGGAAAATCATCATATACTAATACTATTAGGGCCTACATAGATTGGTTTATTTGAATTTATCTAATGACATAAGCACTTGTGAGACTATTTGGAAGAGGTTATGAAAACAGCTTGTGGCACGTCTATAGGCTATTTTCAGATTATTAATATAAGCTCTTCAGGGTAGATTGAGATAACAACTTTTACCGTATATGAAAACAGACTGCCTTTATTTTATCTTTTTGTTAAAGATATAACTTTTACATAAACACTTACTATATGATAAGCGCTTATGTTTTAAGCACTTAATTAAGTTGTTTATTCAAACATGTGTAACATGATGCATGCAGGAAGGATGAAACTAGACAGCCACTATCAAGGAAAGTAGCAATACCTTCAGGAAAACTCAGTCCTTATAGAATGATGGTTGTGGCTAGGCTCATCCTTCTATTACTCTTCTTTGGGTACAGAATCTTCCATCCAGTACCTGATGCAATTGGACTTTGGTTCATATCAGTATCATGTGAAATCTGGCTTGCATTGTCATGGATAGTTGATCAGATTCCCAAATGGTTTCCCATCGATCGCGAGACATACCTCGACCGCCTTTCAGTCAGGTCCTGAAGCTTATTTTACTCTCATGGTTGATCTCATTCTACCACTTGTACTCTGAATGACAATTTTTTAACTGGCTTTATTACTATTTGTGATAGAATGCCTCTATTACTATGTGTGATAGAAGCCACTGATAAGAGAAAAGTAGAGAAAAGTAAATGAAAATTATATTGATCATGAAATAATGAATTACATCAAGGGGTACATAAGGCTTGTACAGTCAACTAACTGGTTTAACTAACTTTCACTACTATTGTTTCAGAGGGGATTTGAACTTGACACCTAAGGTTACAATGTCAAACTTCTAGCATTGAACTGATACCACCTGGACTTAATTGTAATGCAGGTTTGAGCCGGAAAACAAGCCTAATATGCTTTCTCCAATAGATATCTTTATAACAACCGCAGATCCAATCAAGGAACCACCTCTTGTTACAGCAAATACTGTTCTTTCAATTTTGGCACTAGATTATCCTGCACACAAAATTTCATGTTACGTTTCTGATGATGGCGCTTCCATGCTCACCTTTGAAGCTCTTCAAGAAACAGCTGAATTCGCGCAAAAATGGGTACCTTTCTGTAAACAATTCTCTACAGAGCCGCGAGCACCTGAGAAGTATTTCTCTGAGAAGATAGACTTTCTTAAGGATAAGCTTCAACCCACATATGTAAAAGAACGCCGTGCTATGAAGGTTAGTATCATAGCATTCATTAAATTACAGAAATGTTATTTGAACTTCAATTTGGGACAACAACAATTAGCAAATTAAATAGTTACTAAAGTTCATACACATGGTGACTGCCACCTGTAACGTGGTTAATGCAGTTGAATGAGTAGTTAATGAGTGGATTAATATTGGATAATTCATTAACCATATCCTAAACTTAATCAAATAAAAATTTGAATATTAGTAACCAAGATTTCAGGGTTTTTTTTAACTACATGTAGATTTGAACAATCGAAGAACAAGGTTAATCTTGTTTAAATTATGGTTAATAATTAGTAGATAGTTAATAAGTTGTGACATCTGATATATCTAATAACTAAATTTAATATTTCATATTTTCATTAACAACCGTTTAAAAAGTTTTCAAATTTTGTTGTTCCAAATTGACTTCAAATAACAGTTCATTTTTATTAGAGCATACAATATACAATACAATACTACAGCAGCTTCATTGTCCCCTTAATTTTCTAACAGAGAGAATATGAAGAGTTTAAGGTGAGAATAAATGCACTTGTGGCTAAATCTATGAGAGTTCCCTCAGAAGGTTGGAGTATGAAAGATGAAACACCATGGCCAGGAAACAACACAAAAGATCATCCAAGTATGATACAAATACTTCTTGGTCACAATGGAGGAGACAATGAAGGAAATGAACTTCCATCTCTTGTCTACATTTCTAGAGAGAAAAGACCTGCATTTCAACATCACACAAAAGCCGGTGCAATGAACGCCTTGGTAATTTACATTTCAATTTCAACATTACATTGATTGACTTTTTCTGATCAAAGTTCATCAAATTAATATTTTTAATCTGTCTATTCAGCTTCGTGTATCGGCAGTATTGAGCAATGCTCCTTTTGTGCTCAACTTGGACTGCAATCATTATGTGAATTATAGCAAAGTTGTGAGAGAAGCCATGTGTTTCTTTATGGACATTCAACTTGGGAATAGTATTGCTTTTGTTCAATTTCCACTAAGATTTGATAGTCTTGATAGGAATGATCGTTATGCCAACAAAAACACTATTTTATTTGATGTAAGTTCCACAGTTTAAATTCATTTGCTACCTGACATGTTATGTGGTTACATTCAGTCTTTCCATTTTTTTAAATTATTACCAATTTTTACATGTCAGTGACATTATTGTGTATGGTGTTTGTGTTTGTGTCCGTGCTTCATAGGCGACCTTAATTGTATTTGTGTGAATGGAATTTAGCAATGACATGTTACCCTTTCTATTTTGTTTTTCGGCAGATCAACTTGAGGTGTCTAGATGGAATTCAAGGACCTGTTTATATTGGATCAGGTTGTATATTCAGAAGGAAAGCTTTAAATGGCTTTGATCCTCCTAAGGCGTCAAAACGCTCTCGAGTCGTACAAGTTCACTCAAAACAGGATGAAAATGAAGAGGATGGGAGCATTATAGGTGACAATAATTTCACTTGAAAAACTAACAAAATGAAATTATTTTCCCATTTCATGCATATAACAATTACTTTTCTTTTAATAGAAGCAACCGATGAAGAGAAGAAGCCATTGCAATTAGATAAGGATACTGAAAATAAATTTGGAAAGTCTACACTCTTCATGAATTCTTCATTGACAGAAGAAGGTGGTGTAGATCCTTCTTCAACTCAAGAAGTCCTGCTTAAAGAGGCCATTCATGTAATGAGTTGTAGCTACGAAGACCGGACACTCTGGGGATACGAGGTATATTATAGAAAAAGTAATATTTTAACTCACAAATTTGATAACGAATTTCAACAACACTTTGAATGATTAACAAACTTCAAATACAAGTTCAGGTGTATGTTTGAAGACACACACATATTCAATACAATATTTAGGTGTCTTCAGACCTTTTAGATGTATATTTAAACTGTTAAATCATCTAAATTGTTATGATTACACTTTTTCCATCAACAGGTTGGTATGAGCTATGGATCTATAGCAGCAGATATTCTAACAAGTTTAAAGATGCATACTCGCGGTTGGAGGTCAGTATACTGCATGCCGAAAAGAGCTCCTTTTAGGGGAACAGCCCCAATCAATCTTACAGAAAGACTTAACCAAGTTCTTAGATGGGCAGTAGGATCACTTGAGATCCTATTCAGCCGCCACTGTCCAATATGGTATGGTTTTAAAGAAGGAAGACTCAAGCTGCTCCAAAGGATTGCCTATATTAACAGCACTGTCTACCCTTTTAGTGCATTACCTCTCATAATATATTGTATTGTTCCGGCTGTCTGCTTGCTCACTGATAAATTCATCACACCATCGGTAATCTATTTCCTTCTATTTTATACATGATGGATTCAATAATGTCGATGTAGATATTTGTTGAGATATTTTAAAAGTTAATATAGCAAAGTGGTAACATGGCATGATGCATGGCAAAAAAGTTTTACGTAGTCACAACGTCCATACTACTCATAAGTACTTGCGAGGTTGTTTGGAAAAGCTTATGAAAACAACTTATAACACTTACATAAGTTGTTTTCAGCTTATAAACTGTATGAAAACAGCTTATAGTTTATGAAAACAGTTTATAACTTTATGAACTCAATTTGATTATAGTTTATCCCTTGTTATAGAAATATCTTATACATTAACACTTATATGACAAGCGCTTATGCTATAAGTTCAATTAAGTTTAACCAAATAGGCCCTTAATCTCTTATTATTAACTAGTGAAGCCATTATTCATTGTGTTTACAAATAATATTGTTCAGGTAGGAACTTTTGCAAGTTTGGTATTCATTTCTCTATTCATCTCAATCTTCGCCTCTTCTATTTTTGAATTGAGATGGAGTGGAGTTAGTCTTGAGGAATGGTGGAGAAATCAACAATTTTGGGTCATTGGAAGTATATCAGCACATTTCTTTGCAATTGTGCAAAGCCTAATGGGAAGATTCCTTGGTAGATTTAATGCACATTTCAACATTGTATCGAAGGCACCAGACGATGATGGCGAGTTTAACGAACTGTACACCATTAGATGGACAGTACTACTAATACCTCCAACGACAGTGACTATAATCAACATTATTGGCATTGTTGCTGGTTTCACAGATGCTATAAATAGTGGTGAACATGAATGGGGAGCATTGATTGGGAAACTGTTCTTTTCTTCATGGGTTATTGCCCATCTTTATCCTTTCCTTAAAGGACTAATGGGAAGACAGAATAGAACACCAACTCTTGTTGTCATTTGGTCTGTGCTTTTGGCTTCTATCTTTTCTTTGGTTTGGGTAAGAATTGACCCTTTTGTGTTGAAAACTAAGGGGCCTGATGTTAAGCAATGTGGAATTAGTTGTTGAATTTGTTTTTTTGCCCAAATGAATGATGTGAGCCAAAAGAAAAGTTTTGTGAAATACATGCAAGCTATGTTGCACTGACACTTTGAACTAAAGACGTGTTTGTTGTTTGACACGTGTTGGAATTATTATCAACGTAGACGTGTCAGTGTCGTATCTAGTGACTGTATCTGTGTCTATGTTGGTGCTTCATAGCATGCAAGGGAGAGCATTTTGTACTTATTTTGTAATTAGAGGAACAGAACAAAAGTTGTTACTTGTGGTTCCAAGTGAGGTTGTGATGACTTAATTTATTCAACTAATAAAGAAACTGAACCTAGCACCAGCCAAGGGAGAACTATATATGTAAAATAAAAAAATAATAATATTATTATCTGTCATATTTAGTATATAACAATATTGGTTGATTGATGTTGTGATATTGAATTGAACTAAAATTTAGAAGTAGTTCACGAAAAATATGAGTATAAGTAATGTTAATAAAAAACAGCAAAATGAGATTTGTTGTTTTTGAAAAAATTAAAATGCATGTATCATTACCTCTTTGCAAGCCGCAAGTGATCTTGCACCATTAACAAATCATGCTGCAAATTGCATTGCTTGCACAGAGCCTATAGGTTCAATCATTCAGGAAAACAAAAAGAGAGCAGTTGAAAATAACACCGTTGGTGATCTCTATAACACTGACACTTTTGATCAAAGGTGTGTCAGGTGTCCAACACTGTTGGTGTCCGACACATGTGACTACATTTCAAAAACAATCTCTGTGCTGGGGAGTTCCAAATACATAGACTTCCCGCATCACCCCGCAGGTAATCTGAAAAATGTTGCTGGCACTGCCCAAAATTGTGTAAGACATACTATCAACCACGTTGTCTCCAGGATAAAACAAGTTCAGCTACAACTGTGCGGTTAACTACTACACTGTAGACAACCGTTCGAGCCATCTCAAGTGTTCTTGAAGAGTTTTACACTTGGATCATAAAGTATGCTTGCAAGTTTACAGTTAAATAATTACATTTCTTAATATCTTCTCAACATTGTGAGTTTGATAAAAAAAAAATTCTCTTTTTTGATCTAGTAATCTTGAAACCAAGAATTACTTCAACTTCGTCTAAGTCTTTCTTATCAATGTTGTTGATAAACAATGATTTCTCATAATTTATAGCATGAATCTTTGAACCAAATATGAGCAAGTCGTCTACATAGAGACATACGATCGTACAAATGTTATTTTCATATTTGTAGTGAATATATTTGTCACTTTCATTCACTTTATACTCATTTGATATCTTTAGGTTGTCAAATTTTTCATGTCATTGCTTAGGAGTTTATTTTAGACCATACAAAGATTTATCTAACTTACTGACCTTGTTTTCTTGTCCATGAATCACAAAACATTCAGGTTGTTCCATATAGATTTCTTCTTCTAGTTCACCATTTAAAAGGCAGCTTTCACATTCATTTGGAGTACTATCGAGTTATGAACAACGACTAAAGGGTCTAGCACCCTCATGAATATGATTCTAGTGACTGGTGAATGAGTGTCGAAGGAATCTATATTTTTCTCTTTGTCTAAAACATTTTTCTACAAGGTGAGCTTTAGCAACCGAACCATCAAGTTTTAATTCCTTTTTCAAAATCCAAATATAACCAACTGGTTTGCAATCAGGAGGCAAGTCAACTAAGTGTCATGTTTCGTTAGACTCTAGAGAATTTATTTCATCGTTTATTGCTTCTTTTCAAAATTTAATGGATCTTCTTCCAATGTATAAACCATATATAGCAGACTTAGACTAAACTTGATTATTCACAATTTTAGATATAGACTATAAACTAAACTTGATTATTCACAATTTGCTCACGATCGAATTCGGTCTTTGACAAAATATAATACCCAAATTATTCCATGACATTTTCTTAAGAGAACAAATTAGCCTCTATTAATTTTGACTCATTATATAATAAAGGGATTAATTTGTGCCTTGCGAAAAATGTCTGAGATTAATTTGGATATTACATTTTTTTTATACAAGATGGTCATAGGCCTATTTGGATATTACATTTTATCAATGACCAAAATAAACGACATCATTTATAGTTCTAACTTAACTTGAGGTTGGTGAAGGTTTCTATAGTCATAGGCTTGTTGTTTGTTTTTGATGTTTTTAATGTTGTTTTATCATTTGTAGTTAGCATCTTGTTAAAGCACCTAGCATCTATGCTTTTTTGATTCCCTTGATCCCTAAGAACATAGCTTGCCTTGTGTTTGAAGTCAACCTCTTTAGTTTTGATCAAAATTGATTTTAAGCCTTTTGATTCGAATCACTTTGTTTCTGAATCGTATCATGCTTGTTCTAAATTGTATCATGAAAAGGTTATGTCCATGGTTCGATTCATGGTTCCTTGAATCATATCAATTTGATTCGAATCATCATTTGGTGAATCGCATCATGTAAACACTATGTGTTGTGTTTTAGGCTTAGTGATTCGAATCACCTGATGTGTGAATCGTATCAACCTTCTTTCTGGACAACTTTATTCGATTCAAACTATACATGAATCATATCAATCTTCATAGTTTTCTTGCTTGTCTTTTAGCTATCTGATTCGAATCACCCATTTAGTGAATCAAATCAACATGTTGTTTTTCGCCAAAATATTGCTCTTGCCACCCTTTTCTATATATACTCATATCATCCAAAGCCCCAACTCACTGATTTAATTACATATATTCTCTCTAGGGTCCTCATAGCTCATTTTTCATCTTGTTCTTCAGATTAAACACTTTTTTCTAAGAATCATTTTGTTTCATTGAGTCATAGATTGCTAGTGATATAGGGATTGTAAGTTGATTACTTTCAATGATATTGGTTGGGAATCAAGGATCCGAAGTGAATTGATTGATTTCATTCCACCTCCAAGGGTTGGGGGTTCTTTCTAATTGTTCTTGTGTTCAAGGGGATCCACTCACCGGACAGAACATCGAAGAGTTCAAGTGAAGAGCTTGAAGGTTTGCACGGGTGTTTGAGGATTCAAAGATACAAGAAGCACCAATTTCATGGGTTACTTGAAGATTGGGGTTGGGATTGCATAAGGGTTTAAAAACTAGGATAGTTTGAAGGAACTCTTGTAATCTTTTGTAATTCAACATTCAAATCATAGTGGAGCCTTGGTGGAGACGTTTTCCACCAAGAAGAGTAGACGTACTCCGAAGCAAGGACGAAAGGGAGAACTACTATAAAAATCCGGTGTTATCTCTCTTTCCCTTACTCTTTTAATATCATTTAATTCATACATAAATTGAGTTAGTTGAATATTGATTGAATTGTGTGTGATCAAGTTTTTATCTTAAGCTTTATTTTGATTCCTTGAATCAAACTTATTCAAAACATATTTGACCACATTGTTATTCAATTAAGTCTCAATTAACTAGTTTATATCTTTGTATTTTCATTAGTATAGTGTGCTTTATTGTGATTAGGTTTGGTTTGATTTGTCTAGTTTTGCAACTTGTCATTTGTATTTTGTATCGATGTTAGATTGTATTGTGATTTACCTTAATTGAATCTCTCAATTCAATTCGTAAATCCTTGTGCATAGTCTTTATAATTTTTGTCGTTATCTTACGCTTCAAGTTATTTTGACTAGTCATTTATTTTAAATCGCTTTCGCTACGTTTTTTGTCGTTTTTAAAAAGATTTTAAAACGCGATATTCACCCCCCTCTAGTGAATCCCTCGTTGCCATATAGACCAACAGTTGGTTCATAGATGGTTTTGAGAGTTCCTACCAAACTCATATTTGATTTAATACCATGTTTCCATTTTCAGATTTAGGAATAACTATGAAATGTACTATATGGATTAGACAAGTGTGTAAACTAACCTTACATTGCTATATTTGTAACATTGCTCTATGGCATCAATGTGTCATTTATATCTGAATGTTTTTGTACCATTGTTTTATGGTTGATATACTTTTTGTTTTACTTTGCAATGGTGCACAATCATGTCCTATAAAATGTCTCCAATTGTTGAATCTAGTTCCTGAGAGAAATTTGAGCTTCTAGTGGATATTTCATCACCATTGTAAATTCCTGTTTTTCAGACAAATCAACAATACTTGTCAGTAGTGAAGTCTTCCACTCAAAGTTCAAAACCAAATTAGCAACAAAGTATTCTAAATGGAGCATTGCCAATTTATAGGCAGGACAAATCCTCCTCCCTGCTCCAAACGGCATCATCTTTATCTCTTTTTTACCACTAATATCGAATGCTTCAAATTCATTTCTATTTGTTTCATCTTTTAAAAACCTCTCTGGCTTAAAATCCATAGGATCCTCCCAAACCGTTGGATCTAATCCTATATCTGCCACCATAAAATTCACAGTCCCATTTTTAGGCACCAAGTAACCATTCAAAACAACATCCTCCGTCACTACGCGTGGAATTGTGTAGTGAGAAGGAGGATGACGCCTTAACCCTTCCAAAATCACAGCTTTCAAATATGGCAATTTCTCCAAATCTTCCTCTCTCACTTCCCTTTCCTCTCTTTTACCAACAACCTCTTCAATTTCCTCCACTAGTCTCTCTTGCACACATTTGAATTTCACCAAATTTGCCATAATCCACTCCAATGTAGTTGAAGTAGTATCGGTTCCTGCAGTGAGAAACTCTGAACATAGCGCAACAATTTCACCCTCGGCAAGCTTATGTTTCTCCTCAGGTAACCGCAAATTCAACAGAGTATCCACATAACAAACAACAGATTCATCATCATCACTATTTTTTTCAACAACTTTCTTTCTAGATTGTATTAGTTCAACCAACAAATCATTTTGGATCTTCCGAAGTTGGGTAAATTCTTGCCAACGTTTTCTGAACAACACGCGAGATACAATTTTCGGGAAGAAATTTAGTACACCCAACTTTCCGGGAGGGAGGTGAATGGATTGAGAGGATCTTAATATTATAAGACATAGAAGAACAAGTAATGCAGTGATTATGAACCATGTCATTGCCTCCATGTGGTTTGTTATATTGTAGTTTCAGTGGTGATCTCATGCTATTTTTATACTAGCTCCAAACCTAGGAGAGACAAAATTTGTACTTCATAACATCTACATCTACCAAATTTGTAACAGAAAAATGTTCGGCTAAAACATATACTACATTAGTTTGGAAGGCCAAGTTCATTTTATTAGTAACATTGAAATGTTCGTCTTTAGTACTATTGAAATCTCTTCTCCTGAAATACAAATACACTACTGTGTCATATTCTTTTCATCTTACATGTAAATCTTTTCTCGCTCATTTCATTTAATGAAATAAATTTACAATTCTACACAATAAATGGGTGAACCCAAGTTTTAATAGCTTTTAAAAATATTCTTTCATGGTAATAATAAATTTGTTCTTCATCTTTTTTCCCTTTCATCTTGCAACTTCAATGATTTTCCATATAGTTTCTTATTGTTCTTACTCTTTCATAGTGATATTCATCTCATCGTCTTTATTTCTTCCGTTTTTTTCTGCAACAAAATAAAACAAATGAATTTTTTTATCAAGAACACAAGTATTTGAAGAAGATTTGACATAATACAAAACTTTATTGTTTTGATATGAATGTTGTTTGTAATAATACTGAAGTAGAGTTCGTTAAGTTTAAAAAGAACAAAGTTAACTTGGTTTAAGATGAGGATGATGATATGAAGGACATAAAAAAGGAAGATGACATTTTTGCAAAGAAAATATAAGAGTTGTTTTTGTTACCTTACCCATCAGTCTTCTTCATCAATGAAAAGGAAAACATTTCCTGCAAAAATAGAAAATGAAGATTAGAAAAATGAAGGAGTAGATGATGAAACATAGATAAGAAAAAGTGAGAGAAAGAAGAAGAAAAATTAGAGAAAAGAATTGTAAGAGCAATGAATCTTATAAAGAATATAGTATTGAAATTTGAAATTCAAATTTGAGAGTTTGCCCCCAAATTTGAAATTGTTAAAAGGGCAGATTGAATTGACATAGAGTCACTTGGGAATCCGTGAAAATTGCAACCAAAACTTTGGACACTTGTCCAACATACAACACACCAAATGTCAAAGAAATTGAAAGCCAATTGTCTTCCATTCAAGCAGCCAAGTGTCACGCTCACAGGCAGTGTGCACATTTTTCTTATATTATAGTAGGATTCGAGTAAAGCAATTGCTTTTATATTAAAATAGATGGGGTAGATACTACTCCATCGGGAACAAAATAAATGTTGTTTTAGTATAGAATTTTTGTTCTAAAATGATTGTTATTTGGGTTATGCTAACATGTAAGAGCACATGTTAATGATTCCAAAAATAATAAATACTTATTGAAAAAACTTAATTTTCAATTCATAATTTCTATTTTTGATACCTTATTATGTGTCTTCGGATACACGTTAACATTTTTCTTACCTGAAATGCTAACTTGTGCCCTTAGGGTACATGTTAAGAAACCTAAATTGGAAATTTTGTCAAAGAAATTGTGTCAATTTATTATACTAAGAGATTGAAAATTAATATTTTGTAATACTTCCTCCGGTCCTTATTATAAGAAGAAAACCAATAAACATCAAAACCAATACAATTATTAATTAATATAACTTTTTAATATTTTTACAACTATACCCTCATAAAAAATTGTGAAGAATTAAATACATTCACAAATATTAAAAAGACAAACATTAAATTAGGGGTAGAAAAGTCTTTTAAACAATAACTACACCTTAAAAGTTGTGACATTTTCTTAAAAATAGGACCAAAAAGCTTTTTGAAAATTTTCTTATATAGGACCAGAGGGAGTAAATATGGCTTAAGTGCAGTTTTGTCCCCCCTATTTTGATTCAAACTGGATTTTACCCCCCCCTATTTTAAAATTCGTAATTTCACCCCCTCTATTTTACATTTTCCAAAATTTTACCCCCTAATCAAATTTAAACTCATTTATGCTGATGTTGCAGTGCTATGTGGATTTAAAAATATTATCTTATTATCCACCTAATTAATCATTTATATTAATTGCTCTGAATTAAAAAAAAAAGACAAAACTGAATTAAAAAGATAAAAAAGACAATTGATTATTTTGTTATGTAACCAAAAAGCCAAACGCATAAGCTAACTGTAGCTTCCCAAAACCAAACGTAAAAGCAAAACTCAAAACCTAACCATCGCTTCCCTTCCTTACTGTTTGATTGTCGTCGTTCCTTACCCTTTCCCCTTCTTCATCTCCGTCTCTGTTCTCACTCTTCGTCGTCGTCCTCAATCTTCGACGTTCTCAGTCATCCCTTCAACGTTGTCCTCACTCTTCGCCGACATCCAAAACTGAAAATGGAGAATAGCAAGGTCGTGATTCTTGGTTCAAATTCAATGACGAAGTTTAGGTATGGCTTTCTCTTATTTGTTGTTATTCTATTGTTGCTTTCATGTTCATGATTTTTGGAGTTGTGCCTTGGTCATCTGGGTTTATGTATTTGTTGCTTTCGGGTCACTTATTTTATTGAGGACTTTAACATGAAAATTGGGAAGAATTTTTAGATGGTGGTGTTGTGTGATTTTTGTTACGTGTGGGTTGGGGTGTGTGTGTTTTGTTAATTTTGTGTAACTTTATGTGTTTTGTTCCATTATGGGGAGTTTTTTATTGCTTGTAGTGGTCCTTGTTTTTATGGGGAGTTTTTTATTGCTTGTTGTGGTCCAAAGAAAATGTTTCTGATTATTGTCTTGTGTTGGTGGACTATGGGAATATTTATTGTCTTTTAGGGCTTGTGAGACTTCCTTGCTCAAACACAAAGTATGAGACTTCCTTGCTCAGACACACAGTCTAAGACTTCCTTGCTCAAACACAAAGTATGAGACTTCTAGTTGCTCAAGCACGCAGGCAAGAGACTTTTAATCAAACATAATTACAAAGAATATGCTTGAGTTGAACACTTGATATACTATCAGTGGTGTTCACAAAATACAACACAAATTAAGACTCTATACTTAAGAAATTCTAAGATAAAAAGGTTTGTAAGAATTTCTAAGTTATTTGATGATTGTCCAATAAAACAGAGTATTGGCACTTTCAGATTTGCAGGTCTGTGGAGTCTTTTACTTCTTCTTCAAATATTCAATCCTTTATAGAGGAATAAAGAGCTGTTGAGAAGTTGCCATGTCATCAATTTAGAGCTGTTGTAATTGAAGCTTCAGCCATTAATTCCTTCTGTTCTGGTGTGCGCACAGAAAACAGAGGAACACGTTTTGATTGTTTCCTTAAAACCTGTTGCGTGTTTCTTCCAAGGAGGCAAAGGTTGCAGAGAGCTGTTCTGACTGTACAGTACTTTACTGTAGACAGTTGCAATTGTTGACTTCTGCGTTTCAGACTTCAGAAGCTTCTCTTCAGAACTGGCTTCAGACACTGTTCATCAGAAGCTGTCTTCAGACGCTGTTCTTCAGAAGCTGGCTTCAGACGCACTGTTCATCAGACGCAGTCTTTAGAAGCTGGTCTTCAGAAGCTGATTTTCTTCAGCCTTGCAACCCAAGCTTCTATAATTTCCTTCTTGCTCTTAACTTGTTCTTTCAGAACTCATGTTAGATACCAATCTTTAAGTATATGGTTCTGCACACTAGAATCAAGTATTAGCATATCCAATTTTCTTTTTAACACTTTGTTATCATCAAAACTCAAAACAGAGTTGTTCATACATTTTGTTCCAACAATCTCCCCCTTTTTGATGATGACAAACATAGGCATTAATAGAAAATTGTTGTTAATTTAATTAACAAGTTGACTTCAGGGTCTGAAGTTTGTAAGCTCCCCCTGAGTCTGATAATCCACAAGGTGAGGTTTGTAAGCTCCCCCTGAGTCTTATCCAGGTTAATTAAATTCCATTTAAATCAAACAGATGAAAAATCAAAGTGTAAATACATTCAGAATTTAAATAACAAACTGACTTCAGGGTCTGAGGTTTGTAAGCTCTCCCTAAGTCTGATAAATCACAAGGTGAGGTTTGTAAGCTCCCCTTGAGTTTTATCCAAGTTATTTAAATTCATTTTAATTCACAGAATTGAAAATTCAGTTTATCTCACAGAATTTAATTCAGAGGCTAAGAGATGAGAAAATGTTCTCCTAAGTTAATTACTTATCAGAAATTAACTTATGTTCTGAGTTCAGAGCCTGAAATACTTGTTACTTTTACTCCCCCTTTTGTCATCAACAAAAAGAAAATTCAAGAATTTTAAGACACAGGAGAGTTTAAAACGTGAGATAAAAATGTTCAGAGCATTTATGTTAAGTACCACTGAACTGATTCAGATACAATTGTTCAGAACATATGGTTCAGTACTACAGAACTGTTTCAGACAGAAATGAGAGTTTTAAAACTGGGTCTGAAAGCGGAACATATAAGATGAGAAATTGAAAGTGTGACTGTGTTTTGAGTGTTTTTGTTAAAACTTTTACAGAAACTAAAAATAGAAAAACACAACTGCACATTGATGACTTTAGGAGGGCGCAAAGTACAACTTTCAAAACTAATTCATCACTGCCCAGCAGTTATAACTTATCAGATTCTGACCATGTGTTAGACTACTGTTCAGATTCACTCTCATTAGTGGGCCACGTGTAAAGTGTCCACTTATAATGAGTTTTATCAGAAGTCAAAAAAATTCAGATTCTGAAACTCAGACTCTGATGTTTTCAGAAGCTGAACTTTCTTCAGACTCTCAAAGTGAGTGTCTGTTAAGTCTTAGCTTCTGTTGAACTTCAGATTCTCAGTTTCTTATTCAGAGTCAAGCAATTTTTTCAGAGATAAAATGCATGTTCAGATTCTTTTTAATAAAATTAAATCTGTCTTCTGTGAGGGGTTTTGTAAATATATCAGCCCATTGATGATCAGTATCAATGAATTGAATATCCAAAACTCCCTTCTGAACATAATCTCTAATAAAATGATGCTTAATTTCAATATGCTTGGCTCTTGAATGAAGAATTGGATTTTTAGGCAAACAGATTGCAGCAGTATTATCACAAAAGATAGGAATGTTGTTTTCATGAATCTGATAGTCTTCTAACCGATGTTTCATCCAGAGCAGTTGTGTGCAACAACTTGCATCTGAGATGTATTCTGCTTCTGTTGTTGACAATGCAATAGTTGATTGTCTTTTGCTGGCCCAGGATATCAGATTCTCACCAAGGAATTGACAATTTCCACTGGTGGATTTTCTTTCAATCCTGTCCCCAGCATAATCAGCATCACAGAATCCAACCAGCTTATAATCTAGGGACTTCTTATACAGAAGTCCAAGATTAGTTGTTCCCTTCAGATACCTGAAGATTCTCTTGACAGCAGTCATATGAGATTCTCTAGGATCTGATTGGAATCTTGCACACAAGCATACACTAAACAAAATATCTGGTCCAGAAGCTGTTAAGTATAACAGAGAACCAATCATACCTTTGTAGAGCTTCTGATCTACCTTTGAGCCAGTGTCTTCTTTGCTTAAATTACAGGTTGGATGCATTGGTGTTGTCATCAATTTACAATCTTCAAGCTGGAACTTCTTCAGAAGCTCCTTTGTATATTTAGATTGATGAACATACACTCCATCTTTGCATTGGTTGATTTGAATTCCAAGAAAGAACTTCAATTCTCCCATCATGCTCATTTTAAATTCATCCTGCATTAACTTAGAAAATTCTTTGCAAAGAATGGCATTAGTATAACCAAATATAATATCATCAACATAAATTTGAACAATTAAGATGTCTTTCTTAAGTGTCTTTCTGAAAAGTTGTCATACCCCATTTTTTTACTCATATTTTTCTTTTTGTTTATTATTTCTTTTGTTATTTATTATTTCATTTCTTATTTTTATCTTTTATTATCTTCATTATTTCATCTCTATTTTTAGAATTTTATTTCTAAATGTTTATTACCATTATCATCACTATCATTATTATTAATATTATCATCATCACTATTATTATTATTAATACTATTGTTATTATCTTTTTCATTAATAATATTATTATTATCTTTTTTATCAATGTTTTATTATTATTATTTATTATTATCATTATTTTTAATTACTAATATTTTTATCTTTTTCATCATCATTATTATTATCATCTTTATTACTATTATCATTACTATTTTTGTTTCCATTATTACTTTTATTACTACCATTACTATTATTATTTGATTTATTGTTTTATTTTAAAAGAAATTAAAAAAAAAAAGAAAAAAAGGGGAGTTCGCAGAGCAAAGTTCACATCGCTCTGCGAACTCTGCGAATTTTTGCAGATTTCAATTCCTTTGATTTATCTTTCTTTTGTTTTCATTATAGTTATTATTATTATCATCTATCATTATTATTATCACTGTTATTACCAATTGTGGCTGTTTAGATCCAGCAAAGCAAGAATTGAAGCATGTGTCATTAAAGCCAAGGTGAGAAGGTTTTTCTTCCAAGCCAAGCAAGTTGGCTGCCCTTGGGCAGCTCATCCCTCCCAATTGACCTGCTACTGGCCCTGAGCTTGCCAGCCAGCAGCTTGTTTGTTTTCCTTCCTTCTTTCTCCCCCAAAACCAGTCAAACACAGCTGCACTTCACTTGCCCAAAAGCTGTTGTGCTGCCCTGTTTTCAGCTCACTTTCCTTCCTTCTCACACCAGCCCACATGCTCCCTTTTGCTCCTCCCAACCTCTGTACATGGCAGTACACGTTTTCCTTGCTTGACCCCTCAAGATTGCAAGGAATGATCCCAAGAACAGCCCAATTGCAAGCTGCCCTGTTTTTCTCCCTTTTCCATCATCATTGCTATCACAAATCAGCTTCATTAATGGCTGGTTTTGGCCAAAGTCTTGACCAAGGTTGCAAGGCAATGTCACCTCTTCACCTTTGCATTAAATGCAAAGCAAAGTAGCCTGGCCATAGCACACAAAGCAGCTGGATTCTAGGATTTTTTTCATCATTGCAATTGATCCTCATTTTGCCTATTTAAGGAATGCCTTGCATAAGGATTACAGACACTTGAAAAACCATTGAATACACAGCAATTGCAGAATCTTTAGAGCAGAAACACACTACTTCCAGCAAAGAAAAAACCATTTCAAAAGCATTGAATCATCAACACTTCCAACTTTTGCAAAGTTACAATCAACTAAGCCCTTTCACAACAAGCATTGGCTAGGAGCTTTGTAAGTCATTCTGAACTTATCACTTTGCATTTACATCACTGCTTGCATTTGTTTTTGGTTCTTGCTTAATCCAATTTCAGTTTTGCATTTTTAAACTCATTTTGTCAAAAAACCCCTTTTGAAACTTCAAAGGAATCTCAATTTTGCAAAACACTAAAACTGAGTTGTTGCACCCCTTTTCTTGCTAAATTCCAAAGCTTTTCAATCCCCTTAGTGTTCTGAAGCTGGCTCAGAAGCAGCTTCTGAACAGAAGTTCAGAAGCAGCTTCTGAACAGAAGTTCAGAAGCAGCTTCTGAACAGAAGTTCAGAAGCAGCTTCTGAGTTCAATTTTTCGCAAAGTTCGCAGAGCAAAGTCATGGTCGCTCTGCGACCATGACAGAACTTGGGTTCGCAGAGCCAAGTTCAGGTTGCTCTGCGAAAATTACAGAACTCAGAATCTGAGTTCAGGCTTCTAAAAAGCCAATTTTTGAGTTTCTAACTTAAAAACTCAGAACCTAAGAGGATTGAAACTCATTTTGTTCAAAACATAACAAGAGTTTTGCATGATATTGGAAAATTCACAAGTTTGAGCAATACTTTTTGAATAACTTGCGAAGCAAGTTACGTTCATTAAACTTTCAAAATCAAACTCGAGCAATAAGCTAAGTTCATTATTTTCAAAACCAATCTTGAACGATGACATTGTTCATGAATTTCAATCAAAACATGAACTTGAGCCAATTTTGCTCATTTTTCAAAACTAAACCCAAACTTGAGCCGAACTTGTGCATTTTCCAAACTTATGCATATTTCCATGAATTTGTTCATTTTTCAAACTTGAATAATACTTGTTCTTGAGTTCCAATAACTTAAGCAACAAGCTATGTTCACGATTTCCAACAAACTTGAACAACAAACGTGTTCATCCAGCATTTATCTTTCATCCAGCTTTTATATTTCATCCAGCATTTATCTTTCATCCAGCTTTTATATTTCATCCAGCATTTATCTTTCATCCAGCTTTTATCTTTCATCCAGCATTTATCTTTCATCCAGCATTTATCTTTTATCCAGCTTTTATATTTCATCCAGCTTTTATATTTCATCCAGCATTTATCTTTCATCCAGCTTTTATATTTCATCCAGCCTTTATCTTTCATCCAGCTTTTATATTTCATCCAGCCTTTATCTTTCATCCAGCTTTTATATTTCATTCAGCTTTTACTTTTCATCCAGCTTTTACCTTTCATCCAGCATTTACCTTTATCTTTTGTTGTCAGTGGCAGTTCGGCATTAACCCGAACAGCTGACATTTACCTTTATTTCTTGTCGTCAGTGGCAGTTCGGCATTAACCCGAACAGCTGACATTTACCTTTGTTTTTTGTCGTCAGTGGCAGTTCGGCAATAACCCGGACAGTTGACATTTACCTTTATTTCTTGTCGTCAATGGCAGTTCGGCAATAACCCGGACAGTTGACATTTACCTGTATTTCTTGTCGTCAGTGGCAGTTCGGCAACATCCCGAACAGCTGACCTTTACATTTTACCTTCTTTAAGCTACCCTCACAATGGTAGTAGGTAAAATATTTTGTCTGCCTTTTTTAAGCTATCCGCACACCGATAGTAGGCAAGGTCTTTTCTCTTTATATTACCTTTTTTAAGCTATCAGTACACGATAGTAGGTAATACATGTCATCTGTCTTCTTTAAGCTATCATCTTTGTTGATAGTAGACAATGTCTCCTTCTATTACTTTTTTTAAGCTATCAATACACGATAGTAGGTAATACATATCATCTGTCTTCTTTAAGCTATCATCTTTGTTGATAGTAGACAATGTCTCCTTCTATTACCTTTTTTAAGCTATCAATACACGATAGTAGGTAATACATGTCATCTGTCTTCTTTAAGCTATCATCTTTGTTGATAGTAGACAATGTCTCCTTCTATTACCTTTTTTAAGCTATCATTTACACGATAGTAGGTAATACATGTCATCTGTCTTCTTTAAGCTATCATCTTTGTTGATAGTAGACAATGTCTCCTTCTTTTACCTTTTTTAAGCTATCATTTACACGATAGTAGGTAACATCGGTTTTTGTCTTTGTTAGGCTATCGTTCTGAATTAGTGCGGTAGTAGACAACTTACATTTATCCCCAGTGAAACCATGTTATCCCCAGTGGAGTCGGACCCCGTTTCTTTAACAGACTCGGGTACCCTTTCGTTTTGTTATCCCCAGTCGAGCCATCCTCGCCGTCTTGCATTCATACTTGCATCGCGAGCATTCGCAACATTACATGCATGGCATCACATGCATATCATTGCATTCATAGCATTTTGCAGTTGAAATTGGTCAAAAATGGTGTACTCTGTATTTAAGTCTCTTCGACCCGTCTGTCGCGGTGATTTTTGGATATCAAGCTATTGATTAGCGTTGACTCGCAATTTTAAGATTCACCACCGATCTTTTATTTTTCCGAGGAAAAGGGAGAAAGTTCGAAAAACCCTATTTTTTAGAGATCAAAGGTTCGGGGGTTGCTTACGCAAAGGGAAGGTATTAACACCCTAAACGTCTATAGTACTCTATAGGAACCTCTTGCTTATTTTTATCTTTATGCTAAATTGATTATTTGTTTGTAAAATAAATGCCTAAGTGTGAAAAGACTAAAGTGATGAAAATGAAAGAAAGGAAAATGTTTTTGTTATTTTGTTGATTTGGAAAGACAAAGTCTTTTGCCTACATACCCGAATGGGATCAAAATCATGTAGTTCGGGGTAAAAAGCTGAGTGATTGGTTTTGATTGATTTTAAAATTTGAAAAACGTTTTGAGAAAGATAAGGGGCCGTAAAGGCATAGAAGATAAAAAAATGTGAGTTTGATTGATTTTAAATTGAACAAAATGTTTTGATTGATTAAAAGTTGATTGAAATTTGATTAAGAAAAGAAAGACAAAGATTGACTTTTTTTGAAATTTTGATTATAAAATGCTTTTGGATTTTGACTTTTTTGACTTTTTTTGAGAAAATTTGGATTTAGTCCTAAGGTCCAGAGACTAAGTTAGCTGAGATATCAAAGCGCGTCGGATCCCTCAAAATGACGTTGGATCAAGTGAGGGTCCTTTTCCTCGGATACGGTCCAAATTACATTATCGTCCTCGACATAAAGCATAAAAAATAAATGTGGTGTCGGTGCATATTCTCATTTATATTTATTACATTGGACCTAGATACATTCTAATGGAAATAAAATAAATGACAAAAAATAAAATTGCGTTAAAGTAAATATGCTAAAAAAAATAAAAAAATGCATGAAATGCAAAACAATAAGTAAATATGGTGCATAAAATAAATAAAGAAAAAAATACAAATGCAAGACATAAAATAAATATGATGCTGAAAATAAAAAGAAAATAAAGAAAATAAAAATGCAAGACGTAAAATAAACATGATGCTAAAAATAAAAATGCAATACATAAAATAAATATGATGCATAAAATAAAAAAAAAAAATGCAAGACATAAAATAAATATGGTGCATAAAATAAATAAAATAAAAAATAAAAAAAAAATTCATGGGGTACTGGAAATTAAAGACAATAAATAAAGTGCATGAAAAAAAATAAAAGAAATAAAAATAAGAGTGCAAGAAAAAGAAATAAAAATAAAAAAGAATAGAGAAGAAGAAGAGGGGTGCAAGAGGTAAAGGGGGGGTGCAGGAAGGAAATAGAAGAGCAGAAAGGGAGATGCAGCAGCTGGGCCGCGCGGGCATCAGCGTTTGGGCTTAGGCTTTGGCTGGTTTAAAAACCAGAAATATGAAGCAAAACCCTCATTTCCTTCTTCTCCCTCTCTCTCATCCTTTCTTCTTCTCTCTTATTTTCTCTCAAATTCTGAAAAAGAAAGTCTGGCCGGAGATGTTTTCCGGCGCGGCGGCCGCCGCCGGCGCCACCGCGCCGGAGTTAATTTCTACTCCCTTTTTTTTTAAAAAAAAAAACGTTTTCTTAAATCCTTTTTTCTTCTGAGTTCGAAAATCAACTTCGTTTTTAAGGAAAACTTCACATGAGGCCAAGATCTAAACTTAAAATTTTCGGAAAAATCTACCTCTTCTCTTTTTGGCTCGGTTCTGTTTTGAGGGTTTTGTGTAGATCCGGTTCGGTGTATGTGATGGATTTGGGTGTATGGTTTTGTGTTGGTTTATTTGATAGTTTTGCGTGAATGGTTTATTTGTAGTTTCGAATTCAGATTTGACTTGGTTCTGTGAGTTTAGTTCCTGGAAAAAAATAGAGAAAGATGAAAAGAGAGAAAGAAAAAAGACTGTGTTGGTGGTTCTGTGATTCTGGTTCTTCACGTTTTTTTTTTATTTTTTTGTATGGTGGCCGGAATTGGGTTAGTGGTGGTGGTGTTGGTGGTGGAGAGAGGTTGTGGTGGTGGAGAGAGGCTGTGGTGGTGGCCGATTTGGTACTGTACTTTCTCTCACTGAACAGTGCATTAAATGCACTATTTATAGTAAAAACTAGGGTAAAAAAAATGGACAAAATTGCCCCTCTGGGCCTGGACTGAAATTGGACTTAAAATTGAAAAAAGGAAAGAAACAGTAAAAATAAAAACAATAATAAAAATAAAAAACGAAAATAAAATAAAATAAAAAGATAAAAGGAAAACACTAATAATAAAAAGAAAGAAACTAAAAACAAGAAATAAATAAAAATAACCAATAATAACAAAATAAAAAAAAATAAAAACGATCGCCTTCTGAACAAAAAATGAGGTATTTTAAAATACCTTTCTGCCGAAATTTCGTCTGAAACGACGAAAATTTCTGGCCTAAAATACGAGAGAAACGAAATAAAAACGGGTCAAAAATGGGGTATGACAGATGCCCCTATTTAAGTTTCTTCGTTACGGAGATTTAAAAGTGAAATTTTTAAATCGACGGGTCGAAGAGACTTAAATACAGAGTACACCATTTTTGACCAATTTCAACTGCAAAATGCTATGAATGCAATGCTATGCATGTGATGTTATGCATGTAATGTTGCGAATGCTCGCGATGCAAGTATGAATGCAAGACGGAGAAGATGGCTCAACTGGGGATAACAAAATAAAAGGATACCCGAGTCTGCTAAAAGAAACGGGGTCCGACTCCACTGGGGATAACATGGTTTCACTGGGGATAAATGTAAGTTGTCTACTATCGCACTAATTCAGAACGATAGCCTAACAAAGACAAAGACCGATGTTACCTACTATCGTGTAAATGATAGCTTAAAAAGAGGTAAAAGAAGGAGAAACTGTCTACTATCAACAAAGATGATAGCTTAAAGAAGACAGATGACATGTATTACCTACTATCGTGTATTGATAGCTTAAAAAGGTAATAGAAGGACACATTGTCTACTATCAACAAAGATGATAGCTTAAAGAAGACAGATGACATGTATTACCTACTATCGTGTGTTGATAGCTTAAAAAAGGTAATAGAAAGAGACATTGTCTACTATCAACAAAGATGATAGCTTAAAGAAGACAGATGACATGTATTACCTACTATCGTGTATTGATAGCTTAAAAAGGTAATAGAAAGAGACATTGTCTACTATCAACAAAGATGATAGCTTAAAGAAGACAGATGACATGTATTACCTACTATCGTGTATTGATAGCTTAAAAAAGGTAATAGAAAGAGACATTGTCTACTATCAACAAAGATGATAGCTTAAAGAAGACATATGACATGTATTACCTACTATCGTGTACGATAGCTTAAAAAAGGTAATAGAAGGAGACATCGTCTACTATCAACAAAGATGATAGCTTAAAAAAGACAGATGACAAGTATTACCTACTATCGTGTATTGATAGCTTAAAAAGGTAATAGAAGGAGACATTGTCTACTATCAACAAAGATGATAGCTTAAAGAAGACAGATGACATGTATTACCTACTATCGTGTCTTGATAGCTTAAAAAAGGTAATATAAAAAGACATTGTCTACTATCAACAAAGATGATAGCTTAAAGAAGACAGATGACATGTATTACCTACTATCGTGTCTTGATAGCTTAAAAAAGGTAATATAAAAAGACATTGTCTACTATCAACAAAGATGATAGCTTAAAGAAGACAGATGACATGTATTACCTACTATCGTGTACTGATAGCTTAAAAAAGGTAATAGAAGGAGACATTGTCTACTATCAACAAAGATGATAGCTTAAAGAAGACAGATGACATGTATTACCTACTATCGTGTATTGATAACTTAAAAAAGGTAATATAAAAAGAAAAGACCTTGCCTACTATCGGTGTGCGGATAGCTTAAAAAAGGCAGACAAAATATTTTACCTACTACCATTGTGAGGGTAGCTTAAAGAAGGTAAAATGTAAATGTCAGCTGTTCGGGATGTTGCTGAACTTGCCACTGACGACAAAAGACTGGATAGGAAAATGCACAAGCTGTTCATTAAGGAACTGCCACTTGGCATAAAGAAGGTGACACTTCTGGACCAGACACACTGGGGACGACACTTGGGGGAAAAAAGGGTTACAAATTATTCATGATTGATTGAGATGAAAAGATAGTTGAAGCAAGACTCACGGTGGTTAACGCAACCATGTATGAATGATATTGTCTTTATTGTATATGCATGAATGTGTATATGCATGAATGTATGAATGCATGAATGACGACACGACTTGTATGACCGTATGACTGATTAACTTGTGATTGTATGAGGGATTGACTTGTACGATTGTATGAAAGACTGACTTGTATGATTGTATGAAAGACTGACTTGTGTGATAGTGTAATTGATGAATTTGATGAGACAGAATTGGACGGATAAGATGGGAAGTGACCCGACGTCGCATCACGAACACTCGGCAATCTTCAATGGGGATGATGCCACTGGGGACGTATCAAAACATTGATGGGGTAAAGCCCGGCATGTGCAACAACTGATGGGGAGTAAACACTTCCTGGGGAGAGCGTGCTAATCCAAAACCTGGTAGAAGAATTGGTGCTTCTGTGGTCATGCTTATTTTTTGTTTTTTTTTCTTTGAATCCCTAATTTTTGCCTGGACCGCCCTTTCGGGTTTTCGATCCACCGGGAATATATTCTTTTTGTATGCCCCTAATTTTGCCTGGACCGCCCTTTCGGGTTTTCGGTCCACCGGGAATATATTCTTTTGTATGCCCCTAATTTTTGCCTGGACCACACTTTCGGGTTTTGGATCCACCGGGACGCTCATTTTTGCCTAAGCCGCCCTTTCGGGTTTTCGACTTACCGAGCTCTTTTCTTTTTCTCTTTCTCTTTTTTTTTCTCTTTTTTGTTTGTTTTTTTGTATTTTTTCTAAGCAATTGACCATGTTCAGCCAGCAAAGTTTATCTGTTCTCAGGATGGCTGTTAACACACCCTTCCCTTATCCATGAGTTCAAAGAAAATGTGTTTGTTGTTTGTGCTTTTCAAAAAGACATGAAAAAAATATTTATGATTTTGAAAAAAAAAAATTTGTTTCAAATTCTACCATCAAAAATAGAAGAAGTTTTTATAAACTGAATAAATGGGAATTCCAAATGAAAGGCAATAGGCTCAAATTTATTTAAAAGAGTGGTGACCCGCCAATGGCATGGCTCCACGGATCTTACAAAGTTTGGAAAATGGTAAATATAAATTGAAGGTACATTGAACACAATAACCGCTATTCTCCCTGACAACTTTGAATTCCACTGTTTGGATGCTTCAGATTCAGAGCCTCTTTGACATTTTATGTGCCCCAAGTGAATAAAGGCCAGCTCAATGCAGTTACCTTGTCTTTTGATCCTTAACTTTTGCATAGATCGCCCTTTCGGGTTTTCGACCTATCAGGATGATTATATTCTGTTTTATGTCTCTAATTTTTGCCTGGACCGCCCTTTCGGGTTTTCGATCCACCGAGACGCTCATTTTTGCCTAAGCTGCCCTTTCGGGTTTTCGACTTACCTAGCTGTTCTTTTATTTTTTAGACAAAGTATTTCTTGACTGCATCAGCATTCACAGGACGGGGGAGCTCATCACCATCCATTGTCATAAGAGTTAATGCGCCACCAGAGAAAGCTCTCTTGAAGACATATGGACCTTCATAATTAGGCGTCCGTTTGCCCCTGGAATCAGGTTGGAAAGATAAAACCTTCTTGAGCACAAGATCTCCTTCTTGGAGCACACGAGGACTGCCCGTGACACAAAGCATTCATGCGTTTCTCTTCAATCAAGTTTGAACTGATCATATTTGTTTTGACATCATTCAGCCTCTGATAATTTGGCTTCCATTAGAACTTTCATACCGTATTCCAAAGAGAAAAGGGGTTGCCCCTGTTGAGGTACACACTGAAATACGATATCCGTGTAAAAGCATTCTGTAACATCTCATGCACATCCTTGTAGATGGTTACCATCTTCTGCACTATCTTTTTGATGTATTTTTTTTGCTTTTTTTTTTTGCTTTTGATTTTTTTTGTTTGATTTTTTTTTTACTTTTGTTTTTTTGTTTGTTCCTTTTTTTTTGCTTTTTTTTTTTTTTTTGCAGCCTCGATGGCACCATTCGTCTGGGATTTGATCAGGAATACCGTAGTGCTCAAGTTAATCACTTCCAGTGCTTCTTTCAGGAGGTTGAATGATGTTCTTTTCATATTCTAGTAACAGAGAGATCTTTTCGAGAATCCCTTCATCCTCCTTCTCTTCAGCTTCGTAAACAGGGAACTCAAAGTCGGGAGAGAGCATAGGGTTACAGTGTTCAACGGGTTTATTGATGCTTAGTCTGCATATGATTGATGATTGATTTTAGAAGATGAGTGAACAATGCAGATTTTTTTGAAATTGATTGGAAATAAAAGTAAAAATGAAATATTTTTTTTGGTTTTTTTGTGTTACCATTTTCCAGAAAAAGCAAAGAATGACAAAAAACATAGTCAGGAACAAAACGACTTCTTATTTGATGATGGGAATGCATGAAACAAAAAGCCCTAAAAGTTCATTTTCGTTTCGGGTGGAACGAAAGGATTTTTTGAAAAGACAAGACAACAAAACACATTACTTGGACCCATGAATAACCGAGGGAATGTCAACAGCGGTCCAATTGCGGTAAACTCTGCCACGTGTCACAAAATTAATTACCATCTTCTTCAAAATTGTCTCCAACAGGATAAGCTTCTGAACAATCTTGCACCAAATTAACAGATGAGGTCTCATGATCCGGTAGCAGATTAGTTTGCACATTGGGGCTCGACCCTTTGAAGGATAGGATGTTGGCCTGGATCAACTTCTGGACTTCGGCTTTCAAGGCATAACAATGCTCAACGTCTTGACCGGGTGCCCCTTGATGGAAAGCACAAGAAAGATGAGGTCTATACCCCCTTGGCAATCTTTCAGGTACCTTAGGAGGTGCCCTAGTTTGAACAAGATTTTTATCAAGCAAAGCGGGAAGCAACTCTGCATACGCCATGGGGATTGGATCAAAATGGGATATCCGCTGAACCCGATTTTGTTGTCGAGGTTGTTGTTGATACTGTTGCTGAGGCCTTTGTTGGGGCTGGAGCTGATTTCTGGATAGCCGGAGTTGGGGTTCCAAAAGAAGTGGGATGAAAACCTTCGTCTGATAGAAATGGCATCCCCATGGGTAAGCTCTAGACGTGCCGGGCGGTGGAGTAAGTATGGTAGAAGTTGGTAAAGCAAATAAGATTGGCCGCTCAAGAGTAGTGACAGCAGGCTGAGGAACTAACGTCTGGGCTTGGGAAGCCAACAGAGCATTCATCATGGAGGTCAACTTCTCCATCCCTTCCTGGAGATTGGCCACCTCTTCCCGGAGGTTCTGGTTTTCTTGCTCTAACAGATCCATTCTTTTTCTCTGATATGCTCGAGTGTTGTGAATGTGAGTAGGCTTGCAATGAACACGCCGGGCCACTTTCTTTGACGGCGGCAGATTAACCTTTTATTGGTGAACAAAGTGTGAGTTATGATGCATGATTATGCTTATGCAAAAAAAAAAAAGTTTTGTTATCGAAGGGATTGTCGAAGTAATTGTAAACATCATAGTTTGAACGTTTCATTTAAAATATTACAAGCAATCCCCTTTTTAGGAACAAAGCCAAGGGATATGCTCAGAAGTTCATCAGTAGAAATCTTGAAAAAGTCCCGATATTTCTAACTTGAGGATGCCGAATGATCTCCCATAACGAGTTTGGAAATCCTCCGGACTAGTCACTAAAGATCCCAGCTTCCTTAAGTTTGTCAAGTCCGAGCTTTTGAAATTGTATTTATGAGTGTTTCTCTTTGTGAAGTTCATTCCTACGATGTTTACAACAAAACTTGTCTAAATCCTTCGATACTTGATGGAAAAATGTTTATGAATGAATGCATGTATGCATGGTTATGCTAAAGAAACGGAGAAAACATGGTGAGGTTAAGTCCGTAGTGTTGGAGCCGAGGGTAAACGCCATTTGGTAAGGACTATGGTTTCATATGTACCTGTATCACGGGTTCTACCAAGTTCCCAAAGTCATTGACCACTTCCGAATATTGTCGGGTTACGGGACTACTCCCGGTCCAACGACGTTCGTAGGAAAGTCTCGTTTGAGTGTAGTATCGCGTATCAACCAATTCAAGACTACTCTTGATTAGCCACCGCACTACGTCCTAAAAGGCCAAGATGGGTTAAAGGTAACTAAAGGTCCTCAACTTCATAGGTCACTTGAAAATATCAATGCCGAACACGACTACTCATGCCAACATAGTAATACTTCCAAGATCCCTCCATTGAGCGGGGTTATCACATGTGCCACATCCGAAACTCACTCTCAGAAAGACACTATGATTATACCACCATCCTATCTTATGTTTCCCTCAAGTCCGGGTGTAGAACTTATCTCACCACTCACGTAAAAAGATAAACATTTAAACATGTATTTACAATTACAAATAATAAAGCATAAAGATAAAGAAAAACAAGATAGGTTTAACCCACTTAGGATTTTGGTCCCCAGTGAAGTCGCCATTTTTCTGTCGCGGTGATTTTTGGATATCAAGCTATTGATTAGCGTTGACTCGCAATTTTAAGATTCACCACCGATCTTTTATTTTTCCGAGGAAAAGGGAGAAAGTTCGAAAAACCCTATTTTTTAGAGATCAAAGGTCCGGGGGTTGCTTACGCAAAGGGAAGGTATTAACACCCTAAACGTCTATACTACTCTATAGGAACCTCTTGCTTATTTTTATCTTTATGCTAAATTGATTATTTGTTTGTAAAAAAAATGCCTAAGTGTGAAAAGACTAAAGTGATGAAAATGAAAGAAAGGAAAATGTTTTTGTTATTTTGTTGATTTGGAAAGACAAAGTCTTTTGCCTACATACCCGAATGGGATCAAAATCATGTAGTTCGGGGTAAAAAGCTGAGTGATTGGTTTTGATTGATTTTAAAATTTGAAAAATGTTTTGAGAAAGATAAGGGGCCGTAAAGGCATAGAAGATAAAAAAATGTGAGTTTGATTGATTTTAAATTGAAGAAAATATTTTGATTGATTAAAAGTTGATTGAAATTTGATTAAGAAAAGAAAGACAAAGATTGACTTTTTTTGAAATTTTGATTATAAAATGATTTTGGATTTTGACTTTTTTGACTTTTTTTGAGAAAATTTTGATTTAGTCCTAAGGTCCAGAGACTAAGTTAGCTGAGATATCAAAGCGCGTCGGATCCCTCAAAATGACGTTGGATCAAGTGAGGGTCCTTTTCCTCGGATACGGTCCAAATTACATTATCGTCCTCGACATAAAGCATAAAAAATAAATGTGGTGTCGGTGCATATTCTCATTTATATTTATTACATTGGACCTAGATACATTTTAATGGAAATAAAATAAATGACAAAAAATAAAATTGCATTAAAGTAAATATGCTAAAAAAAAAAATAAAAAAATGCATGAAATGCAAAACAATAAGTAAATATGGTGCATAAAATAAATAAAGAAAAAAATAAAAATGCAAGACATAAAATAAATATGATGCTGAAAATAAAAAGAAAATAAAGAAAATAAAAATGCAAGACATAAAATAAACATGATGCTAAAAATAAAAATGCAATACATAAAATAAATATGATGCATAAAATAAAAAAAGAAAATAAAATGCAAGACATAAAATAAATATGGTACTGGAAAATAAAAATGCAAGGCATAAAAATAAATATGGAGCTGGAAAATAAATAAAGAAAATAAAATGCAAGACATAAAATTAAATATGAGGCATAAAATAAAAATGCAAGACATAAAATAAATATGGTGCATAAAATAAATTAAAAAAAAATAAAAATAAAAATGAATGGGGTACTGGAAATTAAAGACAATAAATAAAGTGCATGAAAAAAATAAAAGAAATAAAAATAAGAGTGCAAGAAAAAGAAATAAAAATAAAAAAGAATAGAGAAGAAGAAGAGGGGTGCAAGAGGTAAAGGGGGGGTGCAGGAAGGAAATAGAAGAGCAGAAAGGGAGATGCAGCAGCTGGGCCGCGCGGGCATCAGCGTTTGGGCTTAGGCTTTGGCTGGTTTAAAAACCAGAAATATGAAGCACAACCCTCATTTCCTTCTTCTCCCTTTCTCTCATCCTTTCTTCTTCTCTCTTATTTTCTCTCAAATTCTGAAAAAGAAAGCCTGGCCGGAGATGTTTTCCGGCGCGGCGGCCGCCGGCGGCGCCACCGCGCCGGAGTTAATTTCTACTCCCTTTTTTTAAAAAAAAACGTTTTCTTAAATCCTTTTTTCTTCTGAGTTCGAAAATCAACTTCGTTTTTAAGGAAAACTTCACATGAGGCCAAGATCTAAACTTAAAATTTTCGGAAAAATCTACCTCTTCTCTTTTTGGCTCGGTTCTGTTTTGAGGGTTTTGTGTAGATCCGGTTCGGTGTATGTGATGGATTTGGGTGTATGGTTTTGTGTTGGTTTATTTGATGGTTTTGCGTGAATGGTTTATTTGCAGTTTCGAATTCAGATTTGACTTGGTTCTGTGAGTTTAGTTCCTGGAAAAAAATAGAGAAAGATGAAAAGAGAGAAAGAAAAAAGACTGTGTTGGTGGTTCTGTGATTCTGGTTCTTCACGTTTTTTTTGATTTTTTTGTATGGTGGCCGGAATTGGGTTAGTGGTGGTGGTGTTGGTGGTGGAGAGAGGCTGTGGTGGTGGAGAGAGGTTGTGGTGGTGGCCGATTTGGTACTGTACTTTCTCTCACTGAACAGTGCATTAAATGCACTATTTATAGTAAAAACTAGGGTAAAAAAATGGACAAAATTGCCCCTCTGGGCCTGGACTGAAATTGGACTTAAAATTGAAAAAAGGAAAGAAACAGTAAAAATAAAAACAATAATAAAAATAAAAAACGAAAATAAAATAAAAAAAAAAGATAAAAGGAAAACACTAATAATAAAAAGAAAGAAACTAAAAACAAGAAATAAATAAAAATAACCAATAATAACAATAAAAAAAATAAAAACGATCGCCTTCTGAACAAAAAATGAGGTATTTTAAAATACCTTTCTGCCGAAATTTCGTCTGAAACGACGAAAATTTCTGGCCTAAAATACGAGAGAAACGAAATAAAAACGGGTCAAAAATGGGGTATGACACCGTCAATCTAAAAATTTTACTTTTAAATCTCCGTAACGAAGAAACTTAAATAGGGGCATTTGTCATACCCCATTTTTGACCCGTTTTTAGTTCTCTTTTCTCGTCTTTTAAGCCAGAAATTTTTGTCGTTTCAGACGAAATTTCGGCAGGGAGGTATTTTAAAATACCTCATTTTTGTTCCGTAGGCGACCGTTTTTTATTTTATTTTTATTTATTTTTATTTTCTTTATTTCTTTTTAAAAAAAATTCTTTTTATTAAGTGTTTTTATTATTTTCGTTTTTATTATTATTAGTTTTTTTATTTCACTGTTTTTATTTATTTTCTTCAGTCTTTTGGTCCATTTTTGTCCAGGCCCAGAGGGGTATTTTTGTCATTTTTTTACCCTATTTTTTTACTATAAATAGTGCATTTAATGCACAGTACGGGTCAGAGTTTTTGTGTCAGAAAGAGTACAGTACTAGCAGAATAGTCAGGCCGCCGTGAAACACTAACAACCACCACCTAAGACTCAAATCCGGCCATCCAACCACCACACAAAAAAAAAACTAAAATTTTCTTTCTCTTTTTCTCTTCCAAATTCGAACATCACCACAAAATAAGCCACAAATTATCACAACAATTTCGAACCAAATCTGAAATCTCAAACACAACAACAAACAAAGCCAAGAACCCACAATCAAATCAAAACCACAAAGGCAAAGCTAACAGTCCCACAACAACACATCCAGCCGCGCCACCCTCTCATCCAAACACCACTCAGCCGCGCCACCCTCTCCTCCAAACACCACTCAGCCGCGCCACCCGCCCTCTCACACACACCACTGAATCATCACCGTAAAGCAAAACTCAAAACCGGACCAAATCCAGATCAGAACCATTCAAAACCGAGTCCATAGGAGGTAGATTTTCGAAACTTTCAGGCTTAGATCTAGGGTTTTGGGTTAAGATTTTAAAAAAACTAAGTCCGGATTCAAAGAGAGGGGAAAAAAGGATTTAAGAAAACATGATTTTTTTTTAAAAAGGAGTAGAAATTTATTCCGGCACGGTGGCGCCGCCGGCGGCCACCGCACCGGAAAACATTTCCGGCCAGGCAGAGTTTAGAGAGAAGAGAGAGCTGATTTTGGGAGTGAAGAAGTTAGAGAGAGAGAGGGGAAGAAAAATGAAATAAAAACCAGCAAAAAGCAATTTTATACAGCCCTTAAGCCCATACCCAAACAGCACTCGGCCCACTTTTTTCCAGATTTCTTTCTTCAGTTTCTTACTGCACCCCCCTGTTCTTCTTCTGCACCCCCCCCCCCTTTCTCTATCTTTTCCTTTTCATTTATTTTTTTTTTATTTTCTTTTATTTGTCTATCTTTTTATTTTCTTTTTATGCATTTTATTTTTATTATTTTTATTTTCAGTACCTCATGCATTTTTTTTATTTTTTTATTTTATGTACCATATTTATTTTATGTCTTGCATTTTATTTTCTTTTTTTTTATTTTCTTTTATGCATCATATTTATTTTATGTCTTGCATTTTTTTTTTTATTTTCCAGTACCATATTTAATTTTATGTCTTGCATTTTTATATTCAGCACCATATTTATTTTTTGTCTTACATTTTTATTTTATTTTATGCATCATGTTTATTTTATGTCTTGCATATTTTTATTTTTAGCATCATATTTATTTTATGTCTTGCATTTTTATTTTCTTCTTTTTTATTTCCAGCATCATATTTATTTTATGTCTTGCATTTTTACTTTCTTTATTTATTTTATGCACCATATTTATTTATTGTTTTGCATTTCAAGCATTTTTTATTTCTTTTTAGCATGTTTACTTTAATGCAATTTTATTATTTTTGTCATTTACTTTATTTCCATTAGAATGTATCTAGGTCCAATGTAAATATATAAATGAGAATATGCACCGACACTCACATTCTTTTTATGCTCTATGCCAAGGACAATAATGTAATTATGACCGTATCCGAGGAAAAGGACCCTCACTTGATCCAACGTCGTTTTGAGGGATCCGGCGCATTTGGACTTTCTCAGCATAACTTAGTCTCTGGACCTTAGGACTTAATCAAAATTTTTTACAAAAAAAAAAAGTCAAAAAAGTCAAAATCCAAAAACATTTTATCATCAAAATTTCAAAAAAAAGTCAATTTTTTATCCTTTCTTTCTTAATCAAATTTCAATCAATATTTAATCAATCAAAACTTTTTTCTTCAATTTAAAATCAATCAACTCACATTTTTATTCTTCTATGCCTTTTCGGCCTCTTATCTTTCTCAAATCTTTTTCAAACTTTAAAATCAATCAAAACAAATCACTCGGCTTTTTACCCCGAACTACATGATTTTGATCCCATTCGGGTATGTAGGCAAAAGACTTTGTCTTTCCAAATCAACAAAATAACAAAAACATTTTCCTTTCTTCTTTTTCATCACTTTAATCTTTTTCACACTTAAGCATTTATTTACAAACAAATAATCAATTTAGCATAAAGATAAATATAAGCAAGAGGTTCCTATAGAGTACTATAGACGTTTAGGGTACTAATACCTTCCCTTTACGTAACCAACCCCCGGACCTTGATCTCTCTAAAAAAATAGGGTTTTTCGAACTTTCTCCCTTTTCCTCGGAAAAATAAAAGATCGGTGGTGAAACTTAAAATTGTGAGTCAATGCTAATTAATAGCTTGATATCCAGAAATCACCGCGACAATTTCCAACAAACTTGAACAACAAACGTGTTCATGATTTTTATCAAACTTGTTTTGAATTCCAACGCGCGTGAACCATGCTTGTTCATCTTTGCATCATGAATTTGAAACAAACTTTTTTCAACAAATTTGAACAACATTCGCTCATAGGTTGCAACAACTAATTTGGGCAATAAACTTTTCTTAACCAAGTGTTTTGTTCCTTTGAGATTTCTTTGGGTTCCAACAACAAAAACTTGAATGAAAAAGGAATGGTTGGACGTATGTCTCTCCGTTCCCCGGTTGCACGAATGCTTGACGTATGTCTCGTTGTTCGGGCAATCGTCATTCTATTTTTTAACGCGTCCAAAGCACTTTAACCTTTTATTGGTCCTTCGTGACCAATCCAACTTTTCTTGGCCCTCGTGGTCAATTTAAACTTTTTCTTGGCCCTCATGGTCAATTCAAACCTTTTACGCCTTTGCGCGTTTTCAAACGGATACCATCGCCTTTGCGCGAGTCCGTCCTTTTTCATTTAAAACCTTTTTTCACGCCCGAGCGCATTTTCCAACGGATACCATCGCCCTCGTGCGAGTCCGTCTCTTTTTTTAATCAAATCATTTACCTTTATTCCTTGTCGTCAGTGGCAGTTCGGCAGCATCTCGAACAGCTGACATTCCCTTTTTACCTTCATTAAGCTACCCTCATAACGGTAGTAGGTAAAAAGCTTTTCATCGGTCTTCATTAAGCTATCCATACAACGATAGTAGACCGCGTTTCCTTTTCAATCAAACTTTTTCGCTCGGGCGCGATCAAATCTTTTTCACAATTAAAATCAACCAACATACAAACTTTTTCTACCCAAAGAACTACGTAAGCTTTGAATTCTCCATCGCACCGGGAGATACGTAGGAGCAGGATTTACATCTTGTCAAGCCCATTAATAAAAAACTTTCTTTTTTCCCTTCATCATATTTTTTTCTTTTTCCCTTTAACATATTCAAGCATGCAAGCAAAACGATAAAAACACTCTAGCCTTAGCTAACTAGGAGTTTCTCGTTGAGTACAACGGATGTGAGGGGTGCTAATACCTTCCCCTCGCATAACCGACTCCCGAACCCAAAATCTCTAACATTAAGGTAATTTCAAACTTTTTTCCTTTTTCCCCGAAAAATTAAAAGTTCAGTCGTGATTTAAATTTAGTGATTCAACGCTTGTCAATAGCTTGATATCCGAAATTCGACGCGACAAAAGTGTATTATCAACTTGTCCTCGTACAAAATCATTTTTAAGTAAAAAATTACTTAGTCTCTCATACCAAGCTCTGGGAGCTTGTTTCAGACCATACAGTGATTTCTTAAGTTTAAAAACAAAATCTGGATTTTTTAAATCTTCAAAACCAGGAGGTTGTTTGACATACACTTCTTCAGAAATAACTCCATTTAAAAAGGCACTCTTAAAATCCATTTGATATAGAATGATATTATGATTTACTGCGTAGGAAAGAAGTAACCTGATTGCTTCCAGTCTTGCAACTGGAGTAAATGTTTCAGTGTAGTCTATTCCTTCCTGCTGACTGTAGCCTTGAGCAACAAGTCTAGCTTTGTGTCTGACTACTTCTCCTTGTTCATTCAGCTTGTTTCTGAACACCCATTTTGTTCCAATAATGTTCTTGTGATTTGGTTTTGCAACTAAATCCCAAACATCATTTCTTTGAAACTGATTGAGTTCTTCTTGCATAGCCACAATCCATCCATCATCTGCAAGTACTTCATCAGTTGTTGTAGGTTCAATCATTGACAGTAGTCCAATCAATGAGTCATTCTGACAGAATGCTGATCTGGTCTTTCTTGGACTGTCCTTGTTTCCAATGATTAACTCTTCAGGATGTGAGGACTTGTACTTGAATGAGTTTCTGGGTGGATTTGCTTCTGAAGAGTCATCAAGAGCTTGTTCAGAACCATTTTGATCTTGATTGGCTTCAGGAGGAGTGTCAGCTTCTGAGAGTTTTTCAGCTTCAGGAGAATTTTCAGCTTCTGGACTTTCTTCAGACTCAGAATTCTGTTCAGGTTCTGAAGTGTCCACTGAGAGCCGTATATCTGCAAAACTCTCAACTAGCTCTGTTATTTTATTATCAGGCTTCTTGTCATCAAACCTAATGTGTATTGATTCTTCAACAACATGTGTTTCAGAATTATACACTCTGTATGCTTTAGATCTCTCAGAGTATCCTAAAAAGATACCCTTGTGAGCCTTAGCATCAAATTTCTTTAGGTAGACTTTATTGTTTAGAATGTAACATGTACATCCAAACTGATGAAAATAAGAAATGTTTGGCTTTCTTCCTTTGAATAATTCATATGCTGTTTTATTCAGAATTGGTCTTATATAGATCCTGTTCTGAATATAACATGTTGTGTTAACAGCTTCTGCCCAGAAGTACGTTGCAATTTTAGATTCATGAATCATGGTTCTGGCCATTTCTTGCAAAGATCTGTTCTTTCTCTCTACAACTCCATTTTGTTGTGGAGTTCTAGGAGAAGAGAACTCATGGAGAATTCCATGTTCTTCACAAAAAGTTTCAAATGGTTCATTTTCAAATTCACCACCATGATCACTTCTGACTTTTAAAATTTTCAAATCATTTTATGTTTGTACTTGCTTGCAGAATTTGTTGAACACATCATATGTTTCATTTTTGGTTCTAAGGAATTTAACCCAAGTCCACCTACTGTAATCATCAACAATTACTAACCCATAGTTCTTCCCATTGATTGATGCTGTTCCAATAGGACCAAACAGATCAATGTGAAATAGTTCTAAGGGTCTGGAGGTAGAAACAATGTTTTTGGATTTAAAAGTGGTTTTAGCAATTTTTCCTATCTGGCATGCTCCACAAAGAGCATCTGAGTGATAGTCAATGTTTGGTAGGCCTCTGACCAGTTGTAACTTGCTAAGCTTAGAGATGAGTCTCCAGTTAGCATGTCCCAACCTTTTGTGTCATACCCATTTCTCATCACTCACTGACAGAAGGCAAACTACCTTCTGATCAACCAGTTCTGAAAAATTAATTTTATAAACATTGTTCTTCCTCTTTCCTTTGAACACAACAGATTTATCTTTGTTGTTGATTACAGTGCAAGTGTTCTTATTAAACAGGACATCATAACCACTGTCACATAATTGACTTATGCTAAGTAGGTTATGTCTTAGTCCATCTACCAACCAGACATTATCAATGGAAAGGGAAGAATTACCTATCTTACTAGTACAAATGATCTTGCCTTTCTGATTTCCTCCAAAACCCACAGTTCCTCCCTCTTTCATGATCAGGGTTTGGAACATAGACTTTCCTTCTGTCATGTAATGCCAGCAGCCATTGCCCAGGCACCATGACTTCCCCTTTTGTTTGGCTCTTAATCGTATCTGCAACAGAAATAATCTCAGACCTAAGTACCCATATGGGTCCTCTTGGGTTAGTTCTGAAAGGTTTAGTCTTTTGTTGCACCTTGTGTCTGGAGTTATAGGACTCAGACTTGTTCAGATACCTTGGATGTGAATCCTTTAATCTTGAATAAGTCTTAGTATCAGACACTGAGTTCTTCAGAACCTGAGCTTTCAATAGTCTTAACTCAGATTTCTTCAGAACCTTAGACTTGAAGGTCTTTGGTTCTGAGCTTTTTAGAGTCTGAACCTTTGAAGACTTTGGTTCTTTTTTCTTCAGAACTTTGGATTTAAGAGTCTTTGATTCTGATTTGTTCATAATCTTGGATTCAAAAGTAGAAGGTTCTGATTTGTTAAGAACTTCAGTTTTGCCTGCTCCTGACTCAAGGCAAACTTTCAAACTTTTCTTAATACAATAAGAATCAGATGACAGATTGGCTTTCTTATGTATCCTTTGTTTGACATTTTGAGGTTTGAAAGGTTTTGCAAAAACCGGTTTAGTATTCCTTGAAGGTTTCATAAACACAGTCTTTTGAAAATGTGAGTTTGAGGTTTTCAGAGACTGAGACTTGCTTGTCTTAGGTTCTAAACTCTTCAGACTTTGAACCTTTTCATATTTAAAGTTTGTTTTCCTCATAGTCTTAGACTTAGAACCTTTTGGTTTAGACTTTGGCAAAGTTTTAGACTCTGCCTTCATCTTTCCCTTAGGTTCAGAAGTTTTAGATTCTGAGTTGTTCAGAACCTCAGGTTTGGCAGTCTCATTTTCTGATGAATTCTGTTTCTCAGAAATGTTAGAAGCAGGTACAAAACACACCTTAGTACCTTTCATAATATTTCCAGAACAGGATGGTATATTAGTTTCTTTTGAATGATTAAATGGATCATTTTTGAAACCAATACCTTCTCCTCTGTTTCTGCTAATATTATAAATCATAGAAGCAATCTTACTTCTGTTGATTCCAGTTAAGATAAAATCCTGAAATACAATTTTTTGTTCACTAGGAGTTTTATCAGGTTTCTTATGAGCCATTTCTCTGAATTCTCTAACTTCTTCATCAATCTCATTGATGTGATTCTGAAGTTGGAGATTCTCATCAGTTAGCAAGTTATATTTATTTTTCAAAGATTTTACTTGACTTAACTTGCTTTGGAGATGGTTCATAAGATCCTTAACTGTATCAATAAGTTCAGAATATACCTCATCTTCTTCTTCAGAGTCTGAACCTGACTCTGCATCAGAATATACAGTTGCCACTAGAGCTAGGTTTGCTTCTTCTCCATCTTCCTTCTCAGACTTAGATTCATTTTCAAGATCATCCCATGTTGCCATAAGATTTTTCTTGATCTTGTTTCTGAAGTTGCTTGATTTAGAGCTGGTATTCTTGGATTTCTCCTTTGACTTGTCCTTCTGTAGTTCAGGACATTCAGCTATGTAATGACCAGTCTTATTGCAGTTGTAGCAACCCTTGTGATCTTCCCTCTTGGAACCAGATCCTTTGAAGTTACTGCTCCTGTTAGAGAACTTCTTTTGTCTATTCATTAAGTACTGAAATCTTTTAGAAATCATTGCAAGTTCCTCAGCATCTGAATCTTGTTCAGAATTTCCCTCAGGAAATTCTTCATCAGATTCAATAGCTTTTAAAGCTTTTGATGATTTTCTTTTAGATTTCAGTGCTATAGACTTAGACTTTCTAACAGAATCATCTTCATTGAGTCCCAGTTCATTCACTTTGAGAGAGCTTATAAGATCTTCAATACTTAGAGTATTTAGATCTTTAGCTTCCTCAATAGCAGTCACTTTAGGTCTCCATTTAGATGGCAGATTTCTAAGGATCTTGTTCACATGATCAGCAGTAGTATAGCTTTTCTTCAGAATCTAAAGTCCAGAAACCAGAGTCTGAAATCTTGAGAACATAGTCTCAATATTTTCATCCTCTTTCATTCTGAACAGCTCATACTGCTGAACCAGAATATTTGCTTTTGCTTCTCTAACCTTCTTGTTTCCTTCATAGTTAAAGCAGAGAGAGTTGAAGATGGTTTTAGCTGTTGATTTATCACTCAGCTTTTGATACTCAATGTGAGGTAGAGAATCCACAATGATACCTCTAACATTGTGATGCTTTCTGTAGATCTTTCTTTCAGCATCAGAAAGACCTCTTTTATTAATAGTCACTCCTTCTTCATCAACTGGTATAGTTATACCATCTTCAATGATATCCCATAGACTATCATCTATGCCAATGATTTGACTGTACATTTTGCTTTTCCACCATGAGAATTTCTCAGGATCACCAGTAAACATAGGAGGTTTATGGTGTGAACGAGATTACTTTTCACCTGTACCATACTCATGTGATACAGAAGCATGATTTCTAGGAGAGGGTGGAGGGGAACTACTGGATGACATGTTTTTCTCAGGATCTTTACTGACTCACTGTTAGGTGATTGAATATCAGAACCGGAGCTCTGATACCAACTGAAGGTGAGAAAAACACAAGAAGGGGGGTTGAATTGTGTTGGCTTTTTGTTTTCTTTCTCAAAAACTAAGGTTAGTTCAGAATCAGATGTAGATCAGATTCTGAAACTATTTTCAGAGTGTTTTGCATAGATATAAAGTAACTGAGAGAGAGACACAAGCAGTTTAGCCTGGTTCCTTCCACAATCCGGAAGTAGTCCAGTCCCCTTGTTACTAACAAGAGATTTTCACTATAATCACAAAGATTACAATTTGCTCAAGCACACATCTAGAGACTTCCTTGCTCGGACACACAGTCTAAGACTTCTTTGCTCAAACACAAAGTATGAGGCTTCCTTGCTCAGACACACAGTCTAAGACTTCCTTGCTAAAACACAAAGTATGAGACTTCCTTGCTCAGACATACAGTCTAAGACTTCCTTGCTCAAACACAAAGTATGAGACTTCTAGTTGCTCAAGCACGCAGGAAAGAGACTTTTAATCAAACAGAATTACAAAGAATATGTTTGAGTTGAACACTTGATATACTATCAGTGGTGTTCACAAAATACAACACAGATTAAGACTCTATACTTAAGAAATTCTAAGATAAAAAGGTTTGTAAGAATTTCTAAGTTATTTGATGACTGTCCAATAAAACAGAGTATTGGCACTTTCAGATTTGCAGGTCTGTGGAGTCTTTTACTTCTTTTTCAAATCTTCAATCCTTTATAGAGGAATAAAGAGCTGTTGAGAAGTTGTCATGTCATCAATTTAGAGCCGTTGTAATTGAAGCTTCAGCCATTAATTCCTTCTGTTATGGTGTGCGCACAGAAAACAGAGGAACACATTTTGAATGTTTCCTTAAAACCTGGCTGCGTGTTTCTTCCAATGAGGCAAAGGTTGCAGAGAGCTGTTCTGACTGTACAGTATTTTACTGTAGACAGTTGCAATTGTTGACTTCTGCGTTTCAGACTTCAGAAGCTTCTCTTCAGAACTGGCTTTAGACACTGTTCATCAGAATCTGTCTTCAGACCCAGTTCTTCAGAAGCTGGCTTCAGACGCACTGTTAATCAGACGCAATCTTCAGAAGCTGGTCTTCAGAAGCTGATTTTCTTCAGCCTTGCTACCCAAGCTTCTATAATTTCCTTCTTGCTCTTAACTTGTTCTTTCAGAACTACTGTTAGATACCAATCTTTAAGTATATGGTTCTACACACTAGAATCAAGTATTAGCATATCCAATTTTCTTTTTAACACTTTGTTATCATCAAAACTCAAAAGAGAGTTGTTCATACATTTTGTTCCAACAATCTATTGCCTAGAGATTTACCAACTGTAACACCCATACTAAATTATCTAGAATATTTAGCATGTGTATTAATCTGATATCGGATACATTAAAATTTTCAATAATAATAACAAATACATCTGAATGAGTACAAGTTGTCTCGTTAATACATTTATCCAAACATCATCTATAGATACATAAACATATCCTGATAACCTTCTGAGCTTCTCCGCGACGAGCAACTGCACTTCATCCAGCGTCTTCCTGGTGAAAATCTTCATGAACATCACTAGCTTACCTGCAAACCTGCACCAGAAGGATAGGGATGAGACATAATGTCTCAGTGAGCTCCTACCCTACCTACTGTTGGCAACCTCGGGGAACCTAGGGTCGCCGTGCCTACCTCGGCAATCTTGGGGATACCTATGATCGCCAAGTCTTTCTCTACATGATTCGCGATCAAGGGGAAACCTAGGATCGCTACATATCTTTATCTTTCTTATACTTTTCATGTTCATAATCTTACGTGCTTCATACTCTATTCTTATCTTAGTCTTATACGTAGTGATCGTGGGGACATCCTATGATCACATCGCGTTCACTAGGAACTAATCTTCATGTCTCGTATTACATATAAAATATATGTATTCATTCATATTCGTATTCATCTTTTTCATATCATTAAGTTAGAAGTTAGCGTTGAACAAACAATCATTATCTTGGTTCATTTTACGGAGTGCATCCGGGTGGAGTAACCCCGAAGTACATCTCCCATCATACCGGTGAAATTCCTATCATATCAGGCTAACACCGGACTCCTCTTATCTTTGTGTAGGCAACCCTCTCGGTGAAGCCCCATCCGGCATAATCCGGAGCCTGCTGGACACAACTTGCATGTAGACAACCCTCTCGGAGAAGTCCCATCCGGCGAAACCCGGAGCCTGCTGGACATGCTTAAGTCTTTTAACATACGTGTGGACAATCCTCTCGGAAGAGTCCCATCCGGCGAAACCCGGAGTCTGATGAACACGTTTAATATCGTCTTATAAATTACGTGTGGATAGCCCTTTCGGAGAAATCCCATCCGGCATAATCCGGAGTCTGATGAACACGTTATCATATTCTTTATCATTAGATTCTTAACTTAAATTCATAAACATATCTATTACATTTCATAGTTCTTGCGCATATCTAATGTATTCTGTAAAACTTAACCTACTAGAGGTTCTTAACTGTAAGTAAGTATCATTCTTGTGCTTAGTACACATAAGTACCATCTTAATTCTCTTTAACCTATAAAGGTTCTAAACTTAACTAATGCTTCATTCTTAAGCTTGCACAAACCAAAAGGTGTGTATGAAAATGTTTAATGAGGAATAAACCTATTACTAACTCCTTTGCTTCTCTATATGTCTTAGGGGTTTATGTATTCATCTCCCAATGTGTACTCATTACCCATCTTACCTTAATTTTCGTGCCTATTGTTTGAGCTTAAACCTCTATTTTATCTTGCATGATAATTCCTGAAGAAGATGAAGTTATGGGTAGAGATTTGGAGTTGAAATGGAGGAAGTAGGAGAAACCCGTTTTTGGGACAAGGCTCTATTGAAATGGTCAGAACTCTCTCCAGGTAACTCCGATTTCAATGGTTTTTGATGCTATGGAAAGCTAACAAAATTATCTACGTTTTGGTACCAATTTCGTGAAGTTTGGCCAAGTATTGAAGTCTGGGGACGAGTTTGAAGTCAGGGGTCCGAAACTGCAAATCTGCAGAAATTTGGGACAAGAAGCTGGGAAAGCAGAAAATCGTAGCACGATTTTACAGGATCGGAGCACGATTTTATGCGAAAGTTTTCATAAAATCAGGGCATAAAATCGTAGCCCGATGCCCAGAAATCGGAGCACGATTTTGGCTTCAGCAGCACTCAAAATTCTGCTTCCTAGGCTAAACCAAACATCCCAATCATCAAAACAGCTTATGGGAATGAATTTACAAGGCATAAGGATAGATAACAACATGATTATACAAGGAATTAGTATACAAGGGTTAGGGCACAAATACTAAACTTTGTTCCAACTTGTAAAATGCATTAAAACTACTCAAATGGGTTATACAACCCTATGGAACTCACTTTGATTACTAGCTTTGCTCCTTGCCATGTCTCTAATCATCAAACCCCAAGCTTGAGAACCAAAGCTCTAGCTCCTCTCTTGATACTTTCTTGTTCTTCTTTCCTTTCTCTACTAAGCTTCCTACCAAGCTTGCCTTGCAAGATTCCTCACTAGATTTTCCTTTTAGAGAGATTGAATTGATGGAGAGGGAGATGAGGGAGAGGAGGCGTGAGAGTAGGGAGGAAGGGAGAGGAAGAGGGCTGAATGGGGAGAGAAGAAAGAATGGGGAAAATAGCAAGATAAATATCTTGCTCCCATTCTAATAATCTTTCCTTTTCAAAATAATTACAAGATTGCCATTCCGCTTAATTACAAAAACGCCTTGCTTGTTTCATAAGTTTCTAACACTGTTAACCATCACATCTAAGCGGAATATTACTCTTGTCATATCAATAACCCATTAACTGACAATTTACCAAATTGTCCTTTGCTTAAAACATCTCCGATACATCGTCCAAATATTAATAAATACTCGAGTCTTAGGCGGGATGTTACACCAACAGTGAAATGTAAAAAATGTGAAAAGATGGGTCATAATAGGAGGACATGTGGAGGAAAACGTGCGGCTGATCGAGTGCTCCCAAAAGGTGGAAATAAGGTGCTGATTGAACTTATTTTTTGGCTTGTATTTTTGTTTTTGTCTTGTATTTATGCTTTTATCTTGTATTTTTGTTATGAATATTTTGTTTTGGGATTCAACTTTTTGATAGAAACAAAAGAAGGGAAAAAAGTCTGATACACAAGGAGCAGATGGTGCTAGTGGGTCTGGAGCTGGTGGTTTGGTGCACAAGGAGGTGATGGAGCTGCCACTATTTTAACTCAAGGGTCACAACATCCTCCTCCAAAAGATTCCAAAGAATAATAGTTTATTAATTAGGATTGTTTTTTGATTCAGCTGTTAGACATCTATCATTGCAACATTCAGCTGTTATATGCTTGTTTTTTCACTCAATTGTAAGGTGTATTATTGCACTAGTATAGAGCCGTTATGGTTCTTTTAAGTATGTTTTTTTATTAAGTTGTTAGGATTATGAACAACTTTTAGCCTTGTATTTTGGGTTATAACTATGCTAATGATCATCCAAATATTTACAGGTGCATACTGTTTTTTCCATGTATTTTTAATGGGATTTTTTTTTGGTATTTTTATTGTTTTTTTCTACGTTTTTTTTTTATGTTTTTTGCTGATTTTTTTCCTACCTTTTATCTCCATTTTCTAGTATTTTTTTGCTTTTTTTCCTTATGGTTTTATAATTTTTGGTTTTATAATTCCTGCTTTTTTTCAGAATTTTTTCTGCATTTTATGGTATTTTTTTAGTTTTTTTTTCGATTTTTTTTAAAAGTTGTTCAAAATTTTGTAATTAAAAAAATATTTAATATAATTAATTAGGTGGATAATAAGATAATATTTTAAAATCCACATCAGCACTGCCACATAAGCATAAATGAGTTTAAATTTGATTAGGGGGTAAAATTCTGAAAAATGTAAAACAGGGGGGTGAAATTCCGAGTTTTAAAATAGGGGGGTAAAATCCAGTTTGAGTCAAAATAGGGGGGACAAAACTACATTTAAGCCGAGTAAATATTTATCATTTATGAAATTTTTAATTTGTGTCCTTAGAACATAAGTTAGCATGATCCTTTCTTTATTTTACTTTCACAATGCAACATAAATTAATTTAGTCCAAGTTTACCCCATATATTAATTTTGTATGCATCACTTTCGAGTCATTACGCATTTATCGCAATTAATGGTCAATAATTAATAAGGATGGTTTTGGAAAATTGTTATATTTATTTCTTAGTAATTGATTATCAATCTACGTAGGCGCTCTGATAATCTGATTGTAACGTAAAGATACCTTTATCTAGAATTGTTTATTTCGAAAATTGACCTCTGAGTTTGTTTGGCAAGACACAAAACACAAGCTTATGTTTTATAGCTTATAGTTTATAAGCTTGTCTAGCAAAAAAATACATGTTTGGTAACAGTCTTTTCGTCAGGAGTTTATAGCTTATTTCAGGAGTTTATAGTTTATTTTTCAGACGCTATTTCAAGTAGCATTTGAGTTTATAGCTTATAGCTTATTGTTTTTTCTTCCTCTTTTACCCTTACTATTTTATTTAAATACCGGTTTCACCACTTATGTTTTATTTTAATTTAAAATAAAAAATAAATGTATCAAATACCGGGAATACCAACGATCATGCAAAGAGAGATAAAAATATGTTCTACTGCTTCTTCATTCTCTTTGTATCGTCATTCTCCTTCTCCACCATTCCTCCATTGTTTCTTCTCCTTTCTTCATTCAGGTTTGCGATTTTTCTTCATGGTGAACTTTCGGATGTTGTTGATGGTAATCAATGTAGTGAAATACCAGAGGGGGTATCAGGGAGATCAACAAAGACAAAGGAAATTCTAACAATATTGCTGCTTTATTATGGAATATTAGGCGATAGACTTATTTTTATTATTATTTTGGATTAATATAATTGTAGTTAAGATTATCTTAATTCGTACTTTAATGACAATGATATTGTTGTTGTTGTTGTTATTATTATTATTATTATTAATGTATGTTGTTCTTGTCTTCATAAAAAATTGAATGATATAAAAATGTCTTTTTATGTCATTTTACATCTATCAGCTAGTTGAACCGATAATTTTACCAAACACTTCAATTAACTTATCAACCATAAGTCATCAATCATCAGCTATAAGCTATCAACTATCAGTCATCAGTCATCAGTTATAAGTTATAAACTATCAGCTAATTTATCAGTTATCCGTTATTTTTGTCAAATACCGATGCCCAACAAATAAACTCAATCACTTGATTGAGGAGAAATAGACTTTGTTCACCCTTTATCAAAAGTTTGGCGGCATTCAATTCAATGCAATTCAAATACCGATGCCCAACAAATTATTAATTCTATTTATGGCTAAGATGTAGGGTAGGTGTCTCGATACCTGTCTCCAACGTTATTCACTTAGGTTGATCTTAAATATAAATGTTTTTGGGTTAAATAAGTAAATGATCTCATTAAATATACCAACATTTGATTTTAGTCCCCCTAAAATATTATTTAGGCTTTTGGTCCCTCCAAAATTTTTCATTTATAAAATTAGTCTTTGTTCTCAATGTAGAGTATGGACTAATTTTATGGATGAAAAATTTTGGAGGGACTAAAAGCCTAAGGAATATTTTAGAGAGACTAAAACCAAATGTTGGTATATTTATGGAGACTATTTACTTATTTAATTCAATATTTTTAGCTAACGTAAGGTGGGTGTCTTGATACCTCTCTCAATGTTATTCACTTTGTTTGATCTTAAACTAGTATGATACATATGTCAAACACGAGAAATTAATGTATTAATAAAATTATAATAAAAAAAATTATTTTAAACTAATTTAAAAATTAGTTTATACAAAAAAAAAACATTTCATACAAAATTAGTGTATATTCAAGTTATTTAACATATAAGTCAACATAATTTTAAGGGTTAATAGTGTTTTACCCCCTGTAATATTGGTCATTTCCGGTTTTCTCCCCTGTATTTTTTTTTTAGATTACATCCTTGTAATTTGTAGATTTTTTGGTTTTGGACCTTCATGGAAAATTTCGCCCCCTGTAATTTGAGCAAATTTCGGTTTATCCCCTTGTTAATTTGAGCAAATTTCGGTTTACCCCCTGTCATATCATCGATTTTGTACAGTCAAAAATCATCAAGGTCCAAAACCAAAAATCTTCAAATTACAAGGACGGAATCTAAAAAAAAAAAAATACAGGGGGGAAAACCGGAAATGACCAATATTACAGGGGGGTGTTTACTCTGAAATTTGGTAAACAACCGCTAGTCTGGGTTAATTGCTTGCGAGACCAACTAGTGAATCTCAGGAGCATAGTGCTTTGTTTGAATTCTTTAAATTATTTGAATGTCCATTACGCATAAACATTTATTGTAGTTTTGAGGAGAATTAAACATAAAATTCACTTGGATTGCAAATAACAAGGAAAATAAGTTCTTACTAAACGAACACTTTGTTTCGATCGAAACAGAAATGAATAGAATTTAAATGAGAAACATTAAACTTTACATGAAACTAAAAGTGCTTAAAAGATACATTTCATGAAAAAGTAAATTGCATTGAATTGTAAAATATGCTTTACAGAAAAGAATGGTTCACAGATTCATACTTGGATCCCATTTCACTCGTTTCTCTCGATAGCGTGGGTACTTTGAGTTTACAAGGATTTTTGTATAAAATGAATTGCGACCCTTTTTTCTGACTAAAAACTACTATATATAGACTTTTGAAAATAAACTGCCCTAACGGTCGAACACTATACTACTGCCAAATGTCCTGCCACGTACACCCTGCATGCACTTAACTGTTCCTTAGAACGGTTGTATCTCTCGAAGTCGAACTGAGTTTTGTGAAGTTTGTCAGAATTGTGCTAAGTCCAGAACTTTATTGCTTCGATTCGATCATACGCTAGGTCGATTTGCCTTCTGGTTCGAAGTCCTCCTTCTTGCCTTAGCCTTGTATTTGTAAATATTCCCTTGTACCTGTGAACAATTCCAAGATTCTTTCTGCTCTTCGATTAGATAGAATCTTGTAAGATTCCCTTCAGCATTTAATGCATGTTTAGAGCATATTCTTAGTTCATAAAAATATGGGCTAACAGGGGGTAAAACACTATTAACCCTAATTTTAAAGTAAATTTAGTATAAACTATAAAGTAATTAATTGTAATATAGTATAATTTTTGTAAAAAAATATATATTATATAGTTGTATTATTGTATGTCAATGAAGGTTGACTAAGTTAGTAAGTAGTTGACTCACTTGCAAGGTCGTGGGTTCAACTTCCGTTGTCAAAGTGAATACATCTATGGTTTGTGATCTATAAGTACATTTATAAGCGCTCTTTGAACTTTGAGGTCTGCTCTAACCCTGTTAAGCCCTCGGACCCAACTAACCTAAACTAATATGTAACAAGAAGAAAAAAAAGGTATGCAAAGTCTATCAAGGTCGTCAACAAATATGTCAGTTAAATATACGCAAATCTTCGGGAATTTCTATCTTGATCTCACTATTTACATCTGCATCATCATCACCGTCTCCAATTGAAAGTATCCATTTGCCAAAATTTGTAATTTCCTCCTACTCTGATGGTACAGAAGATACCCCAATCTCATATTCACAATAAGCCTCAACACAATTTTCTCATATAATGGATGAATCAATTGAAGAAATAATAACATCATGTCTTGATAATTTTCTGATTATGGGCAATATCTGTCTAAAATCACTACCCAAAACTATTGTCATTTTGCCAAACGTTTGTACTTATTGTCAAGATCATTTTTTTTCCATGATGTCATGCATTAAAGGGTCAACTACATCAAAAAAAACATTGTTGCATCATTAGTGCATCATCACAAATTAATAATTTCGCTTGACGAAGTAGTTCTACCATAGGACTATTGGTTAACGTTGATAACTTGTTGATCTCAATAAGGATTATACACGTCAAGTCTGGAGTTCTTTTACTCGCTAATAATATAGTTCCAATTTCACTGGAAGCAACGCTAAAAAAATTAACCCTCTAAATCTAACAGATATAGACAATGTTCAAAACAAAACAATTCCAAGACAAATTGTTATCATCATACTTGCCCATACAAACAACAATCAACAAACCAATGACACTTGAAATAAAAATAACAGAGATTTTTTATCCATCCGATATCGCTCCATCATACATCACAGTAAGTGAATCACTTCCATGGTAAGCCTCCCAATCATATCAAATTGGTTCTCAGTAACTCGAGTCTCTTTTCTTAGCCTCCCTACTCTGATAGTTCAGAATTTAATTTTTGGTACACTGCAAAGTTAGATTGAGAAATGGATAGTCATTTATGTGGATAGGGAGTGGAAGAAAGATATGGTGGATGTAAAAAGGTTGGGAAATAGGGTCATAGCCCTAAACTTTGTAGTGGAACAATACACCTTTAATGTTATTAGTGCTTACACACTTCACGTAGGGTTATAAGAACACCTTAAAGGAAAGTTTTAGGACGATTTAGAAGACTTATTCAGGATATACCATTAAGAGAAAAGGTTTTTTTTAGGATAGGGTATACATTCTCATGTAGGGAATGTTTCGAGGGATCACATGGGGGTATGGACTCATGGAGACAAATGCGGAGGATAAATACATCTTAGATTTTTTCGCTGGCTTTTGATCTTGCTATAGCTAATACATGCTTTACGAAAATAGATGACCATCTTATCACATACAAGAGTGGGGTGACATATTCTCAGATATTTTTCTTTCTTATTAGAAAATCAAACAATCAAACAGAAATAATTATTTTGATTGTAAAGTCATACCGAAAGAGAGAGCTGGACTACCCAATATAGAGTATTGGTTATGGATGTTGGGGTTAAGAGAAGAGCTAAGAGAAAAATCCACAATGGAGATCATAAGATCAAGTGGTGGCATATAAAGGGTGAAAACAAAGGATTTTCCAACACAAAATTTAGATGGATGTATCATAAAAAAAAGTGTCCTAACCTAAGCATTTTAGTGTTAGTGTGATTTTGGCACATATATGTAACGGTGTCATTAAAATATATCATAAAAAAAAAAGACTTAGCCTATTTCTTTCTAAACGTGTGTTAAAAATGTATCATAAAAAAAATAGAGGTCTAGATTTCTTTCTGATTATAATAATATAAGTAATGGTTCAAGCATAAACATTAAAGTTATTGGTCAATTGATAATGTCTATTGAATGCTAAATATTTTCCCATTAAATGTTTTATTAAAAAATTCCACATTAACAGTTTGTTTTCATTATTTTTTCTCCATTATATTGACATTTTAGCTTGAACTGTTCTTTAAACAAAAATACAACATATAAGCTCCCTTCTTTCTTAATATACACGTATAATATTTATTTTCTTTAAAAAAACATATAATACACTTTTTTTGATGGGTACCCAAGTAAAAAAACATATAAAACGTATAATATATATATCAGCATGGGTTGTGTTACCCATCTTTTATTGATGGGTACCCAAGTTGTCACCTATAATGAATTGTATTTTTTTTTTTAAAGTGTATTATTTAGTTTTGTTACTATTAATTTTAATCAAAAAATAAACTAATTAATATAAATATATTCGTATAAAATAGGGAGCTTATATTCGTATAAAAAATACACGTATAATATTTATTTTCCTTTGTTACTATTAATTTTTAAAGAGAATGATTGATTGTACCTTCATGACTACAAGCATGCCTATACTAAAACATCTCAAACATACTCAATAGACAATAAACATTGTGTGGAATCACTGAGAGGAATTATGAGAAGAATTGCATCATCAACTGTCATACCCCATTTTTGACCCGTTTTTTTTTCATTTCTCTCGTCTTTTAGGCCGGAAATTTTCGTCGTTTCCGAAGGCGACCGTTTTATTTTATTTATTATTTTTTTTTATCATTTATTATTATTCTTATTATTTTTAGTTTATTCTTTTTATTTTCTTTTTATTTTAGTGTTTTCTTTTTTTTATTTTCTTTGTTTTCGTTTTTTATTATTCATAATGTTTTATTTTACTGTCAGTTTTTAATTTAGTCATTTTGGTCCATTTTTCAGTCCAAGGCCCAGAGGGGCATTTCGGTCCTTTTCGTTTTTACTCTTTTACTATAAATAACATTAATTGTACAGTACCCGCACAGGACCCAAGTCAGAGAAAGTACACTGAGTCAGAAAAACTAACCCAGAACCACCAATCACAACTCCCACAACCACCGCCTACCACCAACAAAAATCCATTTTCTGGCCAACCACCATAAATTCAGAAAATCGGCCAGGCAAAACACAGTAAATCACAACCAACACCTAGAACCGAATTTAAATCACAACAAATCGCAAGCCAAATCACTCATAACCGAACCAACACAAAGGCCCAGCACTGAAGCCGAACCAAATCACAGAACCAACATCCACTACAAGAACGAAAGCAAAGCATCGTAGATCACCATCAAACCAGGAGCTAAGCCCAAAACCGAATTCAGACCAAAGGTTATTCCCGTCTTTAAGTTTTAGATCTAGCTTGCATCGAGTTTGTTTTCTAAAAGGGACCTCGGATTCAAAGAGAGGAGGCAAAACTCTCTAAGAAACCGTAAGGTTTTAAAGGGGAGGAGGCCTGAGCTACTCCGGCCGCCGCGGCTTGCCACGCCGGAGGATGTTCTTGGCCGTCGGACTTGAGGAGGAAAGAGAGAGAAGAGAGAAAATGAAGGAAAGAGAGAGAAAGAATGAGAGTAAATGAAATAAACCGGACTTTGGACATATATATAAGCAGCTGAACCGGACCGGTTCTTCCGGACCGAACCGGTCCGGTTTGCTTTCCCTTGCAGCCCATCGGACTTAACTTGGCCCATAATTGTTTCTTTCTTTGTTTTTTTTCTAATTTCTGCTCTTACCCCCTCTTTTAATTCTGCACCCCCCTTCTTCTTCTCTATTCTTTTATTTTTTTTATTTCTTATTTCTTGCACTTTTTTTTTATTTCTTTTATTTTTTTTTATGCACTTTATTCATTGCCTTTAATTTCCAGTACCCATGCATTTTTTTTTATTGCATCATATTTATTTATTGTCTTGCATTTTTATTTTCTTTCATTTTATGCATCATATTTAATTTTATGCCTTGCATTTTTTTTTATTTTCTTTATTTATTTTCCAGCACCATATTTAATTTTCAGTCTTGCATTTTATTTTCCAGCTCCATATTTATTTTCGCCTTGCATTTTTTATTTTCTTTTATTTTATGCATCATATTTATTTTATTGTCTTGCATTTTTATTTTCTTTTAGCATCATATTTATTTTATTGTCTTGCACTTTTATTTTCTTTTATTTTATTTTCAGCATCATATTTATTTTATGTCTTGCATTTTTATTTTCTTTATTTATTTTATGCACCATATTTAGTTATTGTTTTGCATTTCATGCATTTTTTATTTCTTTTTTAGCATATTTACTTTAATGTAATTTTTATTATTTTTGTCATTTATTTTATTGCCAATAGAATGTATCTAGGTCCAATGTAAATAAAAATATAAATGAGAATATGCACCGACACCACATTTATTTTTTATGCTTTATGTCGAGGACGATTATGTAATTTGGACCGTATCCGAGGAAAAGGATCCTCACTTGATCCAATGTCATTTTGAGGGATCCGGCGCGTTTAGATTTTCTCAGCATAATTTAGTCTCAGGACCTTAGGACCTAATCAAAATTTTTTATAAAAAAGTCAAAAAAAGTCAAAATCCAAAAACATTTTATAATCAAAATTTCCAAAAATTAATCTTTGTCATTTCTTTCTTAATCAAATTTTAATCAATCTCTAATCAATCAAACTTGTTTTCTTCAAATTAAAATCAATCAAACTCACTTTCTTCTATGCCTTTACGGCCTCTTATCTTTCTTAAAACCTTTTTCAAACTTTAAAATCAACCAAAACCAATCACTCATCTTTTTACCCCGAACTACGTGATTTTGATCCCGCTCGGGTACGTAGGCAAAAGACTTTGTCTTTCCAAATCAATAAAATAACAAAAACATTTTCTTTCTTTTTTTACTTTCATCACTTTAATCTTTTCACACTTAAGCTTTTATTTACAAACAAATAATCAATTTAGCATAAAGATAAAAATAAGCAAGAGGTTCCTATAGAGTACTATAGACGTTTAGGGTGCTAATACCTTCCCTTTGCGTAACCAACCCCCGGACCTTTGATCTCTCAAAAATAGGGTTTTTCGAACTTTCTCCCTTTTCCTCGGAAAAATAAAAGATCGGTGGTGAGCTTAAAATTGCGAGTCAACGCTAATTAATAGCTTGATATCCAAAAATCACCGCGACAGAAAATGGCGACTTCACTGGGGAGATACAATCCTAAGTGGGTTAAACCTATCTTGCCTTTCTTTATCTTTATGCTTTGTTATTATTTGTAATTGTAAATATGTGCTTAAGTGTTTACCTTTTTACGTGAGTGGTGAGATAAGTCCTACACCCGGACTTGAGGGAAACATAAGATAGGACGGTGGTATAATCATAGTGTCTTTCCGAGGGTAAATTTCGGATGTGGCACATGTGATAACCCCACTCAATGGAGGAATCTTGGAAGTATTACTATGTTGGCATGAGTAAGTTGTGTCCGGCATTGATATTTTCAAGTGACCTATGAAGTTGAGGACCTTTAGTTACACTTAACCCATCTTGGCCTTTTAGGACGTAGTGCGGTGGCTAACCAAGAGTAATCTTGAATTAGTTGATACGCGATACTACACTCAAACGAGACTTTCTTACAAATATTATTGGATCGGGAGTCAATCTCGTAACCCGACAATATTTGGAAGGGGTTGAGGACTTTGGGAACTTGGTAGAACCCGTGATACAGGTACATGTGAAACCATAGTCCTTACCAAATGGCGTGTTTACCCTTGACTCCAACATTATGGACTTAACCTCGCCATGTTTTCTCCGCTCCTTAGCATAATCATGCATACATGCATCCATGCATAAAACTCTTTTCTTTTTCATCCAAAAAAACATCGAAGGACTTAAATAAGCTTTTTGTAAACATTGTAGATATGGACATTCCACGAAGAAGCACTAAGAAATATCTTTTCAAGAAACCAGACTTGTCAAGGTTAAGGGAGCTAAGGTCTTTAGTGAGTGATCCAACGAATTTTCAAGCTCATCATGGGAAGTTGCTTAATATTCTGAGAGTAGATGTTGAGGAAGGATGCTTAGAGACCTTGGTTCAGTTCTATGACCCACTCTACCATTGCTTCACCTTTCCTGATTATCAGCTTGTCCCCACACTTGAAGAGTACTCCTACCTAGTTGGTTTACCTGTGCCAGACAAGATACCATTCCACGGTCTTGAGCCTACCCCTAAACCCTCCGAAATCGCAGCCGCTCTCCATCTTGAAACCTCCGTCATCCAAGCAAACCTTACCTCTAAAGGAGGCCTCCAAGGTCTTCCTACCCGCTTCCTCTACCAACAAGCCTCCATATTCGCTGAAGCAGCTAGCACTTATGCCTTTCATTCCACCCTAGCCCTCCTTATATATGGCCTTGTACTCTTCCCAAATATTGACAACTTTATCGACATCAATGCCATCAAAATCTTCCTCTCCAAGAACCCTGTACCCACTCTGCTAGCCGATACTTACCACTCCATCCATGACCGTACCTTAGCCGGCCGTGGAACCATTCTTTGCTGTGCACCACTGCTTTACAAATGGTTTATCTCCCACCTACCTCAAACTCATACCTTCAAAGCTAACCTTGAGGATCTTCCTTGGTCCCAAAGAATCATGGCCCTCCATCCCTCAGATATAGTTTGGTATCAGGCAGCCTGTGACGTGGGGAAATTCATTGTCAGTTGTGGTGAATACCCCAACGTACCTCTTCTTGGTATGCGTGGCGGGATTAACTACAACCCTTTTCTAGCCCGTCGACAGTTTGGTTACCCAGTGAGAGAAAAGCCAAACAATCTTGCCTTGACCAGTGAGTTCTATCTCTATCATGAAGACCACACAAACAGGAGAGAGAGATCCGCGCGAGCTTGGAATGCCATCCGCAGACTTAACAGGAGTCAGCTAGGGAAGAAGTTTGGTTATGTGCATGAATCCTACACTCAGTGGGTCATTGATAGGACCATGAGTTTCGGCCTACCCTACCATCTACCTAGATACCTATCCTCCACCATCCCACCATCATCCTTGCCTATCCCCTTTGACACCAAGGAGGAATTTCAGGAGCAGCTAACCAAGGAAAAGCAAGAGAAGGAAACCTGGAAGAGGAGGTACCAGGAACTCGAGCTCGAGTACGAGACCTTGAAGGGGAAGCTAGCCCAGCAGAGTCGTGAGCTTTTCGTCCAGAACCAGAGGATAATTGAGAAGGATGACTTGCTTCGTCGGAAGGATGCTTTGCTCCACCAGGACGCTAGGAGGAAGAGGAGGTTTATGGAGTCGATCTCTAGTGCACATTCACATTCCGAGGATCCATCTGCTCCAGGAGTTTGAGTTTGAAGTTCTTAGGACCTTATGTTTAGATTTTAGCTTCCAAAATTTCTTGGCTTGTAAACAAAAAAAAACTCCTTTGTAATATTTCAAATGCTTAAGTGAAGTATTTCAGTTTATGATGTTTACAATTACAAGTCCTTCGATAATAACTTTTTCTTTTTTGCATAAGCATAAGCATGCATCATTTTGCATTCACAGTTTCCCAAATTGAGTCTCACACTATGTTCACTACTTAAAGGTTAATCAGCCGTCGTCCAAGGAAAGTGGCCCGACGAGTTCTCAGAAAACCAACTCGCATTTATAATACCAGAGCCAATCGAAAGAGGATGGATTTGGTTGAACAAGAGAATCAGAGTCTCAGGGAAGAGGTTGCCACCTTGCGGGAAGGAATGGATAGGCTGATAGCTATGATGAATGCACTCTTGGCAGCCCAGAACTCTCAAGCTGCCGCCGCTGTTGTAGAGCAGCCTCTCGTGAGCATAACCCCGTCATCTACAGTGACTCCTCCACCCCTCTTTATGCCTCCAGGTTGTACATGGGGGATGCCGCCTCCAGTCAGCGGAAGCTCCCAGCCTGTTGTATCTGAAGCTCCACTCTTTGTCACCCAGCAGTCAATTCCGGTTCCACAACCCGGTACGCCTTTCCCTCAAGCTGCCGTAACTTACTCAACACCACTGGTCCATACTATTCAACAAGAGGGTGAGCCGATTTACCATGCTGAAAGTGTTGCAGCCTTCGACAAGATGGACGAGCTCCAAGAAAGGTTCGATGGTATGCAAAGAGAAGTAGAAGCTCTCCGGGGAAGGGACTTGTTCGGGAAAGATGCCCGTGAACTATGCTTGGTCCCGAATGTTACTATCCCTCACAAGTTCAAGGTGCCAGATTTTGAGAAATATAAAGGAAATTCTTGCCCCCGTAGTCACTTGGTGATGTACGCGAGGAAGATGTCCATGTACACTGACAATCACAAACTGCTTATCCATTTCTTCCAGGACAGCTTGACTGGGGCCGCTTTGAAGTGGTATATGAATTTAGACAGTACGAGTATCCGTACTTTCAATGATCTCGGTGAAGCATTTATCCGCCAGTACAAATACAATCTGGACATGGCCCCAGATCGCGATCAACTCCGAGCAATGACGCAAAAAGACAAGGAAACATTTAAGGAGTATGCCCAGCGCTGGAGGGAAGTGGCTGCCCAGATTGTCCCACCATTGGAAGAAAGGGAGATGACAAAGATCTTTTTGAAAACTTTGAGTCAGTTCTATTATGAGAAGATGGTTGCAAGTGCGCCAACGGATTTCACTGAGATGGTCAACATGGGTGTGCGACTAGAAGAAGGTGTCCGAGAAGGACGGTTGACTGTAGAGAGTGCCCCTGCCGCAAACAATGCTAAAAAGTTTGGAGGCCACTTCGCGAAAAAGAAAGATCAGGAAGTGGGAATGGTAGCCCATGGTAATCCTCAGCAAAATTTTACCCCATACCGTCAAGTTGCAAATGTTGCATCCGCTACTCCGAACCCAGCCCATCACCAACAGAGACCACATTACCCCTACCCATACTCTCCACAACAATACCCTCCACAACAATATCATCAGCCACAATACCCTCAACAACAACAAAATCGCCCTCAAACCCCTCAACAACCATACCACTCACAAAACCGCCAGAAAACAACCTTTGATCCAATCCCGATGAAATATGCTGACTTGCTCCCCGCCCTGCTCGCCAAAAACCTTGTCCAACTCAAGGCGCCTCCCCGTACGCCAGAAATTATACCTCCCTGGTACCGACATGACCAAACCTGCACCTTTCACCAAGGGGCCCCGGGCCATGACACCGAAAACTGTTATATTCTGAAGAATGAAGTGCAAAGGTTAGTTCGGGCCAACCTATTATCTTTCAAAGATCAAAATCCTAACGTTCAGGCAAACCCTCTGCCGAACCATGGGTCTGCTGTCAACATGATACAAGATTGTGATGAAGACGGTGTTATCCTGGATGTCCAGCATGTTCGAACTCCCCTAGTCCCCATTCATATCAAGATGTGTGAGGCAGCTCTGTTTAACCACGATCATACAGCATGTGAAGTGTGTTCGGTGGATGTGAAAGGGTGTCAAGAGGTACAAAAGGACATGCAAGGGTTGATAGACAGCAAGGAATTGATCGTCACGAGGAAAGATAAGGAAGTATGTGTCATTACCCCTGAGTTCCAACGGTTGGAAATAAGTTATAACAGTGGGAATCCAGCTGTTACTCCATTAGTGATCAGCTTGCCAGGGCCTATGCCGTATGCTTCCCTAAAAGCGGTCCCCTACAAATATAGTGCCACAATGTTGGAAGGAGGACTGGAGGTACCTTTGCCCTCCCTGACTCCTGCAACTTCTGTGGACAACATAGCCAGTGACAGCAGGGTCCTGAGGAACGGACGTGTTATCCCTACTTTGTTTGCAAAGAAAGTAAGTGATCCGGCAGTGGAACGGGTGACAGTGAACGACTCCGGTGCGAAGAAGGAAATAGGCCAGTCCAGTGGGACCAGCAAAGATTCTGACCATGATGAGATTCTAAAGCTGATTCAGAAGAGCGAGTATAAAGTGGTAGATCAGTTGCTGCAAACTCCCTCCAAAATATTCATCCTGTCTTTGTTACTGAATTCTGAAGCGCACCGTGAAGCTCTAATGAAGGTGCTAGATCAAGCTTTTGTGGAGAAGGACGTGACTGTTAACCAGTTGGACAGTATAGTAGGAAACATTACTGCCTGTAATAATTTGAGTTTTAGTGATGAAGAGCTTCCTGAGGAGGGGAGAAACCACAATCTGGCGTTGCATATATCGGTGAACTGCAAGTCTGATGCTCTGTCGAATGTACTTGTGGACACCGGTTCCTCTTTGAATGTGATGGCCAAATCCACATTAGATCAACTCTCCTATCAGGGGCCTCCTATGAGAAGAAGCGGGGTGGTTGTTAAAGCATTCGATGGATCAAGAAAGTCTGTTATTGGGGAGGTTGATTTGCCTATCACAATTGGGCCGTCTGTTTTCCAGATTACATTTCAGGTGATGGATATCCGAGCTGCATACAGTTGTCTCTTGGGTAGGCCATGGATCCATGAAGCAGGGGCCGTGACATCGACCCTGCATCAAAAGCTGAAGTTTGTCAGGAATGGGAGATTGGTTACTGTAAGCGGAGAAGAAGCTTTGCTGATTAGCCATTTGTCAGCCTTTTCCTTCATTGGTGCTGATGAAACTGAAGGGACTTCTTTCCAAGGCCTGACTGTGGAAGATAAGGTGCCCGAAAAGAGTGAAGTGTCTTTTGCTACCTGGAAGAGTGCACAGAAAGTAGTGCAGGAAGGAACAGGTGTAGGATGGGGGAAAGTTGTACAGTTGCCAGTGAGTAAAAATCGTGAAGGGCTGGGATTTGCTGCAGGATCATCAAAGAACAGTACTGGGTCAAGTTCCATTAGTGACACCTTTTGTAGGGCCGGTTTCATCAATGACTCGCCAGAGGCCAATGCTATCTCGGAGGATGTTCCCGAAGAAATAGTACCTGCATTTGTCACACCTGGAAAAATTGTTCGTAACTGGGACGCGGTTGACATCCCTTCAGTAGTTCACGCGTCAAAGTAATGTGTCTTTGTTTTTCTGTTTGTTTGTTTTTCAAAAAGATCCTTTCGTCTTGCCCAGGACGAAAGTGCAATCATGTAGGGCTATCTTGTTTCAAGTACTACTTTCATTAATAGAAAATGTGGTTTATCCCGATATTTATATTTATTGCTTTTTTCTGGAAAATGGTAACACAAAAAACCCAAAATATTTTATTTCTTGTTTTCAATCAATTATATAAAAAAAAAAAAGTCTGCATTCTTCATTCATTCTCTAAAATCAACCATAAATCATATGCAGACTAAACATCATTGAGCCCGTTGAACATGGTAACCCTGCACTCTCTCCCAACTTCGAATTTCCTGTCTACGAGGCCGAAGAGGAGGAGGATGAGGAAATCCCAGATGAAATTGCTTGGTTGTTGGAACGTGAGAAGAAAACCATTCAGCCTCACGAAGAGTTAGTGGAGGTGATTAACTTGGGAACCGAGGAAGATAAGAAAGAAGTCAAGATTGGGGCATCGCTTGAAACAACTGTCAAACGAAGGGTGATTGAACTACTCAAGGAATATGCTGATGTGTTCGCATGGTCATACCAGGACATGCCTGGTTTGGATCCTCGTATTGTGGAGCACCGTTTGCCTTTGAAGCCCGAATGCCCGCCGGTCAAGCAGAAACTGAGAAGAACTCGCCCTGACATGGCTCTCAAGATCAAAGAGGAAGTACAGAAGCAGATTAATGCAGGTTTTCTTGTCACATCAGAATATCCTCAATGGTTAGCCAACATAGTGCCTGTTCCAAAGAAAGATGGCAAGGTCAGGATGTGTGTTGATTACCGGGATTTGAACAAGGCTAGTCCGAAGGATGATTTCCCTTTACCTCACATCGATGTATTGGTTGACAGCACTGCTAAGTCCAAAGTTTTCTCCTTCATGGACGGTTTCTCGGGATACAATCAGATCAAGATGGCAGTTGAAGACATAGAAAAGACATCTTTCATCACGCCTTGGGGCACCTTTTGTTACAGGGTGATGCCTTTCGGGTTGATAAATGCAGGTGCCACTTACCAAAGAGGCATGACTACTCTCTTTCATGACATGATGCACAAAGAGATAGAAGTGTACGTGGATGATAGGCTTTTGATAGTATCAAGAATTACCTGCTAGAACCTCCAATTCTTATCCCTCCAGTTGAAGGAAGGCCTCTGATCATGTACTTGACTATGTTGGAAGATTCTATGGGTTGTGTGCTCGGACAACAGGATGAGACTGGAAGGAAAGAGCATGCCATTTACTACTTGAGCAAGAAGTTTACAGATTGTGAGTCCAGGTACTCCCTGCTTGAGAAAACATGTTGTGCATTAGCCTGGGCTGCCAAGCGTCTTCGTCACTACATGATTAACCACACCACCTGGTTAATATCCAAGATGGACCCGATCAAGTATATCTTTGAGAAACCCGCTCTGACAGGAAGAATTGCTCGTTGGCAGATGTTGTTGTCCGAGTATGATATCGAGTACCGCACTCAGAAGGCAATCAAGGGTAGTGTTCTTGCTGATCATTTGGCTCACCAGCCAATTGAGGACTATCAACCCATCAAGTTTGACTTTCCTGACGAAGAGATTATGTTTTTGAAGATGAAGGATTGTGATGAACCTTTGTTTGGGGAAGGTCCAGATCCCGAGTCTAGATGGGGCATGATATTTGATGGGGCAGTGAATGTTTTTGGCAACGGAATTGGGGCAGTTATTATCACTCCTGAAGGTAATCATCTTCCTTTTGCTGCAAGGTTACAGTTCGATTGCACCAATAATATGGCAGAATATGAAGCATGTATCCTGGGCATTGAAGAAGCCATTGACTTGAGAATCAAGAACCTTGACATTTACGGGGATTCAGCTCTCGTAATCAACCAAATCAAAGGAGAATGGGAAACTCGCCACCCCGACTTGATTCCATACAAAGATTATGCAAGGCGTTTGTTAACTTTCTTCAACAAGGTGGAACTTCACCACATTCCACGTGAGGAGAACCAGATGGCGGATGCGTTAGCAACTTTATCCTCCATGTATGAAGTGAGTCACCGGAACAATTTGCCAACAATCAGAATTCAGCACCTCGAGAGGCCCGCTCACGTGTTCGCAGTCGAAGAAGTTGTGGATGATAAGCCATGGTTTCATGATATCAAGTGTTTCCTCCAGAGTCAGGAGTATCCACCCGGAGCATCCAACAAAGACAAGAGAACTTTGAGAAGATTGTCTGGTAATTTCTTCTTGAATGGGGATGTTTTGTACAAAAGAAACTTTGACATGGTACTACTCAGATGTGTAGACAAACAAGAAGCAGAACTTTTGATGCATGAGATACATGAAGGCTCTTTTGGAACTCATTCCAATGGACATGCAATGGCTAGGAAGTTGTTGAGAGCTGGTTATTACTGGATGACTATGGAAACAGATTGTTGCAAGCATGCCCGGAAGTGCCACAAATGCCAGATTTATGCTGACCGAATTCATGTACCACCAACTACGCTTAATGTTCTTTCTTCTCCGTGGCCTTTCTCTATGTGGGGCATTGATATGATTGGCAGGATCGAACCGAAAGCTTCAAACGGGCATCGTTTCATTCTAGTGGCTATTGATTACTTCACCAAGTGGGTTGAAGCAGCATCCTATGCGAACGTGACTAAGCAAGTAGTGGTCCGCTTTATCAAGAATCAGATCATATGCCGTTATGGTGTGCCCAACAGAATCATTACAGATAACGGAACAAACTTGAACAACAAGATGATGAAAGATTTGTGTGAAGAGTTCAAGATTGAGCATCACAATTCTTCTCCTTACAGACCTCAGATGAATGGCGCAGTTGAAGCTGCCAACAAAAACATTAAGAAGATAGTGCAGAAGATGGTGGTCACATACAAGGACTGGCATGAGATGCTACTGTATGCTTTACATGGATATCGCACTTCAGTGCGTACCTCAACAGGGGCAACCCCTTTCTCTTTGGTGTATGGTATGGAAGCAGTACTCCCTGTGGAGGTTGAGATTCCGTCAATGAGAGTGCTAATGGAGGCCCAGTTGTCAGAGGCTGAATGGTGCCAAAGCAGATATGATCAGTTGAATCTAATTGAAGAGAAACGCATGAATGCTTTGTGCCACGGACAACTTTACCAACAGAGGATGAAGCAAGCTTTTGACAAGAAGGTTCGTCCTCGTGTGTTCCAAGAAGGAGATCTCGTACTCAAGAAGGTTTTATCTTTCCAACCTGATTCCAGGGGCAAGTGGACGCCTAATTACGAGGGTCCATATGTCGTCAAGAGAGCTTTCTCCGGTGGTGCTTTGACTCTTACGACTATGGATGGTGATGAGCTCCCTCGTCCCGTGAATGCCGATGCAGTCAAGAAATACTTTGTCTAAAAAATAAAAGAACAGCTCGGTAAGTCGAAAACCCGAAAGGGCGACTTAGGCAAAAAAGAGCGTCTCGGTGGATCGAAAACCCGAAAGGGCGGTCCAGGCAAAAATTAGAGACATCAAACAGAAAAATAATCATCCTGATAGGTCGAAAACCCGAAAGGGCGACCTATGCAAAAATTAAGGATCAAAAGACAAAGTAACTGCATTGGTCTGATCTCTACTCACCTGAGGCACAATTGAATGTCAAAGAGAAGCTCTGAATCTGAAGCATCCAAACAGTGGAATTCAAAGTTGTCAGGGAGGATAGTGGTTATTGTGTTCAATGTACCTTCAATTATATTTACCATTTTCCAAATTTTGTGAGATCTGTGGAGCCATGCCATTGGCAGGTCACCACTCTTTTAAATAAATTTGAGCCAATTGCCTTTCATTTGGAATTCTCATTTATCCAGCTTATAAAACCATTTCTATTTTTGATGTAGCATTTGAAACAAGATATTTTTCAAAATCATAAATATTTTTCATGTCTTTTTTGAAAAAGCACAAACAACAAAACACGTTTTCTTTGAACTCGGGAATAAGTGAAGGGGGCGTCAACAGCTATCCTGAGAACGGATAAACTTTGCAGGCTGAACATGGTCAATTGCTTTAAAAAAATACATACAAAAAGAAATAAAAAAGAGAAAAGAGAAAGGAAAAGAGCTCGGTAAGTCGAAAACCCGAAAGGGCGGCTTAGGCAAAAATGAGCGTCCCGGTGGATCGAAAACCCGAAAGGGCGGTCCAGGCAAAAGTTAGGGGCATACAAAAGAATATATTCCCGGTGGATCGAAAACCCGAAAGGGCGGTCCAGGCAAAAATTAGGGGCATACAAAAGAATATATTCCCGGTGGGCTGAAAACCCGAAAGGGCGGTCCAGGCAAAAATTAGGGACTCAAAAAAAAAATTAAAAAAAAAAACAAAATAAGCATGACCATGGAAGCACCAGTTCTTCCACCATGATTTTTGGATTGACACGTTCTCCCCAGGAAGCGTTCGCCCCATCAGTTGTTGCATATGTTGGGTTTTACCCCGTCAATGTTTTGATATGTCTCCAGTGGCATCCTCCCCATGGAAGATTACCGAGTGTTCGTGATGCGATGTCGGGTCACTTTCCATTTTACCTGCCCAATCTTGTCTCATCAAGTTTGTCATTCATACAATTATACAAGTCAGTCTTTCATACAATCGTACAAGTCGATCCCTCATACAATCACAAGTTAATCAGTCACACGGTCATACAAGTCGTGTTGTCATTCATGCATTCATACACTCATGCATACACACATTCATGTATATACAATAAAAACAATATCATTCATACATGGTTGCATTAACCACCACGAGTCTTGCCTCAATTATCTTTTCCATATCAATCAATCATGAAAATTTGTAACTTTCTCTTTCCCCAAGTGTCATCCCCGGTGTGCCTGGTCCCGAGATGTCACTCCCTCTCCGCCAAGTGGCAGTTCTTTATTGAACAGTTTGTTTACCTTTTACTCTTTTCTTGTCGTCAATGGCCGTTCGGCAATAATCCGGACAGTTGACATTTACCTTTATTTCTTGTTCGTCAATGGCCGTTCGGCAATAATCCGGACAGTTGACATTTACCTTTATTTCTTGTTCGTCAATGGCCGTTCGACAATAATCCGGACAGTTGACATTTACCTTTTTTCTTGTTCGTCAATGGCCGTTCGGCAATAATCCGGACAGTTGACATTTACCTTTATTTCTTGTTCGTCAATGGCCGTTCGGCAATAATCCGGACAGTTGACATTTACCTTTATTTCTTGTTCGTCAATGGCCGTCCGGCAATAATCCGGACAGTTGACATTTACCTTTATTTCTTGTTCGTCAATGGCCGTTCGGCAATAATCCGGACAGTTGACATTTACCTTTATTTCTTGTTCGTCAATGGCCGTTCGGCAATAATCCGGACAGTTGACATTTACCTTTTTTTCTTGTTCGTCAATGGCCGTTCGGCAATAATCCGGACAGTTGACATTTACCTTTATTTCTTGTTCGTCAATGGTCGTTCGGCAATAATCCGGACAGTTGACATTTACCTTTTTTTCTTGTTCGTCAATGGCCGTTCGGCAATAATCCGGACAGTTGACATTTACCTTTATTTCTTGTTCGTCAATGGCCGTTCGGCAATAATCCGGACAGTTGACATTTACCTTTATTTCTTGTTCGTCAATGGCCGTTCGGCAATAACCCGAACAGCTGACATTTATCCCCAGTAAAACCATGTTGTCCCCAGTGGAGTCGGACCCTGTTTCTTTAACAAACTCGGGTATCCTTTTGTTTTGTTATTCCCAATCGAGTCATCTTCGCCGTCTTGCATTCATACTTGCGTCGCGAGCATTCACAACATTACATGCATAGCATTGCATTCATAACATTTTGCATTTGAAACTGGTCAAAAATGGTGTACTCTGTATTTAAGTCTCTTCGACCCGTCGATTTTAAAATTTCACTTTTAAATCTCCGTAACGAAGAAACTTAAATAGGGGCATCTGTCATACCCCATTTTTGACCCGTTTTTTTTCATTTCTCTCGTCTTTTAGGCCGGAAATTTTCGTCGTTTCAGACGAAATTTCGGCAGGGAGGTATTTTAAAATACCTCATTTTTGTTCCGAAGGCGACCGTTTTATTTTATTTATTATTTTTTTTATCATTTATTATTATTCTTATTATTTTTAGTTTATTCTTTTTATTTTCTTTTTATTTTAGTGTTTTCTTTTTTTTATTTTCTTTGTTTTCGTTTTTTATTATTCATAATGTTTTATTTTACTGTCAGTTTTTAATTTAGTTATTTTGGTCCATTTTTCAGTCCAAGGCCCAGAGGGGCATTTCGGTCCTTTTCGTTTTTACTCTTTTACTATAAATAGCATTAATTGTACAGTACCCGCACAGGACCCAAGTCAGAGAAAGTACACTGAGTCAGAAAAACTAACCCAGAACCACCAATCACAACTCCCACAACCACCGCCTACCACCAACAAAAATCCATTTTCCGGCCAACCACCATAAATTCAGAAAATCGGCCAGGCAAAACACAGTAAATCACAACCAACACCTAGAACCGAATTTAAATCACAACAAATCGCAAGCCAAATCACTCATAACCGAACCAACACAAAGGCCCAGCACTGAAGCCGAACCAAATCACAGAACCAACATCCACTACAAGAACGAAAGCAAAGCCATCGTAGATCACCATCAAACCAGGAGCTAAGCCCAAAACCGAATCCAGACCAAAGGTTATTCCCGTCTTTAAGTTTTAGATCTAGCTTGCATCGAGTTTGTTTTCTAAAAGGGACCTCGGATTCAAAGAGAGGAGGCAAAACTCTCTAAGAAACCGTAAGGTTTTAAAGGGGAGGAGGCCTGAGCTACTCCGGCCGCCGCGGCTTGCCACGCCGGAGGATGTTCTTGGCCGTCGGACTTGAGGAGGAAAGAGAGAGAAGAGAGAAAATGAAGGAAAGAGAGAGAAAGAATGAGAGTAAATGAAATAAACCGGACTTTGGACATATATATAAGCAGCTGAACCGGACCGGTTCTTCCGGACCGAACCGGTCCGGTTTGCTTTCCCTTGCAGCCCATCGGACTTAACTTGGCCCATAATTGTTTCTTTCTTTGTTTTTTTTTCTGATTTCTGCTCTTACCCCCTCTTTTAATTCTGCACCCCCCTTCTTCTTCTCTATTCTTTTATTTTTTTTTATTTCTTATTTCTTGCACTTTTTTTTATTTCTTTTATTTTTTTTATGCACTTTATTCATTGCCTTTAATTTCCAGTACCCATGCATTTTTTTTTATTGCATCATATTTATTTATTGTCTTGCATTTTTATTTTCTTTCATTTTATGCATCATATTTAATTTTATGCCTTGCATTTTTTTTTATTTTCTTTATTTATTTTCCAGCACCATATTTAATTTTCAGTCTTGCATTTTATTTTCCAGCTCCATATTTATTTTCGCCTTGCATTTTTTATTTTCTTTTATTTTATGCATCATATTTATTTTATTGTCTTGCATTTTTATTTTCTTTTAGCATCATATTTATTTTATTGTCTTGCACTTTTATTTTCTTTTATTTTATTTTCAGCATCATATTTATTTTATGTTTTGCATTTTTATTTTCTTTATTTATTTTATGCACCATATTTAGTTATTGTTTTGCATTTCATGCATTTTTTATTTCTTTTTTAGCATATTTACTTTAATGTAATTTTTATTATTTTTGTCATTTATTTTATTGCCAATAGAATGTATCTAGGTCCAATGTAAATAAAAATATAAATGAGAATATGCACCGACACCACATTTATTTTTTATGCTTTATGTCGAGGACGATTATGTAATTTGGACCGTATCCGAGGAAAAGGATCCTCACTTGATCCAATGTCATTTTGAGGGATCCGGCGCGTTTAGATTTTCTCAGCATAATTTAGTCTCAGGACCTTAGGACCTAATCAAATTTTTTTATAAAAAAGTCAAAAAAAGTCAAAATCCAAAAACATTTTATAATCAAAATTTCCAAAAATTAATCTTTGTCATTTCTTTCTTAATCAAATTTTAATCAATCTCTAATCAATCAAACTTGTTTTCTTCAAATTAAAATCAATCAAACTCACTTTCTTCTATGCCTTTACGGCCTCTTATCTTTCTTAAAACCTTTTTCAAACTTTAAAATCAACCAAAACCAATCACTCATCTTTTTACCCCGAACTACGTGATTTTGATCCCGCTCGGGTACGTAGGCAAAAGACTTTGTCTTTCCAAATCAATAAAATAACAAAAACATTTTCTTTCTTTTTTTACTTTCATCACTTTAATCTTTTCACACTTAAGCTTTTATTTACAAACAAATAATCAATTTAGCATAAAGATAAAAATAAGCAAGAGGTTCCTATAGAGTACTATAGACGTTTAGGGTGCTAATACCTTCCCTTTGCGTAACCAACCCCCGGACCTTTGATCTCTCAAAAATAGGGTTTTTCGAACTTTCTCCCTTTTCCTCGGAAAAATAAAAGATCGGTGGTGAGCTTAAAATTGCGAGTCAACGCTAATTAATAGCTTGATATCCAAAAATCACCGCGACATCAACAAAATAATTCAAGGTTAATTGACCAAGAAGATGTTGTCTTCTCATATAGAAGAGAGCATTATCAACTTTGATGAAAAGAATTTTCTCATGATGAAGATGATTATTACACTCGAAATTATTCTCATTACTTCATCAAAATGATTAGAATCAACTCTGAAGAGAAACCAATCCATGAATGAATTATTCATTAAGTCATTCACTAATTGGAGAATTATCAAGGAAGAAAATTCATGATCATATGGACGAAGATTCTATCATAAAAGATTTAGGATGATCCAAGAATCTTTCATCATTGTTCAAGATATGATATGGGAGAATAAGAAATCAATCAAATGAATTTTGACTTTGAGAAAGGTTTCTCATGTCCTTAAAAAGAACATTCTGGTCATACAAAGTGAATAGAATATCCTCACTTGATGTTTCAAGGATAACAAACATATTGCAATTATTAACTTGTTATCTACTAACATGTTTTGTGAGAATGTTTCAGTGAGAATGTTCTTGAGAACGTTCTGACTTTGCAAAGCTAACAAAAACATCTTCATCAAAACAACGAACAAAGCAAAGGAGAAATATGGACTTTTTGAGCAATGACAAGAATGTGCAAAATTAAAGATCAAGAATAATTGTTATTCTCTTTGTCTCACCAAAAGAAAGATCAAAATCATAAAGATCAAGATTCCTTAAAATGGCATTAAAAAGCAAAGCAAATCAAGAGTTTATTTGCACGTGGGCCCTGTAACTTTTTATGGAATAAAATCAGAAAATCCTCATGCATTTTTTTCGACCCATTAAAGGAATAAAGTGGAAAAAATCATTCAAAAATTGATCACAAAGTGTTCCTTGGAAATAAAGCATATGATGTCATCATATGACATCAAGATGACATCTACTCATCTTAACAAGTGACCAACAAGTTTCTACAACAAGATTACTGCTCATAACAATTGGCAAAACGTGTGAATTCTTTGCACAAATCTGGCTGGAACAAAGAAATCATCCTTGAGAATGATTTGGTTCAGAGAGAACGTTCTGGAGAACGTTCTGAGTAAACAAAAGCATCAAAGAAAGATCTCAAAGTTGTTCCTTGAGATAAAAGCATATGACATCATTATATGACATCAAGATGACATCAACACGTCTCAACAAGTGACCAACAAGTTATTATAGCACGCATACAACTCACAACAGCTGGCAAACGTGTCATTTCTTTGCACAAACAAGGCTGGAACTATTTTTTTGCCCTCCAAGCATCAAATGAAGCGCATTTTTCAGTTTGAATTGAAGCCCAACAACTCTTTTTTGCCTTGTCCTCCAAGGCTCTTCAGGTTCTATAAATAGAGGCAGTCATTAAAGGTTAATATCAAGAGTTTGAAATACAAAGCATCCATCTCTCAAAGCTAAATAATCATTCTCTCAATCAAGCTCTTCAAAAACAAGCAAGCTCCAAATCTCTCACTATATTTTAGGATCATAATCTTTTGAGTTTGTCTTGTAAAATCTCAAACATGTGTTGAGTAAATCATGATCCAAACAAAACCCATCAATCATACAAAGTGTAATCGTGCTCTCAAGTGTATTTAGGTTTAAATAGTTTGAGTAGGAAGTGTTCCAACCTTTCTTGTGTGAAAGCAAAGAATTCTATAAGCCTGCTGAGGTTGATAATACAGTTTGTAACTGACTGATCTGTTGTGATCAAGACAGTGGACTGATCTGGTGTGATCAAGACCTTATAGTGCTATTCAAAAGTTTCTGATAGCAGGATACTATAGTGAATAATCTCACATGGGGTGTGGGGACTGGAAGTAGCCGGTTTTAGTGAACCATGATAAATCTCTTGTGTTATCTTCCTTCTCTCTCTCTCTCTCTCTCTCTCTCTCTCTCTCTCTCTCTTATTATTCGTGTCTTTATATTACACGCATACACTGTCACAAACATTTTTTTAATCATTCCCCAGAACATTCTCCTGAACGTTCAGGTCACATTTTAATTGGTTAAAATATATCTAGAGTTCTCTGGTCCATAACTAATCATTGATTTTATTTCACAAATCATTTTATAAACACTCTCCAGAATATTCTGGTCCCTGAAAATAACCTTACTTTATTTTCATAGTTTATTAAGTTTCTAATCAATCTTAAAAGAAAACTTAATCATTTATTTAAACATTCTCTAGAACATTCTGGTCCAAACATATTACATGTTTTATTGTTAACTAACAACTACCAAGAATTTTTCTTGAGTACCTAAACTTTGTTTAAAGTTTCAGGACAAATTTAAAAAGGGTCACAATTCAACCCCCCTTTCTTGTGACTATTTTTTCCACTTCATGAGAGACTATGGATGAAAGTAAGTCGGGTCGAATATGAATAAAACCTGAATTTTGGTTCGGTAAAATCGTTTAAGACCTATGCTTGACTTATAACTTGTCATAAACTTATTTTTAGATATGAGTCAGCCATTTTCAAAAGTCTGATATGATTTGTTAATCTATTTAATATTCTATTTTATATGAATGTATTTAAATAAATAATCTTATATATGTTTAAATAGATTAATGAATTTATATAGCGATGAAATTAAACTCTATTTTGATATTTAACATGACATTTTAAAGAATCTCAATATACATAATATCATATTTCAAAAGGTGACTTTGATGAAAAATGTAGGATTTTAGCAAGGTTTATTGAGGTTTACATTTTTTGTTTTTTGAGAGCTTTTGAGTTTGTAAAATCATAAGTGTGCCTGAGGAGTAAAGGGCGCGTGAGGAGTAAATATGGTGAAAAAAGTAAAATAAAAAATGAGCCAAATAATGAACCGGATGGATCCAAACAAGATCGCAGAAATATAGCGAAGTTTGTTAATTAAAGTGTAAACTATTGAGAACAAGAAATAAAAACAAAACATCACATTATTCCACAACACAGCAGTAACATAACAACATTAGTCAAAACAAACAAAACATGGCGATGACGATGGAAAGTGGCAGCAACAACGGAGATGAGTTTGCGGTGGGTTGTTTCCTTTCGATCAGGACAACGTTAGGTGATGAATTTGAAGGTCAAGTTGTTACCTTTGATCGTGACTCCAACTACCTCGTACTTCAAGAAGGCTCCAAACATGGTCCTCGTCGAAATATTAGGCTTTTGAAAGCTGATTATATCAAAGATTTCACCTTTTTAGGTCAAGGTCAAGACCCACTTGATCCAAATCATTGTGTTCTTGATATTAATGCTCTTCAATCTAGGGAAGAACTTGCAATTAGGTATTCTTCTCTAAATCAATTATTTTATTTTATTTTATTTTGTTTTTTACAATTTGCAATTTTAAATTTTTATTCACGGGGTTGGGCAGTTCAACCAGTTTGAGTCACGGGGAAAGAGTCAGAGGTTTTAAGTTCAAACCCATGCGAAAAAGAAAAAACTATTGCCATAAAAATAATTATTTTGTATAAATGATTATTTTTTTTAGATTTGGATTGTTAAAGAGTCCCCCCGTCAAACAAATTATGAGCCGAACATGTGTTTACAAGGGAGGTCAATCCTCACCTCACAAACCGGGTTTGTGGGGTTGTGTTAGGCCCAACCACAATTTCTAGATAATATCAGAGCCTCCTTTAAGATCCATTGGGCCACATACTATCAGGTTTCCACTATCGGGCCACCCACCATTTATGTCCACGAATCAAGCTCAATAGTGCTGGTCGTGTGTTGAAGAGTCCCACATTGGACAAAATATGACCTGAACATGTGTTTATAAGTGGGGTTTATAAGTGCGGGCAATCCTCACCTCACACGCCGGTTTTGTGGGGTTGTGTTAGGTTCAACCACGATTTCTAAGATGGATTAAGTGACTTTGTGGCGGAAAAGTCACGATGACTCTATTGTATTTTATGAAAGAAAAAGATCAAGAAGAATAATAGATAAGATAAGAGAGAAACCAATATAGGAGAGAAATAGCCACAGATTCATCGTTGCTTGTTAGCGAATCCGAATCCTATGTTTTTCTTTTTTTAATGATGTTGATGTGTGATTATTTTAAGTGATTTTTGTTTTGGGTTTGTAGACAAGCTGAAGCAGATGCTGAGAGGATTGGGGTTGGTGTTACAAGTGAAGCACAAAACATCTTTGATGCATTATCTAAAACGTAAGTGCTTAACGTGGATCAGAGCATACTCGTTATCATGTCTCTTTTTGAGTTCATCAATGGAAATCATTTTATTTTATTGTGATGTAACCCTGGATTGGATTAGTTTCTACAAACTCATAAAAATGGCTTTAGAAGTTTATAGAGATTTATGGAGAAGCTAAATGAGAGTGTTAGTTATTCAATAGAATATTTTTGGTTATCGTACGACCATTTCATCTTTTAATATCTATAAGAACAATGTTGTCAAATTGCGGTGCAATAGCGTAGTGGAATTTGAACAAATCGCTATTGTTCCGCCGAGATACTCTATTTAGTACAAAATGTTGTCTAATTGCGGCTATAGTAGCACTATAGCCCTGTAGCATAGCGGAATTTGAACAAATTGCTATTTTCTGCGATCTGAGATTTACACCACTCTATAAGAGCTTGTGGAAAATTGTATGCAAATTTGTTCATATTTATAAGCTTCTTATTCCTGTCGTAGAGCTCAAATGTGTAGTTTCCTATCTGGATTTTCCCTTATTCCTAATTTACTTTCTGGCATGCATTATTTAGGGTGACTTTAGGGATTTCATTTTAGGGGAAGGCAATTCCTTTTGGTTGTAAATGGACATGTTTGACTGTTCTTTTTAAAACTTGGTACACACTTGGGTTTAGTTATGTTAAATGTTCTAAGGGTTCCTTAAGTCCCAACACCGTATCGACTGAATAATGTGAATATGTCCAAACAAAATGTGGGGGCAGGGGTACTTCTTTTTTGTTGGTATAAAAACAATGTTGTCAAATGCAGTTTGTGGACACTAGTGGTTCGTTCAAATTTCACTATGCTGCAATGCTGTAGCGCCGCTATAGCCGTTATGCGACAATTTTTTTTTTTACCAACCAGCGTATCGGGAAGCAGTAGAGATTTGTTCAAATTCCCCCACGTTGTAGCGCCACTATTTGACAACACTATCTAAAAAGAGAAAGAAATATACCTGATTGTATGTCTTGCATATGCTTGGTGTTGGTTATCATAATATGGACGCTAGAAAACTAGTAGACCTTTGTTTTGTAGGTTTTTTTAAACATTTTATTTTATGGTGACAACTCCCATGCCCTAGAGTTAAGTGAATTTAAATTTTTTGGTTAGTTTTGCTTTATGGGCACCAGTACCCATATTTTCTCATCCGTACCGAAAAATTCTTTATTTTATTGTGATAATATAACCCCATATTGGATTAGTTTCTAACTTATATAATATGAGTTTTTTTTTTTTTTAATCTAAAACAAGTTTTTGGTTTCTACTTTCTCGTAACTCATAAAAATGCCTTTAAAAGTTTACGAGGAGCTCATCGAGAAGTTAAATGAGTGTTTCTGAGAATAGTTTAGGGACTTAAATGAGAGAACAGAGAAGTTATTAAATAGAATATTTTTTGGTTATCATACCATTCGATCAATTCATCTTTTAATTTAAGAGCAATGTTGTCAAATAGTGGCGGAGCTATAACGTAGCGTAGTTTGAATAAATCACTATTGTTTCCTGATACGCTATTTATAGTACAAAGTGTTATCAATAGCGGCTATAGTAGGACTATAGCATAGCGGGATTTGAACAAACCGCTGTTTTCTGCGATCTATGATTGACAACAATATACAAGAGCTTGTGGAAAAGTGTTATCAATAGCGGCTATAGTAGCACATATGTTCTTCTATCTGGATTTTCATTTACCCTTATTCCTAGTTTACTTCCTTCTATTTAGGGTGACTGTAGAGCTTTCATTTTTAAGGGAAGATAATTCCCCTTTGGCTGTGAATGGAACATATGTTTGACTATTTTTTTTATAATAAAACATGGCACACACTTGTGTTTTTAGTTATGTTAGATGTTCCAAGTGTTCCCAAAGTCCCACCACTGTATCAATTGACTAATGTGAAGGGATGTCAAAACAAAATGTGAGGGGCAGGAGAACTTCTTTTTTGTTGGTCCAAAAACAATGTTGTCAATTACAGATTGCAAAAATAACGGGTTGTTCAAATTCCACTATGGTTCAGTGCTATAGTGCTGCTGTAGCTTCTATTCGACAATATTTTTATTAAGTAACATATGGTACAATGGAGATTTGTTCATTGATTCAATGCAGCCTTTTAATTTATGTTTTATTTGTGTTCTAATGTTAACCTCTTTCTTTTGCGCGACACAAACATTTTGGTGCTTTTTGCCTTGGAATCACCAGCTTTTTAATTGTTTTATATTTGCTGTGATCGATATGAATGTGATTCATGAACTAGTAGTCTTGTACTACATGTTTGTTTTTCTTTTAACTGATGACATTGTCATGTAACCAGGCTTCCAGTCCGCTGGGACAAGACAGTCATAGTTGTGATGAATGAGGTGCGCGTCAGCAGTCCTTATCACTCTGAATGTGTGATTGGTGGTACTCCTGCTGCAAATGACCGGGTGAAGAAAGTGGTAAATATTTTTCCTTTATTATTTGTTTAGTCTTAAATGCATCTATGGCGTATAAATTTGTTTTGTATTAACATAGAATTGTATAAACATCTTTGTACCAAAAAAAAAACTAAGAATTGTATAAACATCAGGGTCATGGAATTGGTTGTCCTTGTGGCCTTATGATTCATCATTCCTTCAAAAGAGAACTGAAAAATGAAAACTTGGGCACGAAATCTGTGTTCTCCTTCTATATTACTGCATTTTATTTTTCTAAAAAGTTATTACATCCATTGAGGTCCTGTTTGGATTGACTTATTTAAGCTTATCTATTGACACAAGGACTTGTAAAACTGTTTGCAAGAGCATATGGAAACAACTTATGTCATGTCTATAAGCTTTTTTCAACGTATTTCCATAAGCTCTCCAAAATAGGTTATGAAAATTGAAAACAATTATTTCATAAATAAAAACAGTTCAATTTTATTTTATCTTTGATTATAGAACTAGTTTATACAAAAGTTCTTAATTAAGCTGTTTATCCAAACATCGTCTTATTTGGACTGGGCTAGTGATTAGGAATTTGAGTAATTTGTGGGTTATAAGTTCAAACCTCGGTCCCTTCATTGTATGAAGAGAGACTCATTACTTTAGGGGACTCTATTGACTATGACATGTTTCGGTGATTTCTTATGATAGTTGATAGAAAATGATACAACTTATTGCTTGGTAGTATATCATAAACCCTTTTGTTTTTTTCTTTTTAAATTAAACATTTCACGTTCAGCAATAATTCTTGTCACCTAGTACTTGGTTTGATGTTAATTTTTCTTTTTCCTTTTTTGCAGCTTGAGTTTGAGAGGAAGAGGTTGCAACTTCGCGGTTCTGGTGGTCAATAGAGTTACAAAATTTGCACCCTATAATGGTTGAGAAAGAAACTCCAAGGTAGAAACACGTTGAAAATATAATCAAACATTTCTACCTTGAAGCTCTTGAGTTTTGTTTATTCATTATTTCTAAAGCTTTTGGTGATATTATTTACTCGTTTTATTAGGTTGACCCCACTTTGATATATTTTATTTTTATTTCTAAAACCTTGTTTGGAATCCAATGATATTGCCATATTTGCCACAATGCTACATCCACTCTTTCTTCTTATCTTTACTCTGTAGATGAAATATCCAAAATCCTTACTCATTGTCATGTTCTTTAAGTTTCGGTGTAATTAGGAGGTTTTGGTCAGTTTTTGTTTTGCATCTAGTTTTCATTCTTTACTTCCCTTTGTATCCGACTCAACTTCACCTCCTCCAGATCAGACGGGGACTCGTTTGTGTTGTCTTGAAATGCTTGTTTTAGCGTTGAGAAGAAGGCAAAAAACTCTTAGATTTGCTAGCTTGATCTTTTAAGAGTTGTTTGAGAGTTAGGAGGGAAAGGTAGGGAAGGGCATTAGGGTAGAGAAATTTTTCACCATGTTTGGGAAAATATTTTTAAAGGGAGAGAGAAGTGGAAGCTTATGAGCTAATTGTAAAACGATTTTTTTTTTTTGAAGAATTTGAGAGTCCTGCAAAATACTTTCAAAATCCTCCATCAATATTTTTTGAGTTCCCTCATCACTAATGAGGCCTTAGAGAGTTTTAACTTTATGAAGAAAAATAAACTCACATTCAAGTTAGAGGAAATATCATCCCTTAAACTTCCCTTTTCTTTTTCCTGTTTCTCAAAGCTCTCTTATTCGTTTCCCTCCTAACTCAAACATAACCTAAGTTGATGATTGTATTGGTGTATTTCAAGTTTGGCAAAATTATTTTGCAAAACTAAAACTGAATCAATTTGATTTTGATTTTGATTTGTGTGCATATAACTAAAATGACTATGGTGCTGAGATTGTTTTTAATGGGTTTAGATCTACTCCACTTATTAAAAGAAATAAAACCTCCATTATTAGTTTTATGTAGCATGTGACTAAAAGATATATAAATTACCATTCCTTGTATAGCATTCTTTTGGTACATATCTTTTGTGTAACATGTGAGTTGATGAAGTTAAAGGAAGAAACCTGTTAGTATACTTTTTTTTTTCAGCATTTACCTGACATTATTTCATATGGGGGTGTGTGTTATAGCTTGTACCACAACCAATTTTTTATAGTCCACATAACAACGGTGGAAGGATTTCTTCTAGAGTAGTATTATATTCTACAAACATGAACTTTGACAAAAATGAAGAGTAATGATTGGTCAAACAAATATGGCTTTTTTCAAAACAATGTGTAGCCGAAAGGAATCTAAAGCACCTTTGGTTAAAGTTGCAAAATACATGGAAAGGTTAAGTTTGTACGTGTTTAAGTTTTATCATAATCAATGGATTTTAATTTAATACATGGCTTTTTTTTAATCATTTGATGTAATCACACGTCACAATGGACACAACATTTTCATTAAAATCTTAATACAATGGACATATGAGTCCTCTCTTTTATAATATATTTGTCCATAAATATAAAACCTCTTGATAAAACTGTCCTTTTCTACATGTTTATCATTACTTTTTTTTTTATCAATTTTCTTTTAATTGGATTTAGATTTTTTTTTTTGTAAACATAAACAATTCGTAACCAATAATATTATAAAGAGAAAACTTGAAAAAATATTTATCAAATTTAATATTGTTACAAACTATGGACCCGTTTGGATTAACTTATTTTAAAGCTTATATAAAGCAGCTTATGCAAATAAACAAGTTTTTATATATTATTTATAAGTTTTTAAAGTAGTTTATGGCAAAACAGATTATGAAGATACAATTTTCGTTAGTGAGAGCTTATAAATTAAAATAAAAGCTAATTTATTTACATAAGCTATTTTTCATAAACTCAAAATAAGTTCAAACCAAACGGGGCCTATGTCAATTCACGTAGTATATATAAGCAAAAAATATTTCAAACATTACTCCATTAGTTACTAGTATAAGAAAAAAAAAAATCACTTTTAGGTCCATTGAAAAATTGATGATTCGATGAACAGTTACTATTATATGCATTTTCGTCTAAAATAAGACTTCTTATTCCCACTTGCCATACCAACCTAAATGTCATCTAGTTCACATTAAACATATTATAATAATAATAATAATAATAATAATAATAATAACAGAAACAATAATAAGAGAAATTTGTATTATTATTATTATTATTATTATTATTATTATTATTATTATTTTAGGTTAACAATAATTCTCTTAGTTACACCAAGTATATAGCGGGCGTCAATCTATCAACGGAAAAAGAAGATTCTGAATTTTGCCACATAAAACTTATTGAATATACAAATTGTCTTGTGGGATGAAGTGTATATATAAGAAAGAACCATTTCGTTTCTTCATGCCAAAGAAAAGTATAACAATATTTATAAAAAAAAAAAAAAATCAAGTGGTTTGAGTTATGGTGAAAGTTCTAAGCACTGTTTATTATTAATAATAATATGGAAAAGATTATATAATTGTCAAATTTCTCAAATGAGGTAAGAAATCCACGTGATGTGAAAGATATAGAAATGAAAAACAATTGAAAGAATAAAATCTTAGATTGCGTTCTGTCAAAGAAATAATAAAAGCATAGATTGCTAAGATTATAAATTCTTGTTGTTTCAAACACCATAGCCTCCAGTAGGAGAATACTAGTACCTAGTTTTCATCCCAAATAAATAAATACTACTATGTTGCAAAAATACAGGTGTTCATTTGAGGTCAAGTCTCATTTCATCCTTTAAAAAAAATCACTGAGATTTATATAAAAGAAATTTGAATCATAACAATTTCTGTAAATATTTGTTCATTTCTAGTACAAAATTTAGTTTGTAAATTAGAAAAGAAAATGAACCAAAAATTAAGTTAGACAATAAACATTTATTTATTAGTAGGAACAAACTCGGTATCTTAAACTTAAATCACTCACACACACCGCGTACCAAGCACCTGCGCTCGATCCCGACAGTAGACCAATATACACTTTGATATAATAAAAGGACAAAACTTAGGTACAATTCTTTAGGTGCTTTTCGTATGGTTCTTAACTAAAAATACAAATTTTTTGGATATAACAAACTTTGAGAAAATTAAGGATTTAAAGAAATTATGGTGAATTTAGTTAAGAACCATACGAAAAGCACGTAAGGAATTGTACCTAAGTTTTTTCCATAATAAAATTAATTCACTTGCAGTTAGCAATCACTCCTGTTAGTGATCTCAATCATTGGTCGAGATTGGACAGCTGAGATTTCAAGTTCTCAATCTGTCAAAGTATATGAGCCATCTGTTCTCTATCAACGACTTAATATTGACCAACTGTAATGGCTATACGAAATTTCACCGTATGTGAAGGTTTGAGCAGAAAGTAACAAACCATGAACTAAACAATCACTTTGAACCTGCAGCTACATAACAAAAACCTCATTTTATAAATTACTTAAGCTAGAAGAAAAATCACAATTTACAACAATGTGATATATCCAACTAATTTTTAGATAATAGGTCAAGGTAAAAATAAGAAACTTTTGTTCATTTGCAGTCAATAGTACTATTCAATAAGAGCAAAAAGTGAATAATATGGTAAACTTTTTGTTGTGTCAAAATCTTCAAATGTTTCACTGATTTATTTATTTTTGTTGAAAAAATATTGGTATAGTAAATCTGAGGTTAATAAAGGTGAAGGTCAAGATGCTTTTATGCATTACTTTACCTTTACGTGTTGAATAAAAAGAAAAGTACTATTGTTAACACTTAACACTATTGAATATTGGATTACAATATTGTAATAAAATGTAAAGCAATGTAAGAAATCAGAGATTCTTTTAGATTTTTGATTTTCTTTGTTGCTTTAGTAGGAGCTGGCTACCTCTTTTTCCTTTTTTTTCACATCTTCACACTCACTTTTTATGTTTCCATAGACTCCACTCCATGTGGGTCATATACTTCAACATTTGTTGCATTGCATTACGTTGCTGACAAGTTGTCTCCCTTAAACTTGACTTAGTGTTTGAATTTCCCAAGAGTGAAGAAATTATTCATTCTTTTTGTTTTTCTTCTCTAAGAGTGACTTGAGCTTCTACTTCTCTGATCATTTCACATTTCATTTACATTCACAAAATACTCATTTGTTTTTGTGTCTGTGTGTGCATAATAACAACTCATTTTCACCTTGAGAAATTGATGTAGGTTACATTAGTCTAGTGAAGCTTTGATTTGGTTGCATTATATATTAAGTTCATAATTGAGGGGTTAATTAATAGAAATAAGAAGAATGGCAGGAGGTGGAGCTGCACCACAACCAAAGCAAGATGAACTTCTTCCACATCCGGTTAAAGATCAATTACCAAATGTTTCTTATTGCATTACAAGTCCTCCTCCATGGCGTAAGTTACTTAATTTTTTCATTCGAACCATTTTGAGTATCTTTTTGGCTAGTACTTGAGCCTCTTTCTTCCTCGTATCACATCTTTTGAAACATTACATGGTTTCGTCAAGAGTAAACTTTCGGTTTGGTCCCTAGACCTGTGAAGCATAGACACCAAATACAAGACACTCACACCTAAACACCAATTTGAGAAAATGGAAGTAATTAAATATAATAAATCGTCTTTAAACTATTCTCAATCTATCAAGTTAGTATGTGAACTATCTTTTTTTCTTCTATTTTGAAAGTAACTCAAGAGCTAACTTCATTAATCGAGAATAGTTTAGCGACTATTTTGTTCAGCAAGCAAATTGAGGTTTACTCATTTTATTAATGATTACTTTTTTTTGAAGGATTACTAATGATTACTTGTAATGTGATGTTCTTCATCATATATTGCACTGACATTTTTTTATGTTAATGAAGCTGAGGCAATCCTACTTGGTTTTCAACATTACCTTGTGATGCTTGGTACAACTGTTCTAATTCCAAGCTCTCTAGTTCCTCAAATGGGAGGAGGAAATGTAAGTCTTAGAATCAATCTAAAAGTAAGAAGCAAGTGGTTATTAATATTATTGTTTGGTTCATAAATCTAATGAAGGCTCAATCATGACTCAATAGGAAGAGAAAGCAAAAGTGATTCAGACTCTACTATTTGTGGCTGGAATTAACACATTTTTCCAAACAACATTTGGAACTCGTCTACCTGCGGTTATTGGAGGATCCTACACTTTTGTGCCAACAACTATTTCAATTATTTTGGCTGGTAGATATAGTGACATTGTGAATCCTCATGAGGTTGGTTTGTCACAAATTATAGTTGATTAGATCTTCATTTTTATTTTTGTTTTGCTTTCTATTATGTAATCATTGTTGTTTAATTGACAAATATGCAGAAATTTGAGAAGATAATGAGGGGAACACAGGGTGCTCTTATAGTTGCTTCAACACTTCAAATTGTTCTTGGCTTTAGTGGACTTTGGCGCAACGTAGTGAGGTTCTTGAACATGTCCTATCTAAACCACTTGATCGTTTTGCTCTTTCTCACATTTTACTTTAACATCATCACGAATTTAGTACATAGGAAAATTTGTCCTTGAAATTTAAATAATTTCAAAAAAAATGTATGTTTTGGTTAATTTAACCTTAAAAATTGTTTTTTAGAGCTAATTTGTTCGAAGATTTTCACTTATAAGCCTCAGGGACCCTATTAATGATTAGCCTCATATTATCATATTCATGAATAGCTCTTATGTATTTTTGTTTAGGTTCTTAAGTCCTCTCTCTGCTGTTCCATTGGTTGCTCTCTCAGGCTTTGGACTGTATGAATTTGGATTTCCTGTGGTATACATATTTGCAACAAGAACTAATCCTTATTTTCTTCCCATATGTTTTATAATTATAATGTGTGATTCTCACTTGTTTGATTGTGGCTGTAAAATTATAGCTTGCAAAATGTGTGGAAATTGGACTACCAGAAATCCTCATCCTAGTAGTATTTTCACAGGTAATAATATTAAATTATAGTTTTTTAAGAGAGCCATATTTCATCTATATATAGTTTTGTTAGTTCTTTGTTTTCCTTTCATGTACTAACATCATGTTTTTGCAGTACATTCCTCACATGATGAAAGGAGAAAAGCCTATCTTTGATCGATTTGCAGTTATATTCTCGGTGGCAATTGTGTGGCTCTATGCTTATCTTCTTACTGTTGGTGGAGCTTATAAAAATTCAGCACCTAAAACACAAATTACGTGTAGGACAGATCGTGCCGGAATTATTGGTGGTGCTCCTTGGTAAGGACATCTTGTGTTTTTTCCGATGATATATAGAAATGTTTTTTTTAAGTAATAGTATTTTGCAATCAACATAGTTGAAGACACTTGAAATTTGGTGTCGTCATGAACAATCTTAAATGATAAAAAACTACGAGATTCCAATTTACTTAATGTCTTAGGTCATGTTTGGATAAATAAACTTAATTAAACGCTTTTATACAGCTTCTTACATATAAGCAATTTCTGTAACAAAATATAAAAGAAGGTCAAGTTGTTTTCATATAAGTGGTTTTCATAAGCTATCCTAGAGAGCTTACGAAACTAAGTTGAATATAGCTTATATGTCATAAGTTGTTTCCATAAGCTCTCGTCTATAAACTGTTTTAATAAGCTTTCTCAAACTATTTCATAAGTGTATGCCAATAGATAAACTCAGATACGCTATTCCAAACAGATGCTTACAAAATAAATTTTGCAGGATAAGAGTCCCATATCCCTTTCAATGGGGAGCTCCAACATTTGATGCTGGTGAAACTTTTGCTATGATGGCTGCTTCATTAGTTGCTCTAGTAGAGGTATATTGTTATTTTGGTAATTAATATATGCTTTGTTGAGCAAAATCACTGAACTTATACCTTACTTAAAAGCTCATGTAGTTGTGATTACTCATTAGCATATTGACTTTGTTATAACAACAAACCCGACTCTAATAAAACAGATAAACAAACACACACAAGAACACTACGTCTCCGAGAGCTGAGTGTCTATTGTAGTTTGTTTATTATGCTTAAATAATACAATTTCCTGCGCCCGAGCGTCTGTCCACTTATCAGTGTATACGATCCAAAGCCTTTGTTGCATCTAATACTCTGGTATTTCTTGTTCCACAGTCAACGGGAGCTTTCATTGCTGTGTCAAGGTATGCGAGTGCAACACCAATTCCACCTTCAGTTCTTAGCAGAGGTGTAGGTTGGCAGGTAAACAAAACTTATGACTCACCTTCACTAACCATGCATTTTTTGTTTTCACTTTGCTTGCTTTAGATTAGATACTGTCACATTTTCAAATGTTTAAATTTTTTATGATCATCTATAATTGTTATTTCTGATGTATCAGGGAGTGGGAATAATGTTATCTGGAATTTTTGGGACGGGGAATGGATCATCAGTTTCTGTGTAAGATTTCAATTCAAGATAATTTAATGTTATTTGCGAGGTTTTAAATCAATAATTGCACCCTCACTTCAGCCGCACATTAGGATTTTTTATGTTTCTGCGACTGTAATGGAGTTTTTTTTTCTTCTAATAGTGTAGGAATTCTATGTAACATAATATTGGTTTTTCTTCAGAGAGAATGCAGGACTCTTAGCTTTGACGCGTGTAGGTAGCCGCAGGGTTGTTCAAATATCAGCTGGATTCATGATATTTTTCTCAATTCTTGGTAAGATTTTAATGCTGGCAATCTATGAAGCACTGATATGGACACCAAACACGATAGTCACACGGACACATCAACATCGCTAAAAATAAAAATAAAAATGGAAGTGATTGAATGTAACCATGATAGTGACACTTATACACGTCGGACAACAAACACAATGTCAGTCTGAAGTGCAAGTACTACATAATCAACAGTTCTAGTGTACTTTGATTGATGTTTCTTGTTGGACTTGAACCTAAAAAGTTGTTATGGATCATTATATATGTGTAGGAAAATTTGGAGCTGTTTTTGCTTCAATTCCAGCACCAATAGTTGCAGCTTTATATTGCCTTTTCTTTGCCTATGTGGGTATGTATTATCAATTCAAAGAAGTTGGACTACTAATATTGATATTTCATTCAAAGTATTATTTGCTTACTTTTTTTTTTATGTTGACACAACACAGGTTCTGCAGGTCTTAGCTTCCTTCAATTTTGCAATTTAAACAGCTTTAGAACAAAATTCATCTTAGGCTTCTCCATTTTCATGGGATTCTCTATACCACAATATTTCAATGAGTACACTGCATTTAAAGGCTATGGTCCGGTACACACCCGCGCAAGATGGGTATTCATCTTTCTCCTTTAACTTTGATGCAATATAGTATTTCCTCCGTCTCACAATAATTGTCGCGTTTATTAATTCCATAGGAATTAAGGGAAAAAAATTATAAATGATGTAAAAAGAACGATGGTTTTACTAAATTATCTCTTATTGGTGATGTACATAAATTGATTAGTGACACTCTTTTTAAGAAAACATGCTTTTTTTATTAATAATATGAGAATTATTATAGGACGGAATGTTCACTTTTATTGATGATTAAAGTCTCACATTGGACAAAATAAAGACAATTTAAATGTATATAAATTGAGATACCGATGTAAACAAAGAATAACTCATAAACTTACGAGTGCAAACAATCATGACCTTTCAACTAGAGATTCAAATTCAAAATTTACAGAAAAGTTATTCCTTGACAAAAATTTGTTCCTTTTGACAGTTCAATGACATGATCAATGTCCCATTTGCATCTGAACCATTTGTTGCTAGTTTATTGGCAATGTTCTTGGACGTAACGTTGCACAAGAAAGATAATCAAACACGTAAAGATAGAGGAATGCATTGGTGGGACAAGTTCCGTTCATTCAAGACAGATACAAGGAGTGAAGAATTTTACTCTCTTCCTTTCAATCTAAACAAGTTTTTCCCTTCTGTGTAATTAGACCATTCTCTTAGAACTTGCATGGTGATGTTCAGGTATGGCATTGCAGTATCTTGCTGATAGTCATGCTTGTGATTTTCAATTTGAAGAAACCTAATTTTCTTCATTCTTAATGTAGCAATATGAATATTGTCATTTTTTCACAAGAATGTTGTCATATTGAATACAATATCATGTTGTAGATGCTTGTTTATTGAAGAATATCATAGTTATTTCTGTTATTTAAATTACTTTTAAGCTTAAATATGCAAAGCGTCCTTGCAAATAGGGCTTGTTTGGTTTTTTGTCCTTGTAAAAAAAATAATTAAAAAGGCTTTTGTAAAATTTTCTGTCTTTTAAAAAGGTTTCTGGGCCCACTTAAAGCGCTAGGTGGCAGTTTGGCGCTGATGTGGCTGTTGCTGACTGTGCAACTTTGGCCACGTGGCGCTAGCGTGGCTTTTTAATTAATTAAAAAGTTAAAAAACAATTTAAAAATTATGAAAATTGTTTTTAAAAATTAAAAAATCTGAAAATAAATTAAAAAAAATAAAAATCAGAAAATAAATTTCCAAAAATATTCAGATTATATAAATTTAAAACTTTTTAAATATGAAAATAAAATTTTCGAAAATTATATAATTTTTCAAAATCTGAATATAATTTTTTGAAAATTAAAATTTAAATATGAAAATAAATTTTCGAAAATTATATAATTTGAAGAAATTATTTTAATTTTTGAAATCTTAATTTCAAATTTTTTTTCCAAAAATTTATTTTAATTTTCGAACAAAAAATTCAGATTTTATTTTCGAAAAGTTTAATTTCAAAAAACAATTATCAGAATTTTTTAAAATTTTATATTATGTGGCATGCCACGTCAGCGCCATGTGACAAAAGTTGCACAGTCAGCAAATGTCAGTTGGCCAAAATGATGTCACTTCAGCTCTTTTGTGGGGCCAAGAACTTTTTTAAAAGAGAGAAAATTTTACAAGGGCATTTTAAAAAAATTACAAGAACCAAAAGTCAAACGATGCAATGACCATTTACATATTTAAGTCTTACTTTTATTTCTTTTCTATTAATTTACCTCTCTTCGCTTACTTCTTAGCTGCACATCACTTGGCAAAGATAAGATACAAATTATGGGATAAACAAAAACATGTTAGGCACCCCGGATACGACATTGACACTCATACATTGACACCGATTGTAATTTGTAAAAAATAATTTATATATATTTTTTAAATTGCAAAGAATTTTATTAATAAGGAAAATGGAAAAGAGTACAAGTGATACTACTGCCACAATTTGGAACCTAGTGTAAGTGGTAATGGTGGATAATTTGGGGGAGATTTTGGGCTGACTTTTTTGTTATTCTAATTATACACTTAAACAAAATTTTCTATAAAAATGTTATCAAATATCGTTGATAATCTACACGTGTTAGCGCAATAAAAAAAGCAGAAAGATGGGCACGTGAGTGTTCGTCTTTTCGCTAGTATTTATAAAGCTTGTATCTGCATGGATTATGAAAATTCTACTAAAAAATGTCAATTGTAATTAGAATGTGTAAAATTGGGGGATGCACAAGGCATAAACTTTGAATCATAAGATGAATTAGGTTTTGATAAAATCAAGAAGTAAAGGTGATTAAGTCATTTTTGAATCCCTTCTTCGCTATTTCGTAGTCACGTCTAAATTATTAAAATTGATTTTATTAGTATAACGTCGACAATTTAACAATATATCTTATGAACAAAATGACTAGCAAATGTACTAGTCTGACGTCAAGTAGTAACATTTATAGAAAAGATTTTGTTTCCAATAGGATTGTCTAGCTTCGGCGTAAATACTATGATTATGATTAGGTTAATAGTAACAAATTGGGGGGGGGGGGGGGGGGGGGGGGTGAACGTGGCAAAGTGGTTGGTTTTAATTCCTTAAGAGAGAGTGATAAAGCGACTAGGTCATGTCAGATTTCCTTCCCTGAATTGATTGAGTAACTACAAACTCTGAATTTGGGGAAGGAATGGTAAATGAAGGCGTCACAATCACTTCTAATCCAAGAAGGAATGTTAAGTCAAGAGGAATCGCCTCAATGGTAAGGAAGCCATTGATAAGATTCGATAAACTTGGTTCAATCCAAAACCAAAAAAGAGACAAAGCTCTCACAACACATAAAGTGTATTTTTTATCAAAATTCTACGTATCTTTATTTCATAGAAAAACTTACAATTTATAGAGTTCTGGCTCTAATAAACTCAACAATCCCTAATTAATTCAAATAAAACTTGTAATTAAATCCTAATCTATATGGCATATAATCAACCTTACCAAAATAAAGCAATAAAATTATTCTTTGAGAATTAACGTGATATCTTCATTTCCAATGATAAAAGCTGCTCCAAACAAATTCTAAAACCGCTGCTAGCTGCCTCCTTTAACTGGAATTACTATCAAGCTGCCACCTTTTAATTCTAGAACTGTTACTTGCATAGAGTTATTCTGAACGGAATGAAATTGGCATTTTAATAGTGAGTGGCACTTAAATGACCAATGATTAAAGTATGCAATGCATGTGCTGCCCTAAAGGTATTAAGTGCTCAAATGATTCATTCTTCCAATCCCTTTGGTTACGTATGTGAGCTGTTCATCACCTTATTTCAAACTGATGTGCAGCGCTTCATAGTAAAAATAAGCCATTTCACTAACAGCCAAATTATTATATTAGAAAAATAGCATGCTGACTTGGAATTAAAATGAATAAAATATTCATTATTTCATGCATTTTTTATAGGTTTCCTTCCACATGCTTAATGAACTTTGGATCTCATCAACTACTGATATTTTAATACCTTTGATCAAAATAATTAGGCCAATGTCTTTGTCACTAACTCTCTCCAATGGTTACTACTCCCTAATGTCTTAGATTGGAGCCCTAACCGATCGAAGGTTTAAGAACAGCAAAGTGAGTAACAATTATTATTAGTTTATGTCTAAATCTAACCAACTATTGAATGGTTAAACTAGGTCAAGCCAACAAAGTTAGGGTTAGCTATCATTGTCACCTAATAATCAATTTATAGAACAAAGAAGTGTTATTCTTCATGATCATATTAAAAAGCATTAAGAATGGATTAACCAAGTAAAATAACAAAGTGACCGACTTAATATTTAGATAATAATTTAAAGTTACATGAACAACTAATTAGAGGGAAGTTCCTCTTTCATGACCTAACCTAGAGAGGATTAGATACTCGTAGCTTCTAAATACATATGATTAGATATGAATAAAGTAGCATGAGAAAAGGATCACCGGTTGATGATTCGTTTACTCCCGGACGACTGTGGTCGCTCCAATCCTTCAGAAATCGCATTTCTACCTTCGTCTGCTTATCAAAAGGTGTTTTTCTATCGACCTAGGGTTTAGTATTTATAGGCGCCCATTTCCAAAAAGTTTTAGGGAAATTGGTTCGCGATGCGGGCTTAATCCTCGCGATGCTAGGTAGGAAGAGAGCATTTCATTTTGACCTTATTGCTCTATCTCGCGATGTGAGATAGACAGTAGCGATATCGTTGATTTCCATTGTATTATCACGATGCAGGGCTCATAGCCAGTGATGCAAGGTAGGAAGTAGCTAACTCCTTGGTTTCTGCACTCCTTGCTCCACTTATTCTCACCAGAATTTCCGTAGTGACTATCTCTTAAGCTTAATAAATGATAAACTTGTAAAAAGCATAGCACAGTTACAAAGTTGTCTGGTTCAGGTGAATTTTCATGGCTTATTCCCGTCTACTGATCTTTTATGAATTTTTGATTGAATTCTTTTACAAACTAGACCAAAACTAACATAAAACTTCCGATTCTATTGCTAAAATGATATTAATTGATGACTCAAAACATACATTATTTTTTCTAATCAATAGCTAAACCCAATTTCTTGGTTCTTAACCCTCTTATTTGATCACAACCCCGTTAATGCCTTAGACAGTTCGTGACCATCAAAGGTTTTATAGAACGTTAAATCTACTCTAACAACTGGGATAATACGATATTTCTAAAACTATTACCATTTGAAGAATTATCCTAGATCGAGTGTCGAAAGGTAGGGTTAGTAGTCAATTAGTCATTCAACACATAAATCAATTTATATATTCGTAAACATGTAAACAACTTTAAGAACAAGTAAGAACTAAATGATACTAGCAATTCAATTGCATGAAGAATTACTCTATGATTACATGGTTCAAATAGCTAGGAAGAAGTTCGTCTACTTGACTTAATCAAAAGACTTAGATACTCATAATAAAACTAAACATTAACTATGAGTTTATGAAGAACAATGCATAAATAAATGATGATCTGGACGATGGAATATTGTTTCCAAGTGTATTCCACAACCTTCAAAAACATGTTTTCTCAGCTTCAACTCAAAAAATCTCATACCTCGGAGTTACAGATCGCTTCCTTTTATAGTTTTATGAGTTCCATTGATTCAAGAACAAACCTGCGAGATGTGCAGGACTTAGCGAGAGGTGTGCATGAGGCAGTAGCCCATAGTGGTTGGTTCTTATGAGTTTCTTCATTCCTTGTCCATTTATTATCATTGTGACATCTGTAGCGACTACACCCCCAAAAGTCACTTGACACATATTTAAAAAGCATAGTACGACCACAAAGTTGTATGATTAGGATGAATTTGAGCTGGTTTCAAGGCCTTTTATGTATTTTTCTCTTTTCATGATCTTTTATTCAATTCATTACAAAACTCCACTAAAATATAAAAGAAACTTACATAAAACTGCAAAATGACTCTTAAAGACACTAAATACCGTTATGATGACAAGGTGTCATCAAGTACTACACCGACAATCAAAAAATAAGGAAAGCCAACCAACCTCATATCTAAGCATACATTTAACTGGGCTCACAAACCACACATAGAATTAGGCATTGCAGCAAACCCTGTACTTATGGGTACCTTCCAAAACTCACCCCGATTTGACGGGTTTTCTCCACTTTGACTGGGTTTGGGTTTTCCTTCGGGTACGAGACGGATAGCAGGGTTTTAGGTACCCACCCCGAACTCATCCCCGAATGTCAAAATTACTTTATTACCTCTTTATTACTCCTTTTATTTGGTATACCATGTTATTTGCTTTGATAATTGTCATGTTATAAAAATTGTCATTGATATTTAAAGAAGTAACCAAATCATTTAATTGTCCACGGGACTGAAAAAACAACTTATTTTTTTATTAAAAAAAATGATTCACTGCGGGTACGGGGATGAGGCGGGGATACCCGAACCCGTCGGGGACGGGGATGAAATTCAATTTATCATCCCCGTTGGGTATGGCTAGGGTAACTTAGAAGTGTATGGAAATCGGGGATGGGGACAAATAAGGTAAAACTCATCCCCACCATGCCCCATTGTTATGCCTACATAGAATAGACACGGAGCCCCCAAGTATTTTCCCAAAAGCCATTACAAGAAAATAATTTTGATTGTATCTACCACCTACGATAATGATGAACATTTTTGTAAAATAAATCAAGTTATTACATGCCTTCCCACAAGGTTTTGCGCCAAATCAACAACAACCCCTTGATCATCCTCTCGTACGGAGGAATAAACAACAACTTTCAAACATTGTGAACAAGTTTGACGGGAGTGTCATTGACACATCAATCCAATCAAAATATTTGTACCAAATTTGACTTGCAAACTTGCAAGATACAAATAAATGTTCCTCCAGTTCCACCAAATATGGGCTGCATTGACAATGCTCCCCTCAATTGATGTGTTTGCACTGTTCCCAACTTTTCTACGAAACAAGTCTTGGATCCATCCATATTCGAATTCTCCATTCAACCTCAAAGAACAAATATCCTTCCACCAAGTTGAAGCTTGATTGATTTGGCCAGTTATAGCTTGGTATACTTATACTTTCAAACAATACTTTTCCATATCTTGGTACCAACATATTTTTCCATGTAGATTCTTCTTTCGTTAAAAGACACCATCTCCACTTTGCTAAAAGTGCTTGAATAAAGAGCCTCAAATCCTTTACACCAAGACCACCAAGGTATTTTCCTTGTGCCAACCTGCCACACACACACAAGAATCTTTGTTGGATCCGAACAATTACTTTCTACACCAACAATAATTTTTTGAAAAGAGACATTCACCTTCAAATAGGATATTAATTCAAACCACCCTAAAATTTCTTTCATTATTCCATAAGTTCTCCACACACGTCACTCTAATGAAAAGATATTGGCATCCGTAACCCCTTAAAATAACCCAAGCCAACTACTTTTTTCATCAAAGCACCAATCCCCTCTGCCACCAATAAAAATAAGAATGGCGATAATGGCCCCCTTTGTTTCAACCCTTTACTTATATGCTTGATAGACCCATATGTTTCACCTGTCTTGCTAGAGTTGCCTTCATTTCTTTGTTTTTCATAAACCAATGAATCCACTACCTGTTCTCGACCAATTTCTCGACCAATGAATCCACTACCTGTTCCTGCTAAGAGAACAATGGTACCAACCCCCTGAGCAGTCGATGAACTCAAGAGCTTGGTTCTAGGTTTTTCTGTATAATGAATGTCCTCTCCTCTGAGGGAAGTGGTTTCGGCCCCTTTTATACATCCCCTGACCTAAGGGAAGTGGGGCGATCTTTTCGGGATTCCCAAGCCACCTGGTGCTGTGACTTGGTCTTCCTCCCCGGGGATTTCGGCCCACGATGGAAACGTGGGGGGAGACTTAGCAAACGGGTCAAAATAGGACCGTTAGTTCGGGTTTCTACGTGGGCAGCCCGCCCCGGATGCGCTATCGGAGCCCTTCATCTATCCGAAATGTTACAGCGGGGCTTTGACCACGCCCACGTGGCGAGCACGTGGGGAGCGGGGTCCAGCTTGTCGGGGAAGGCTGCCGCTTGTCCTGAGAGGAATAAGATGACGGTACACAGCCCCCCAAGCACGAGGCTCAAAGAGGCGAAGTGATTGATGTAATGTCGCCACACCGATGTCGCCAAGAAGTTGGCGGTACACAAAAGCATTCAACTTCGCTTACTTCTATTTCGCCTTTTATTCGACTTGAACTCTTAATCTTAGTCCAACATTGTTCCTTCTAATGATAACGCCTTTGAGTGAGCAATTCATGGGCTATTTAAGCCGAATGGCGATCTCAGTGAAATGCTTTTTACACATTTACTTTTATCACGAAATTTAGCAGGCGAGAGCTTAGGTGAAGTGTCTTCACTCCGAGCACTGTTTCAATCCCGAACGCCCGATGGCGTGATTTTGCGCTACCTCGACAGGCCACTTTGGAAAACCTGTACCGTGTCTATGCCACCTAGGGCGCGATATTTGAACTTAATCAAGGAACTCAGTGGAATCTTAACCAAGCTATTTTTAAAGACCTAAAGTCATTTTACGGTGGTAGGGCATCGCCTTTTAGTGATAGGTCTTAGCGCCACCGGGGTCTTATCGCCTTAAGTTGTAGGTCTTAGCGCCACAGGGGTCTTATCGCCTTAAGTTGTAGGTCTTATCGCCACATGGGTCTTATCGCCTTAAGTTGTAGGTCTTATCGCCACAGGGGTCTTATCGCCTTAAGTTGTAGGTCTTATCGCCACAGGGGTGTTATCGCCTTAAGTTGTAGGTCTTAGCGCCACAGGGGTCTTATTGCCTTAAGTTGTAGGTCTTATCGCCACAGGGGTCTTATCGCCTTAAGTTGTAGGTCTTATCGCCACAAGGGTCTTATTGCCTTAATTGTAGATCTTATCGCCACAGGGGTCTTATCGCCTTAAGAGCATGCAGTCAAATAAGGTAAATATGCATATATTAGACCTGAGGCGCCTCGTTAAAAACCCCTGCTCTTGCAGAGGAAAAGAGTGCAGCTTCGGAACTTTATTGAAAATGAAACTGATGTCTTTACATAATAGTCAAGCGGGAAAAGACGCTCAAACTTTTAAACGTAAACAAAGTACATCAACTCTAATACTGTCGCAAATGAATGACGTTCTAATTATATCATGTGTAGATGGTGTACCACAATAACATAGACACCAAGTAAATCTAACTGTTAAGATCCTGAAATAAACTTTAATAGTTAACATCATCCAATTTAATGTGAGAATTAATTTATAACGCAGATATAGAAAACCTTAATTAACACCAAACATTCTACTAATAAATAAAATGATCGTGTGCTTAAAGCCCACATTATTGACCAAATCAACATCTCTTATGTACTGAGTGTGCTCCCCAATTTTAGCTTCACGCTACAACTTATCTTTAACTATTTATTGATGTTTAACAGTCAATTGGTGGCTCCTACATACTAGGGGCGAATAGTTTGTTTTTTTAGCAAACTGTTGGCAAGGTGCGTGGTTTTATCGTTACTAATAAAATGAGAAAGAATAGAGGAATACAATTCTCATTCAATAGCTTCTAACTGACACACATTTAATATGGGTCGTTTTTATTTTATATTTCATCTAATGACTTGGTCCTTTAGGCTCACTAGCATGATTTACCGTGTTGGCGTGTACATAGAAACTACTCCTAAATAACAGGAGAACTTATAGAGGTGTGAGCTAACTCGTCCCAGTAGTTACCAAAACTATAGGTGTGGAGAGGAATTGACTCTATAAAATTTGACCACTTAATATACAAACATTTCCTATAAAAATAACACCGACACTTGAATGACTAATTTATTAGATTTACCCTCAAATCATATATACTTGAATGGCTGATATTTGGTTTAATCCGTGCATTAATAATTCATTGTTGATGTATTGGTTAATATGCATATTGTAAAGATGACTAAATTAATGTTCCTCAAATTATGGCGTCGTGATAGAAAGCCACAATATCAATGTTCCTCAAATTATAACCATAAATTGATAAATAAATTACCCTGCAAATAGAAGCCACGTAACCCAAATTCCTATGTTCCTCTACTCCTAAATAATAGGATCACTAACAAAGCACTCGGTGCACAATCTCAAGTTGGTGATTTTAGTGGGATCATAGTGTTGTACCCTAATTTTGTCCTAAGCCTTTTTTCAAAACAAATTTAAAAAAAAAAAACAAAAAAAAGAGAAAAGTCAAAGTCAACAAAAAGTCAACAAAAAAGTCAACATTTCTGAAATGAGGACTTCGCAGAGCAAAGTCCCCTTCGCTCTGCGAAGTCTGCGAATTTTTTGCAGATTTTTTAATCTCTTTGATTTATTTCATTTTTGTAATTATTATTATTACATATCATTTTTATTATTGTTTTTATCATCATTCATGGCTATTTGAGCTCAGCAAAGCAAGAATTGGAGCATTTGCCATTAAAGCCAAGGAAAGAAGCTTTTTCTTCCAACCTAGCATGTGCCAAGCAAGTTGGCTTGCCCTTGGGCAGCTCTTGTCCCTCCTAGTGGACCTGCTACTGACCCTAAGGTTGCCAGCCACCAACTTGTTGATTTTCTTCCTGCTTTCTCCCCCAAAACCAGTCAAACCCAGCTGGTTTTCACTTGCCAAAAGCCATGAGTGCTGCCCTGTTTTTCAGCAGCTTTTCTTCCTCCTCACACCAGCCCACATGTTGCCTTTTGTTTCCCCCAACCTCTGCACATCACAGTGCACGTTTTTATTGCTTAACCATCAAGATTGCAAGGACCAATCCCAAGGGACAACCAATTGCAAACCAGCCCTGTTTTCATCATCATTTCTATCCAAAATCCATTGAATTAGTGGCTGGATTTGGCTAAGTCTTGACCATTGCAGCAAGGCAAGGTCACCTCTTCACTTTTGCATTAAATGCAAAGCAATTAGGCCTGATCCTAGCCCACAAATCAGCTGGATTTTGGGGATTTCTCATGATGACAATTGATTTGGTTTTGGCCTATAAATAGGAAGCAATGCATAAGGTTTCAAACACTTACAATATCAGAAAAAACCAGCAATTACACACAAGTGAAAGCACTTGAAACGGCACTAAACACTAGCAAAAAACCAGTTCAATCACAAAGCATTACACAAGTTCATTGCTCTTGTTCAACAACTTTCCAAACTTTGCAAGAAACTTCAAACATTCAAGGTTCCTTTCACTTCCTTGCAACAAAAGCTTTGCTAGGAGTTCTGTAAGTGTTCTGAAATCTTTATCTTTCATTTAGAGTTGTGCTTGCATCTGTAATTTTGTTCAAATCCTTTTTGCTCTAAAAAACCCCTTTTGAATTTCAAAAGAAATCCCAAGGTTTGCAAAACATTTAAACTGGTTTGTCCTGCTCTTTTTATTGCTAAATCTCAAAGCTTTTCACTCCCCTAAAGGTTCTGAGATTGTTCAGAAGTTGCTTCTGAACAGCAGTTCAGAAGCAGCTTCTGAACTCAAGATTTCGCATTGTTCGCAGTGCGAAGCTCTGGTCGCAGTGCGACCATGACAGAACTCAGAATCTGAGTTTAGGCTCCCAAACAGCCAATTTTTGAGGTTCTAGCCCAAGAACTCAGAACCTAAGAGGTTTGAAACTCATTTTATTCAAACCATAACAAGGATTTTGCATAATTTTGAGGGATTCACAAGTTCGAGCAACACTTTTTTGGATAACTTGCAAAACAAGTTACGTTCATAAACTTTCAAAACAAACTTGAGCAATAAGCTAAGTTCATCGTTTTCAAAACCAAACTTGAACAAAAACCTTGTTCATGATTTTCAAATCAAACGTGAACTTAAGCCGAACTTGTTCACTTTTCGAAACCTTTTTAACTTGAGCCGAACTTGTGCGTTTTTTCACAAATTTGTTAAAACCTCTTCATTTTGGGTTCCAAACCAAGTGTTTTGATAAAACTTTGGGATTTCTTGAAATTCAACCCAAAAACTTGAATGAAAAAGGGATGGTTTGACGTATGTCTCTCCATTGCCCCGATTGAACGAACGCGTGACGTATGTCTCGTCGTTCGGACAATCGTCATTCTATTTTCAACGCATCCGACCACACCAAACCAATTCTTGGCCCTTTGTGGTCAATTTGAACCTTTTGGTCCCCCGTGGCCATTTGATTCACTTTTTCGACTCGTTTGAGTCACTTTGGTCAATGATCGACTCGGTTGAGTCCATTGTACCCGTTCTTGATCCCGTTGGATCAATCGAACCCTTTTTCGACTCGTTTGAGTCACTCCGGTCAATGATCGACTCGGTTGAGTCCATTGTACCCGTTCTTGATCCCGTTGGATCAATCGAACCCTTTCTCGACTCGTTCGAGTCACTTCGGTCAATGATCGACTCGTTTGAGTCCATTGTACCCTTTCTTGATCCCGTCGGATCAATCGAACCTTTTTCCCCAACGGACATGTTTTTATCAATTCTAGCGCGATTTCAAACAAACGCTTAAGCCTCCCATGCGCGAGCATACAAGCTACGTTTAATCGTAAGAATTCGATCAAAAACATCGTTCATTAAAAATAACCAACATATACGTTTTTCTACCAAAGAACTACGTACGCTTTGAATTCTCCGTCTACCGGGAGATACGTAGGAGCAAGATCGTCATCTTGTCAAGCACAATAATAAAAAACAAACTTTTTCCCCTTTCATCATATTTTTCTTTTTCCCTTTTATAGACAAGCATGCACGCAAAACATTTAAAAACATTTTAAGCTTTAGCCAACTAGGAGGTTCCCGATGAGTACAACGGACGTAAGGGGTGCTAATACCTTCCCCTTGCGTAATCGACTCCCGAACCCGACAATGGTTGCGATGACCAATCCTTTCCTCATCGTCAAAGGGTTTTATTATCGTTTCCCTTCAAATAAAAACTTAAGGGTTTATCAACGTTCCCTTTAAACAAAAAACTTTGGTGGCGACTTCACAACAGCCTTTCGAGCGTTCGTACACGTCTCGGAAGATTGCGCGTTTTCAGCGAGTGCGCACACATAGGCGGTGTTTACACTTACAAGAGGCATGGATATAACTAATAATTAAAGTAATATTATGGAGAAAAGTAATTCTTTGTCATTTAATGAATCTGTATCACTACCTCTACTATGTCTTTTATGATCCTTGCAAATACAACTTAAAATCATTTGTACTTCAATACAACATGTAAACAATAGTGTAATAATAACATTTACGAAAAATCAACAAGAACGTACTGAATAGTAGAGCAATATAACGAAAACACCTGAGATGACTCCGGAGGGAGAATTGTTTAAGAAGACCGAACGATTGCCGTTGAGAAACCATGGCTGACATGCTTTCTGATGATCTTTCAGGAAAAATTTGGGATGAATCTTGAGGCCTGGGTCAGTTTTACCGGGCCCCACGGTGGGCGCCGTCTGTTCCTGCTAAGAGAACAATGGTACCAACCCCCTGAGCAGTCGATGAACTCAAGAGCTTGGTTCTAGGTTTTTCTGTATAATGAATGTCCTCTCCTCTGAGGGAAGTGGTTTCGGCCCCTTTTATACATCCCCTGACCTAAGGGAAGTGGGGCGATCTTTTCGGGATTCCCAAGCCACCTGGTGCTGTGACTTGGTCTTCCTCCCCGGGGATTTCGGCCCACGATGGGAACGTGGGGGGAGACTTAGCAAACGGGTCAAAATAGGATCGTTAGTTCGGGTTTCTACGTGGGTAGCCCGCCCCGGATGCGCTATCGGGGCCCTTCATCTATCCGAAATGTTACAGCGGGGCTTTGACCACGCCCACGTGGCGAGCACGTGGGGAGCGGGGTCCAGCTTGTCGGGGAAGGCTGCCGCGTATCCTGAGAGGAATAAGATGACGGTACAGACCCATATGTTTCACCTGTCTTGCTAGAGTTGCCTTCATTTCTTTGTTTTTCATAAACCAATGAATCCACTACCTATTCTCGACCAATTTTTCGACAAATTATGATCATAGTTGAATGAAACCCCCTCCACAATATTCCAATACAATCACCTACATTATTAGGATTAGGACCCTTCTTGCCATTCTTCAACCCCACATCAAGAATTTTTTCGACTTAACACACTAATTTACCTTTTACATATTTTTCAACTATTTTTTTCTCATTATCCTTATTCCCTTCTTCCTTATTATTTTCCATGCTAATTTTCTTGCAACTTTTTTTTACAACATAACTTCATCCTCATCCTCTCCTTCCTCCAATAATTCTAATGAATCACGAACAAAGCTTGACAAATCATCCTCCACCCTTATGCTGGTTCACAGTACTTTCTCTCTCTCTCTCTCTCTCTCTCTCTCATGAAACCCTAGTAAAGCTTAATGAACTTTTTTATGGAGCGGCGACGGTTGGCAGTTAAAATAAATTAAAGGCTAAATTGGTCATTTGGTCCCCAAATTAATTTCTTAGTTTCATTTTAGTCTCAAAACTACTAAAACGTCTGTGTTGGTCCTTTAACTTTACTTATGTTAGTCAATTTAGTCACTTTCTGTTAACTTTAACCTCAAATGTACTAGGTGGACCGACGTTTTAGGTAGTTTACCATAGACCTTATTAATTTTTTAATTTCATCTCTTTGATCTATTTTTCAAAAAGAGGACGGTTAGATTATTTATAGAGGTCCATTGTATTTTTTTTCCATTTCTTCATCTTTTTTTTTCTTCTTCTTCATCCTTAACATATCGTTCGTACACCTTCATCGTATACCCCAGCAAAAAAATCCATAAAACAACCATCAACAATATAATAAATGTTTTCCTTTCTAGATTTACAACATCGTTCGTTCATTCTTTCACAACAACATATCTGATTTGCAATATCTCAAACCCTCCCACCTCCTCAAAACCCATATATGATTTTTTCGGTTCCATCTTCCCATTTTCGGTTCTCACCTAATTTTTTCCCCAATTTGTTCACAACATCAAAACTAGTGTTAACATCCTTTAATTGAAACGAAATTGAACAAAATTAGAAGTTCCCAATTCTAAATTTCGATGGAAGAAATAAAATAAAATAAGGATTCATCTTTTTTTCGGGTTTAAGGAATTAGAGTTTTTGTTGTTTGGGGTTGATGCATTATGGTAATTAGATTACGTGTTGATGGTGGTGGAAGTGTAGTGATGAGGTGCATAAAAAAATAAAACTGAGATTTTTTTTGGGTTTAAAGAATCGATGGTATGATGATGATGTTAATCGATGGTTATTCTTTTTTTTTTTTAAGGATTTAATCGATGGTTATTGTTGTTTAAAGGAATTAGAGTTTTTTCAAGGTTTTTTAGGGCGGGACCCGAAAATGAGAAGATGGAGTGAATGAAGGAATTAGTGAAAGTGTAATGATGAGATGATGTTGTTGATGGTTATTGTTGTTTTTGAATTTTTTTCTAGGATTTTTACGAACGTTGATGAATTTGTTGTTGATGATGATGAAGAAGAGGAAAGAAGAAGATGAAGAAAAGGAGAAAAATTAGTTCTTGTTGGTTCATAATAAGGTACAATAGAGATGCATAATCGAATGGTCCTTTTTTTTTAAAAAAAAATCAAACGGTTTAAATTAAAAAAAATTAATAAGGTTTACGATGGACCACCTACAATGTTGGTCCACTTTAGACATTTGGGGTTAAAATTAACATTATGGGACCATTTTGACCGACGAAAACATTTTTGAGGGACCAAAACAGACGTTTTACGAGTTATGAGACCAAAATGAAACCAAAAAATTAGTTAGGGGATCAAATGACCAATTAAGCCTAAATTAAAACACTCTTTCTCTATCTATAAGTTACAATTGATTTTACAATGTTTTTTATAAGGCCAAGAGAAATGACAAACATCAAGAGGAGACTCAGACATCTCAACTAGGTTGACATCTCAAAAAAACCCATATCATATGGGTCACTCAGAAAATTTATATTTATTTTACAATTTTCTCCTCCATAAAGTAGAGATAAAATCATTCAATTTAATTACTTGATTTAATGATGTGGGCATCATGTTTCTAATAGCTTGTTAGTTGGTGAACTCGTGAACTTTTTATTTTAGTTGTCGTGTTAGCTTATTAAAGATTTTCAGATGATGAAATATGGAAATTTGAATGATAAATTTTATATTTTTAGTGTACATATTAGTTACTTATTTTGGTTTCTTTAAATTGAGATTTTTCTTTTGTGATTTTGTAGTCTTCATGCAAGGTTGTTTTGTTCGTTGTCTTTGTGCGATGTTGTTTTGCTTTTCCGTCCTGTTACAATGTGTGTACGACTCAGATTGTCATATTAGTTTTAATTCAGTGCATATCCAATCAACGACTTTGGTGTCATCAAATTTATCGAAAACATGGGTATTCCTGACACTTTTATTATATAGTCATATTTGTAAGCTTATGTATTTTGTCGTTTTAAGCTATTAACATGGATGTTGTGAGTTTCTTCGCGGATTCATTATTTTTGTTTTTAGCGAATTTTTATTGTATTGATGTACTCTATCAATTTGAATGAATGAATATCGTTTAATTTTAGTAAAAATAAAATAAAATAAAATAAAATGTATATATTTAACGCATGTTTATTTTTTTTACCTTTGTATGTCAAGCGTGAGTTAAAGTCTCATTAGATAGAAAATGTTGAGAAACATATAAGTGACATGACTCATATACCTAATGTTTGAAGGTTTACGATAAAGATGTGGTGTCCAAGTTTACTTGTGTGATTGTTTTTAGTTCAAACTTGAGGGAAATAATGTTGAGTGTCAAGTGTTAGTTAAAGTTTCACATTGAATATGGGAGTAGATGTTGAACAACATATAAGTTAAATGACCCATATACCTAATACTCTAATGTTTTAGATGAAGATTGGTATCCAAACTCACTTGTCTCATTGCTTTTAGCCTAATGAGTTAATCCATCCTACTGTAGGCTATCCCGAAAATCCCAACAGTTGCATAATTGAAAATGTATTTTTTTTTTATTCTTCATTGTTTATTTTTTATTTATATATATATATATATATATATATATATATATATATATATATTTAAGAGAATGATCGAAGGATTTAATATATAACAGGCAACAGTTGTATGTCGAGGATGAATGACGCGTGAAGGTGTAGACTGTAGCTAGCTGAAATTTATTAGTTTAGGATCTGGATTTCTAAAACTGAACATGAACTGGAGGAGTAAAGAATGAGTATAGCATGGTAGAATCGGATGAGGAAGTTTTATCCAGAGCAGTTACCTTCGAGTAATTTTCGAGGGCGAAAATTCTTTAAGTGGGGGAGAGTTGTAACACCCCAATTTTCTATTTTTAATTAATTCCATGAAGTTTAATAGGTGAAGTTTTGGTTAATATTATTATTGATGTTGCTTTTGCTTGAGTATTATTTTGTTGTTTAGAAAATAGAATATTGATGACGATTGAGAAGTTGTATGAGAATTTAAATAAAATGAAGAGAGGAATCAAAACAAAATAATATAGAGTCAGAGGTGTAGAATATAAGTTTTAAATAAGTGGGGGAGGGGAGGAGTAAAAGAATAGTGAATAGAGGAGAAGAAAATTATAACAAGTGACTGACCTAAATATAAATAGAAACATTAGGAGTTAGAAGGGTCACTTTTGCTAAACGTGGAAAAGAGAGAAGAGGGGAGAAGACACTAGTGGAAAATATACATTTTACAACATGGTCAAAAACGTTTTCACAACAGTTGAAATAATACCTGATGTAATAGTTAACACGGTGGCATTTTCGAAATTACTAACAAAGTTTTCACATCAGTGGAGAGGAATAACTGAGGGGAAAAGTAAATGATAAAAATTTTTCACATCAGTTGATATAATACCTGTAGGGAAAATAAAACACGGTGGCAATTTCGTTATTTTGGTGAACTATCTTTCACATCAGGTGTATAATACCTGTAGGGAAAAAGCCTTTCAATATACATTTTCCCTTTTCCCTCTTCTCTGAAAACGTAAAAGCCTTTTCCCTCATTCTCATCCGTTCCTCATCCATTCGTAAACCCTTCTCCAGACGCGGGGATCAAGCCAAAGCTGAAATTTCCAAAGGAATAGAGGTAAGGGGGATAATTTTTGCACTATAGGGTATCTTAATATATGACGAGGGGTGTTTAATTCTTAAGATGATGTTGCTGTTATGATGTGAGATTGTGATGAGAGATTGATGATGAACGAATTAAAAGATGAAGTTGAAAGATGAGAATTGAGGAAAACTAGTTTAGGTTTTTGAATCGAATTTTTAGCCTTAAAAAGAGTGGAGAATCTGGTAGGTTAATGAAGAATTAGTGTTTGAATGATAGGAGTGATAACGACGAGAATAATCTCCTGGGGTATTTAAAAGGTCTAATGTGGTAAGTCGATTAAGAGAGTATAAAATATGAAAGAGATAAAGAAGTGAAAAGAGACGATAATAAGAGGGGATATGAAGTAGGTGCTTTCCGATTCACTGATGAATTTAAACATAATCTTCTTAAACCAATAATGAGCTTATGAATATTGTTAATTTGAAGAGTAAAAGAATCAAGGTAATTAGAGAACTAAAGATGAATATTAGATAGGAACGTATAAGGTGTAAAAATAAATAAAGAAGAAAGAAGTCCAATTTGGATGATTGTAGACGATGAGAGGGTCGTTAAGACAAAATGTAAAGGAAGATAGGGGGTTGTGTATTGAGTAATGAAAGATAATAGGAATGATGATAGCAGTGAATAAGACAAGAATCGATTAGAAGAGAGAAAGATGAATAGGAAAGAAGATAAGAGGTAATAGTTATAATGTTTGAAGATAATAATAACAACCGGTATCGAGAGAATAAAACCTTAAGTTATAATGAAGTTTTAATGAAGTTTTAGTTATAACGTTTGAATATTTTTTTTTACCCCTGCGAAAACATTTTACCTAAATGACTCACTTTCAATTTTTGGGCTTTTTTTGTCTTGTAGTGCAATTACCGCCATTCCATTTGGCAGTTGGTGGCCGGTGCTACAGTGACGCAGCAGGGGGAAGAATGCAGGCTTTTTTTTTCCCCCATTACCGCCAAACCAAACGGCGGTAATGGGCCTTTAATTTTTTTTCATTATTTTTTACTTTTCCACCTCCTCCTTTATTAATAAAATAATAAAAATAAATAAACCAAAAATTATTTTTGATACTAATAATAAAAAAAATTATTAATTTAAAACAAAATAATTACATCATTAAGATCATACTACTTTTTTCTTTTAAACCAATTAGCCCAATTTAAATTACGACTTCCCGTATCACAAAATTTATTTTTTTGAGTTCGTACTGGTCGTTGGGGTAGCTGTTGGTCTTCCTCTTCCTCTTCCACTTCCACTTCCTCATCGTTTATTTCAGCTTCATTTGTTGCCAAATTCGCCTCATTTTGCACTTGTGGGACAGAGTTTGTCCAAATATCATTAACAAAATCGTCGTCGTTAAACCCCGCAGCCAGTGTTTATATGGTATTGATTTGTGGTTGTGGCCATTGTGGGGTGTAGTTTGTTTGTGGATAGTTTACAATGTTTGGAGGGGTTGGTAGGTTGAAAGAGGAGTATTCTGGGTAACTGTTGTGGGGTATGTTTTGATTTGGATTAAAGTCATCGATTGAATAGTTTGATGTTCGGTTTGATGTTCGGGAGCTTTCTCCATGATGACTCTGTTGGGAGTAACTTGGATATGGTATTGGGGAATTTTGTGAGAACTGGTTTGTGGGTTGTGGTGGGGATTGGCAGGTCTGGTTGTAGTTGTAGTCGGTGGATGGGTTGAAGCTTGGGTCAAAGTAAATGGGTGGAGGTGTAATGAATTGGCTAAAGGGTGGAGGTGTATCTGACCAGATGTTTGCATCTGGCTTAAGATAGGGTTCTGGTGATGTATGATAGGTTGCTGGTGTTGTGGGATAGTCCGACGACAATTGTTGTAAAATTCTGGAACATTCTACCATTGAGTTTCTCAACAACGCTTCTCTAGAAATCCATAGATGATCTCTAAAAAAGGCCTAATATCATTCAAAATATTGACGGTTTGGATAAACCAAATGGTTATATCGAACTCCGTCAAGTGCAAACTGATGCTGATGGTTCTAATGTTGGATTTGAAGCTGGAATTTATCTCCCCACGAGCCTTTTATTTTTGTATTTGCCAAAGATATCTTGTGGAAATCTTTCATATCTTCTGGCATGGCAAGTGGATGTTGAGGTAAGCCAAATTGAAGCCTTACTCTATCTGTATGATGTCTTTCGACTATCTCGAAACAGATGAGATACATGTTTGCAGACCATATCTGGGTTTCTTCTTCGTTACTGTAATGGAAGTGGAGATAGGGTTTCCAGCAAAACTGTTTAAAAAGAGGAATGTTAGTCTTCTAATGTTGATTAAAATGTAATCACAAAAATAAAAAGTCTAATACCTGATCGTATGTCATATTTTCGATTTTTGAACGTGTTGAAAGGAGATTATGCCGAGGATTTTCCATAAATTTACTCCCACGTTCTAGCAATCTAATTAATATTATTAAAATTCTATAATTAATATACTTGATAATTGAATTTAATAATTAATAAGAAATAATATATTTATTTAACTTACATATTTGCCAAAGGAGGTTGTCTTTCAGCTTATGGTGGGTTCTTTGGCACGGGCGATATGCATGACATTCTTGACCAAGCCCAGGCCTGTAAGAGTATTGTGCACCCAGACACGTCGCTAACGCCATATATTGCGGCGTCACACATAGCTCTGTAAAGCGTGGCCAAGCAAGCAGAACCTCAACTGTACTGTCCAATCTCCTGAGGTGATTTATTCAACAATGGCAACCATTTCAAATGTACAAGGTTGCCAGTATAATTAGGCATTAAACGAGTGCCTATCAAGTATAAGACATATGCTCTAAACATATGCTGAACTGTGGGGGGACCTGCTATATCATTACCTATAATATATTCTTCTAGCCAATTTAATTTTATATTTTTACCGTCACACCTAACTTTATTTGGCATACTTCCTAAAGTTTGTTCAACAAACTCCCACGATGTGGTCGTTGGTCCGGTGACTGGTTCACTAACCTTTAAACCAAGGAGCATATGAACGTCTTCCAATGTTATTGTACACTCGCCTGACGGGAAAAGGAATGTGTGTGTCTCTGGCCTCTATCTTTCTAATAAAGAGGTTATTAGACGATTATCGACCCTGTATTTGTTAAGCTGAGTAACCTCTCATAAACCAGCTACCTTTAAACTATCTACAATGGACGAGGGCACAACGAAATCCACTAGATGCCAGCAATTCCGAATGTAATGTTGTTCCTTGATAGGTCCGCAAGTGCACGAAAATATCGGTTTTAGTATAAAAGATGTCGAATCCCACAGAGACCAACGTCAAATACCATTATCTATTGTCACGTTGTTTATCTAAGACGATGCTAATTAGTTTGGTTGCAAAATTGGAAAAATAACTTGTTTTTAATTACTTTTAATGATGAGAAACCGAAATATAATTCGCGTCGACCGTGAATACTTGTTAAGTTGTATTTCATTATTGTAACAGGAAAATATTTTCACGCGTAAAAATGATTAAATTAAAGGAGTCGTCAGCTTTCGCGTGCACGACACCGAGTTTTGACTTTGTAATCTATTCGACCGCTTTCGCGCGTACGCCTTACAACTTCAATAACTCTGTTTGAAAAATAATCAGTTTTTGCTTGAAAAGTTATTTTTAGTAGAAATCAAATTTAAAGGTACCGCAGGCTTTCGCGCGCCCGTTACCAGATTTTAAGCTTATAACTGCCAGCTTTCGCATGCACAGTTACGATTTTAAAATCTCTTTTTGGAAATTTGTAATTTCTAAATTAATTAAAGAAAACACTGTCGCTGAATTTTAAAATTAATTTCTAAATTTCCTATGGTCAGATACAAGTTTCAATCTTTCGATATAAAACCGGTATCGCGTTATTCCAGCTTTCACTGTAAATATTTATCGTTAAAAATCAGAATTTTCAGACTTAAAAATAATTCTTGTTACAATTTATAATCATATAGATTAACAGAATATCATTGGTACGACGTTCATCATACTCCGGACTCTATATAAATCTACTCAGACATAATTAAATTATACACTAAATTTGACTTTAATGAATTCATATAAGAAGAATTAAAAGGGACCGAACCTGTTATCAGATGGCAACTTTAATCAAGAGGATTGGCCACGGCAACAATGAAACAATCAGCAATATAAATGAGAGTGGCACGGCAAAAGTGAAACAAGCAGTAATATGAATGAAAGTGGCACAGTCAACAATGAAATTAAACAAGCTGCAAATTGAAATAAGGGAATGGAAACAATACGGCTATGAATTAATCGCACGAGGGAATGAATGGCAATAGCGAGAGGTACAAGGGAAAAAATAAAGGGAAACTAGAATTAGGAATTATTATATAATAAAAATATAGCAGCAAGCAAAGGAATTAACGTGAAACAGCAGCCATGGAATTGAATTGAAATTGGATGATTGATAATAATAAGCAACCGGCAGTTTGAAATTACAAGGGAACAAAGTACTGAAGTATTGATTTATACGGTAGCTAGGTTTTACAAATTGGATCATCTAAAAACTGATTCTTCAAGGTCTATTTATAGGCAACAAATTCATCAGTAGTGCTTCTTCTGATAGTGTCCCAAGAGGTGGAGAACATGCAGGAAGTGGAGGTAACTGCTTCTGAAAGTGGAGATGAATTCTTCAATCTGACTATAGGTGTTGACTTCCCATTTGACTTGTGGACTTTTTTAGCCTTTTTTCCTTTTTTACCGTTTTTCTTCATATTTGCTTTCTACACCCTAGGTTCCTGAAACACATCAAAATACCAGCAGATATCATGCAAAACACAACAAATGACCCTAAAACAAATAAAAAATTAAGTTACTTAGACAGTGTATTTTGCGTGTTATCATTCCTCGTTCTACAAAAAAAAATTTAAGGAATGATTAATTATCAAATTTTGTGAGTTTTAATCATACTATAAAAATAAAATTAACGAATAATTAATTAACAAAATTACTTGAGGGTTGCTGAATAAATTAACGAATAATTAAAGTAAATTAACGACATAAATTAACGAACTTATCGAAGAAAAAATATTAACAAATAAAATTAATAAAATAAACTAACATTTAGTGTTTCTGAAATATGACGTGATCTATGTTTGTTGCCTAGATGAAGGAAGTGTTCCATTTTGTGATATATTTAACAGAACTAACACTTAGGAAAAAAAATAAAGGAGAGAATGTGGCAAGGTTTGGTGAAGTGTTGTGTTGCAAAAGTGTGATTTTTATAATGGAAATTTTTGAATACTGAAATGTGCATTCAACAACTAACCTCTTGTATTGTCCAGTCACTTATATTACATGCATTCAACATTGTTTATGTACAATTAAATGTGCACCGTCCATTGCATGACCATTCATTCTGCAAAGCCTGCTTTTGTCACTGTAGCGTGTGCCTGCAATTTTCATTACCGCCAAATGGTATGGCGGTAATGAGCCAACCATTGGCATGCTGCCACGTGTCCACTTCTTCTTTCCTTTTGGCATGGCTTTTGTACCCATTCAATTATGCACCGTCCTTTCTTCTTTCCTATTTGTTTTTTGCCTGATTTTTAACTGTAGCACCTGACCAAAATAACTCATTACCGCCAAATCATTTGGCTGTAATGAATCAGTCAATTGTAACACTCCACGTGGGATATTTGCTTGCCTATAAATTTTTTTTTTCTTAACAATTTATAACATGCAAATTGTTTTAACACACATAACACAGATAAAACATCTATGGCACCCACACCAGAAAAGGTATTTTTCATTGTTCATTACAATGGAAAAGTTTCAAGAAACCAGTTTGGTTCATTTTTTGAAAGTGAACAAAGAAAATGCTTTAACATGAGTGCAAAAGCACATTTGCTCACTTGAAAAAAAGAATAGAGCAAAAGTTACACTTAACGGATTCTCAGGTGATATCTAAGATTATTTACCGAGCACCACAGAGCTTTTGTGCAAGTCATGTTCAGTACAACGACGCAGAAATAAATGATAATGATGACATTGCAGAAATGTTTTACACTCATAAAATGTTTGAGGTAATCGGTGCAATTGAGTTATCAGTTACGATAGAAAATCAGGAGATTCCAAAACCTCGTCAAACCCCACAACCTCGTCAAATACCACAACACACTCAAACACCACGATCTGAATATTTCCCGTCACAAAATCAATGTGATTATGGAGCATCGTCTTCACAACATTTACCGTACACCCAAACTTTCTCACAAACCCAGTACGAATATGAACCATCTTCATCATAACCCTTACCGTACACACAACCATTCTCACAGACACAGTGTGATTATGAACCGTCGTCTTCACAAGCACCACCTCAAACGCAACCGCAACCACAAACACAAACATCACTTCCAGAAATTTTTCGTCATCAATTTCAAGACATCCTAGATAACATTCAAGAAGAAGTATGTAGTAGTGAAAGTGAAGAAGACGAATCACTTCAGCATGAGGAAGACGAAGAAGACGAACAAAACGATGGGCATGAAGACATCTGCGACAACATTTTGTCTGGCGCACAAGCACAACCACCGCAAGAGGCAGTACCAATCAGAGCCGCTTATTGTCCACCGCTACATATGCGTAACGTTGATGTTGCTGCATATGATGCTATACCCACCGACGATCACTGGAATACGAATGTTCCCTTCGATGGAGCTATTGCGAAAGGAATGACGTTTCACACCAAAGAAGATTGTTTGCATGCCATCAAGTCTTTCCACATCAGACGTTCACTAGATTACAATGTTATACACTCCGATCCAGGAAGATATGTCATTCAATGTACGCACGAGACATGTCGATTTAAGTTTGGAGCGTCCTACAGGAAAAGGAGTGGCAAATGGAAGATTGGGACCATGATCGGTCCACACAACTGCACATCGTCTTCAATGTCACAAGATCACTGCAAGCTCAACTACAAAATTATAAGCGACATCATCAAAACCCTTGTGCATGCAGATGCCTCCACAAAGCCTAAGTTGATCATTGTGCATATAAGAGAAAAGTTTAACTACACAACCACGTATAGAAAGGCGTGGCTGGCAAAGAATGCGGCAATCAAATCGATTTACGGGAATTAGGAGGAATCTTATAATGTTCTTCCATAATGGTTGAATGTGATGAAGGAGACAATGCCAGGAACAATCTTTGATTTGAAGACGCGAATTGCCGCGAACGGAGAGACACAATTTCATCGTCTTTTATGGGCCTTCTATCCATGCATCCATGGGTTTAACTACCGTAAACAAGTTGTCCATGTCGACGGAATGTGGTTGTATGGAAAGTACAAGGGAACATTGTTGCTTGCGATAGTGCAAGATGGTAACAACAAAACAATTCCAATCGCCTTTGCGCTTGTCGAAGGTGAGACAAAGGAAGCATGTAGTTTTTTTCCTTTAAAATCTTAAAAGGCACGTCACACAAGGACGTGCCGTCTGCATGATCTCCGACAGACATGAATCGATTAAAAGCGCATTCAATGACCCAAGGAATGGTTGGCAAGAAACTGGTTCAACTCATGCGTACTGCATCTGACACATCAAGCAAAATTTCATGAGGACTATCAAGGATGGAGATCTAAAGGATGTAGTAAATAATATGGGTATTAATATTTTCTTACAACTTTTTTAATTCGTGTTTTTATTACCTTCACTATCTGACTAATTTCTTCCATAACATACAAGATATGCCCTAAACATACCCTTGTTTGAATACTAACGTGCGTTAGATTGGGTGGACAATATCCCAAAAGAAAAATGGACTCAAGCATACGACGGGGGTCGGCGATGGGGCCACATGACAAGCAACATCGTTGAGTCCTGGAACTCTGTGTTTAAGGGAACTCGCAACCTACCTGTTACACCTATAGTCCAATCAACCTACTATAGGTTGGCATGTCTTTTTGCCGAAAGGGCTCAAAGTGCGTTTGCAAGGGTAGGTTCTGGAGATGTGTTCAGTGAATATTGCCAGAATGTGATTAGAGATGACATTACTAAGTCCAACACCCATCAAGTCGAACATTTTGACCGAGAGAGGTATATCTTCTCTGTCCGTGAGACCGTCAACTACAGAGAGGGAAGGCCAATGAGAACTTTCAAGGTGGACCTACAAGCAGGATGGTGTGATTGTGGGAAATATCAAGCTTTGCATTTTCCTTGTTCCCATGTCATAGCTGTGTGTTCTTCATTTCACCATGACTAAACAACCCTTATTCCAGATGTGTTCAAAAACAAGAGTGTTTATGTCATCTACAACACATCATTCAAAGTTGTCCACGACAAGAGTTATTGGCCACCATACAACGGTCTCAAGCTTTGTCATAATCCAGATATGCGAAGACTAAAGAAAGGTCGACCCAATAGTACTCGCATTAGGACTGAAATGAACGAGGAGGTGGAAGGAAGGAGACCGACACCGAGACTGTGTGGGTTGTGTCGGCATTCCGGACATATTAGGAGAAATTGTCCGACCCTAAATAACCAGTAGTTAATATCATTATCAATCATGTGTTCAACCAAGCTTTTATATTTATTTGTGACTTTTTTTTAATCTTTAATCAAATTTCGTCGTTTAAAAAATATTCATGTATTATGATTTTAATGTTTATTTTAATTATGTTAATTAAATAATATAATAGACGAGAAAAGACAAACACGAATATATAATAATTAATCAAAACACTACTCAAACCAAATTACATTAACTTAAAAAAAGCAAACATCTCTTGATTCTCCATGTATCGACTATTTTGACTTAATGTCAAGATATCATGGACCTTGTGCATTTTCTTCAGATGAAAACATCTCTTGAACATCAGCATCATTCTCCAGAAGTTTATATTCGTAATAGTAATCAAAGTCTTTATGTGATCCCAAATTGATAAACCGCTCTCCGTAATAAATCTTACTGACTTTTCGTAAAGGCTCATTAGCTAGACGAAAAATATGGTTGAGATAATTTTTCAACTCCACTAAAGTCATACATGGAGTTACTACCATTTCAAAAGGCCTATATATTGATCAAATTTAACAGTGACCAATCTTAAAGGAGGAGGAGTAGGAGGAGGAGGAGGAGGAGAAATTGAATCTGAACCAGACATAATGTGAAAGAAGCTAAAAATGTAAGAAAAAATAAAAGTGAATTTAAATGAAAGGGTATGATGTGGTGTATTTATAGAGGTGAGGTAAGAAAAAACGAAAAAAAAATTAAAGGCCCCCATTACCGCTGTTTGGTTTGGCGGTAATGAGGAAACATAATAAAAAAAAGCATGCTTTCTGCCCCCCCCTGTTGCGCCACCGTTCCTCTGCCACCCCTGCCATTACCGCCATACCAAACGGCGGTAATGACACTAAAAGACAAAAAAAACCCCAAAAAAATGAAAGTGAGTCATTTTGGTAAAAATTTTTTTCAAAGGGGGTCAAATTTGGAATTTTTTTTGGCTTTAGGATCAGAAAAAAATTCCCATATTAATCCCCATCAACCTTTGATTAATATTATTTAATTTTATACATTGTCTATGTAAAAATGCTTTGGTTAAATTTGTTTTTTAAGGGGTTAATTATGTTTTTTTATCCTTATAAATATATAATTTTTTCGTTTTAGTCTCCATAAAAATTTTCTTTGACTTATTGTCCCTAAAAAATTTTGAGTCACCACTTTTGATCCCATTTTTAAGTCAATTCATATGTATCCTTCATATTTTTGAGTGAAAATTTTCCTGAATGTTTTGAATATTATAAGAATTTCTCCCATTTTTTTTAATAAAATATGAATTAAATATGAATTTTTATCTCCAAAAATATAAAAAAAAAATCATAATTCATGATTCGTTAAAAATATATATATATTTAGAGATATTTTAATAATACTCTAAACATTACTGAAAAATTTTATTCAAAAAATATAAAGTTTACATACGTGTTACTTAAAAGTATGAACAAAAGGTGATAATAAAAGTTTTTTGAGACTATAAATTGAAGAAATTTTTTAGATGGACTACAACGAAAACCTGATATATTTGAAGACAACATTAAAAAGATGAATGTACGGTCACTCTTTGTATGTGAACAATATCAAATAAATTTAGGTCTTGTTTGGTAAAAATAACTGATAGTTGATAGCTTATATCTAATAACGAATGACTGATGACTGATAAACGTGTTTAGTAAAATTAGCGGTTATCTAGCTTATAAATGTAAAATGATACAAAATGACATATCATCATATTTGTTATGAAGACAAGAACAACATACATTTTTTGTATATTGTTACAAAAATAATTCTTGGAACATTTATAAACTATTTCTCTATTTGTGTGTGTGAGTTTTTAATGACTACTGTAATTTGTCTATCTAAACAAAATACGTTCTTGAAAACTCAACATTAATTTATTTTAAAATAAAAAATTTCCATAAAACTTAAATGTTATGATATCTATAACACCACACACACACACAAAATATTAACCACGCTGAATACATAGAGAAAGAAAGTAAATTTTTAAAAATATGGAATACTCTAAATTTTAATTTCGCGGAACATTTTTCTTCAAGAAACACTATTATATTCCAAAAAATAAAATTTGTTTTTTTATTTAAAAAATGTAAATCGTAAAAATTTAAAAAGAAAGAAGGTAAAGCAAGATTTTAATTATACCCTCGTCCCGTAGATTTTTTATTTTTGTTTTGAAATAACCCTCCTCCTGTGGATTGATAATCTTTCGTATACCTTCATGTATTTATTTAATAGTTATTTTTTTTTTTTGAACAAGCAAAAATGGGATATATATTAATAGATGAGGAGTCTCTAAATTAGCACAAGGTGTGCCAACCCAGAGCTCCACCAAAAGTCAAATACACAGTTCACCTCAGCAACCAAGAGGCGGTTAGCCGATGCCCATACAAACAAAGGGGATCGACCACCAACAATGAGAATTATTACGAACATTAATATTACAAGTTTTCACCCACCAAAAAGTATGAACCTTTACTTTATCTAATAGTTGGTAGATGGTACTCTCCTGATTGTTGAAAAGTCGGTTGTTTCTTTCCGTCCAAATGACCCACACGGTACAAAGCCACAGGAGCTGCAAAAAAGAACGACTAGATCGCAAACCACCGGCTAAATAAACAAACTGAATAAAATGATCCTTAACATTGAGCGGATCAACCGAGGAAACACCAATCCAGCCCCGAACCAGACTCCATAAAGGGCCAAAACACGAACAATGAAGAAATAAATGCTCAGCTGATTCGTTGCCCCCACACCCAGTCACGCAAGATTGATCTTCAAAAGAAATTATACCACGAGCCAACAGATTATCTTTAGATGGCAAGCGATTTTGAACCAACCGCCAAGCCAAGATAGACACCTTCAAGGGTACCTGTTTGTGCCAAGTAAGATCCAAAACATCGTCAACCGGAATAGACTCCTGTTTAGAGAGCATCTGGTACACACCACGAACGGAATACCCCCCACCAGAGTCAAGCTTCCACCTCCACTGATCAGGAACATTAGGCTGCAAAGAAATGTCAAGCAATAAAACCCTAAGCTCTGCTAACAGCTCCTCCTCCCACGCCCACAACCGCCTACGCCACCGCCAAGCCTCCCCTGCTACCCCCCACCCTAGGTCACACATATCTTCCACCGATATCGACTTGTTAATAGCTAAGTCAAAAAGACGGCCAAACCTCTCACATAACGGAACCCCACCAAGCCACGGGTCAGTCCAAAAAAACGACATAGAACCACACCCAACAGATCTATCGACACACCCTGCAAACCACCCACCGTCCACCCCTCCAGCCCCGTCACGGATTTTGACAACCTCCCGCCACCAAGAAGAAGCACTCCGGCCCCCTACCTCCAACCTCTCATTCACCTCACCATACCTAGCTACCAACACCCTGTACCACAAACCCCCTCTATCCACCAAAAGCCTCCAACACCACTTACCTAACAAAGCAGTGTTAAACTCCCTCATCCGCCTCACCCCCAAACCGCCATCCTCCTTACTTTTACAAATATTACACCAAGCAATCCAAGATAATTTCCTAGGTCCCTCACTCCCCCCCCCAAAAAAAAATTTAACAATAAAGATTCAATAGAAGAGATAATACCTGATGGAGCTTTGAAGAAGGAAAGAGCATAGACAGGCAGAGAGGACAAGACAGACTTGAGGAGTACCAAGCGACCACCAAAAGAAAGGAATCTACTACGCCACCCAGACAAACGATCACGGATACGAGTCAACACAGGCTCCCAAAACAACAAACGACGTGGATCACCGCCTATAGGCAAGCCCAAATATGCAAAAGGAATTTTACCAACGCAACAATTTAAAGCCATAGCAGCGGCCTGCAGCCAAGATGCAGAAACATTGACCCCAACCAACATACTCTTGTGAAAATTCACCTTCAGGCCCGACATCAATTCAAAAAGAACCAGAACCGCCCGAAGGGCTCGCACATTCGCCCAACTCTTAACCCCCAAAAGAAGGGTATCATCAGCAAATTGAAGATGAGAGACTAAAGTAGGATTACCCGAACCAATAGTGTACCCCGTGAATATGCTAGAATCAACCATAGCTTTCATAAGAACATTCAACCCCTCAGCCGCCAGCAGAAAAAGAAACGGAGACAACGGATCACCCTGACGTAAACCCCGTTCAAGAGGAAATTCCTCCGTAGGACTACCATTAACTAACACAGACGCCGTAGCAGTACAAACACAAGCTTTCATCCACTTCCTCCATAACACAGGAAAAGACATTTTTTCCATTACCATGTCTAGGTAACCCCAATCGACAGAATCATAGGCCTTTTCAAAATCAACTTTAAATAGCAACAATTCTTTGTTACACCTGCGGGCTTCATCCACCACCTCATTAGCTATCAGGATACCATCAAGAATCTGTCTATCCTTAACAAACGCTGACTGAGCCTCAGAGACAACACTGCCAATAACCAATCTCAATCTATTTGACAAAATTTTAGCAAGAATCTTGTATAAGCACCCCACAAGAGAGATAGGCCGAAAATCATTCAACCGATGAGGATTGTCCACCTTTGGGATAAGAGCAATGAAAGTATTGTTGATACCTTTTGTTAATCTGCCATTCCGATGAAACTCTGAAATAAAACGCATAATGTCATCCTTCAAATCCCCCCAAAAATCCTTGATGAAACCAAAATTAATACCATCAGGCCCGGGGCTTTTGAAACTCACAATCCCACACCGCCTGCTTAACTTCCTCCATGGAAAAAGGTTTAATCAAAACACCCCCATCGGTAACAGACAACCTTCGAAACTGAAGATTCCCCAACCCCGGCCGCTCCACACGCTGCGCCCGAAAATGAGACTGAAAGTGAGAGAACACAGCCTGACGAATAGGTTGAACACCCTCAACTACCACCCCCTCTACCAAAAGTGTTGAAATCGCATTCCTACGACGTTTTGCTGCCAAGACTGTATGAAAATATTTGGTATTAGCATCCCCCTCTCTGAGCCACTTTGATCGAGACTGCTGCCAGCAGATACTAGTATTCATCCGCGACAAAGAATAAATGTCCACCCCAATATTATGATACTCCACCAACTCGGATTCGGACAAGACGTCATCTTCTCCTTTACTTTCGAGAACTGAACGACGAAGTTTAAGATCATCAATCTTCCTAGATAAATTCCGAGTGTGAGTTGCATGCCACTCCTTTAGAGCCCCTCTAATTAATTTAAATTTCTCTTTCAAGACATAGCCACCCCAACCATCAACCTGAAAAGATTTCCATTTTATTTACAAGGGGCAAAAATGGTATTTAAATAATTTAATAAGGATAAAAATAGAAGAAAAAACAATAAAATATATGTTATAACCTGAAGCGCTACTTTAAATATCGTCTAAAAAATAAGTTATAAACTCGTTATAAAAAAATTGATATAAGTTATAAACTCGTTATAAAAAAATTGTTATCAAACATGATTTTTTTATGTTAGACGAGTTTACGAGCCAAGCTATCGGCTATAAACTATAAACTAATTTCTTAACCTTGTGAAATAGAGCCTTGAATACAGCATCTAGAAGACAAAAATAATTTGCATATGAATTTGAAGAAAAGAAAAAGTGCATATGAACTAAATCTGAGATATTATTATTTTTGACCAAAAATCATAGATTTATTTATTTATTATTATAAATACACAACAGAATCGTGTGTCTATCGATCTGTCTGGAACTCAGTGTGACTTGGCAGTGTCACTTCCTCTCGCTATGGCGTTCATCATCGAATCTGTTTGGCAGGTTCCTTTTCTCTCCTCTCTTCCTTATTTCTAAATCATTACATGCATTTTATTTTTATTTTAAAACAATCTTACTTATTATTATTACTATTCACTCTTTTTTGTCTTGATTCTTGTTCAAATAATGTAGATCATTTAAGCAGATTCACTTGATACCAATTTTCTCTAATTTCATTTTTTATTTCTTTAATTATTCCCTGTTTTTTTTTTTTTTTTTGCAACTTCTTTTTTATATATTCCAGTAGATTGTTTGGTTGAAGAGTACCTGAGTTAAAATCAGTCATGTTAATCGCAAATCATAGAAAATAACGGCCACGTCTATACCGATAATAATTTGAGAAAATAAGATAATTCAATGTAATCACATGTGTCGTGTTTTGTCTGACATGATATGTACTCCCAATCCGAGAAGTATTTGTGCATTAATACTGCAAACAATTAATTAAAATTCGGTTACACAATAGCACTATAGCCAGTAAATGACAACATTGGTTAGAAACTTAGAATTGAATTGGCTATTTATGTTAGAATTAGAATAAAAATGATGTTTTTTCGTTTTTGTACTTGGACTTTAGGTAGATATATAATTACCTGTTTCTTTTTGGTTTTTTGCTGCAGTACTTGATCACAAATTTCAGTGACTTTCAATTGGCATGTTTGGGGAGTTTCTTTCTGCATGAAAGTGTTTTCTTTTTATCTGGCCTTCCATTTATTTGGCTTGAGAGGGCAGGATGGCTCTCAAACTACAAAATTCAGGTTTCTTAAACTTTATTATTGTTATTTTTGTATTTCAATCTAGATTAACCTAGGGTTGTCAATTGTAGATTTGGAAAATAACGATTTGTTAAAATTTCACTATGCTACAATCATATAGCGCCGGTATTTGACAACACTTGGTATTAAATAGCCTATTGCTGAACGATAGCGATTTGCTCAAATTCCACTGTGCTATAGCGGCTATTTGAGAATACTGGAATAGCCATTTTATGTTTTCTTCCCCATCTTTCCTTTTAAAGGACTTATGACATGTTTGAAGGACAAGCTTATCGTCGTGCTTTTATAATCATTAGAGCAGTTCCATTTACTTGAGATATCAATCATTCAACTTTTCCTTGCCTTTTGTGTTATACTAAAACAATTTTGAACGATGTGTCATGGTATTTAAAAGTGAAAATTATAGTGGATTTTCTTTTTTGAACAGTGATATATGTTTTTGTGATCCTGCAAAACATATATCTATCCATTTATTTTCATCAACGTATCAAGCAATTTTATATAAAAAATTACTAAGCAATTTTTTTTGTTTGTTTATTTGAACTTGTGTATCCTGTAGTTCATTAATGCAAACTGAGAACATATTCTGGTACCATCTTCCAAAGATAAATGTATTCCTTCCTTATTTGATATGTAATCGTCTACTAACAGAAATATTTGAATTTTTTCTTTTATTTTTATGCGACTAAATCATGTTTCTGCTTGTGTTTGAGATCTGGTATGTTGGTCATCATTCCCGTCTCTCTTGGTCCTTTTCCTACACCAGCATATATTATATATGAGCTTAATTTTTTTTTTCAGTCATCGATTTAGAGCATATTATCATCATACTATATGAGTATAGTATGATCAGTATGTAAGATTTGATTGCTAATTCTCACTTCCATGTAGGCAAAAACTAACAGCCCTGAATCTGAGGAGAGATGTATTATTCGCTTATTGGTGTATCATTTTGGAGTCAATCTACCTGTGATGATTTTTTCATATCCTGTTTTCAAATACATGGGCATGCAAAGTAGCCTTCCTCTGCCGTCCTGGTACTTTCAGGTTTCTTTAGAACACTAGTTCGCTTATGAGTTTCATGATGGGAACTTTTCCTATAAACATTTAGAACACATCTTTCCATGAAGATTGCTTAGCAAGACTTGCTTTCGATTTCGCAGGAGAGTAGTTTTAACGCAGATAATATTTTACTTCATTTTGGAGGATTTTGTATTCTACTGGGGACATAGGATACTGCACACAAAATGGTTGTACAAACATGTACATAGTGTTCATCACGAGTAAGTTTTATACATGTTCTACAATTATCAATGAGCTGTGAAGTGGTTTTGGGTTTTTCTTGAAGCTCAAAGGCGTTTAACTATGTTGTGAAGGTATGCCACACCATTTGGACTGACTTCTGAATATGCTCATCCTGCTGAGATACTATTCCTTGGATTTGCGACCATTGTTGGTCCTGCTATCACTGGTCCTCACTTGATTACTCTTTGGCTATGGATGGTTCTTAGAGTCCTTGAGACAGTTGAGGCACATTGCGGTTATCATTTCCCATGGAGCCCCTCAAACTTCTTACCACTTTATGGAGGGTGAGTTTCATGTTCCCTTTCCTTTACTTGACACCAACCTTTTAGTTTCGGTTATTTTGTTTATTTCTCTGTTGTTAAAATTTATATCTCCATTTTCAGAGCCGATTTTCATGACTATCATCATCGTTTGTTGTACACTAAGTCTGGAAACTATTCATCAACCTTTACATACATGGACCGGTAAGTTTTTTTTATCATATTCCTCTTAATAAGATGAGCTAAGCAACATTGGATTGGACTCCCTGCTGTTGTTATAACCTCATATTCACAGTCACGTGATCTCAGCCTTCCTGATCTTAATCTGACGGTTTGTATTTTGACTTTACAAAACATATCCAAAAATGAAGTCAAAACATGAACTGTCAGATCAAAATCATACTGTCTAGATCAGCAACGTGAATGCACGATGATTGGCAATCTATTTCCTAGTAACGTTGGTTTATAAATTGGATATCCCGCTTGTTAAACTGACAATGATATGTGATATTTTTGTCCATTATGATAGGATATTTGGAACTGATATAGGATACAGAAAGTTGAAAGCATTAAAGAACACTGGAGTTGAATACAGTAGCGAACAAAAGAAACAGTGAGGAAGGGAACAGATTGTAGATATCTAGAACCATTGAAAAGGTTGATTTCCAAACTTAAGGGAAATTTTGAAAATTGTCTTGTCTTGTTCTGTAATTTGGTAGCTGTTATTGTCGACAACATATGGATTGTTTTGGACATGCATGCCCTGTAATCTAGAAAAGTTTATTGTGCATCTATTTTGTTGATTCCAGTTCTTTCTTGGCAAACACCGACTATTTTGGATTTAAACCAGTTGAATGAAATGAAAGAGATGATTTATATGCATGTTAGATACCTCTCCCAATTTGAGCTTTAATATTGTTCTGTGACCTACCATTCCATGCAAAATGACACTAGCTAATGTGCTTCTAGATTTGCATTGTAAGAAGAGAATAAATTTATTTTAAAATTGACATCTTTTTGAGAGTACTACAACCTTAGGGTCTGTTTGGGAGGGGTTTTGGAGGACTAAGGCTATATTTTAAAATATATTTGGTATTTTTAAAAAATTTCAAAAAACATGATAAATGATCGTATAATACTTCGATCACACTTAATTGATTTTAAAAAACATTTCATAGTGTACAAAATTTTAATGAGAAAAGTAAGACCAACGGACCAAATTTTGCTTGGGTTTGAAATGACAAATAGGACCAAACTATGAGCCAGCCAATTGCCTATTGCCAATGCCACTTCGTCTAATGTGAACAACCTCAGCAGTACTATTTTGAGAGTTCATATTTAAGGGAGTAACGAGTTGGTTTGGTTTAAGTTTTTGATGCAAAAAAATCCAAACCACTAAAAAATGATCGGCTTGGTTTGATTTAATTTTTTTTCTCATGAATTTCAAACTAAATTGATGAAGCACAAGTTGGTTTGATATGGTTCTTTTGTTTTTACATTTTTAAAAATTTAAGAAATTTATTTTGAAAAATCTTAAAAAAAAAATTCCCCAAACACTAGATTTTTTATACTATTAAAATAAGTACATAAACTAAAATGAGAATAATATTAAAGAAAATACATGAATGCAATATTTTTAATATAACACTATTAAGAAAATATTGTTATCTTAAAAAAATATATTGTATTCATGTATTTTTCACTATAATAATCAAGAAAAAACAGGCAATAGATTTTTTAAGATAACACTACTAATATAGTGAAATTTTTTGAATTAGATATCGATCCAATTTGATTGATTTGGTTTGGATCCAAACATCGAAAATAACGGAGCAAACTTAATTGGTTTGGATTTGTTCGTCAAATCATTGGTTTGGTTTTTACACACGTATTCAACGCTATAAACACATGTAACCAGCCTAAGAGATATCTGGTAGTTCCTTTTGACGCCTATACATATAAAACACGTTTCATTTGAATAATGAAACACAGCAGATTATTGACTAATTATACAAGAGTAGAATAGGGATTGATAATGCTATGTGTTTGTCTTTTGTGGTAGTATTAACGAGATTGAGCTACATGTCATGAGAGATAGTCTTCTAGTAACGCCCCTTTGATTGTTGAACAAAGTAATTTTAAGAAGACTCATTCTTTTTCATCCTATTGATTTTTCGTGCATCTTGTTTTGTTCGGATTATATAATCTAAATGGTATAAACATCTTATAAAAACCTCCAAAACACGTTGAAATATTTCAGATTTTAGAATCTGAATAGAACGCACGAGAAACTGATAAGATAGAAAAAGTAATGACATTTTAAGAAATCATCATAAGGTTGCTCAAGTGACTTTGAAGCCTCTACCGGATGGGTAGGTTAAGCTGAATACATTGTAAGGGAGAATAACATCATGTGATGGTATCATCAAATTTGACAATTTCTCTAAATTTTTAGGTGCCAGTAGTTTTATTATTAATATGAAAATGCTAATGAGTGTATTTGAACACTCTTTAAAGACCATAAATTATAAGTATTTATGAAAATGTATGTGTTCAATGCATTGGAAATCAAAATATTTGATTTTTTTTTTAAAAAAATTGTTTCATTTAGAATACTTAAAAAATGCTCCAGAGACGATCGTTAGTATGTTTTTTTTTAAGGAAGGAAACTAATTATCTACATGTTAGAGGCTTTATTTTACTCTATAATATCCGCTGAACGTTATAACTCAAATTATGTAAATATGAACCTAAACTCATTTGATGAATAAACACTTAACTTCGCCTATGTTTGGTTTCAATTCTGGAGCAGCCAGAATTGATTCTGGACGTGTAGAATTGATTCTGGCTTGTTTGGTTTCTTAAAAGTAGAATTGATTCTGCCTCCAGAATTGATTCTACTTGAAGCTAGAAATCGTAGCTTCTGCCTGCAGAATTGATTCTGGGTAATTTTTACACTAAAATTTATTGTTCAACTCACTTTTATATTAATGTATCCAAACATAAATCAATTCTGCTAAACTCAATTCTGTCAAAATCAATTCTGCCAAACTCAATTCTGTCAAAATCAATTCTATCCACCGCAGAACCAAACACACACTTCATCTATGGTAAATCAAATTTATGGACATCTATTGAGATCAAATTAAATCTAACTACAATCCTTAATCGAGAATAAGACAGTGTCCTTCTCAATGGGTCAGTTTCCACCTAAAAACAATTTTATAATCGGTGATTAATTTGTCTTTTGTTAACAAGAAGTTATTATTATAATAAAAATCCATACCTTACCTTTCCAAAAAGGGAAATGTTAACGAGTGCCATCGAGCACTGTTTAAGACCTTTAAATAATAATTATTTTTGAAAATTTATGTAATTAATACATTAGAAATATTTGACTTTTTTATGAAATAATTTCTTCTTTTGGAATGCTTAAAGAGTGCCCCAGACCCTTCCAAAAATCTAAACTCAAAATCCTTGACCCCCTCAACATCGGCCACTGAATCCTTCCAATGTTCTTAGCTTTCTCATCTCTCCACGTGGCACTTACACCCTATTCATAGGCCTATGCCGATTCCGATTAGTCATCATCCTCAAACATAGACTAAAATAATGAAATAAAAATATACAAACAAAATATCACATAACTTGTTACATTATCTTTACTAGATTTGATATTAATTATTAGCACGGTCCCCAATCAACAATTTTTCTATACACCTACACCACCTATATTGATGTAAACTTGGCTTTAAATTGACTTTCATAACAACCATAAGTTAGTTGAGTAGCCCTTCTTAAAAAGGAAGACCCTATGGGATGCTAATAAGAAGAAGAAAAAAAAAATACTTATTTTTATTAGTGCACAAATTAGACCACACTTTCATATTTTGTTGGGTTTGCGAAAGAGAGTGAGAAATGGGAAATTGTCAAACAATAGATGCTGCAGCACTAGTGATCCAACACCCTAGTGGGAAGATTGAGAGATTGTATTGGTCAGTGAGTGCAAGTTATGTCATGAGGGCAAATCCTGGTTATTATGTGTCACTCATCATGCCATTGTCTCAAGAAGGAGAGAATAGTAATAATGAAGAGAAGAAGCCTGTGCTTTTCACTCGTGTTAAGTTGCTTAAGCCTGATGACACTCTCACTTTAGGGCATGCTTATAGGCTCATCACAACTCAAGGTAGTTTCTTTATTTTCAATGGTCTGCGTTTGTTTTCTCGTTGTATTTTTTATTTCATGTTTCAAGTGTTACCAGCAGATCTCCCGACATAGTGTAAGAAATAGTAGTTAGTTCAAATTCTGCTTAACAATGGTGTTGTTGTGTTGCTACTATAGTCATTATTCGACAATATTTTATACTAAACAGTGTATTATGGATCAATACCGATTTGTTTGAACTCTGCTACGTTATAGTACTGCTATATAACATCACCGTGTTTCTGAAAATTTGTCGCGGGTTTTGGTTTGAAGAGGTTGAGAAAGTACTGAAAGCAAAGAAGAGGAAGGCACGGGGAAAGACAGTGGAGGATGTGGAAATGATGCACCTGGAAAAGGAAAATTCAGCTTGTGAGAGTGAAGGGATGTTGGACACAGGAAAGATGTATCAGGTTTGTTTCTTTTAGATCTTCATCTGTCATTTTTAGTTTTTCGTTTTGGTAAAGTACTATTCCATGAATAATGATATAGATATAAACTATTATCAGACCAGGATTTGATAACTATGTACAAAATTTTGTTAATGAGAACCGATGCTATAACTGCATAACAAATTTCAGGCAATGAGAGCAGACAGACAGAGGCTAAGGGTAGTGTCGGTAAATCCTGCTGCACCGAGACCAAAATCATGGCGCCCGTCTTTACAAAGTATCTCAGAGTTTTCCGGTTGAGTGGTGGTATACCTTGTGAAATGTACTACTGTGACTCAGAACGTTATTCATTGCCTCTTTCGTGTCGGATGCTCCTCCACGTTGAACTCCTGATACATGCATAGGAAAGGAAGTTCAACAGAGGCTCAAATTATACATTTCTCTTCCATTACAGTCACAATCTCAGTAACCATGTTCAGTTACAACAAGTTTGTATAGCACCAAAAAGAAGGAAAGGAAAAAAATAGTGAATGCAAAATCAAAATCTACTAGAAGTTCTTTGTATTTAAAGCATAGAAAAATGTTACAAGCAAATGATAAATCTTACATTGTAAAAGAGAGAAAAATGTAAAAGTACAAGTCATTTCAGTTTTGAGTTCCAAATTTCCCAATCTTCATCAACATAATTTTGTGCCCATAATAGTGATGCTCTGGCTGCCAGAGGTGCTCCTGGTAATTTCTTCTTCTTTAAAGCTACAAACATATCTGTGAACGGTGTCACCAGCAGTGTCCCAGGACCTCCATACTCCTTGTGCAAAAACTCCCTAAATATCTGCTTTCCATCAAAGAATGGTTACTATTACGACTCATTTAATCATTAGTTCAAAGTAAAATATAGTTTGAATCATGGTGAATTTGACGAATTCATGGTACCACCAGGGTTTTGTTGAAGTTCCAAAGTAATTTGTGAAAAAATCGGGGTGGCAGCACCATGATTCTTTCGAATTCAACACCAATTCAAACATGCACACAATAGATTAAAGTCTGAAGCATCAAATATAGGTTGCATGTCAAAACATGGTCTATTTTGTGCCAAATCTATCAGAAAACTACAAAATAATCTGATATAGGGTGCCTATAAAATTGTGCTGAGTTTTCTGTTTGTTCCTCTTTCTAAGCTGGTTAATAATTGTATCATTCTAGTTCAGGTTAGAAAAGAAAGGAAAGAAGTTTCTTTATAGCAGAAGGTAATAAATATTCTAGTTAAATATGACTTTCCGACATCTCAAGAGTTGATCATTGGTTCTGTTCTGCAATTGTTGCGGATAGCGGCAGTCAATTGATTATGAAGGAATTTGACACTTATCTACCTGATTTTAAAGAGTTTGGAACCATAATGACTTGGGAAACATTCATCATTAGTACTGGAGATCAATCATAGAAATAAGATAATGCATTTTTACTTGCCTGTATAACAACAAAATAAAGGAGAGACATAAAATAAAACCAGTTCTCTCTCTTGAAACAAACAAGTACCCCATGAAGTCATAATCATAAAAGTGTAAGTAGCCAATAAAAACTTGCACAGACCTGACATATTAATAATCAATCAACAAGAATGCCCTTGACATTAATTGGCAAGCAAGGTGAATTCTTATGAAACTGATTAAGCCAGTGCTGCTATCAAATAGTATCATTTAATGGCTACAAACACAATAAGTATTATCAGAGAATTAAGTGTATATCTTCCAACTACATTATTAGTTTGCAGGCGATAAACACCGCACAATTCTTTGATGGAGAAAACAAACGCAGCGAATGATTTTGTCTCTTTTATATATTTGCTTATTTTCACAAAAAGACTATTTCATTCAAAGGGAATGCACACGATGTTTAGAGTGGAAAAGATTTCATATGATCTACTGTGTGGATCAATGCTTAAGAATGGTTTGAAACTCCAAAAACAACTGATGAACACTCCACGGAAGTACAAAATCATAAAATTAATCGCCCTCACGACCAAGATAATGACCCAATCGGTGTCGATTCGGAAACAGAAATTAGTATTCAAAACTCAACTTATGTTTGTGTTCTTTTGTTTTTCTCAAAACAACACCAATTAGATGACTGTCTCAGCCGTAAGGACGTGGAAGACCCTAAACTTCTACTCAAATGTGGCGACTGTCGTGCCAAAGTTTTGAGTGACTTTCAAGTATCGGTCTACCGTAGACCACAAATCGGTTACTCAGTCTCAAGGCTTCATCTTTTACTGTATACACTACAATACATTACTAACACTGCAGTAATTTATCGTTTTAATCAACAGAAACTTTTCTCATGTTCAATGCGTAAAACATGAGAGTGTAGAGCTATTTTCTTTTGTTTATAACCCCATTGTACAAACAGAGAAAGATAAGGAAGAACACAAGAGTAGTCAGATGCATGCTGAGTCAAATTGTCAACTGATTTCCAGCAAAAATGTATATAAATTATAAATAAAGTCAGTCATATATTATCTACAATAGTGATAGTTATTGCACACTTTTATGTTGATTGATAAAATTAATGCAAAGTGTTCGAAGAGTAAATCCGGTTTAAAGAGAACAGATAAATAAACGGACACAAAAACACAAACGATTGATCATGGAGTTCAGCCAGTTGTGCCTAAGTCTTTGAAAGGAGAGTGGTTGTTATAGTTTTTCGATAATGTAATTCTCAGGGTTACAAAATACAATGCGGTGAATATGAGTCATAGTCAAAACAAAGTGTTCAACGTGCAACTAAATCTAATTTGGGGGCTGGACAACTAGCCTCGTATTTAGAGGGAGATAGAGAAACTAATTGACTTTTGTGTATCTATATATAAAAAAGAGCAGTCTGATGCACTAAAGCTCCCGCATACGCATGGTCAAGGAGGGGTCCCACCAATTGGTGTATTGTATGCAGCCTTACCCTATTTTTTACACAAGAGGTTGTTTCTAAGACTTGAAAACGTGAACTTTCAATCACGTGACAACAACTTTACCGTTGCGCCACCAAGGCTACCACTCAAACGGTATACACTATATATGATGTCCTAAAATAGTTTACTGAAAGCAATGGCATTAAATGCATATATTATTTAAATAGTTACACTTTCAATAAAATAGTACTATACAGGTGAATGTATAAACATCACAAGATATTGACATCACAACTGCTATGAAAACGAAAAGTGAAGACATTTTAATGTTAAAAACTAGATTTCAGCCGGATTTGAATAAGTAAGCTGTAAGCAACTTTATTATAGAACTGTCACAATCAAATCTTACTTAAAATCTAAAAACCCAATCATTGACTCTACAATGTTGAATCATATAACCAGTATCTTCGAATGGACCAAACAGAAAACAACAAAGTTGCACACATGTGCTACATAATTCAATCGTACTATTTTTATGATTAAGTATATTTTTAGGTTAAATGTACCTCTTCCCCTGCCATGAGCAACTCTTGCATAGACACAACCCCAAATAAAATTTATTTAGGCACACACACATACATAAATGATAAAGCTTAAAAGATAAATTAATATTAAGTGACGTAACTAAATTATTTCTCTTTTAAATTTTATTATTTATGTGTGTGCCCAAATACTTTTGATTTGGGGCTGTGCCCAATAAGTATTTCTCCCCTAACATTTGAGCGGATTATACCCTCTGTAATTTTATATTTTTTGGATTACAATCTTGTATTTCAAAAATTATTTGCTTTTAGACCTTCGAGATCTAACCATACAAAACAAATGATGTGGAATGGGAAGAAAATACCTTTAATCTCATAATTTGATGTCTTGAAGGTCTAAAAGCAATGAATCTTGGAATTACAAAAAAAAATTACAAGGGGAAAACCATAATTCACCCAAATAGCAGGGGGCGAAAGCATCTTTAACCCTATATTTTTAGCCTCTATAAAATTTACGTTTTTTATTTGTTTTTAGTCCATATATCCCTTTTTTTATTTTCCAAAGGTTCCCTCCATTGAAGTTAATCATATTCGAGACATTGATAAACATTAAATATGAACACCTCTTTTAGCCGAAATTTTAAGTTTAGTTCACCAGTTGAAAGAGACTAGTCTCGTCTGCTAAACTCATCCCCCATTAGTGTCCATCTATCCGTTTATTAATCCCTGCAAATTACAAAACTACTTATTTTTAATTCCTAAACAAATTTGGGATAATTATAGTTAATAACCTCTGTAATTTACCGCCCCTATTTTTAATCCCTACTTATTTTGTAATTTACCGCCCGAAAAAAGTGACTACTGAGACTAAAATCTTATATTTCCAAGACATAATTTCTATTTTTAGACTCCTTCACAAGTGCCCCAGGGGCACCGGTTAACAAGACCCCAAATCCAATTTGGGATAATTATAGTTAATAACCTCTGTAGCGCCGATACGTCGAGTCGGTGGACACCGACAAGACAATGACGCGTGTGATTATGTTCAATTAACTCATCTTTTCAAATATGGTTCAAGTTTTTTTTTTCTTTCTAATAATATTTAACCTTTTTTCTAATAATATTTCGAATGAATCAATCACAAATTTGGTTCAAATTTTTTCTCAAGCATCTAGCACTCAACTATACCATTGCAATGCAAGGTTATTTTTCAAAGTAAACTTTCAAAGAAACCCACAAAGATTTGTTCTTAGAAAAAAGAAAACGACATTAACCTGAACACAAACGTGAACAACCGCATGAAGTTCATCACCAAACTCATCTACATCCTCTGAAAGCTTCTGAAAGAGCTCAACTTTGAACTTTTGAGCCTCAAATTCTGCAAATTCGGGAATTGGGTCAGCGTACACGTGCTTCTGCGAGTCTCCGAGAATGCACGTGAGGGTTGTTCTGGAAATGGGCTTCGCAAAGTGGAGATAGTGGCGCAGGATATGGCAGGGTGTGCGTAGGATAAGGGTTTTAGAGGGTAGTGGTTTTGTAGCGGAAGAAAGAGTAACCGTTGGGAAAGAAGAAGATGTGGACAAGTGAGATGAAGTGAAAAGCAGCATTGGTGCAGGTTGATTTTCTCTCTAGTGTTTTTCTTCGACAGAAAAATCTTCTCAGTAAATAAATTATGGCTTAAACATGTGTTTAATCCTTGCAAATAGGGCTCACTTGAATTTTCATCCTGTACTTACTAATCTTTTCAAACTTGTCCTGCAATTATTAATCATTTGAGTTTTGGTCCTAATCAAATTTGAATGCTTATGTGGCACGTAATTACTAACGTGGCAGTGATGTGGCACAACGTGACTGTGACAGGACCTTGATGACTCAGCATTTTGTACCCGAAATGACCATTTTACCCTTAATGCATCCATACACGTGAGAAAAGACCAAAACACCCTTGTCTTCTTTCTTCCCTATTCCCTCTTCTTCTTCCCTCTCTTTGATCTTCGTCGCAATTTGAATCGCATTTTGAAATAAATTCAAACATCAAACCAAGCAAAAAAACCATATCTCAACAATTTCAAACGAAGAACTCGATGGTGGCGTTGTTGAGAGCGTAAATGGATACGCCTTCGAGGCGTTCGTGGTGAGATTCTGGAACATTTTGCGGCAATGAGTTTGGATTTCAGATAGTGTTTTCTGAATATTGTCGAAGTTCATTGTGTTCTGTGGTTGTTTGCGATTATGCGCCGAATCTGTGGTGATGTGCAGATCCTGGTTGGCGCTTGTATGTTGGTGGCGGCGGTAGTGGTGGAGAAAGAGAAGAGGATGAGATATTGAAGAAGAAGGTTAAAGAGAAGAGGTCATTTTGGTAGTTTCAGCATGACTGATTCCATTAAGGGCACAAAGGTCAATTCATGTGGTATTTGTTGACTCATCATGGTCCTTTACCAGTTAGTTGATGCCATGTCATTGCCACATCAGTAATCAATTGACACATCACTAATCAAATGGGTTTAGGACCAAAACTCAAATGATTAGTAATTGCAGGGAAATTTTGGAAGGATTAACAAGTACAAGGACGAAAACTCAAATGAGCTTTATTTACAGGGACTAAACACGTATTTAAGCCATAAATTATTAACATCATAAAATAGTTTTCTCTCGTGCTTAGTCTTTGTTTTTAGCTTTGATAGATATTTTTAATTCTAAATTCTAGAATAATTGTTCATTAGATGATGACTTTTTTCAAAAATATAGTTAGTAGTGAATTATTTCCTAAGCTCAATTCTAAATTGGTCAAATTAAAAATAAAACATTTCTCTAAAAAAACAAAACAAAAACGTTAAGCATAAAGAGATTTTTAGGATCATAAACGCGTGAGTTATCTGATTTGCCATCAAAAAAGCATTCATCTAGCAAGATGTAAAAAGATTTTTATCATTAAACAAAACTCAAACAACAACGTCAACACATATAAGGCATGATTGGTTGCAAAAGGGTTTACACATAGATTAATTATTAGGGGAAGTTCGCATGTGTGGTAAAACTCAATACAATTTTGATAAATGTGAAGAATGAAGAATGTCTTCTTAAATGATGATCTTGAAGAGAAAGTTTACATGGAAAATACCCTCGAGATTGAGACTTCTTCCAATGCAAACAAAGTGATGTTTAGGATGGTGTCGTCCATAAATCTCGTATTTGAAAAGAAGAACCGAAAATGAAATGTATAAATACTTTTATTGTGTTAAAACTTTGGTTCATGAAGGAAATTGACTAATCCAAAGTTTCGTCGAGAGGTAAGTAAAGTCAGACAGAAAATTGTTCCACATAAGAATCAAACTTCAAGTTTTGATGAATAATTCGTCTTTAGTGGAGTTCATAGTCACTTTACCTCACTTGCTTGATTATAAATAATTTGTTTTTCTTTTGTTTAAAGATATAAATAGTTTACTTGTTTCGTGTGCGATTGAAATTCTAAGTTATACTTTTATAAAAAAAAAAATCTAAATTATATTAATCATACCTATATAGAAAAAGGGATAAATGCACAAGTCTTTCACCATAAATTTGTAACAATTCATGGTAAAAAAAAAAGCAATAATACTGAGCACCATCACCGATGACCATGTTCCCAAAATTCTCTCAACGGAGAAGAATCCCTATCCATGTAAAGGGTGTTTCTTAGAGCACCAAATTCACCTCAGCTCTTGGGTTCATCAATCCAATCACCATAAATACGATCGATCTTGTTTAATTTCAAATTAAGAAAACGCTTTTCTTCTTAGCCTGCTCCTCTTCCTTCGCCACAAGTAGACTTGTGGGCAAGGTAGTAGGTGCATCATTGGCAGAACCTGTTAAGGCTTCTGGTAGATTTGGAATGATAGCTTTTGTTGAATTTTCTATGGCAATTGCAGCTTCAACTTTAATGCATCCACCATGAACTTGTAACTCTGATTTGCAACAAATACAATATATAAGTCAGAACAAGATACATGAAACCAAATAGTTTAAGTTGTTATAATCATCTTGTAATTTGTGTTCACAATTTGCAAAAAATACAAATTATCAGACAAATGAGCAAGATTTTTTTAAATAAAAAGTTTGTAACCACTAATTATGCTTGAGACCTTAATGTTTTTTATGTCTCTTCCATCGTAATTGCAACTGCATTAACCATATTTGACCGCAATATTATTAATGAGTCATACATCAAATTTATGCAACCATCAGCAGAAACCAAAAGGAGAAACATGCTTGGAAAAAGATTAACATAATATAATACTCCCTCCGGTCCTTATTATAAGAAGAAAAACAAAAAAACATCAAAACCAATACAATCATTAATTGTTGTAACTTTTTTAACATTTTTACAAACATACCCTTATAGAGAGTTGTAAAACATTAAATACATCTACTAATATTAAAAAGACAACCATTAAATAAGGGGTAGAAAAGTCACTTCGGTTATTATCGACCATTAAATAATGGGGTAGAAAAGTGACAACATGATATAATTGAAAGATACTCCTCCGTTCCTTTTTAAGTGTCTCATTTGGAGAAATTTTTTGTTCATATTTAACTGTCACATTCAAAGTTCAATGCAACATTAAATGTTGTTTTATCAATATTATCCTTAGTCATTTATTGCGGAGAGAGAAATACATGAAATGGGATATTAAATTAATAATGTCATTATAGTAAAAATATACATTGTTGTATCAAAAACAATAACATTTATTGATTGTCTTGGTTTGTGTAAAATGCCAAAAAGTGACAATTAAAAAGAAACAAAGAAAGTAAAAGCAGTCTAGTAGTTCTTGGTCCTATGGTCCTACCGTCCTGTCACTTCGGTGTGGGAATTACCGACCACCATGGCGCCGCCATTTAACAACACTAATAAGTAAACCATAGATGAATCAGTGTTTCTAATAGCAGATGGCGAATTATGGCGACCATCTAAAAATCGTCCATATAAACACGGTTTTACGACCTACCGTAGCTAGCACAAAATCATGTGTGTCATGTAGCCGCTATGACAAAAATTTGACAACATGGCAAAAAAAAAGTAATTGATACGTCACCGCAAGTGTACGGTTATTATCGAGTAGTAAAAATATTGATCCACATGGAATTTAGTAAGGACCGACTAAGTTTTTTCAGAGTATGTTAGCTGAACAAATTAAGTTTTTTAGTTGGAAAATATATTTGATTAAGTTTTATGAAATAAAAGACATCTTGGGATTATTGATATATCTAATGACAAAATCTTAAATGGTCAAGCCTATACTTCTATTTTATATTGAATCCATTTTCCAAAGACAAGATTCACTAAGTTAACTCATGTTTCATTTCGAAATACATAAATGTATCCCAATAACAATCACGCACATTCTCATGGTTGATTGTTATATGAGACCTATTAAGCACGAATCTTATAGCCTCAAGACATCGCAAAACTACTCATTTGGGGTGTTTCTATCAAGCTTTAAGATGCATTGTCTAATATCATTTGTTTCAATATCAAGCTTCTTCGTTTGATACTTCACTTGATATATGAAATGGTGAAATAGTAGTTGTTGAACTTCTCCGTTCGGTACTTCGTTCAACACTTGCTATTGAGTTTAAAAACAATGAGATTAGATAGAAAAATGGTTTTGAATAAAATAGAGTCTAGGCTTGGTTTGATTAGGATCTAGTCATTAGACTTTTCCAACAATCCCAAAACTAGACTAGTCTACTCACAAGAGTTCATTGTAGACACTTGACAAATTATAAATTGCATAAATTATAAAAGCAAGAAAGTAAAGACAAGAATTGTAAATATACTGAAAAGTAAGGAGTAGAAATATAAAGAACAATAATGTAAATTGCAAGGAATTGTAAAAGTGCAGAAATTTTATAAGTATGTGAACTTAGAACAAGATGAAGTTACAATCTCACTATAGTAACTTTATACTCATTCCAAGATGAGAAACAAGTCTGATTAGAGCTCTATTTATAGCATAAAACCATAGACAAAACATTAAACACAAATTACATAGCAATAATTGGCCAATTCCAAGAGTTTTCAATCATAAAATCTGACTGCATAACGCGCACGGCCGTGCCATATGGGCGCACGGTCGTGCCAAGTTCCAAAACCGCAGAATATGAACGCATGATCGTGCCATATGAACGCACGACAGTGCGTGGTCACACTGCCTAGAATGGCACAGTCTGGTCAGGAAGGGCGCACGACCAGTGTAAAAGGTGGCACGACCGTGCCATCTCAATTTTGCTTTGAAACTTACTTTTCTTGCTTGGCTCTTTGTGATTTTGCTCCAAAGTGTGCTTGCTCTTCATTATTTTTACCTAGAAAGAAAAACAAAAGTTCTGAAGCAAAATAGCTCAAGAAAATAAAGAAACGATTAAACTTGCATAAAAAGAAACCCTTAAAAACCTACAAATTACTACTTATCAGTAATCACTAATCAAGCAGCATTGTCGTGTGAACAAAATACCAAATGCAAATCTAGAACCAGCTTTGCCTGGAAGCCTTAGGCAGACACTTTTTGTGAAGACAAGGCAAAGTGACAATAAGTAGCAAGGGCAAGTTTTATTCCAAACCAAACATGACACACATTCAAATACTAATTTGTATATATATCACAGAAAATGATCTTCTACACGTCATCTAGAAAATGAAAAATCAGATTTTAGATGATACAACAAAACAATAGAATGATATGATAAAATCAAAACAAATAATCATAATTGGGAGAAGCAAAATCAACAAACATATGAGTTATCATTACCTCCTTCTCCATGAGCAAATATACATTCCTCTCTAAAGGGACAGCCTCCTGTATGCTGTCACTCCGTGCCTTCCAAGTTATTAGAACAATCACCAATAGTTCCAATTCTTATTGCAGACGACTCTCTTGATTCCCAAGAATCATCCCTAAACTTAGTTTGATCCTCATGAAGAAAATTACACTTCTCCCCATAAGGACATTCCTCACCATTGCAATATCTTTTGCACAGCCCTATCTTTTGGATAATTTTACGATCTTCTTCCCAATTCCCCAACTGCAGCCGTTCCTCGTCGCGAGGGCCAACTAGCTCCTGCCAATTGTGTGGTGGCTTCCTTACATCTTCAACCCCATGAGCTAAGTTACAGTTTCCAACAAACTTTCCTACGTTGAGTTAACCTCCATCGTAGTTGAAATAGTAAACTAAACATTATAATGTCTCCAACAATCAAAGAGGCATTAAAGTTGAAATAGTAAACTAAACATGAATAAAACCAAGTTATAACTTTAGCTAATTCAATATTTAGCAGTAGGTATAGACAGAAGATTTCAGAGAAGAGAAGAGTATGATACTGAAGTGGACAAAGATAATTGATTTCAACCTGAGTAAAACACTCAAACTACAAAACAAGAAAATGTTAACTATTATGCCTTATGCAGTCAGTTATAGGCTCAGTTGAACTTCGTTACAGTAATCAAGTTCATCCAAAACATGATCATATAGGAAAATTAAAAAGTAGCTTCCATTTGCCTGGACTTTTAAAATCTAAAGACTCTACTCGTTGTTCCCTTCCAATAACTTGGAGTTTGAGTCATCTGCAGCTCCAAAGATCTCGGCAATTTCCTTTGGTGTCTTGCCTTTTATCAAGCCATCTACTTTACTCCAAGCCAGTTTCACCAGACTATCAACTTCATGTAGCATGCAGATGTTAAAAGATCAAGCAGAGTTTTAGGGCCGACATCGAGAAATTGAGCATCCCAGTCCTTGATGTCAAAATCCTTCAGTCCATTGTTGTGCTTGTGCTTATTGCAGTATTCAACGACCATTGTCAACATTTTGCTACTCATTTTATGAACAGATCAAGTATCAACATCACCAGCAGAAATGGTCTCAGCAATGTCCTCAAATGTGTATGACATAAGTGCCACGCCATAGTCAACTTCAAACACTGCCCCATCAGAGCTTATCAAGTTGATTTTCTTTGAAAAAACATATGGGCTGCAATCCATTTTCTCTTCCTGCAGTTACGACAACCATCTCAGTCTGGTTTTTTCAAAATTGGATGCATTGCTTAATAATTGGGATAAAAGAAAACATAATTCCATAAATAGTCATATAAAAATCTTCAACATTATACATTGTCCCAATAGAACAAAGGTTGAAAAACATGTAACAACAATATTTTCAGGTATAACAAGAGGCTATAAAAACTCCTTTCGAAAATATGACAGCTGATTTCATTTTTCTTATGTGAATGGTACAAGATCAGAACAGATGTTTCCATAATCATATGATTTAAATAGGAATAGTAAAAACGTTTAGGTATGTGAATGGGTGAAATTAAGGTGTAAAAAGATAATTTGAAAATAAAACTTCTCTCAACTTTTCTCATACTAATGATCTACTCCCATCGTCCTTTTTTATAGGAGTAATTTACAAAAATCACATGTATTAAGAAAAGTTGTTAGAGTAATAAAGTTGTCTCAAATGTGTGTGACTATTACTAAATTACCCTTAATTAAATATATATTTAATGTTAACTTTTTATATACCAAGACAAATTGATAATATAAAATAAGGGGTATATTTGGAAAAAGAGTAATTAATGCATCTAGGAATTTGTATATGATCTTATATTTATGAACAAAACTTTTTTGTAAACTACTCATATAAATAGGGACAGAGGGAGTATATGGAGGATTTGAAAGTTGATGATTCTTTGCATCAAACTAAAAAAAAGGTGAAGAATTAAACTATATAATAGTGGTTTCTTTCCTTCTCAAGAATTTAAAACTTCAAAACCTGAAGGTAACCGAAAGAATGATAGGTCTTGCATTTCTATTGATTTTCAATGATATACACACAATTATACAGTGTCAGTTTCTTGACTATTTTACTATACAATCATTACTATTTAATGACAATTATATGCTAATAATATATAAAGATATTCTAATATTCTAATACACCCCCGTAGTCGAAACAGGAGGCGGACGGATGTTGAGACTATTACAAAAATCATCAAAGAGTTGCAACGGAAGTCCTTTGGTGAAGATGTCAGCGATTTGGTAACGTGAAGGAACATGTAAGACTCGTAGTTGGCCGCAGGTGACTTTCTCACGCACAAAATGTATATTCATCTCGATATGTTTGGTGCGTTGATGTTGAACTGGGTTGCCGGATATATAGACAGCACTCACATTGTCACAATAAACCAGTGTGGCTGTTGTGACTAGGAAATGTAGTTCCAATAACAAGTTTCTAATCCAACAAGATTCAGATACTACATTGGCGACTCCGCGGTACTCGGCTTCAGCACTAGACCGAGAGAGGGTGTGTTGGCGTTTGACAGACCACGAGATTAAATTGTCACCAAGATAGACACAGTAATCGAAGGTGGATCGCCTGGTGTCTGGGCAACCAGCCCAATCTGCATCAGTGTAAGAAACCAATTAGCTGACAGAGGAGGGATGTAAGTGAAGGCCGAAATCAATAGTGCCATGAATATACCGAATGATACGCTTCAGTGCTGACATATGTTGCGTTTTAGGGTCATGCATGAATAGGCCTACTTGTTGTACTACATAAGAGATATCTGGTCTTGTGAAAGTTAAATATTGCAATGCTCTTGCAAGACTTCGATATTCAGTTGGGTCATGATACAGATTTCCAGAAGAGCCACTAGGTTTTGCCTTGGTGTCGACTGGAGTGGGTGATGGTTTGCAGGAGGACATGCCTGCTCGTTCTATAATTTCCTCTGCATATTTTCTTTGAGACAAGAAAAGACCACCTGTATGTTTAGTGACAGATATTCCCAGAAAATAACTAAGAGGACCCAAATCCTTCATGACGAATTCAGAACTAAGTTTAGACATAATAGAGTCACGAAGAGCATCAAATGAAGCAATGAGAATTATGTCATCCACATATAGAAGGATATACGCAGTATCATCACCGTGATGAAATATGAACAAAGAGTGATCAGAGATGCTGTGAGAGAAACCCAAGGTGGCAACATAGTCAGTGAATCTTTGGTACCAAGCACGAGGTGCTTGTTTTAAACCATATAGAGACTTCTTGAGGAGACAAACATGCTCTGGATAGTGTGGATCACGGAAACCAGGAGGCTGGTGCATATACACGGTTTCGTCAAGATTTCCATGCAAAAAGGCATTTTTGACATCTAGTTGATGGAGACACCATGATTTGGATATTGCAATGCTGAGCCCCATGTGAATAGTGGCCGGTTTGACGACAGGGCTGAAGGTTTCACCACAATCGACACCTGATTGTTGATTAGCACCATTACCTACAAGACGGGCTTTGTATCGCTCAAAAGAACCATCAGATTTCTTCTTGTGCCTGAAAATCCACAAACTTCGAATCACATTAGCATTAGAGGGACGAGGAACTAATTCCCACATCTTATTTTCAATAAGAGCAAAATATTCGTCTTTCATGGCCATTTTCCAATTTGGATCTTTTAATGAATCAATGAGATTTGTAGGTAAAAGAGAGATATTTTGGTGGGTTGATGTGTGTAGGTTGAAAAGTTTACGGGGTTTGACAATTTCGTGTTGGGATCGGGTTGTCATTTAAGGGGAATGAGGTGCAGGGGGAATAGGTGTAGGAATCGGTGGAGAGGAGGTGGTAGGTGTTATTTGTGGAGATGAGGTCATTGTGTGGGAGGGAGAAGGTGTTTGAGTCGTGGGTGCAAGTTGTTGGGTTGAGGAGGGCGTTAGAGGGGAAATGTGGTTTGGTTCGTGGTTGAAGGAGTAGGAGTATTTTGGGCCACCGGTGTTAGTGGTTGGGTAACAGTTATGTTAGGAGAGGGGGCGGCTGGATATGTGGTGGACAAGTTTGAGGGAAGTAAGGGGATTATGCCATCATCTAAGAAGTTACAGTTAGTCGTTGTAGGAGCATTCATGGTGGAAAAGGGAAACGTATTTTCCTAAAAAATGACATGCCGAGAAATAATGATTTTACGACTAGACAATTCGTAACACTTATAACCTCTATGGTTGGACGAATATCCTAGAAAGACACATGGTGTAGACCGAGGTTGGAGTTTATTCCTAATGGTGGACGGAATTAATGGATAGCAAAGACAACTAAATACTCGGCGGTGTGAATAAGACGGGTCTTTTTGATAGAGAATTTTGGTGGGTGATTGAAGACTGAGTTTCTTATTTGGAAGCATGTTGTGTAGGTAAGTGACCATTTGAAGAGCATGGTGCCAGAAAACTGGTGGAATAGACGCATGAGCAAGGAGGGTTCTGATTATATTATTGATTGTACACATTTTCTTTTGGCTTTTCCATTTTGAGGGGAGGTATGAGGACAAGAAAAACGAAAAGACATTCCATGTTGTTAACAAAACTTATGAAAGAGAGCATTATCGTACTCATTGCCATTATCACATTGAAAACATTTTATTTCACGTTCAAATTGTGTTGTAATGTGAGTACAGATTTCGAGAAAAATGGAATGTACTTGTGATTTGTTTGAGATGGAAAAAGTCCACAAAAAATTAGTAAAATCATCAAGAAATAACACATAGTAACGATGCCCTCCAGAGCTTAATACCGGAGAAGTTCAAGGATTGCTATGAACTATGTCAAAAAGCATACAAGTAAATGACAATGAATTAGAAAAAGGCAATTTTATTTGTTTCCCAGGAGGACAAGAGTGACAGAAGAAATCATTTCGAAACTTATTATATAACAAAAGTTTGTTTCGATGCAGAGAATTTAAAATAGGAGCTCCTGGATGTCCTAAACAACTATGCCATAACTCATTAGATGAAGCAGCAAAGGTGGATGGTGGTAATAGTGTTGTGTTTGGTCTTGTGGGAATAGGGTAAAGGTCTCCAGAACTATTACATCTCATTAAAAGCGTTCCTGTTTGGAAATCCTTCACAGAAAAACCGAGAGAATCAAATTCAATAGAAACATCATTATCAATTGTAAATTTTCTGACAGAAACAAGGTTTTTGATAAGTTTTGGTGCATGCAAAACATTGTTTAAGGTTAGGGAATTGGGTAAAGATGCATTGCCACAACCAATTACAGGAACATGATGACCATTTGCAACAGTAATATTATTACTCATATTAAAATAAGATGTGAGATTACCTCCAGTGCCCGCCATATGAGAAGTTGCTCCGCTGTCCATATACCATTGATCATCAGGAGGCCACTGAGGCTGGGAACGACCTCCACCACGACCATTGTTTCTACCCCTGCCACAACCACCACGACCATTGCCACGACCAGGACCACTGTTGTTGCGCTGCAGAGAGGGAGTGGTTGAGGCTGTGTTATCATCAAGAGATGATACGAAAGCAGAGTTGCTGATGGAATTTGCTGGTTTCTTTGCTTTGGCTGTTTCTTCCAGGATTATCATAGAACGAGCTTTGTAAAATGGTGGAAGAGAGTCTCCATGACGAATTTGTGAACCCACCGTGGCATACGCATCTGTTAGGCCAGAGATGTGTTGAAGAATAAGCCTTTCATTAGACACGGGAGCACCAACATTAGAGAGTTGATCAGACAGGGATTTGAGATGTTGACAATAGGTGGAAGCATCAGGAAATTGTTCCATATGAACATTAGAAAATTCTTGCTCTAGGTAGATAGCCCGAGAATTTTTATTGTCATAAAAAATGTTGAATAGTCGGTTCCACACATTTTTCGCGGTTGAATCGCATTCAATGATGGTGTGAAGAAGATCATCAGAAATTGTGCCATAAATCCATTGAAGGACAACAACATCATGACAGGCCCATAGATTAGGATCGATGTCTTTGAGATTAGGAGAGGATGAGGTTTCAGTTGGGATGATATGATCAATGACCTGATGAACACGAGCATGGATTTTGAAAAGTTCAGACCAAGTGTTATATTGGCCTTTTTCAATACTTAGGGTAATTTTGATAAAATTGGTGATATTAGAGATGGTGAATGCGGTATGAATGGGAGGATTGATATTCTGTTTGGGAGATGATTGCTCGGTGGTCATGATGAGAGGAAAGGGGGAGACCAGTTTGTTTGAGGAGAGGAAGAAGAATAAAGGCGGCCGGTCTTAGAGAGGGGGAGAAAAGAAATTAGGTTTTAGGATCAGTACTTAAGCTTACTGATACCATGAAAGAATGATAGGTCTTGTCTTTCTATTGATTTTCAATGATATATATACACAATTATACAGTGTCAGTTTCTTGACTATTTCACTATACAATCATTACTATTTAATGACAACTATATGCTAATAATATATAAAGATATTCTAATAATATATAAAGATATTCTAATATTCTAATAGTAACTAGGCTTAAATATGTAAAAGGTCCCTGTAAGTTAGCGTGTTTTTGGTTTTCGTCCCTGTAAGTTTTTTTGTTGCGAAACAGCCCTTGTATCTTGTTAACTTTTTGGAATTGGTCCATGCCGTCAGATTTTGTCATAAAAAAGTCTAGCTAGCTAACAGACGCTTACGTGTCAGTTGCTGATATGGCATTAGTTGCTGAGATGACAGTAGACCATGGTGACAGAAGTTTTCCCCTTTTTTCTTGCAAATTTTTTTTGCCTTTTCATATTCGTCCCTGTGTTTTAGGGTTTCATTTTAGCAACTTTAGAAACATTATTCCGGCAGGGAGAAGAAGCGTTTCCGGCGCTGATCAAAGGCAAGGACGACGGCGAGACGTTACCATTTTGGTTTGCGAGATCGAAGGTATATGACGGTAGAAGAAGCATTTTAAACGGCGGAGTTTTTGTGTTTTGAAGGTAAACAAATTTTTTCATCCTCTGTTTTGGGTTTTTTCTTGGGTTAGTGTTTTCCTTTTCTGGGTTGTTGGTTTGTGTTGTTTTTCATTGTAGTTTTGATGTTGTTGTTGTTGTTGTCTGTGTCGTGTTTTTGTTAGGGACGAATTTTTAGGGTTATTAACTACCTAAATCTAAATAAAATTTTACAGGGATGTCTGTATCTATTGTTTTTCATCATGGGGGTGAATTTGTAAGGGATTTTCTTTTGTATTACAAAGGAGGGAAAGAGAATCATTTTAATGGGATTGATAAGGATAGGTGGAGCTACTTTGAAGTACTGGTATTTTGAGAGACTTAGGATGCGATGATCATCTTAAGTATAGGTTATGGTGGCATATTAGTGAGGAGGACAAGTACATTAGGATTATAGATGATAATGACACTAATAATATTGCTGAGTATGTAGTTAATAACAAATGTGAGGCTCACATATATGTTGAGCATTCAGTTATAGGGATCATAGGTGCCAATGTTGGAGGAGGACCTAGTAATGTTGAAGGAGGTCCTAGTAATGTTTCTGTAGGAGTTGATCATGGTGGAGTTGATATTTCTGGAGGATATGATGATGGTGGATTTCAAGTTTCAAGAGGAGTTGATGATGGTAGAGATGATGTTTCTGGTGCTGAAATTGAGAGTAGTGAAGATGAAGCTACTGGTGTAAGATTTGAGGATAGTGAGGAGGAAAGATCACTGGGTTTGGATGATGGGTTTGGAGTTGTTGGTGATGATCCTCCTCCTCCTCCTCCTCCTCCTCATGTAATGGAAGATAATACCAGAAGTTTGACTGTGTTTGGTGGTGTTGCTGATGATTTGGATGTTGGATATGTTAGTGAGGAGCTAGGTAGCAGTGACCCTGATGCATCAGATGATGAAAAAGGACCTAAATATGATAAGTTTGTTATGGTAGAGTTAACAAAGACTTACAAGTTTAAAGTGGGGTTGGAGTTTAAGTCATTAGCTGAATTTAAGGAAGCAATTACTGAGTGGTCAGTTTTAAATGGGAATGAAATAAAATTTGTAAAAAATGACAAAGTTAGTGTAAGGGTACAATGCAAGGGAAATTGTGGGTTTTTAGCACTTGTAAGTAAAGTTGGAGATAAAGCTACTTTTAGAATGAAGAGGTGGTATGGTGACCACACGTGTGCAAGGAAAACTGAAAATAGATCTGCAACTTCTAGGTGGGTTTCAAAGTCTATGATTAAGAGGATGACAACAACTGATGCCAGTAATTTGACTCTTAAGAACATTGTGACTGAGATGAGAAGCACACACGTTGTGGGAATAACCATGAACAGAGCATGGAAGGCTAAACAAATTGCAAAGGAGAAGATAGAGGGTGATGCTGCTAAACAATACAATCTATTGTGGAGGTACTCAACTGAGTTAAAAAGGGTTAATGTTGGAAACACCTGCAAGATCAATATGGAAAGGCTTGGTCCATAACTACAACCAAGGTTTTCATCTTTTTATTTCTGTTTTGATGGAATCAAAAAGGGGTTCAAATCTGCTTGTAGACCCTTTATAGGCGTTGATGGATGCCATTTGAAGACCAAATATGGAGGAACCCTTTTAATTGCAGTAGGCAGGGACCCAAATGATCAGTATTATCCACTAGGTTTTGGTGTGTGTGAAACTGTAACAAAAGAGTCATGGAAGTGGTTTTTAACCCTATTATTGGAGGACATTGGTCAAGATCAAAGATGGGTTTTCATCTCTGACCAACAAAAGGTAAACGCCTTTAATTTTTTTGCAATTGTTTGGTTTCTGTATTTCATCTCTGATCAATGAATATGTACTAATTAAATGGAATATGTTATGGTATTTGACTGTTGTTTTACAGGGTCTGATAGCTGTATTTGATGAGTTGTTTGAGAGTGTGGAACATAGGCTTTGCTTGAGGCATTTATATGCCAATTTCAAAAAGAAATTTGGAGGAGGTACACTAATTAGAGACCTTATGATGGGAGCTGCTAAGGCTACTTACATTCAAGAGTGGGAGGCTAGGATGAAAGAACTCAAAGCTGTAAATTATTTTGCCTGGGATTGGCTCATGAAACTGCCAACCAAGTCATGGTGTAAGCATGCCTTTTCTTTTTACCCTAAGTGTGATATGCTTATAAATAACATATCTGAAGCTTTTAATAGCACAATATTGGTAGCTAGGGATAAACCTGTGTTAACAATGTGTGAATGGATAAGGAATTATTTGATGAATAGAAATTCTACTCTTAGGCAAAAAGTTGATAGATGGAATCAAAGGATATGCCCTAAGCCTAGATATAGGTTAGATAAAGAGGTTGAAAAGAGTGCTAACTGGACTCCAATATGGTCTAAGGATGAGATATTTCAGGTGGCGCATATTCACACTAAACATATTTTCATAGTTGACATTGCCAAAAGAAGATGCACTTGTAATTTTTGGGAGCTTGTGGGTATCCCTTGTAGGCATGCAGTAGCTGCATTAGGATATAGGCAGCAAATACCTGAGGAATTTGTTGATGATTGCTACTCAAAGGCTAAATACATAGAATGTTATACTAACAATGTCAGTCCAATCAATGGAGAGGACATGTGGCCTGAGGTGGAGGTTGATGAAATGCTACCTCCATCATACAAAAGAGGTCCTGGTAGGCCTAGGAAACTGAGGAGGAGAGAACCAGATGAGGATCTTAACAAAGGAAGGACATCTACTACATATAGGTGCACCAAATGTAACAAGCATGGGCACAATACAAGAAGTTGCATTAGCCAATTGACTGACCCTGAAGCTCAAAAAAGAAAGGTAAAAAGTAGTGTATTATGTATTTCTCAGGTTCAATTTCAATCTTTTAGCTGACAAATGTTTTGACCATAATGCTTTGACATGTTTACAGAGAAAGCCTAAAAGGGTATAGACTCAAGCATCTCAACCTGCAACTGCATCTGCATCTGCAACTGCATCTGCAACTGTTAATGGTCCAAGTACATATTCTCAAGCATCTCAACCTGCAACTGCATCTGCAACTGTTAATGGTCCAAGTACTCAAGCATCTCAAACTGCTCACCCTGTTAATGCAACAAACATTCCTGATATAGACTCTGAATTTGAAGCCCTTGCTGCAGACCTTGCAGCAACTTTTGAGGCTACTCAATCTCAACCAAATGTGACTTCAATTTTGAATTCTCACAACACAGCTAGACATAAACCAGTTAAGTATTGCATAACCCTTTATAGCATTTTTTATTTTAGCTAAAAAAATATGATTACTCCAATATGTATTTCTCATTATTGCAACTCTAAGCTGAGACATTGCTGTATTTAGGTGAAGAATACTAAGCAACAGTCAACCAAAGTTGGTAATCAGAATAATGTTAGGAGGAGTAATAGGTGGAGGAAATTGAAGTGTGTCAATGAGGAGGAGGAGGGTGATGCAAGTAATGCTCAAGCCACTGATAAACCATAAAAAAGGCCTAGGAAATTACCTCAAGTTGGTAGTAGTTCTGAGACTGATGTAAGTGCATATGGTTTTAATGTTATTAGTTCAAGTATGTAATTATGCTTAGACTCAAGTTTTAAATTTGGTTTTAATGTGCTCAGGTTCAATCTAACAACACTGAGGCAGATGTTCCTGAACAAGCAAACAACACTCTGCGAAATGTTCCTGCACAAGCACACAACATTGATACTCAAATTGAAGATGCTACTCAAGTCACTCAGAATCAAGCTCAGCCTTCTCAGACTGAATCAAACAATGATGTTGACATGATAGTGACTGGAATCAAGAGGTTGCCACCAAATCAACTTGATGACACAATCAATGGTGTGATTTCTGGTTTGCTGAAATGGCAAAATAATATTGCAAAAGCTCAAGGCAAACATATGATGACTGTTGGAAATTCATCAGAAAATCAAGCACAATCAATGTTGAGTGGACTGAAAAGATTGCAACCAGAGGAATTAGAAAATGTCACTAGAGAGCTAGTCACAGGTCTCGTGAAATGGAAGGACAATGTTGACAAGATCAAGAAAGGAAAAGGAGTTAATGGGGAAGAATAGATCAATCTAGGCTTTTATTTTGCTAAGAACCTGTCTAACTTATGTCTAAGTTATTTTGCTTTGAACCTGTCTACTCAATGTCTAAGTTATTTTGCTATGAATTTTTTTTTTTTTTCTGTTTTGATGATGTACTTTGGCTTTTAGTAATGGACATATGACATGTAATTGACAATCAATTTGGCAAGTAAATGCCTAGCTACTTTAATAACAAATTTGCAATCTATATACCTGTTACTATTTAATCATGTTTGAAGAAACCTTCATCACATAAACTGATATCAATTGTAACAAACATCCTTGCATTAATTCAACTAAAGCATTACAACCCATGTTTCAATTACAATAAAAAACCAGAGGAGTTGAACTAAACCATTACAACCATATCTCAACTAAACCATTTCAAACCAAAATAAACAACTAGAACATAGTTGTTACAACTTCACCATTTCAGCTTAAATTCATTACATATGCAACAAAAAATACCCAAGATAAGATAAGATAACATAAACATAAACAAGTTCGTCTTCTTTCTTGAGTGCTGCAGCTTCTTCTTCAACTTCTCATTTTTGTTGATTCCAAAATCTTTCATTACAATATTCAAATCTTTCAGAAGCTCTTCACAATTGCAATCACATGGAAGCTTATTGACATATGATTGTGATGCTTCAGGTGCTGTTACTGGACGGTCATATGGAGGATGTCCTTCAATTTCATCATCCCATATGAACAACTTACAACTACTAGCACCCTAAAACAAAATCAAACATATGCATCTTTTAAATACATTAAATTGTGCGAAAATAAACAAAAAACAATTCTAACAACCAACTCACCATAAAGGTTGGGCCCTTCCAATATCTCCTTTTAGGGTTGTCATGTGAATTGGAGATGAACATCCTCATTGTTTTGTTGCAACCACATATAGGCAGCACATTTGATGATTGAGATATGGAATGAGAAGACATTGTTTGAAGGAAGTGGGATTTTCTTCTTAGGGTACAATATATGAGAAGCTGGGCAAGGAAGGTATGAAGAAGAAAGAAAGAACAGAGTGATGAAGAAGGTGAAAAAATTGGGTTTTTAATTTCAAATTTTGGTTTTTGGTTTTTCGTTTTTGGTTTTAGTCCCTCTTATAACAACACTATTCAGCTTTAATGCCACATAAGCGTGTTTGTCCATCTCAGCAACTGATACGTAAGCGTCTGTTAACCAGCTAGGTTTTTTTTTTACGAAATCTGACTGCAGAGACCAATTCCAAAAAGTTAACAAGATACAAAGGCTGTTTCGCAACAAAAAAACTTACAGGGACGAAAACCAAAAACACGCTAACTTACAGGGACCTTTTACATATTTAAGCCTCGTAACTATTTTGATTATTTCTATATAAGAATCTCATTTGGTTTAAGGAAATATTTTCTGTTTTTCAATCTTATTTATAATTTAAAATTCTAATTACAAAAAAATGAGCTGTGTGTGAAACAACATTATATTAGTGTTACTATAATGGTTAATAAAGATCACAAAAATTTCAGAATTTGACCTAAATGTAATTTTCCTAAAGACACACAAGGTTTACCAAAATATTTTTCAAAAGGAACACTGATGTTACATAATGCAATTTTAAATTTATATCCAATAAGAACTAAATTTCACTGAAATCACCTTTGTACTGTTTTTTTTGTTTTTTGTTTTTGAATGACAAATGTTAATATGTTAATTGTCATGTTAGTTTTTTTCTCCTTGCCAAAACTTGAACCCTGGACCTCCAATTCCTTAACTCTTAACTCAAACCAGTTGAGATACCCAGCCAGCCCCTTCCTTGTTTAAGCTTATCTTTACCACATCTCGATTGGCATAGAGAATCCTTGTAACTTATCCTCAGCACAAAATCTAATAGGAAAGAATATTCACAGACCAAGGTGCTTATATTGAAATAGATATTTAGCAGGATTAGAATTTCCTTTCTCCCTGGATCTGTATATTTGTCATTAATTTGTGCCTTCTGGTTTTGGCACAATCTCTACAAACCAGGTTCTATCAAATGTTCACCTACATGACAACTAAATAATATGTCATGTACCTTTTATTTATCTAGAACAGACACAGGTGGAATAGAGAACTATACTACGTATCAATTCTAATAAAATGTAGGGTAGTAAATTGAAAAGGATTTCCCTAATGCACTTAAAATATAACCTATGAATTTCTCTCCTCACTAGCATTCAAGAAAGCTACATTACTAGCTGCTTTCAATGGTGGCCTGTTAATCTCCTAAATGCTAGCAGGATTAGTTAGTATAGAGGCTATTGCACGAAGAAGTAGCAACGACAGTATCATTTGGTCGTGATATCAACAGGTTGTCCATACAGATAGCAAAAGTGTTAAAGCATGTTTTGCTACGCGTTTATATCTATTGCGCGAGAAGAAACCTTTGTCAATATGGCATTACTGAAAAAAAAATATTTAACTCTAGATTGAACGCATGTATGTCTTTACACAGGACAGTTACAATTGAACAGTTAAACCCACATTGAGAAGTATAACATGTTTAGGGAAACACCTAAACGGCTTGGTTTTTCTCCCTTAATATCTAGCTTTTGAGGGAGGATTCTCCAAGTATTTTTAAACTATCAGATGTGAGTGAGTTTTTAAGCATAAACACATCAGCTATGAAAGCATTTTTAGGATCATAATTTGTTAGCTGCATTTGTAATCTCATTGGTATGTTGTCAAAAGAATTCTATGATATCTCAAAGGGAATTTTGGCAGCTTAATTACTTTGCCAATCTAGAATCATGGCAGCATAATTACGGACCATGCCATCACACAACCACTCAAACATTACCATCAGTTGTGTTAGTGCATATAGATTAACAACTACATGGAAGCCACTCTTAAGAAAGATGGTGAAGCATGAAGATACAATTAAATATTTGACAACATCATATATACTAAAGAAGCATAAATCCTTACAAATACAAGTTCCAAAACACAAGTTTTAACATAAATCCTTACCGATCCACTAAACAAAAATCATAAAGTTGTCCCTTTCTAGTGTTAAATTGCCAGCCACATATCAATTGTTGAACACCAACCAGATTTTTTAATAATAACAACTAAGCAAGTTCTAAAATATGCAGAATAGCAACAAAAAACTCACATAATGTGAGAGTGCAACAGAGCTCCAATGGTCATCAATATATGCAGATGCTCAAATTACTTTGTCTAAGTTCTCTCTTTCAATAAATAAGACAGTACAATCCCCATTTCTGTGTTAAGACCCAATACAGAAGTTCCTTCGATTCTCACAAAAGAAAATCAAATCCTAATTGACAAATGGTGAGTGAGATGAGAGATGTGAGATTTTAGGGATAAGGGTGAACAGTTCAAAGTAGAAATTGGATAGGTTAATTACTCAACAGTAAAGATTGATTCTGCTTCAAATAAATCTTCATTATTGACTGTTAACTAATTTTGTTTCATAAATGAGTTTTGCGATTCACTCTTTATATAACATTTCTTAATCCTCATCTTTAAAATAAGTGGATTAGATAGCTAAAATTTATAGTGCAAACCAGGTGATTTTATAAATTTTGAAATTTAAATTGTGAAATAATACTAGGTATTACTACTTTTCTAAATATTCTGAGTTTACAATTCATACTTGTTCTTCAATTCTCCAGTTATATCATTAAGCCATGTAGCCAGATAGGAAGAACCACTACACCAAATTACTATTCAACTACATATGTTTTTAGTGAGAGTAACTTGAGTCACTAAATATTTCTTTGTTTAATAGACAGGTTGAATTGATTTTTTCTTTTAGTTCTAGTTTGCAACATTGACTTTATCATAACAAAAAAAAAATCATGAGCTTCTATTTTTGAAGTAATGGATCTTTATCGAAGTTTATCACGACAAATAAAACGGTACCATTAATATGCCTTGTGATGAACAAATTCCGTTGGTTTATAGTCTAGGTGATAGTTTTGCATCTTTCCACATGTGACATATCGTCAAAATTGATGGAATCACTGAGCAAATTATGTCAGCAAAGAACTTGGTTAATCAACTAATCATTGGCATTCATTTCGGTTAATCAAGTTATCATCAGCAGCCAATATGCTTATTGACTTTCAGATGGATGAGTGCTTCCTATCATGCTATCAGCGACCGATAATATAGTCGAATTCTGTCAAACTAAAGTTATTTTTTTCTGCTGTACTGCAGCATAACTCTTATTTGTAGGCTAAATTTATTCTACTCCTTGATTACCTATAAAAGGTGTTCAAAAAAAGAGAGAAAATTTATGTATTGCACCAATGGATCGATGTATACTAGTTTAAATTAAATGTGCTTCTTAAACTTAATTCCACCATATCCATATCAGTTGGCCAAAAGGAAAAAACACAAGTTTTCCTCAGATCATCTCCTCCTTCCTGCTTGAATTACCTTTCCTGCAATCAAATTTAGGCTATTCACATACCAATGGTAGCTAAAGATTTTGAAACCTACATTACATACAAATCTAAACTCTAAAGCAAGAGTAGTACTCCAAGGACCTTCCCATCCATCGGTACCTTAAACTAGACCAAGTTTAGTGAGTAAATTATGCTGCCACCTAAACATAAGGCACTCCAATTCCTCAATAACCATGTTCTGATTTCAGTCTCTAATATCAAAGAAAAGCTTAGCCTTGTCCCAAGGTCCATTGTATTCCTGAATCCTTATAAGCCAATACAACAGACCAATTTGACAAAAACAAAAACCGACAAACAAAGTAGTAACACAAATAGCAAGTGATGCAGCATCTACACAAAACTTAAATGTCAGGACCATCAAACTAATAGAAAAGCATAGGTGTAAGCAGAATGAAAAAAAATTTAATACAGTATGTAACCAGTGGAGCAAAAAGGAAAGCTTGTAGTGAGAATAACATGATGGCAAACACATGCAGTCTTGATGGAAGACGAGAAGCAATAAAAACCGAGGGGACTACAGAAGCATTTACAGATATACAACTGGTTAATGCAAGATTTTTTAGAACCCCTAGGACTTTGATAGTGGATTCTGAATAGTTGTGCAGGAAAAAGTGAAGTATGCGAAGCGATACAGTTACTGCCCAAATAGAATCTGATCTAATGGACCTTGTAAGTGTTTGGTAGATGGGAGCCAAAAGATATAAACCAGTTATGAAAAATGAGATTTTGAGAGCATAATGAAAGAGAAGACCAAGTGAAAGCATTTCTTGAGTAAAAAGGAGAATTAGAAAACCTGAAACAAGAAGACTTAAATCAATCATTCTCAAACTTAATTTATCTTTCCGTTACTGATCTCTGCAGCATTATCTTTGGCTTCTTTGTCTTTCTTCTTTTTCTTCTTCTCAGACTTGTCCACTTCAGGCGAACCGACTTCACTTGTTTCCTTGTGCTTCTTTTTCTTCTTCTCAGACTTGTCCACTTCAGGAGAACCATCTTCACCCTTTTTCTTGTGCTTCTTTTTCTTCTCCTTTTCAACCTTCTCCTCATCAGAAGATGCAGCAGCTCCATTCTCTTTATCCTTCTTCTTTTTCTTCTTCTTTTCTTTCTTCTCATCTTCAACTTCCACAGCCGCTTCATCTACTTTCTTGGTCTTCACTTTTTCTTCGCCGTCAACTTCAGCAACTTTGGACTTCTTAGCAGGAGCAGGGCTATCGGCAGATTCATGTTTCTTTCTCTTACGCCCTTCCCCATCTCCATCCTTCTTAACCTTCTGACCCTCTTCATCAGCAACCTCTTTCTTCCCATCTTCAGTTCCAGGAGCAGCCGCCATACCAGCAATCACGGCATCCCCACCAGTAGGCAAAACAAGATTCCTCATCCACTCTTGAGGCGTACTCTCATTCGGCTTCCCATGCTTATCCAGCTTCCCTGCAGCAATCAGCTTCTTCTTCATAGAAGCCCTAGGACCCAAACCCCATTTCCTCGGATAAGTATCCCTATCCATAACCACCCTCTTGATCTTAGCAACAATACCATGATCACAAGTAGCCATAACAGCAGTAGTCATCTCAGCAATGCCAAGGGCAATTGCTTCTCCCTTAGTAGTCATAAGCACAACCTCCTCGCCAGGTTCAATATCATTCTCAAACCTAAGCAACCCTGGAATCATCAACTTAGCACCATAACAAATAGCATTCACAGCTGAATCCTTAACAACCAACCTCTTATAACTAGTCAAAAGAACCTCCAAAGGCATAACAACCCTCCTCAAATAACTCTCATCGCTCTTCTCCTTATCATAAACATACTGAGCATCCATAACATCATGCATAGTAACCATATTATCCTTCTCACCCATAATCCCAGACCTAACCCTTCTAAGCTCTTGCATATGACCACCAACACCAAGAACTAAACCCAAATGAACACACATAGTCCTAACATAAGTACCTGCCTCACACGAAATCCAAAACACAACTAAATGTTTCTCAGCATCATATTCAAGCATCTTACTTTCATAAATAGTTCTAATCCTAAGTTGTCTCTTAACAGCAGAAATCAAAGGTGGTCTTTGAAAAACAGCACCAGTTAAAGTTTCAAGAGCACGAGCTACCTTAGCAACATGAGGAACGGCAGAATGAAGCCTAGCAATACAAACATACTCTTTTCCAGCACCTTGTTGAGACTTGACCAACCTCGTTGCTCTGTCAATACAAACAATCAAATTCCCAGTAACCTTAGGATCAAGAGTACCGCTGTGACCCGTCTTGTCGACGCGAAGAATGCGCTTGATCCAAGCAACAACCTCATGAGAACTAGGGTTAGCAGGCTTATCAAGATTGATAACACCATATTTCAGATAATGACTGATGGGTCGTTTGAGAGGTGAGTGACCAGCTGGAAGGGGGGTATAGTGACCTGTACGGACATTGAGACGGTCGTAGTTTTTCAACAAAATGGGCCAGTTTGAGGTGTCGATTGTAGGTGTTAGTTTTTCAGGTTTGATCATGAAATCTTGTTGGTTTTGTGGTTCTTCTGGTTCTGTATGTTTGTTGGTGTTTTTCTTCTTCTTCTTCTTCTTGCCTTCTGAGAGAGATGGGGACATGGTAATGGAAGACGACATAGCCACACAACCTTGAAATGGGTTTTGGCTGTGAACTAGGTAGGGTTTATGGAAGCGGCATGAAAGAAGGGTCTCTTCTGTTTCGTTTCAGTCTGCTTTTTATGCCTACAAATAAACAACCTCTGTGTGTGTTTTTTTGTTGAGATGAGATAAAACCCTAGTTTAGGTTTGGGCGAGTGCTACCGTGCGCAAGCGACTTAGGTCGCGTACGGTGCGCAAGTAATATAATCCGTCCGATTTCAATAGGCTATCCGTCCGATTTCAAGTTAAGAAGAGAAAGGGGTTTGGTATTAATGAAGAAGAGAAAGGAATAATGTATCATGGTGGGGTTTCCATTCACGGTGATAAGTAATTTCAAACATTAACCTGTTTCAAGTAATTTCAAAAAAACTAAAAGATGAGTTTTATGTCAATGTCACTTAAATGATTGACACATCATCATAAATTAATTAAGTGTTAAATTCATTGAGGACTAAATGTTTGAAATTTTGGACTAAAATTGCGGTGCCAAAAAAAAATAGGGGAGCAAAAATACAAATTTTTAAAAAATATGGAAATAATTAGAGGACTAAATGTTTGAGTCACTTAATCCTTTTGGTTGTTGGTTCGATTATTGGCTAATTTGTTTAAAAAAAAACCATGTCACAAGAAGACAACCTTTTAAATGAATCGAGGTAAGTCATGTGTATTTTTATCTAATTTATTGACTATTTAACTAAGGGTTAAATAAATTTTATGATAGCATCTTTGTCAATCAGAGTCATCTCTAGTTATTCTCTTTTAGCTCTAGCTTGTTATGCTGTTTGCAATGGAATTGCTACTGGTATCCTTAAATTAATATACATTAATTCTCATTCACCTAACTATGTATATTAACTTTTTTTACTAAAAATTTAAATCAAATAAAGATCCATCACATGAAACCATTTTAAAAAAGATTAAACTAGTTATATCATGCCTAAGAAAAAGTGGGGTAATTGTGAGGTAATTAATTCTTAGTCAGCATGTTCTTTATTGGAAGCAGAATGCATCATTTTAATGGGTCCTCATGTTGAAGTGGAGTTTATAGTTAGTGGCATGGTTACTAGGCATCAAAGTTTAAAAGTATAAGGATGGCAAGAGTTGAGTTAGAACTTTTATGTTTGGGAAAGCTCAAGAGCATGCCAATCTATATGTTATTTATATAGACTTGTTATGATTTTTGGATTCTATGCTAGAGATTACACTTAAGGTATTAAGGGAAAAGGAGAATCCATCAAGCTAGGGACCACTTGAACAATGAGGAACATCTAAAAGGTTAGACACATTGACTATAAAAGGTAAACCATCAGTTAAATTATTGCATTACTCACATGTGAACAAATAAGTATAAGTATTTATTCATAAAATTTCAAGGGGACCATTTCTCATACGTATACAAATAAATCAAAGCAATTGCATTACTTGAGTAAGATACATCAATTTAAATACGTAAATGATTTCTAAAATAATGAAATCATATGATACAACATAAATTGACACAAGAACAAGCAACAACATATGATGAAATGTATGATGAAACAAAAAGATGGAATAATCACAATAGAAAAGGCAAAAGCATGAAGCAGAATCAAATAAATAACATTGTTCCAAATTCCAATAATCTTTATTAGCAACCAGGAACTATCTTCAAGACAAACCGTTATTACTATATGTATAAAACTTTAGACAACGAAGACATTGCTATGCGTCCTTAGCATGTTATTATTATTTGTAACATTATCATCATCAACCCACAGAATTGGAACACCCTTCACATTTCATTAACTTGTGATAAACAATTTCCATTATTGAATTCTTTTGAAGAACATATAGTTATATAATGCAAATTCAATGACTTCAAAACCAATGTGTTATTATTGAGAATCCAACTCATGTTCTTGCACTGCCTTGCTGAACCTTGAGCAGATTTTCCTACTTACTGTTAAACCAACCTCTATCTACAAGATTTTCAAGTGACATGATCCAAAGGTTTGTTTAACAGTATGAGGATCCAAAGGTATAACAATACGCAAGAAAATGAGCTGGATGCCCTGCTGTTTAAGTAACAAAACATTCAGATTAATAACCTTTCCCCCACATCTTGTTGTTGTGTTTTGTATTTTCCTCTTGATTTAATTTCGAGAGTGAAGTGTCGGCGACGTTACTAGAGTGAGAAAATTTTGATTATAACTCGAGTCGATTCGCTTACGTGTCTTGCTTTTACTCCTATATCGGCAGTTACCGCACGTTTTGCTTGACCTAAAATAGATAATTTGATAAGCCAATGATTTTTTGTTACAAAATATCCTTACGAACATAATAAGTTGCACTTACGAACATTGATATAGTTAATCTTTTAACTAACAACTAGACTTAGACCAGCGCAACGTGAGAGTATGTTGTAAAAATTGTATAAATAAATAATAACACGGATATATTTGGCTGGTTGAAAATATAGATACAATTATACAAATAATAATACTTAATAGTGGAGTTCTAATTTATAAGATTGAATTTTCTGAAACGGTCCAATAATGATGACATTTTTTTCACTAAATTTTGATTGGAATGTGATGAGCTGTGTCATTTTATAATGTTTAGTGAGAGGTATTTGCCCTCACTGTTTGGTTATTTAATAATTATCCCATCAGAGACACAGTTAACTAAAACTAAAAATTTAGTGGTTGTGTAGATCAAATTAGTTTGAGATAAGAGAAAAGAAGTTATAGGTCTGAGTTTAAATTTGGACTAAGGATTAAAAATTAATCTATTAAACTAACTACTAACAATAGTCACTTAAGAGTTATGAATATGAATTATAATACTGTATTTTCAAAATTTTAAACCAATTCATAAGGCAAGTTGAACTACGAGGTATTATCTGGTTAATGCTTCATTCTTGCAATCTCTTATGTTTCTGACAGTTTGTTGAGAGAGGCTGTGTAATTGATTGAGACAACAAAAAGGAAAAACCTGTTCAAATCTATTAATACCAGTAGTATTTATTTATAATATGAAAATTGAAAACTTGGAATGGAAAAAGCAGCAGGATAAGTTTATTACACAATAGAAGCATATCTAAATTACAAAAAAGAACACAAGTTTATTGGAATTGCAGTGAAAATTGAAAACCTCTAGCTAAAAAAACACTTCAATGATCCAACCAGAAGGTGCAGGTGGAGCAGGATCCATGTGGAATATCTGCTCTTGGTCCAGCAAGGGAGTAATAACCGAGAAACTGATTATTAACCACATTTTGGCTGGAAGAAATCACCTCGGTATTCCAATACGGGCGTGCTGTTGACAAAAAACCGCTCCCAGGAGGGAACGATGGTCTATAACTCTGTACCCAGAGATACCTCAAAGATTTTAAACTAGATGCAGCAACAGCTATTGCCAACTCACTGAAAAATTGGCACCCTCTGATTTCCAATTTCTGAAGACTTGGACAACCTTTTGAGAAATCCAAGAGCCCTGCATCGGTTTGACCGCAATAACCAAGAAGTATCCATTTCAAGTTTACACCAAATCTTCCAATGTAATCTAGGCCTTTATCTGTCAACCCTCCTGATTTAAGATACAGTGCAAATCTTCTAAGCTTTACACAACCTTGTAGTAATTCCTTTACTCCATCGTCGAGTGGAAAATTGGGTATCACCTGTTCGTGGTCTAGCAAGGTGAGGCGAAAATCACACAGCTTTTTCAAGTGAGTACCGATATGTTCTAGCGCTTCGTTTGTGATGTTGGATACATGAACAACGATGTACTCAAGCTCTGGACAACCATTTGATATGGCCATTATTCCTATTTGGGTAACTCTGGCTTCTTCGTCTTCCCTTTGTTCACCGTCCGTTTCGATTCTTAGTCGTTTTAGCTTCGTACAATATTGACTAAGTTCGATTAATCCTCTGTTTCCAATTACATCCATTGACTGTCCATGGGGAAAATATTATTGGTTCATCATAAATATTTAAAAAGTACTCCTGGTAAAACTAGAGTAAAATAATCATTGCAAGGATTTGAAGGGTGAGAAAATTTAACTTGATAAAGCTCTAGAATTTTACCTCGAGGATTTCCAAGTTAGGGCAGCTTCGGATTAATGTACAATGGTCCTCCATATCCAGTGTTTCACCTACACAGCGAAGGTCCAACTTTTTCAATTGGGTTGTCAGTTGCGTTGCATAAGCAGGGAACATAAATGGCAATTCTTCCTTTGAAATATCTGTCAAACCCAATCGAGTTAACTTTGCTGGTAATATTACAACAGCATACTCCCCTGGATCATTTTTACCGTAGATACCTCCACAAAATTCTTCAAGAGAAGATGCAAGTCGAAAGAAGTTGTTTAGATCCAAGATTTCGCAGTTTGTAATTTTGACCGAGACCAAGTTGGGGCAGTTTCCTGCTAACAGTTCAAGGTCCTCAGTTTCGATTTTGATTTCATTTATGTAAAGCTCAGTCTTGTAAAAGTTTAATATCTCAAGAGCTTTATTGTTCAAAGCTAGCTCATGGAGCCATTCTCCATCATTTTCAATAACCAGGCTTCCCTCCATAAACAGGACTCTTAATTTCCTGTCCGAAAGAAAAATGAAGTCAGAATTTAGTAACATCAAGGTAGAATGCGATCTAGGTTGCAACATCAGATATTATGATGTCATATTTCATATTTTAAGAAGACTTACGTGCAAAATTGGCAAATACGTTTAAGTCCATCCGTGGTAAACCCAGAACAATCCTCAAGTTTAAGAGAAAAAAGACTCGCACGTCTCTGTGCAAGAATAAAAAGATCATTGTCGCTCACAATCATCCTCTTCAGGTGTATAGAGTTCAAACAATGACCATAATTTTGAATCATTCTAATCCATGGAGAAGCATACCCTCCCCAATTCTCCGGTATGAAACCAAATTTTGCCACTCTAGGTTTCCCTTTGAGCTTCAAAGACTGGAGATTTGGAAACCGTTGATCGAGTCTTCTCGGTGTGGTGGAGTAGGACATGTCAATGGTAACGTGCTTCCGTGTTGCTGAGTCTTTCTTGTACCATTCCTTACATACCCTAGAAGCCGAATCTTTGTCTTCTTGGTGAATATACGGCATGACGCAGTCGAGAAGTTCACCGGAAAGCTGACCAAATAACCTATACGATAATGCATAGATCAAATTAGATACAAGGCAAGAGCTTTCTGCAGATACATTCCAAGATTACCAGCAACATACCAACACCCCACCAAAGGTACTATAACTGATGGAAGCAAGTAAAATTTGACCATAAAAAAAATGCCTCTCGAGCAAAATGACAAGCAATTGGTTAACTCACTAACATGGCTTTTACTATGTTTGTTATCTTGGCTAAAAAGTCGGCTAATTCACAATCCAAAATCTGTCACAAGCAAGAATAATTTGAATTTCATAAGTCATGTTAGCTTCAGAGGCAAGGTGTGTTTTAGAGGGAAGGGGTGAGCCTTTCATATTCCAAACATTAGGCATTTCAGAGACATTGTACAAACATTTAGTTTAAATAACTCAAAATCATCCAACACAAAGAGCCCAACAAGAAACAAGTTAAAACTCAAGTGAAGCTAAAATCAATGTTATAGGAAACTTACATGTTTGAGTTTCACGCACAAAGAAGAAGAAGCGGTGAGCGGAGGCTGTGAATGGAGAAGCGGTGAGCCGAGGATGTGAATGGAGAAGCGGTGATCGGAGGCTGTGAATGGAGAAGCGGTGAGCAGAGGCTGTGAATGGAGAAGCGGTGAGCAGAGGCTGTGAATGGAGAAGCGGTGAGCAGAGGCTGTGAATGGAGAAGTGGTGAACGAGCAAAGGCTTTAATACAATCGAATGGGTTGCTAGCTTTCTTCTGGGTGGTGCTATTTTCGGATCTCTGGCTTATGTTTTTGCTCCTCAGGTGATTTCTTCTTACTTCAGTTTTATTGCAAGTATTTGATTCCTAACTTCTAAAAAGAGAGCCTTTGTAAGTAAGTTTATAGTTTACTAATGGAAGAGTTAGATGAGAGAGCTTTCAAAAAAGTTGAGATGCGTAAACTTGTGTCAACTCTTATGGAAAGCTCCATGTCTGTTTTATGAATGGTGTGTAAACCCATTCGATTGTATTGTTAGAGAGTAGTGGCACTGCACTTACTTAGTTTAAGTGTTCATCATCTTCTCCATTCTTAGAAATGAAATGACGCTGCACTGCACTTACTTACAACTTTGATGACTTTACTCAGATTAATTTATAGTTATGGAAACAAAAGAGAATGAGAACTGGACTGTGGACCCAATAACATTTCCTATTTTCAATTCTTGTACACTCACCTTGTGTTGGTATGTAATGTATGTATATTTTTTATGTGGATGTTAAAAATAAGAAGTGAATTAGTCTCTTAAAAAAGGAAAGGAATCTTAAACACTTTGGTGTTTTGTTTAGTGTTCACCTTCTTCTCCATTCTTAGAAATGAAATGATGCTGCACTGCACTTACAAGACACTCTATGATAGTGACCATTTTTTCTTAAATATAAACAAAATGATTCAAAAGTATAATAATTTTAATAAAATAAATATTAAAAAATATATAAATTTTAGGGTTAATTAAGTAAAGAGGGTTAATTAATAAATTTTCATCTTTGCTGAAATTGATGGGTTTGGTATTGTTCTTGGAATAATGGAAAGAAAGAAATAAAGGAGAGATTATATGAGTTTCAAGTTAAGAAGAGAAAGGGGTTTGGTATTAATGAAGAAGAGAAAGGAATAAGGTATCATGGTGGGGTTTCCATTCACGGTGATAAGTAATTTCAAACATTAATCTGTTTCAAGTAATTTCAAAAAAACTAAAAGATGAGTTTTATGTCAATGTCACTTAAATGATTGACACATCATCATAAATTAATTAAGTGTTAAATTCATTGAGGACTAAATGTTTGAAATTTTGGACTAAAATTGCGGTGCCAAAAAAAATAGGGGAGCAAAAATACAAATTTTTAAAAAATATGGAAATAATTAGAGGACTAAATGTTTGAGTCACTTAATCCTTTTGGTTGTTGGTTCGATTATTGGCTAATTTGTTTAAAAAAAAACCATGTCACAAGAAGACAACCTTTTAAATGAATCGAGGTAAGTCATGTGTATTTTTATCTAATTTATTGACTATTTAACTAAGGGTTAAATAAATTTTTTGTCCTTAAAAATATAGCAATTTTTTTTTATTTTAGTCCTCAAAAAATAAAAACCTAAAATTTTCATCCTCCCAAAACTTTGTATTTCATTTTTTGTCCCTGATGACAAGTTTATGTTCATATTTAAGTCAAAGTTATAAACATTTTATGTTTAAGATGTGTTTAAATTATGTTCATCCAATATGTCCAACTTATGTATGTCTATATTATTATGTTCAAAAAATGTCAAGAAAATATATTGAGAAAAACATACTAAAGTTATATTGAGAAAAATATATTTCATGAAATTTACAATAAAAAATTAGATTAATAGGTATGTAATGTCATGTAAAAAGTTTACAACTCTTCCATTTGCCTAATATTTGACAATTTTTAATTAAAAATAGTTATGCAGTTCTTTGTTGATAGTTTTGCATCTTTCCACAGGTCACATGTCATCAAAATTGTTGGAATCACCGAGCAAATTATGTCAGCAAAGAACTTGGTTAATCAACTAATCATTGGCATTCATTTTTGTTAATCAAGTTATCATCCGAATCCAATATGCTTATTGACTTTCAGATGGATGAGTGCTTCCTATCACACTATTAATGACCGATATAGTCGAATTCTATCAAATTGAAGTTATTTTTTTCTGCAGTACTGCAGCATGACTCTTATTTGTAGGCTAAGTTTATTCTATTCCTTGATTACCTAGAATTTTTATGATATGTGTACTCTCATAAAATGCCACTTAGGATCTCAATATATATAGTTGCTCAAATTAATCTGGTGAAACCTAAGAAAGCAAAAGGTGTTCAAAAAAGAAAGAAAATTTATAATATTTCACCAATGGATGTATACTAGTTTAAATTATGTGTTTCTTAAACTTAATTCCACCATATCCATATCAGTTGGCCAAAAGAAAAAAACACAAAAGTTTTCCTCAGATCATCTCCTCCTTCCTGCTTGAATTACCTTTCCTGCAATCAAATTTAGGCTATTAAGAATCAAAAAAATTCTAAAATATACCATGACAGTTACATCATTAGTTATTTTCTTAAACTTAAAGAATTTGGCCTTTATTAAGAAACTAATGAACCTGACTTATAAAGAAATCCAAGTTAAAGTATTGCTTCCATTCCATAAATTGTAAATTCATTGTCTACGGCAAAACTAAATTCTAAACCAAGGTGCAAGAGTCACAACAACATTACAATCTTTTTATCATATATGGGACGTGCATTCCTAAAATCCTCAAATTTTGTTACAATAACATGTCATAATATATTATCTCATACTGTCATACCATGTACTATATATCAACAAGGAACTAGCAATCCTAGATGAACACATGAGAGCAACAATTTCAAATCTAGAGAAGAAAAATATACTTATATAGAAGTAATATACAATGTTACCAGATCAGAGACAAAAAGACGAAATGAACAACAATTTTGATCGGAGACGAGCAAACAATATTGATTGGAAACAGGGAAACAACGATGATATTTTTTTTGAACAAGCCAAAATGAGATATATTACCACAGATTATACTCCCTACCACAAGGTATGCCAAAGGAGCAGAACATAATTACAACAAAATATTCGATATGCAACCGAAAAAGGTAAACACAATCAGTCAATTCCCAAACAATGAAGGGGTTGCTGCCACCATAAATGGTAACCAAAGGAAAGCAAGCATTTTTTGCTTTTAGCCACCCTAAGGAAGTAATTTGAATTTTTTCTAGAAGCTGCGTAAGTGATTTAGCATTATTATCGAAGAGTCTATGATTTCGTTCATTCCATAAAGTCCAAGCCGTGCAAAGCCAAATAAGATGTAAAAAGGAACGCCGAGGTTTGTACCGACCTGAAGAGAAGACAAACTGTGTAAAATGATCCAATATATGTTGAGGATCCACTGAATAGACACCAATCCATGTCTTAACATGCTGCCAAAGAGAGCCAAAAATGGGGCAATGAATTAGAAGATGATCTGTTGTTTCATTATGACCACATCCAGATACACACAATTGGGAGGTAGTAGGAATAATGCCGCGCCGCAATAAGTTATCCTTGGTTGGCCATCTGTTGCGGAAGAGACGCCACGCACAGATTGAAACCTTCAAAGGAACACCCTAATGCCAAACTGCCTCCGAAACTGCGTCGTAACTGTGCTCCTCCTGCCTCATGAGCATTTGATACACGCCACGAACAGTATAGCCATCACCCACATTAGGATGCCACTGCCAAACGTCTGAATTTAAATCCTGCAAGATAACGTTAGAAAGCAAAGACCTACATTCCCCCATTAACTCCTCCTCCCACGCAAACAAACGACGACGCCACCCCCACGCCCCCCCTCCAAGACCCCAACCTAGGAATGCATCTCGCCTACCGACAAATCCTGATGAACAGATAAATCAAACAACCTCCTGAACTTCTCCCTAAACGAAACCGACCCCACCCATACATCCGTCCAGAAATAGGTATTGAAGCCGTTACCAATTTTCTTCGTGATGCTCTGTTCAAACCAACTCCCGCCCTCCAACCCGATCCCCTCACGAATTGACACAATCTCCCTCCACCACACCGACCCCGTTCTCCCCCCTCCAAAAGAAGCCCCTCTCCTCACCATAACGAGAAAATAAAACCCGAAACCACAGACCCTCCCTATCCACCAGACACCTCCAACACCATTTACAACAGAGCGATATTAAACTCCTTCAACCTCCGCACCCCAAACCGCCCTACTCCTTTGTCGAACAAACAGAATTCCAATCAACCCAGACAATTTTCCTATTATCCTCACTCCCACCCCAAAAAAAAAAAGAAGTAAAATAGATTCAATAGAGGAGATGATACCTGAGGGAGCTTTGAAGAAAGAAAGGGCGTAGACATGCAGAGAAGACAGGACGGACATAAGGAGAACCAAGCGGCCACCAAACGACAAATTTCGACTCCTCCAAACAACAGTCTAGATTTGATGCGATCAATAACAGGTTCCCAAAAAACCAGGCGTCTAGCATCACCACCAATACTGAGGCCGAGATAAAGAAAAGGAATCCTCCCAATTTTACAGGACAAAACAGAAACCTTCTCCCGCAACCAGGAATCATCGATATTAATGCCAACCAACATACTTTTATGATAATTCACTTTCAGCCCAGACATAACTTCAAAAAGGAGAAGCACTGCCCGCAGAGCCCTGACATTCGCCCAACTTTTAACACCCAACAACAGCGTATCATCCGCAAATTGCAAGTGTGAAAGAACAGTAGGGTTATGTGCCCCTATTTAAATCTTAGACACGTCATGATGCCTTACAACGATGATATTGATCGGTGAAGTTCTCGATTGCGTGATGTCGCGGTGATTTTCGGAGATCAAACTATTGATTAGCGTTGACTCACTAATTTTATTTCACGACTGAACTTTTAATTTTTTAAAAGAAAAGGGGAAAAAGTTCTAAATTACCACATTTTTAAAGATTTAGGGTTCGGGGGTTAGTTACGTTTAGGGAATGTGTTAGCACCCTAAACGTTCATAGTATTCTACGAGAACCTTGTAATATCCCGCTTATGAGTATCAGTTATTAGTGTTGGAAACTTATTATGCAAGCAATGGCAATTTTGAAAATATGAAGCAATGGCATTATAGTAAATATTTTGAAATGGGAAGATTGTTAAACAAGGAAGCAAGATATTTTTCTTGCTATCTTTCTTCACTTCCTTCACTCTCTCAAATCAGCATTCTCTCCCCCTCTCCCTCTAACTCATACGCCCTCCTTCACCTTGCCATCACCCATCAAACTTCATCCAAATTCTTGTATGTTCTTGCTAGCAAGTTGGTTTGGAAAGGTAGAACAAGAGAAAGAAAAGAAGGAATAAGGAAGAAATCAAGAGAAGAGGAAGATTGGAGCAAGTAGGGCTTTTGGAACCAGAACTTAGCAAGCACCGAATTGAGGTTTAAGGTGAGCTCCACAGGGTTTTAGAACCCGTTTTGAGTAAGTTTAAGTGATTATAGTATTTGGAGCAAGTTTGAAATTCTATAGCCCTAATCCCCTTTTACTAGTAATTCCTTAATCAATCTTGTTATGACTATCAATATGCATTAGAAATTCATCCTATAAGCTGTTATGATGCCTGGGAATGATTGGATAAGCCAAAAATGGTGAAATCACGTTTTGGAACAGTTGCAATTCGGCCACCGAATGCTCAAATTCGGCCACCGAATTTGACAGCACAAACTTCATTTTTGATTCGGCAGAAATCGGCCACCGAACCCACCCATTCGGCCACCGAATTTTAGAAATTTTAGAGTATGTATAGACCAATATAAGATGAGTATAGGTACAATATTGAGAGAAGGAATACTCAAATCTATAAGTTAGCATTAAGTGATTAAAGAGCTAGTTAGGATTGATTAGAATAATGAGGATAAGTTCATATGTTAATTATTGGGAGAATGTACTCCCTAAGTGATGCATTTTATGTGTCAATTATAGTAGAGAATAGAAGCACTTACAAGTACATAAGACGAGAACGATAAGCCTATGGCTATAGGATCAATGTCAAGTATTAGAAGATTTATCCCTTTAGGGAATGATATAGATTAATATGATCCATTTCAAAGAATTATTAAGATATTAAGTCGTGGCCTTCGTCGTTCACGCTAGTGGAACACGAACGGTCCATGTAAAAGTAAAGATTATTATGGAAGAATATTAAGTCGTGACTTTCGTCGTTCACGCTAGTGGGACACGAAAGGTTCATGCATAAGTTAAAACTTTTAATGAAAGGATATTAATTCGCGTCTCTCGTCGTTCACGCTAGTGGGACACGGGAGGTATACGCGTAAGTTAAGATTATTAATTAAGTCGTGTCTTCTGCTGTTCACGCTAGTGGGACACAGGAGGTTCACGCTAGTGGGACGTGTTATTCCGCAAGGATGACCGCACGACGACAAGAGGAGTCCGGTGTTAGCCTGATATGATAGGAATTTTCACCGGTAGAGGGGAGATGTACTTCGGGGTTACTCCACCCGGATGCACTCCGTAAAATGAACCAAGATAATTATTGTTTGTTCAACGCTGACTTACTAACTTTATAATTAAGAATGATGTATATTAATACTATGAAATTATTATGAAAATATGATGAGTAGTCAGCAGAGAAAGAAAGTGATCATAGGATGTCCCCAGATCACTAAGTTTATAGTTAGAATATGATAAGACATGATAAAGACAAGTAGCGATCCTAAGTTTCCCCCTTGATCGCGAATTATGTAGAGAATGACGGCGATCGTAGGTATCCCCAAGATCGCTAAGAGTAGGCACGGCGACCCTAGGTTTTCCCCGTGGTTTCCAACAGTAGGTTGGGCTGGAGCTCACTGAGACGTAATGTCTCACCCCAATCCTTCTGGTGCAGGTTACAGGTTAGCGAGAGATTTTCAAATGAAGTTCTTCAGGAAGACGCTGGATGGAGTGCAGTTGCTCGTCATGGTCAAGCTCAGAAGTTCATCAGCATATGTTTAAGTATTTGTATATGATTTTGGATAAATGTATAAACGAGCTACTTGTACCCCTTTCAGTTGTATTGTATGTATTATTGTTATTATTATTGAAAATTTTAATGTACCCAGTATCAGATTAATACACATGCTAAATATTCTAGATAATTTGGTATGGGTGTTACAAACCTCTTGATTTTATTTATTTATTTTGGCTATAACTTGCTTATATATTTTTTTAAAAGAAAAGAAGGAATTAGAGTAGTGAGAAAAAATTGTTTATTTTTTATTTTTTATGATTTGGAAGGACAAGGTCCTTTGCCTACGTACCCGTGAGGGATCAAAACCTCGTAGTTCGGGGTAAAAATGCCGATTGATTTGTTTTTGTATTTTTTAGTTTTTTGAAAAGGTTTTGAAGATAAAAATAAAGCCAAGTGGCAAAAAATGAGATTGGTTTGTATTTTTTATTTTTTGGAAAATGATTTAAATGTAATTAAAATGGATTAATGATTTTTTTTAAGAAAGTGAAAGAAAAAAAGGGGCACTTGATTGAAAATCAAGATTTATTTATGAAAAGATTTTTTTTTTTTTATGAATTCTGACTTATTTGCATGTTTTTGTTGTTTTTTTTTTAATAATTAGCTAAGACGAAAAGAACATAACCAAAAAGATAAACGCGAGTAATTTCCGTGGTGACGTTGGATTACCACGAAATCCTTTCGAAAATAAACTAACCTAATATTTTTGTATTTTTGTTTCTGACATAAAGCGGAATAAATAAAAGTGAGTGTCGGTGCGATATTCTCATTTATATTTACATTGTTCCTAAGTACATTCTAATAAAATAAAATAAAATGACGAGATGATAAACAAAAAAACAAAATTACAAATGCATTAAAATAAATATACTAAGAATAAATAAAGAAAAAAAATGCATGAAATGCGAGACGGTAAACAAATATGTTGCAAGAAATAAAAATGCATGGGGTGCTAAAATATAAAAGCATTAAAGTAAATAAAGTAAATAAAGTAAATAAATGCGTAATAATAAACTAAAAAAATTAAAAAAGAACTACAAGATTAAGAAAATAAAAAATGAAAAAAAAAATGAAGAAAATGCAAAATGATAAAAAAAAAGTAAGATAACATGCATGAAGAATAAATAAAGGATGAGAAATAAAATAAAAAAGGAAATGTAAGGAAAAGAAATAAAACAAAGAAATAAAAATAATAGGAAAAAGGTGGGTGCAGCAGCAGGGAAGGGGGTGCCAAGAGAGACCAGACAGAAGAGAGGGAGAAAGGCAGCTGGGCCATGTTAATCCCATTGGGCTGAAGGGAAAGAAAAAACCAGACCGGTTCGGTTCAAGAGAACCGAACCGGTTTAGTGTCTATAAATACCAATGGGCCGGTTTTGTTTTCATTTTTTTTAGTTTCTTTCTCCCTCTTCCTCTCCTTCTCCCCTTCTATCCTCTCTTCTTCTCCGGCCGCAGAACAAACTTCCGGCGCGGTGGCTGCCGGCCTAAACGTAGGCGCCGCCGCGCCGGAGCAAGAAAACTTCCCCTTTTTTAAAACTTTTTACATTTTTGAAAATCCATTTTTCTCTAGATTCCGAAAATCGACCTGAAATTTTCAAAAAAAACCTTACACGGCTCTAGATCTAAGTTTAAAACTTTTTGAATCTACCTTTTTGAAAAAAAAATGCGTTTGGTTTTGGCTTGGGTACTGATTGTGGTTTGTGTCGGTTCGTGCTAGGTATTTGATTTGAGTTTTGGGTGATTAAGTAGTGGTTAGGGGTATAGTGGCCGCGTGTGGTGGTGTATGTGGGGTGGTTGTTTATGATTTTTGTGAAAAGGAGAGTTTGGGGTTTTGTGATGGGTTTTCGGGTTTGTGTAGGGTTTGTGGTTGTGATGGGTTTTCGAATTTGTGTAGGGTTTATGTGGTTGGGTTTTGTTGTTGATTCGTGTGGAGGTGGTTTTAGGTTTGAGGGAGGTTTGTTTGTGTGGATACGGTTTTGGGTTGAGTGAGGTTGGGGTGGATTATTGCCATATGGTTTTGTGTTGCGGTTGATGGTTTTGTTTCAGTCGATTGTGGCTGGCTTGGTTTTGTGGTTGGCCGTATGTGGTGATTGGTTTTGTGGTTGGCCGTATGTGGTGATGATTCTGGTTCTGATGACAATTGTTTTTTTTGGATTTTTGTGTTTTTTCTACTGATTGAGTTTTTTGGATTTTGATTACCGATGGAATTGGCTTCTCTGTGCTGATTGAATTTTTGGGATTCTTGTTTCGGTTGCTGATATCCTTTTCTTGTTCTGTTGCACAACTTTTATTCATGCCATGTTGGTTAATGCCATTAAAAATCATTGATGGACAATAAAAATAAACAGGCAACCAAGGACCAATAATACAACCATTAAAATGGCCATCAAGACTCATCAAAACATCAGTCAAACCTTTTTTTTGAAAATGAAATAATAAAAATAAGAATAAATCCGAAAATAAAAATGTTAAAAATAAAAAGGATAATGAAAAAAATAAAATAATATGATAATAATAAAAAAGAAATAATAAAAGATAAAAAATAATAATAAAAAATTGTCGCCTTCGGAACCATAAATGAGGTATTTTAAAATACCTCTCTGCCGAAATTTCGTCTGAAACGACGAAAAAATTCCGAACCAAAGGACGAGTAAAAAAAGAATTTTAGGTCAAAAATTGGGGTATGAAACGTGATACGCTACATCTACAACCCGGAAGACAGAGCAGCAATCGAGTGTGTTTCTCGATTGCATCTTTGTCTTTAGGTCGTGGATGTAAGGCATCATGTAGTCGAGAACTTCATCGGAAAGTCTGGCATTGATTCCTTTGACACGGCATTCATCTATTAAGCATCTATGCATGAACTTTGACCTTCTTCAAGAGATCAAAGTGATTAAGTTTAGAATTGTGACCTTCTTCGGCCTCCCAAGTGGAATACGTTCAAACTCTTGAAGAAGGTTCCTGCACCTTTGTAGCTCATTTGACGGTCATTTAAACATGTGTTGTTCCCTTTAAACATGAGTTTGTTTTTGAAGATGTTTGAGGAGGTGGAAAGGAATAACAATGAGTGAAACTATAAGAAGAGAATAGCATGTGCTTTTAAAGGGAAGGAAGGTGGTGATAAGGTTCAAAGACTAAAGCACGGTGATTCCCTACAACGTTTCTGTTTCTTTTTCTTTTTTCTTTTTTAAAAGTAACTAGTCGAGATACCCGTGCTACAGCACGGGTAGCACGGCGCAAGCACCGCGAAATGACGATTTTGATAAAGGCTTGCAATATTGAAATTATTTATTATGACATTGTTAAAATTGCATTTAGAAAATTTAAATATATAGTTGAAAATAAAAAAATACATATTAGAACTTAATAATACAAACTTTACACCTCAAGTAGTGCTTCCATTAACTTAGTAGAATGTAATAATACAAACTTGACATAACAATCTAAGATTAAAGGACTAAATATTCAACCAATAAACATTAAAGAAAATGACAGGAACTGAAAGAACAATGACTGCATTACGACACACACATGACATAAACTTAGACTAAAATAAGAAATCTTAAATCTTCCATACTTTGATCACATTTGATCTTGCCATGTTGACAAAGGTAAACCTCAAATAATCACCTTCTTTAAATCCATTTAAACGACAGAACAATTGTCATTCCGTTCCAAACTTGGTACTTCATCTTTACTGAGATATCATGTATACACCTGTGGGGCAGGGGTACAACTTAGTGTTCTCTGTCCATCTACAAACTTCTTCATGACTTTGCATTCAACTTCACTTTCCTCTGCTCCATACAAAATAACTGAATTGTATCTTGTTGATCGAAGTCACCAAGTCCCTTATTGAAGGTCTGCAAAATAAATATTTTAATATTAAGTAAATGATAAAGCGCTAATATTAATTAATAATCCTGAATTAATATATTGAGGAAGTTAACAGTTGCAATCCAGTTGCCATATAGTGGGTTAGAACAACATCAAAAAAATCATAGTTTCCGTCGCTTAGCCGATAAGTGTGTTGAGATGGCAGCTTAGATAAGTCCATAGCTTCCCCATAGTAAACATTGATGTAGAAAAGATTATTTCCAAGATAAGTGAATAACATCATTCTATTTCCCTCAATTTGAAACACATGTCGCACATGATCCCAACCATCAGTTAGAAGAGGATGATCACGGTGTTGGTTAAACTTAACAGTGGTCCTGTTGTTGTTGCCATCTACCAGTGTAAATTCTGCTCCAAGTTCATTATAAAATTCTTGCACAAAACTGCATGGTATTTCTCCCCATGGCTTTTGAGAATGCAAATAACAGAAATATAATTAATGGCCAAAACAATAAATATAACAAGATTTTGAAAAATTGAAATCATATATCAAACTAAAACTTATGTAGAGCAAGTTTATGATACATAATGTAATTCAATATTTATTATTGTCATCACCCAGAAATCCGTGTTAACTAATAATAAACTTAACAATTTATAAATTAAATTAGGTACCAAGTAACGAAAAATATTTCGAAAATTCAGTACTTTGAATTTTCTTTTATAGAGTTCATCGTTATGAACAATATGAACAGTAGAGTCAATTTAAAGAGAGATCAAAACCAAGTATGTTATATTTAAAGGACAAGAAATGTAGGAACTAAATCTAATCAAAACTAGACTTGGCATGCTACAATCATTTTTACTCCCTAAGTCCTAACAAATTGACACTGTAATGCAAAATGATTTATGCATGACACACAAAATGCATGGAATCCTGTAATGTTTCAGCCAGGGGCGGACCTGGAATTCCAATATCAGTGGGGCAATATTTTTCTTGTCAAATGATTAAATAATACAAAATTTAATAAGAAGTTATATGAAAAATGATTGTAGCAATACATCATATCTATAAAATAAGGAATGTACTCAATTCAGTACTCTATAAAATAAGGAAGAACAGTTTGGTAGCACTGTAAATTGATTAAGTTGACGCAGTTAGATAAGGCAATGTAGTTAGACTTAACTAGTAGTAACTAAATCTTTTAACGGAAAAATTATCTCTGGACTTATAATATCACTCTAGCAAGAATGTGCAATGAGATAAAAATAAACAAATTCTTGAAGGAAAAACCCATTACCTGACACAAAGACTCACTAAGCAAAGAGCATGCATGATTAATCAAGATATTCCCATGAAATCTGTAAGACTAAATCAACAAACGGTTTATTAAAGAACTAATAGTGTGAATTACCCACAAATTCAGAGTTTCACTTCAGTAGATGGATAATAGTGTGCCCTAATTAACTACAAATTTCATTTCAGCAGAGAAAGAAGACAATACAGGATAAATTCCAATTCCAATTCCAATTCTAATTCCAGCAGTAAAAGACAATACATGATAAATTCCAATTCCAATTCCAATTCTAATTCTAATTTTAGTAAAATTTCAAGCAAGTAAAGGTGTAAAACGCGTGTGCTGTGTAAAAGAAGAAGAAGAAGAAGAAGAAGAAGAAGAAGAAGAAGAAGAAGAAGAAGAAGAAGAAGAAGAAGAAGAAGAAGAGGAGAGGAGATGGTGGAGAGGTGGACTGACCTGACCTGTGACCGGCGGCGGCGGAGAGAGGAGATGGTGGTACTGGTGGTGGACGAAACGCGTGCTGAAGGAAGGAGGAAGGAAAGCGTGTGCTGTCTGCTGCTACTACTAACTGGGTTGTGTTGTGTGTTGGGCTGGGCTAGTAGTGGGCTTATTAAAAAAAATAAAAAAATTAGGACCTGGGCTGGTGTGGCACTTGCCACAGCAGGCCCAGTCCAGGTCCGCCCCTGGTTTCAGCATACATCATGCAGCAAAATGAGACAGCAATACGACTCGCATCCCAAAATTGAGATTGAATCCGAGGCTTTAGGGATAGTTATTCTTTCAGAAGTTGCTTACGATGCAGCAAACAGAACATGCAGCTGGATTTTCATATTGATCACTGAAACAGGACAAGCAGGACTATTTCATAATGGACACAACTATGAAGATTAAGTGTTGGTTACCATCAGGTTCTATCTCACTATGAAGATTAAGTGTTGGACACAACTATGAGTCCTCAGTTTACAAATATTGTACTCAAGGGCAACAGTTAGACTGAACAAATTAAGGAAATAAGTATAGCAACTAAGCAGATGGTAGCAGCAATTAAGATCATGACTTCTTTAGCAATAAAAATTTTCAATCCACACACCATATTTAAGTTTAATTTTTATGTGAAAGTCAATTTGAACAATCAATATTGAAAAGAATGGTACACATATAGAGTTCATCGCTACTTATTATGTCTAGCATGCCTTTGGAAAATATTTGTGTTCTAAAGCCATTATGTATATAGCAAATATGTGAGGAGTTAAGAAGAAATGAACTTACTTCATTCAAGATGTGAGCAGTTAGAAAACTGGGCATAAACGTAATTGTGCGAGAAATGGGATTTAAATATTGAGGCAAGGCTTTGTTCTTTCATTTTTTCCTCTTCTCCTCTCTCTCTACAAAGCTGAAAACTTCTCTCTCTCCCACTAAGGCTCACGCCACCCTCTCCTTGCCACCCTCCATCAATTTTCCTTCCAAAAACTCTTGGGTCACAAGCAAGCTAGCTTTGGGAGACTTAGAACAAGAGGAAGCTAAGGAAGAATCAAGGAAGGAAAGAAGATTGAAGCTAGGGATGGACAAGCTTGGCAAAGGATCAGAATCACAACAATTGCTAGGTGAGCTCCCTAGGGTTTTAGAACCCACTTTAAGTGAGTTTGGGTGTGAATTATGTTTTGAGCAAAGTTTAGAAAGTTTTGTGCCCTAATCCCTACACTTGCTAATTCCTTGTTCAATCATGTTTTTAACTGTCAATTTCCAATAGAAAATCATTCCTAACAACATTGGGATGCTTGGGTAAGTTGGATTGAGCTAAAATGGTGAAAAATACGATTTTAAGCAATTTCTGAACTGTCAAGCTCGCTACAGCGAGCAGACCATTTCTGATTCTGGTCTTGGTCGTTATAGCCACGGATCCATCGCTACAACGCGCTCACCAGAAATAGCTTGGTCAACTAGGCTGTTTCGGGTGATCTGACGCGTCTGTACGAGGTTTTTCACTACCGTTTTCTCCAAAAACTTTAAGGAACTAAAGAACACCATTTTAACTCGTCCAAAACGCTTCCAAATGGATGAGATCTTGAAGGAGGAAGGAATATGCAATGTATGGGAAATGCTAGATTAAAGGGTAGACGAACGGGAAATGATTATAAGTGGGATAGTAAGCCCTAAGTATGACATATGGTAATGATATGTCTAGATCCTTTGATAGGATAGCAAGATGAATGTACTCAATTAAGAGTACGAAAGTACAAAGAATGTTTCAACATTCAAAGCTTCAGATAAGCTTAAGGGGTTCATTTTCCCAACATGATTAAGTGGCTTATGAGAACGATAAGCTTAGAACCTTATATTATAAGTTAAGTATCACATGATTAATTACGTGATGAATGCATCAGATATGCATAGGTTCAGAATGATGTATCAAATATACACATGAAAAGTTAAGAATTATATTATAAAGATTATACGTGTTCAGCAGACTCCGGATTATGCCGGATGGGATTTCTCTGAAAGGGCTATCCACACGTAAGTTTTAAAGATTATGTTAACGTGTTCATCAGACTTCAGATTATGCCGGATGAGACTTCTCCGAGAGGGTTGTCCACACGTATGTTAAAGATGTAAACATGTCCAGCAGGCTCCGGATTATGCCGGATGAGACTTCTCTGAGAGGGTTGTCCACATGTAAGGTTTAAGTTATGTCCAGCAGGCTCCGGATTATGTCGGATGGGACTTCTCCAAGAGGGTTGTCCACATAACGATAAGAGGAGTCTGGTGATTAGCCTCAGATAGGAATTTTCACCGGTTATCAGGGGAATGTGCTCCGGGGTTACTCCACTAGGGGGCATTCCGTAAAATGAACTCAGATAATTATTGTATGTTCAACGCTAACTTTCTAACTTTATGTTAAAGTAAGATATATATGTATTTAATACATGAGTTTATGACAAAGTAGTCATCAGATAACAGTTATCAGAAAGTGATCATAGGATGTCCCCAGATCACTAAGTATGAGATTATGATATGTTATGAATGATAGAGTTATGCAGTGATCCTAGTTTTCCCCTTGATCACTAAGTTAACAGGAAGTAGTCTAGTTTTACGACTACACAAGATAGCAGGAACATGCAGGTTTAATCCCTTATAGGAACAGTTTAAGGTTTGGCGATCATAGGTATCCCCAACAGGGTAGGCATGGCGACCCTAGGTTCCCTGTGGTTGCCAACAGTAGGTTGGGGTGGAGCTCACTGAGACATTACATCTCATCCCAATCCTTCTGGTGCAGGTTTACATGTAAGCAGATGTTCATGAAGAAGTTCTTCAGGAAGACACTGGATGGAGTGTAGTTGCTCGTCATGTACCAGCTCAGGAGTTTATCAGACTTTGTATAAGTATTTTAGTGGTACTTGATTATTGTATAAACGAGTGAATCTGTATTCATTCGGTTATTGTATATTATTATTGAAAAATCTGATGTATCCAGTATCAGTTAATGCACATTGTAGTACCCCAATTTTGTCCTAAGCCTTTTAAAACAAAAAAAATCAAAAAAAATCAAAGAGGGAGAAAAAGTCAAAGTCAACAAAAGTCAACAGAAAAGTCAACATTTCAAAAATGATGACTTCGCACTGCGAAGCTCACTTCGCACTGCGAAGTCTGCGATTTTTCTACAGATTTCTGGTGTTTTTGATTTAATTCCAGATTTTGTTGCATATCATTTCCATATTTATTTTAATCAGCATTCATGGCTATTTGGGCCAAGCAAAACCTGAAATGAGAGACTTGCCATTAATGCCAAGGTTGGAAGCTTTTTCTTCCAACCTAGCATGTGACAAGCAAGTGGGCTTGCCCTTGGGCAGCTCTTGTCCCTCCCAAGTGACCTGTTAACCACCCCAAGGTTGCCAACCACCTGCTTGATGACTTTCCTCCTACTTGCTTCCCCCAAAACCAGTCAAACCAGCTGGATTTTTCACTTGAAAAAGCCATGAGTGCCTACCCTGTTTTGCAACAGCTTTTCACCCTCTCACACCAGCCAATTATAGCCTTTTGCATCCCCCAATCTCTGCACATCACAGTGCACGTTTTTATTGATCAACCATTGAGATTGCAAGGATTGATCCCCAAGCTTGGCCAATGGCAATCCAGCCCTATTTCATCATCATTGCTATCCAAAAACCTTTGAATTTGTGGCTGAAATCAGGCTGAGTCTTGACCCTTGGCACAAGGCAAGGTTACCTCTATCCATTAGCATTTAATGCAAAGGGATTCAGCCTGATCCTAGCCCACAAATCAGCTGGATTTTGGGGATTTCTAATGATGAAATTGATTTGGTTTTGGCCTATAAATAGAGATGCAAGGCAAAGGAAAAGAAGAGAGTAATACAGCATTCTAAGAGCATTATACACACAAAGAAACACTACTCAAACAACCAGAAAACCAGCCAAAACACCAGCAAAAAACCAATCAAACACAAAGCATTACAAAGTTCAAAAATCGTCACCAACATTCAAACCTTTTGCAAGAACTTCCAACCAATTCAAATCCATTGCAGCTGGAGCTTTGCTAGGGATTTCTGTAAGTTTCCAAGTACTAATCTTGCATTTACAATTGTGTTTGCATCTTAATTTTGGTCCAAAACCTTTTGGTTCTAAAAAACCCCTTTTGAATTTCAAAGAAATACCAAGGTTTTCAAGACACCAAAACTGATTTGTCCAAACCTTTTCATCCCAAAAACTCAAAGTTTTTCACCCTCCTAAAAGGTCCTGAGTGTGTTCAGAAGTTGTTTCTGAACAAAAGTTCAGAAACAGCTTCTGAACTCAAAAATTCGCATTGTTCGCAGTGCGAAGCCATGGTCGCAGTGCGACCATGACAGAACTCAGAATCTGAGTTTAGGTGCCCAAATGGCCAATTTTTGAGGTTCTAGACCAAGAGCTCAGAACCTAGGAGTTTTAAAACTCATGTTTTTCAAACCAGTTCAAGGATTTTGCATAATATTGGAAAATTCGCAAGTTCGGGTGACATTTTGTGGATAACTTGTAAAACAAGTTATGTTCCCAATCTTTCAAAACAGCATGAACAAACCAGCTGTGTTCATCATTTTCAATTCAAACTTGAACAATAAACATTGTTCATGATTTTTCAAACTCAAACGTGAACATACGCCAAATTTGTTCGCTTTTCAAAACAATTCGCGAAATGAACCGAACTTGTGCGTTTTCTAACGATTTGCTAAAATCCCTTCATTTTGAGTTTTCAAACCAAATGTTTTGATATACTTTGGGATTTCTAAAAGAATTCTACCCAAAAACTTGAATGAAAAAGGGATGGTGTGACGTATGTCTCTCCATTGCCCCGATTGTACGAATGCGTGACGTATGTCTCGTCGTTCGGACAATCGTCATTCCATTTTCAACATATCCAACCATAACCAAACCAAAATCTTGGCCCCTTGTGGTCAATCCGAACCTTTTGGTCCCCCGTGGCCACTAGATTCGATCCCTCGACTTGTTTAAGTCACTCGGTCAATGTTCGACTCGTCCGAGTCCATTGTACCCGTTCTTGATCCCAGTGGATCAATCGAACCATCGCCCGACTCGTTGGAGTCCCCTCGGTCAATGATTGACTTGTTTGAGTCCATTGCGCCTCTTTTGGTCCCATAGCGACCAACTCGACCTTTTTACCCAACGGATGTACCTTTTAACAATTCTAGCACGATTCGTAAACAAACGCTTAATAAGTCTCCCAAGCGCGAGCATACAAGCTACGTTGAATTGCTAGAATTCGGTTAAAACATCGTCCATTTAAAATTAACCAACACATGTACGTTTTCTACCAAAGAACTACGTACGCTTTGAGTTCTCCGACTACCGGGAGATACGTAGGAGCAAGATCGACATCTTGTCAAGCGCAATAATAAAAACTTTTCTTTTTTTTCTCTTTCGTTTGTTTTTATCTCTTTTCCCCCTTTTTTAGTATATTTTCTTTTGACATAGATAAGCATGTGCGCAAAACATTTAAAAACAATTTAAGCTTTAGCCAAATAGAAGGTTCCCGTTGAGTACAACGGACGTGAGGGGTGCTAATACCTTCCCCTTGCGTAACCGACTCCCGAACCCGACAATGGTTGCGATGACCAATCCTTTTCCTCATCGTCAAGGGTTTTATTATCGTTTCCCTTTCAAACAAAAAACTTAAGGGTTTATCAACGTTCCCTTTACACAAAAACTTTGGTGGCGACTTCACAAAGGCCCTCCGAGCGTTTACGAACGACCTCGGAGGATTTGCGCGTCTTTTTCTCAGGAAAAAAACGAGGTGCGCACACACATGCTAATATTCTAGATTAAATTAGTATGGGTGTTACAATTGGTATCAGAGCAGGTCGATTCAGACCGGGCCATGGGTCATTAAAGATTCAATGAACGAAGTGGGACCATTGAGTTTCAGATATTGTTCTAAAGGTCACATCTAGTCGAGCCTGATCAACTCAGTCTAGTATATGACAGTTAGGACAAATGTCTGAGAGCTAAATGGGCCAAGGAGGAATGAAGTGTACGAAGAACGGTGATTAAGATGTCATATTTATAAGACAGGAATTGGCGAAGAAGTATTCAATGTCGAATGGTGGTCATCAAGCCGTATAGTAACAGAGCCTGTTAATGGCAGAGTTTCAGGAATATTAGAGATATTTAAGAATAAGGTGAAGTACCTTAAAACAGATGGACGCGTGATTGAGAGATGTCTCGTCTGAGGAGACATAAGAAGTAAGGAATTATGGGATTTTAATATCCAGCAGTTAAGAGACTTATTTATGGATTAAGCGAATTATTGGACAGATGAAGCATATTACCTTCCTTTATTATGAATCATCAAGATGCTTTGTATGAGAAACACAAGCTTAGCGATAAGTGAAGGAGACCCCTGGTAAGGGCATGAAGTAAAGATTGTATCGTATGTTGTTGGATTATAGTAGACCGGTTTTGAGGAATTAGCCAAGAACTTTTGTGAGGTTGTGATTATTGTTAAGGAGTTCCATATTTTCATTTGATGGGTTCTTTACACAAGTATTCTGGAAAGCCGACAGAGATCACCTATGTTGGTATGCTTTCAAACGTGGTAGAATATACAGACCTTGGATTGTTCGAAACCATATGAAGAAGGCAACGGTCGAGAAGACCTATGGAGAATTATTCAGATAATAAGATTAAATTTGAATTGTGGATACAATAACAAGTTACTGGAGGGATCCAATAGAAAGTGATAAGTGTTGAAGTTTAAGATCAATTAATCAGGTACTCGAAGAGACGTAACCAATGTTTGGGCTTACAGGAGAGCCGGTAAGAGTTTGCATCTATTTCAGACGGATTGTTTCCGGAGAAACTCGAGGAGTAACCTAAGAGATATGGTAAAGTTATGGGGACCTAAGTTGTCTCGGAAAAAACTATGAGTATGACATCCTTACGAATAAGAATAGAAACGAGACGAGAGCCACCAGTGAGTTCAGTATACGAAAGATGTGAATCTCCAGAAACCATAAGTTGTTTTGGAAGTTGCCACAAGTGAACAATGTGTGAACTTAAGTTGCTTCAGGTATGCTTTTTGTAGGGTGTCTGTAATGTTTAAATGATTATACATGTTGAGCTGACCATGAGATGGTTACAGAATTCAGAATATGGAGAATAAGCGAGAATCAGTGTATAAGCTGTTTTGACAGAATCACTGTTTAGCTCGTAAATGTTGCTAAAAACTGCTTACAGGTTTTGGCGTAATTTCGCGAAAAAAAAAATATATTGTTCATGTTCGAAAGGAAAACACATAGTCAGGAGATGACCAATCAGTAAGTTAAGCAGGTGGTTTAAGCCACAAGAGAATCAACAAACGTAAGATGGTTCTATTATGATAGCTACGAGTCATTAAGTAAAAAGATTGGTCAAAGAGATTTAATTTGGTAATAGTGATGCATTACTTCTATCCCAAGGTGAATTGTTTTAAATCAGAGTTGCGCAGCGGAGAAGTAATCCAAGGATGGGTTAACGAACAATTCTAAGCTGAAGCTTAGAGAACAAGAATGCATGTGAGGTCCTTGTCAGATGAACTACATGAAGGTATTAAGGGTCCAGTTCTTGCAACGCAGAATAGTAGTAAGCAGTGATGTCTCGAACTTATCATAAGTTCTAACAGGAAATTTTAAAGGTTAAGCCGAGGAATACTTCAAACCTCGAAGCTCATGAGGAATGGAAATCGAAGCAGTTTAAGAGTATGTGGTAAGAAATAAGAAGGATATGTTCCTACTACGTTAGGTCTTAAGTGAATGAAGTCACAGTTAGTAAAGTAATTTAGCTATTTTAGCTCCATAGCTTCAGGTGGACTTGAAGAGTAAGTTTAGCCAAAAGAGAATTATGCATGAGGCAACAACAGTATAGGTTGCACTTGCAAGAGGATGTTTTTGAATTTGAAGCATTGATCAGAAACGACAATGCAGTGGCAAATGAGTTTATTTCATGTTGTACCCACGTTATGTCAACATGTCACATGTACCAGGCTATGTTTTATGATGCATACTTATCAGGCAATGTTTATGCTACTCAGACAGTAGTGTGACATACTTTTCAGTCATGTGACATGTATCAGTAATCGTGGTACAACACTAGTATCAGATATTACCAGGATTTATACATATTATGTATAAATATATATATATATATATATATATATATATATATATATATATATATGTTGACAAGTCGTGGCACAGGTATGCTTTAGATTTATTCTGGATAGGTCAGCTCATTAGGGAACCTACATGACGACTCACATATGTATATATGTTCAGATAAGATTGTGTACCAGGTATGTTGATACCGAACAGTTAAGGAGTTAGGAAATTCTTGAACTTAATGTTCACCAGTAGAGGAAGAAGAACTTTTTATGCAGATCAAAAGTCACTTGTAGTCTACAGTTAAGAGCTACGTAAGTTCAGGTTATGAATAAAGGATTGAGAGATTAAGTGTGCTATTTTGGTAGCAATCAGAGTAAAGTTTTCTTTTGGAAAACAAGGAGTGTCTTGGAATGATGTGAGTTAAGTTGTAGACGGGTTTCATGAGACCAGTTTTACTCACCCAGTTACGATCAGGGTATATCTTGAATGATGCCAGATTGTCAGAATCCTAGCAAGGAGGAAATTCCCAAATTCCAGAAATACGCGTTGTCGTCAATTAGTTAAGGCGGACATGAGTAGCCTATAAGATTTCTCGAGCCTTAAGGATTTCCGCAGTGGGAACGGAAGTAATGCTTACAGTTGTGATGAGTGTTACACCAGGATGTCAGAAAGAAAGGAGCAGGTACCATAAATGATGCCTCCTCCTTGTATCGGATAGTGGAGGTAGTTGCAGTAGTCTTTACTTCCAGTTGAGAATACTCAATATCAGGTGCTTTTCAGTGTAAGGATAATTCTATTTAAGGAATGTTACAATGGTAACTGTAAGATGCTGTCTTACGAGGCAAAAGTCAAAGACAAGAATCCATTGAAATTAAACTGTAATGTAATAAATCTCTCGAAAAGTTGGAATATTTGAGGGAGATAAGATCGACCCGATGTCGTCAGGATAAGATTATTCAGTAAGGGTATCCGCAGTTTAGTAACTTTAAGTTGGATTTGTAAGAAGTATGTTGTACAAGCGACATAGTCAAGTGACTCAGGTATTGCTTCAGACAACCACACGCCCTATTATGTAAGAATTACGTAATGTGCATCAGGCCTTTCCATTAGGGAAGAGACTGTCAAATATATTTGACTTACAGAGGTGGAAACCATGACTATAGAACAGTTTTAACCAGTCAGGTTTAATCGAGGTGTATAAGTAATCTATATGTCAGGCCCTAGAGTAGCCATGGAATCCTGTTAGGCAAGTTGAATTGGAAAATTGGCTAGTGGAGAAAGAGATCGAAAGGATCCATTCATTCATGATCTCAGGAGAATTTTAAATTTTGAGGACGAAATTTCTTTAAGGGGGTAGAGTGTAATATCCCGCTTAGACGTAACTTTTATCCGTATCATATAAGTTCGAGTGGGCAAGGGCATAAACGTAATTGTGCGAGAAAGGGGATTTAAATATTGAGGCAAGGATTTGTTCTTTCATTTTTTCCTCTTCTCCTCTCTCTCTACAAAGCTGAAAACTTCTCTCTCTCTCTCTCTCTCCCACTAAGGCTCACGCCACCCTCTCCTTGCCACCCTCCATCAATTTTCCTTCCAAAAACTCTTGGGTCACAACCAAGCTAGCTTTGGGAGACTTAGAACAAGAGGAATCTAAGGAAGGAAAGTAGATTGAAGCTAGAGATGGACAAGCTTGGCAAAGGATCAAAATCACAACAATTGCTAGGTGAGCTCCCTAGGGTTTTAGAACCCACTTTGAGTGAGTTTGGGTGTGATTTATGTTTTGAGCAAAGTTTATAAAGTTTTGTGCCCTAATCCCTACACTTGCTAATTCCTTGTTCAATCATGTTTTTAACTGTCAATTTCCAATAGAAAATCATTCCTAACATCATTGGGATGCTTGGGTAAGTTGGATTGAGCTAAAATGGTGAAAAATACGATTTTTAAGCAATTTCTGAAATGTCAAGCTCGCTACAGCGAGCTGGAGCTCGCTGCAGCGAGCAGACCATTTCTGATTCTGGTCCTGGTCGTTATAGCCACGGATCCATCGCTACAGCGCGCTCACCAGAAACAGCTTGGTCAGCTAGGCTGTTTTGGGTGATCTGACGCGTCTGTACGAGGTTTTTCACTACCGTTTTCTCCAAAAACTTTAAGGAACTAAAGAACACCACGTTAACTCATCCAAAAAGCTTCCAAATGGATGAGATCTTGAAGGAGAAAGGAATATGCAATGTATGGGAAATGCTAGATTAAAGGGTAGACGAACTGGAAATGATTATAAGTGGGACAGTAAGCCCTAAGTATGACATATGGTAATTGAAATTTCCTGGCAGGACTGGTTCTGAATCGTAAAACAGAGTATGAAAATAACAGTTCAGAAGCAGTAATATAAAGTACAGAAAGTAAAGAACACAGATGATTTGTTAACCCAGTTCGGTGCAAACTTCACCTACATCTGGAGGCTACCAAGCCAGGAAGGAAATCCACTAAAATATTATCAATTCGAAGTCCTATGACACAGCCCCTATGACAACAGCCCCTTCTCACTTAATCACTACCCGTGGTATTTCTACCTAGGAACTCCTAGATATAAGAACCCCTCTTACTTCCCTCTCAAGTAATCACTGCCCCAGTGATTATCAGACTCTAAACAAAACAACTAAGTTGAAGACACTCTTCAAAACATAAAACAGTCACTCTTGCTTAAAAGCTTTGAGTGATTACAACTCAATAACAAACAACCAACTCTAACAGATGAGTGGTGCACAAAAACAAAGCACAAAGCTTAACAGACTCAACAACCTAAGACTCTTTCAATTCTAGCTTATGTTGGGATCTCCTTCTTCAATAGCATCTTCCTCCTTATATAGCAATCAGCTGCAACATAATTCTGAATCCTAATCTTCAAAGATATGATCCCAAAATTCTTTAGAAGCAAATAGAAGCTCACATATTATTCAGAAATATATTTTCCAAAGATTTCCTTGAAAATACATTCACAAATAATTGAACCAAATCTACAGAACATATCTTGCGCAATTCTTCTTTCTTCTAGAAACACAGCTTGGATAAATCTTCGAATAAATCTTCGAAAGATACTGTGAGAGAATTAACAGCTTGAAGACACAAATTCTGAACGCAGAAACCAGCTTCTGAACATGCTTCTGAAATGCAGCTTCTGAAGGTCAACGAAAGTCAGCGTCTGAACAGTGTGCCTGAAGGTCAACGAAAGTCAGGGTCTGAACAGTGCGTCTGAAGGTCAACAAAATTCAGCGTCTGAACAGTGCGTCTGAAGGTCAGCTTCTGAACAGTGCGTCTGAAGTACTGTTCCAGCTTCTGAAGTGTACGGTCAGCTTCTGAAGAACCAGTTCAGCTTCTGATGAACCAATTCAGCTTCTGATGAACATTTCCAGCTTCTGAAGCACAAATTGCTTTTCTATTTGATTTTAGCAAACATGTAGCCAACACTCAAATATCCAACAGTAATGATATGTCTAGATCCTTTGATAGGATAGCAAGATGAATGTACTCAATTAAGAGTATGAAAGTACAAGGAATGTTTCAACATTCAAAGCTTCAGATAAGCTTAAGGGGTTCAGTTTCCCAACATGATTAAGTGGCTTATGAGAACGATAAGCTTAGAACCTTATATTATAGGTTAAGTATCACATGATTAATTACGTGATGAATGCATCAGATATGCATAGGTTCAGAATGATGTATCAGATATACACATGAAAAGTTAAGAATTATATTATAAAGATTATACGTGTTCAGCAGACTCCGGATTATGCCGGATGGGATTTCTCCGAAAGGGTTATCCACACGTAAGTTTTAAAGATTATGTTAATGTGTTCATCAGACTCCGGATTATGCCGGATGGGACTTCTCCGAGAGGGTTGTCCACACGTAAGTTAAAGATGTAAACATGTCCAGCAGGCTCCGGATTATGCCGGATGGGACTTCTCCAAGAGGGTTGTCCACATGTAAGGTTTAAGTTATGTCCAGCAGTCTCTGGATTATGCCGGATGACTTCTCCGAGAGGGCTGTCCACATAACGATAAGAGGAGTCCGGTGATTAGCCTCAGATAGGAATTTTCACCGGTTATCAGGGGAATGTGCTCCGGGGTTACTCCACTCGGGGGCATTCCGTAAAATGAACTCAGATAATTATTATATGTTCAACGCTAACTTTCTAACTTTATGTTAAAGTAAGATGTATATGTATTTAGTACATGAGTTTATGACAAAGTAGTCATCAGATAACAATTATCAGAAAGTGATCATAGGATGTCCCCAGATCACTAAGTATGAGATTATGATATGTTATGAATGAAAGAGTTATGCAGTGATCCTAGTTTTCCCCTTGATCACTAAGTTAACATGAAGTAGTCTAGTTTTACGATTACACATGATAGCAGGAACAGGCAGGTTTAATCCCTTATGGGAACAGTTTAAGGTTTGGCGATCATAGGTATCCCCAAGATTGCCAACATGGTAGGCATGGCGACCCTAGGTTCCCCGTGGTTGCCAACAGTAGGTTGGGGTGGAGCTCACTGAGACATTATGTCTCATCCCAATCCTTCTGGTGCAGGTTTACAGGTAAGCAAGATGTTCGTGAAGAAGTTCTGCAGGAAGACGCTGGATGGAGTGCAGTTGCTCGTCATGTACCAGCTCAGGAGTTTATCCGACTTTGTATAAGTATTTTAGTGGTACTTGATTATTGTATAAACGAGCGAATCTGTATTCATTCGGTTATTGTATATTATTGTTGAAAAATCTGATGTATCCAATATCAGTTAACACACATGCTAATATTCTAGATTAAATTAGTATGGGTGTTACAATTGTTGTCTCTTAGTCTTCTTGCAATAGATGATGACATTTTTGAGCAATTGAACAACACAACTGAGAATGGTTATGCATAAATAGATATATATTATAGAGGAATAGAGGGGAAGTTGGTATTAAATAATATTATTTACCTTGTATAGGATGATATGAAGCTTTTGCAGTTACCTTTGTTGGGAAAACGCATAGGCAGGTTTTGAATAGGCTGAAGCTAGTGTGTTGACCGTTCCAAAGCAATGCATTACGTGTGATTACAGAAAAATTCTTCAAAAAAAGTCATAAAAGTTGTAGCAGTTACATGTGGTTACTAAACATTCACTACATAATGGCATATAGAAACTGAATAATGTTAATGTTCCACAAATATTACAATCAAATAAAAACATAAAAATTAAAGATTACACATTAATTAGGTTCAAATACAAATTTAACAGGTTTAGTCTATAGTCAAACAACAACATAACGTTCATGGAAATTTATTTAATTAAAAGCACACAATAAAGATATTTGTTTCACTGAAGCGGATTTGAGGCAGAGACTGATGCAGATGTCGAGACCTGATAAACATGGCACATAGAATGAGAATTATCTGTAATAAATTTGAATCGGATGATTCCTGGCTGGAAGTTATTAGTTCGGAAGAAAATGTTCCAATCTAGTCCCAATTCAACGGTATATTTTTCATCGTTTCGAAGAAGGACCTGTAATTGTGTGTAGAATCCTTGATCATTGCAGCAAGCAAGCATCTCATGGTAATATTGTTTTAAAAAGTCACCGAATTTTTGTGGAAGAACCTAAAAAATAAATGATTTCGAGTAAAATTTAAATTTTTCCTAAGATATATAAAATAAATATGAAAATAAGTCAGAATTATTCTAAATGCATAGGATTAATTAATAAACTTAACGATTTTGGACTTTTCAACCAAAAATCATTAATATGAACATCAAAGAAGAAAGTTTCATTCGGAAGGAGGCTGCGACTATGGAATTTTGGTAATGATTTTGGATAATCAACTTCTCTTAACATGCATATGCCAAATAGATTTTTGCCATAGTATGAGAACACCACTTCAGCATTATCTGGTATTTGATGGTATTCTTTAATCTCTACCCATCCAGTTGTTATTGTTGGGAAATATAAGCTTGACTTGAACTTGAGGTCATGGAATCCTCCTTCCTCGTTTAAAATTTTCCAAGTGTCCTTGAGTTGACCGTAGTGTTTTGCGACAAAGTCTCGATCAACCTCAGCATAGTTCTAATTGGATGCCAAAAATAATAAGGATGGATTATTGAGCATTAGATGTGTAAAGGGTGGTTAATATAACGACCGAAGAATGTTCTATTGGGTCAGTTTCTAGTATTCCTTTGATTGCAGACATATTCGTTAGCAAAGATTGAGTTTGTGATGTTTATGACATTGTTAATCATGTATTTATAAATAAAAAAAATATGTTATTTAATTGTTGATATTATAATGTATTAAATTTTTGGCAGATTGATTGGTTGTAATTCAACCACTGCATGCATTGACTTGTTGAATAACTCTTGCAAAGTTGCTGTGCTAAAAAGAAGATGGTCTATATGTGTGATTTGCCAATGCATAGAGTTGATTAGCCAATTCAAGTGGCAATAGTCTGCTCCTTTTTCCTTTACAGGCAGCACATGTTATTGTTTCAATAAGTAAAAAATTTGACCACAACATGACAAAAAGACATATTTTGCGTGTAAAAATTTTATATTTGGAGAAAATAGTTTTATAATTCTTATTAATTTGAAGAAGAAAAGTCTTACCAATTTAGAACTAATTGGATATTTGTTTGGAACCGTGACCTCGAATGTTAGATCACGAGTAATGCAAGTAGTCAACCTATGGAAACGTGGATATTCATTTGTTGGTGTAGAACCATTGTAAATTTGGATTTGGAATACACTATTTCCAAAATATGTGAAAGAAATAAAGGGATTTGATGTGATATTATAAAAATGTCTGAATTGGTGCCAACCGTCGGTAAGTACCGGTATAATGAGAATTTTGTTAAATTCAACTTGATGACAATTCCCACAACCATCTTGCAACATCCATTGTTCTTCGAGTTCATCGTAATATTCTGCAATAAAAAGTGGATCTAATTCACAAATGATTTGGCATATAAATAAAACATTGTTAGTGGATTATATATGAAATTGGAAAAGTTTAAAGAATTAGTTTGAAAAATAAAAAGTAATATTAGCAATAATTCTGTGCAGACGGCCATGAAATAAGGCCTACTGGATTCCATTGTTGTGGGATTTGATGGTAGCTGAGTAATAGATGAAGACATATTTTTGTAAGTGAATTTGAGTTGAGAATATGATAATGAGAAATGTGAGTTGATTTGTGAGGGAAAGTGTATTTATAGGAAAGGATTGTTTTGAGTACAATATTTTATTCAATTTAATAGTGTAATGCATTATTTGAAGTATAACTTTGTTTGTATGTAGTTGGTCATTATTGGTTTGGTGTAGTAAAAAAAATATATTCGTTTTTGTTTTTTATACCATTTTGGGAAGTGAATCCAATTAAAAATGTGATGGTTTTAAGGACACAAACAATAGTAGTTAAGTTTGTGAAATACAAAATAACACAATAGTAGTTATGTTGTTTGATATGAATAAATTAGATGGTTTTTATGTTTGATATTCCTTACATGATTTGACAATTCAATGCCTACTATTAATATACATTATGTAAGAGATTCCTTACACTAATTTGACATTGTTTACATATAAAGCAACATGTACAACCTATCATAGGTATCTATTTTACAGAAGCATTAAAATATGTACTATTTTTTTCTTATTTATTTAAAGGCACTTGAGTGATTTTTAGTATAAATTGATACCAAGTAAGTTATGCTCATAAAATCAATTTATTCCAAATGAATGTTGAGATGAATCCAATTTTGTGGACTTATAAGTTAACCAAGACATGCGTCAATGGAAAAAGGGTTATGGTATGCTAAGTTTACATACACATGCGTAGAAATCATATAATTATTTTGAATCAAATTAGTCATTGGACAATCCACTAATCTTATCGTTGATTATTTTTTTGCAGCATTTTCCAAAACATGTTGGTGAACAACTCAACATGAATGAAGAAAATACCTTAACTCTTATAGACGAAGAAACGAAGAAGACATATGAATGTGAGATTTACACGAATCCGCATGATGAAAGTAGTAAGTACCTTGGAAAAGGATGGTATGAATTTATTGCCTCGAAGCAATTCTTAGTTGGATTTGTTGCCATGTTTAACTTTGAAATTCCAACACGCAGGTTGTATGTTTCTTCTGTTGAGTGGTTACAAAGATAAGTATGAATGTATTGTAATAGTATAATTATGTATCAAAGTGCAATTCCATGAAATAAGTGGAATTTTATGGAGTTGATTTCTTAATATCAATTAGATTAGTCTGAAGCATTTCTTTAATTGCTGCCATTGTTTGAAATTGGTTTGCTATGTGACATAAACATGAGAGCCAGTACAATGTATCATTTTTTATAAGGAAAGATATTTCACATTGGTTTATATTAGTAATAAATTACGATTATTAAAAAAAATGAAGTGTTTTGTTGTCAAAGTAATAAATAATTTGAAATTATTTTTATTTTATACCAATGTGCATGTCATGCAGACTATTAATTGTTTGGAGTTTTGTAAAATCTACCATCAATATGGTCTCAGCTGTGTAATCAGTATCAATTGATATGGCAGACTGTAAAAATGATCATTTGCTTTAGTATCATTCATACACAATTTTTTATTTTGTATGTATATAGCATGTTATTAGTTGATGTTGGATATTTGGTTGTTGGCTTCATGTTTGCTAAAATCAAATATACAAGTTGTGCGTCTTCAGAAGCTGAAATGTGTCTTTAGAAGCTGAAATGTGTCTTCAGAAGCTGGAAGCAGAACTTCAGAAGCTGACATTGTTCATCAGAAGCTGAACTGTTCATCAGAAGCTGAACTGGTCATCAGAAGCTGAACTGTTCATTAGAAGCTGACCTTCAAAAGCTACATTTCAGAAGCACGTTTTCTGCGTTCTTTCTTGTATCTTGGAGCTGTTTTATTTTCTCACATTATCTTTTGAAGATTTAATTGAAGATTTATCGAAGCTGCGTTTCTAGAAGAAAGAAGAATTTCGCAAGATATTTTCTAAAGATTGGATTCAATTATTTGTGAATATATTTTCAAAGAAATATTTGGAAAATATATTTCTGGAAAATAAATTGCTTCTATTTGCTTCTAAAGAATTCTGGGAATATATCTTTGAAGAAGATTTGATTCAAGAATTATGTTGCTACTGAAGCTATAAATAGAGGACGTTGCTATTGAAGAAATTCATTCAAAACAGAAGATATATAGAGTCATACTTAGGTTTTGAGTCTGTAAGCTTTGTGCTTTGTTTTTGTACACCACTCAAGTGTTTAGAGTTGGTTGTTTTTATTGAGTTGTAATCACTTGAAACTTTTAAGCAAAAGTGACGTATTGAGTTTTTAGGAGAGTGTCTCCATCTTTGATTGTCTGTTTAGAGTCTGATAATCACTGGGGCAGTGATTGACTGAGGGAAGTAAGAGGGGTCTTATATCTAGGAGTGTAACACCCATATAGAGATTGCCTAGGATCTCTTACGAGTATTAAAATTTCGTACTGGATACATTAAATACAATACAGAAAAGTTGTTTATTGAATATACAATACATAAGTTTATGTTACAACTCAAGATCCATTGCATAACATTCCTTATAATACATATACATCATGATACAATATCAAGGAAACATAAGCAGCACGATCAATCCATAGCCTTCTCTTTACCTTTATGTCGTGCTACCTGCGAAGAACCTGCACCAGAAGGAAAGGGATGAGACATAATGTCTCAGTGAGCTCCTACCCTACCTACTGTTTGGCAACCTCAGGGAACCTAGGGTCGCCGTGCCTACCTCGGCAATCTTGGGGATATCTACGATCGCCAAGTCTCATCTTTACTTATTTCGCGATCAGGGGATAAGAACTAGGATCGCTGCATATCTTAAATATATCTCATCATATGCTAACTTGACTTATCTATGATCACTTCTTAATACTAGGAACTAATTGTCCTGTTTCTCAATACTTATACAAATAAATGTATGCATCTGATCATATCTTTAGGTTAGAGGTTAGCGTTGAACAAACAATAATTATCTGAGTTCATTTTACGGAGTGCATCCGGGTGGAGTAACCCCGAATTACATCTCCCTTCTTACCGGTGAAAATTCCTATCATATCAGGCTAACACCGGACTCCTCTTATTTTGTGTGGCTGCTCTCGCGAGCTATAACTTCACCGTCCCAGCTGCCATTTAAGGCGGTAACTTCACGGGGACCCCCTGTATACTAACTAACGAGCAGACAGGAGACACATTAACTTTATAGACTTGGATGTGTAGCTGCCCTCACGAGCGGTAACTTCACCGTTCCGGCTGCCATTTAAGGCGGTAACTTCACAGGAACCCCTCGTATCCTAACTAGCGAGCATACGAGAGACACATCAAGCCCATCTTATAATTACTTTGTTCTTATTCTTTACATGTCTTAAATGCTTAACCTATAAAGGTTCATAACTTAGAAATGGCACATTCTTGTACCTAATACATATGAAATATTTTCTAAATTCCCATTGACCTATTAAGGTTCTTGACTCATCGTTCTCATGAGCCATTCCTAGAGCTTACTTAGGTATTGACTTTAATTCATGAATTCCCAAACTTTGCGTAATCTTTGCTCATATAAATTTCCCAACCAATGGAAGCTTTTAGAATGAACTAAAATGGTGGTTTATGTTTCTAAAATGTGTTAGGAGAAAACATTTTCAAAAAAACCATGCCCGCGCGCTTCAGGACCCCCAGAACAGCCCAACTGAGTGGTGCTGTTCTGGCTTGGTCGCTACAAGCGCCAAGCCGTCGCTACAAGCGCGGATAGACAGAACCTGGTCGCTACAAGCGCCCAGTTGGTCGCTTCAAGCGCAGGCTTGTCGCTACAAGCGCGGATAGACAGAACCTGGTCGCTACAAGCGACAGCCCGTCGCTACAGCGACCGTGACAGCATAATCATGTATAAAAATGTGATTTTTCACCATTTTTGACCATTCAATGATACCCAAGCTTCCTAAACATGATAAAAATGATTTTCCTCCATAGATTAACAATTATAAACACATATGAGCAAAGATCTAGCAAACAAGGAAATTAGGGTAAATTCTAAAATTTTCTATAACATGCAAAACTTATCAAAAACACTCTAGATGGGTTCTAGAATCTGAAATGAGCTCACCTAAACCTTATTTGGTGCAGTTTATGCTTGTTCTTGGAAACCCTAGCTTGCTCCTTCCTTGTTTCTTCCTCTATTGTTCTAATCTCCTCAAAATCTACTTGCTAGCAACTTCACAAGGATTTATGGGTGAAAGCTTAAAGGATTGGAGTGAGAGGGAGTGGCGTGAGAGGGAGAGAAATGAGGGAGAGGGTGGCTGGTTTTGGAGAGGAAGGAGGAGAAGAAAACACAAATGGCAAATATCTTCCTTTCCTATTTTCTTATAATCCCCTTTTTTGAATTATTCACAATTTTTCCATTGCCACTTATTACTAAATTGTCACGCTTATTAATTGCTTCTAACACTGATAACTTATACTAATAAGCGGGATATTACAATCTACCCCCCTTAAAGAAATTTCGTCCTCGAAATTTAGAATTTACCTGAAAATAGATGCGGATAATTCTCTTGCATCTCTGACTCTAGCTCCCACGTTGCTTCGCCGTCGGGAGAACCTTTCCATACAACCTTAACAATAGGAATTTCTTTATTCCGCAAAGACTTAACATCGCGATCAATTATCTGGTCTGGTTCAGGTTGAAAAGTCAAGTCTGATCTCAAATCAATACTGTCCAATTCCACTGGTTGAAAAGGATCAGGGATGAACTTCCTCAACTGGGAGACGTGAAATACATCATGCAAACCCGACATAGCCGGTGGCAGCGCTAACTGATAAGCTGCCGGACCAACACGTCGAAGTATCTGAAATGGTCCAACATACCTTGGACAAAGTTTCTTGGTTCTGAATGCTCCTCTTAACCCCAATTTGGGTGTGACCTTAAGAAATACGTGATCTCCCACTTCAAACTCTAAAGGCCTTCGCCTTTTGTCTGCATAACTTTTCTGGCGACTTTGGGCTATTCTCATCTTGTCCTGAATAGATTTAATCTTTAGAGTCGTCTCCTGAATAATTTCAGGTCCCAAAATGCTCTTATCTCCAACCTCAGCCCAACAAAGCGGGGTTCTACATTTCCTACCATACAGGGCTTCATAAGGTGTCATTCCAATGCTAGAATGGTAACTGTTGTTGTAAGAAAATTCAATCAATGGTAGGTGATCGTTCCAACTTCCTCCATCTTCTAAGATGCATGCACGTAACATATCCTCCAACGTCTGAATAGTCCTCTCTGATTGTCCGTCTGTTTGAGGATGATGGGACGTACTCATCCTTAATCTTGTCCCCAAAGCTTTCTGGAAAGCTTTCCAAAAGTGAGATGTAAAGATCGGATCTCGATCAGACACAATACTAGCAGGTACACCATGGAGTTTCACTATTTCTGAAATAAACAATTCGGCATACTGTGAGGCTCGGTACGTAGTCTTAACCGGCAAGAAATGAGCTGACTTGGTTAACCGGTCCACTATTACCCAAATGGAATCATGTCCTCGTTGTGTTCGAGGTAATCCACTCACGAAATCCATGGTTATATCTTCCCATTTCCATTGTGGAATTTCCAAAGGTACTAACATTCCTGCGGGCCTTTGATGTTCAATCTTCACCTGCTGACATACAATACATCGCGACACAAATTCCGCAATGTCTCTCTTCATGCTAGGCCACCAATAATCTCTTTTCAAATCTTGATACATCTTGGTGGTACCTGGATGAATGCTGAAACTGCTCTTATGCGCCTCTTCTAAAATCAACCTTTTCAAAACTCTGAAACTTTCTTCACATTCTTCATCCCAAACAAAGGGTACATCTTTTCTGGTGAGGCGTGACAGGGGTAAGGCAATCTGAGAAAACTTCATAATAAATCTTCGATAATAACCTGCCAAGCCTAGAAAGCTCCTGACTTCAGCTACATTCTTGGGTCTTTCCCAATTGAGAACAGCCTCAACTTTAGATGGATCAACAGCTACTCCTCCTTGAGAAATAACATGACCCAAAAACTTAATCTCGGATAACCAGAACTCACACTTGCTAAACTTAGCATACAGCTGCTTGTCTTTAAGGACATCCAATACAATTCTCAAATGCTGAGCATGCTCCTGAGGATCCTTAGAATAGATCAAGATGTCATCAATGAAAATCACCACAAATTGATCGAGATAGGGCTGAAATATCCTGTTCATGTAATCCATAAACACTGCTGGAGCATTAGTTACACCGAAAGGCATAACCAAAAATTCATAGTGTCCGTAACGCGTTCGAAACGCCGTCTTAGACACATTTGAAGATTTAATTCGAATCTGATGATAACCCGATCGAAGATCAATCTTGGAAAATACTGTTGCTCCCTTGAGCTGGTCTAAGAGATCATCAATCCTTGGAAGAGGATACTTGTTCTTGATAGTCACTTTATTAAGTTGACGGTAGTCAATACACAGTCTCATGCTTCCATCTTTCTTCTTGACCAACAAAATTGGAGCACCCCAAGGTGAAACACTGGGTCTGATAAAATGCTTCTGAATTAAATCCTCGAGTTGAGATTTCAGCTCTTTCAACTCTGTTGGTGACATTCTGTACGGTGCCACAGACACTGGCTCCGCTCCTGGAATCAAATCAATTGAAAATTCCACCTCACGCTCTGGAGGTAAGCTGGTTACTTCTGAAGGAAAAACATCTAGATATTCATTCACAACAGGAATATCATTGGGACTTAACTCTGATTCTGAAGCCACAGTGAGCATGACATAAAATCCCTTATCTTGAGCACAAATAAACTGGATTAACTGATGGGTGCGGTTAATCAATTCAGACAAAGCCACACCTTCTGTCGTATCACTGGTAGGCATATAAATACTCGTCTCTGAACATCCTATGTACACATGGTTAGCGGAAAGCCAATCCATGCCTAAAATCACATCGAGTTGCTCCATCGGGAGACATACTAAATCAACATAGTAAGTCTTACTAGACACAGTGATAGGACAGCTTTCACAAACATAGCTTGCTTCGATCCCGCCTTCAGTAGCGGTAGATACTAACATTGGAGGATTCAACGGAGACAAAGGTAATTGCAGTGTCTCAACACATTTATATGAAATAAAACAACAAGTAGCGCCGCAATCAAATAGAACTTTTACTGGGTATGAACCAAGATAACACATACCGGCAATTAAATCCTCATTGGCCAAAGCCCTTGTGCCATCAAGGGAGTACACTCTGCCCTTGCTAGTAGTCGTTCCTTCAGCTGATCCTTTACCTCGCCTATTTGGACATTCATGTATGAAGTGCCCAGGTTGCTTGCACCCATAGCAGACACCCATACCTATCATACACTCTCCTTTGTGAGTCTTCCCACACTTCCTGCAAGCAGGAAAAGTTGGAACCGAACCAGATTGCTTCCCTCTTTGTGGAGATCCTTTTGGCTTAAGCTTATCATGATACTTATCTGACATTCTACTCTTCTTTCTTTCAAAAGCTGCTGATCTTTCCTTCGAGGTCTTGGCAAGTCCGGCTTCAATCACCAAACTATCATGTACCAGCTCATCGTAACTTGCAGTTCTCTGAAGACTAACTGCGGTATCTATCTCGCCTCTTAAACCTCTCTTGTACTGATTCATCTTCCACACTTTATTCTCAGCATACTCGTTGTGTGTAGAATAGTAGGACAACTCTTCAAACTTCTTTGTGAACTCAGCAACCGACATGCTACCTTGCTTCAACTCCAAGAACTCTTGCTCCTTCTTTACCTTGTAAGACAAAGGTAAATATTTTTCTAACATCACTTCTTTGAAGTTTACCCAGTTCACTTCTACACCATTGGCTTCCATCCTGCGCTGAGCAGATTCCCACCAATCTTCTGCTGCGCCTCTGAGTTGGTTTGTGGCATAAACCACTTTATCTTCCTCTGAACAGTCAGCCATTCTAAAGATCTTTTCCATTTGCTTAATCCATTTTCTAGCTTCTTGAGGTTCACCTTCTCCATTAAACTCCGGAGGGTGATGTCTGTTATATTCCCTGAACACTGGGTTACCAATTACAGGAGGGGGTGGTGGCTGTGGATGGAAACCTTGACCTTGCTGCATCATTTCCATCCATTGCTGTTGAGCCTGGGCCTGTTGCTGAGATTGCTGTTGCATCATCAGCATCATTTGCTGATACTGTAATGCATTCTGAGCTTGTTGCTCCTGATACTGCTGCTGCCAGGCCTGTTGTTGTTGAATCATTTGTTCCCAAGAGTTCATGCTGGGTCCTCCACTTTTGTCACTAGCTTGATTAGTACGGGGTCTACCTCTTCTTCTCCCAGACATCTTATCCTAGCTGTCATATACAAGTCAAAGTGATCAGTTTTAACTGAACATAACATCTAGAATAATGTCCTGGATCCAAGAGGTTCACAAACTTGGATTGTACTTTAATGACCCAAGGCACGGTCTGAATCGACCTGCTCTGATACCAAATTGTAACACCCATATAGAGATTTCCTAGGATCTCTTACGAGTATTAAAATTTCGTACTGGATACATTAAATACAATACAGAAAAGTTGTTTATTGAATATACAATACATAAGTTTATGTTACAACTCAAGATCCATTGCATAACATTCCTTATAATACATATACATCATGATACAATATCAAGGAAACATAAGCAGCACGATCAATCCATAGCCTTCTCTTTACCTTTATGTCGTGCTACCTGCTAAGAACCTGCACCAGAAGGAAAGGGATGAGACATAATGTCTCAGTGAGCTCCTACCCTACCTACTGTTTGGCAACCTCAGGGAACCTAGGGTCGCCGTGCCTACCTCGGCAATCTTGGGGATATCTACGATCGCCAAGTCTCATCTTTACTTATTTCGCGATCAGGGGATAAGAACTAGGATCGCTGCATATCTTAAATATATCTCATCATATGCTAACTTGACTTATCTATGATCACTTCTTAATACTAGGAACTAATTGTCCTGTTTCTCAATACTTATACAAATAAATGTATGCATCTTATCATATCTTTAGGTTAGAGGTTAGCGTTGAACAAACAATAATTATCTGAGTTCATTTTACGGAGTGCATCCGGGTGGAGTAACCCCGAATTACATCTCCCTTCTTACCGGTGAAAATTCCTATCATATCAGGCTAACACCGGACTCCTCTTATTTTGTGTGGCTGCTCTCGCGAGCTATAACTTCACCGTCCCAACTGCCATTTAAGGCGGTAACTTCACGGGGACCCCCTGTATACTAACTAACGAGCAGACAGGAGACACATTAACTTTATAGACTTGGATGTGTAGCTGCCCTCACGAGCGGTAACTTCACCGTTCCGGCTGCCATTTAAGGCGGTAACTTCACAGGAACCCCTCGTATCCTAACTAGCGAGCATACGAGAGACACATCAAGCCCATCTTATAATTACTTTGTTCTTATTCTTTACATGTCTTAAATGCTTAACCTATAAAGGTTCATAACTTAGAAATGGCACATTCTTGTACCTAATACATATGAAATATTTTCTAAATTCCCATTGACCTATTAAGGTTCTTGACTCATCGTTCTCATGAGCCATTCCTAGAGCTTACTTAGGTATTGACTGAAATTCTGGCCAGGCAATGAACAGAAACTAACAGAGTAATCAGGTTCTGAACCTAACAGGTTCTGAACAGCACGCAGGGCACAATAGTTTGCAAAACAGAGCACAAACACAAACACACACAGGCAGCAAATTTAAAGTGCAGGAAAGTAAAAAGGCACAGAAATTTGTTAACCCAGTTCGGAGTAAACACCTCCTACTCTGGGGGATACCAATCCAGGAAGGAATTCCACTATAGGAATTAATCCTTATGACCTAAGACACTGACTCCCAGTTCCCAGCCTAAGCAATTAACTTCCTCCTAGTCTTGAATTCTACCCAACACGTTGAGTATTAGAGACCACTAACTTCCTATTCAAGTAACAAACCTGTTACTGAAACCCTTAATCAAAAACACTCTATTTTTCAGAAAAACTTTAAAAACACAAAGACTTCATTCGTACCTAAAGGCTTAGAATGAATCACAACTCTATAAAACTCTAAACCAACTCAAAACATTGAGTGGTGCACAAATAAACTCTAAGTTAAAACACAGACTCAATTTTCTGATATTCTAACTCTCTAAATCGTAAGTCTTCAATAGCTAAGTTCCTCCTTTTATAATCTTCAGCAAGCCTCTTAATTTTGCTCCAAATCTTCTGAATTGATTTGTTACTGGAATAAGATTGGTCCAATCAAGTAACAAATAAAACTGTTTTGTATCTTTGAAAGATTTAAAACAGAAAATACGAATTTCATATCTTTGAGCCAAATCTTCAATAAAATCTTCTCCAAATAATTCAGCATTCTAGAAGCACTTATACAAAGATAATTCCTTGCTAAATCTCCCAAGATACGCTCAAAAACAAATCTGAAAACCCAGCTTCTGATGTGGTCAACAAAAGTCAACGCTGGCTTCAGAACCTGAAATCAGCTTCTGAACTGCTACAGTGCATTCAGCTTCTGATGACATTTTCTGCTTCTGAATGGCTTCAAAACACAAAACTTGCAACTGAAGAAATGTTTCAAATATGGAGATGCTTCTTATTCAATACATTGGTTTTGCCAAAACATGCAGCCAACACAAAAGACTCAACAATCTCCCCCTTTGGCAAATTTTTGGCTAAAACCATCCAAGTCCTTCAATCTTCATTATAATCAGCTCAACAAAGAAGAACTCCACAATAATACATCATAGCAATTAGTTTAGGCAGCGGATTCAGCTATGTTAAACATGCAGCTTCAACTTCTGAACTTCTGATCATCACAAACATGGTATCAGAGCTACTCCAAGGTATCAGAGCTACTGATCAACTCCTGATCATCACACCTACTCCCCCTGTAACTCAGCATACACTCAGCATACATCAAACTCCCCCTTACTTCTGAATTTATGGTATCAGAGCATATCAGAGTCAACACTTCAGGAGCTGCACACAATTGTTCTCCAGGAGAGCTGCACACAATTGTTCTCCAGGACCACTACACTTCAGGATCACTACACTTCAGGAATATAACAAACTTGTACTCCCCCTGAGACACATATTCCCCCTTGATCATATCTGGACATATCTTGCTTGGTATCAGAGCAAAACTAGTCACCTTCTGAATTAATGACACACATATCAGAGCAATACATCTTCTAATTCTTGGTATCAGAGCCAACAAGGCCAACACATTGCATAAGATTTTCTCCCCCTTTTTAGCCAGAAAATTCTGACAAATCATAGTCTTCAGATAGGGAAGGGAAACTGCACAAACATCTTCAACTACTGTCCTAGTTTGAACATCAGACTTAGTATCAGAGACAGCATCACACTTAGCACTAACAAAGCTGGCAGGTACTCTACCTTCCTCACATCCAGTTTGCTTTAATTGCTAGAATTCTTCATATAAGCACACACCTAACTTGCTCCTTAAGTTTTCAAACTGCTTAGCATCCAAGGCCTTTGTGAAAATGTCAGCAACTTGTTCTTCAGTAGTTACATGTTCCAGTTGAATAATCTTGTCCTCCACAAGGTTTCTGATAAAATGGTGTCTGATGTCTATGTGTTTGGTTCTGCTGTGCTGAATTGGATTCTTAGAGATGTTGATGGCACTCAAATTGTCACAAAACAATGTCATAGTTCCTTGTTCAATGTTGTACTCCTCCAACATCTGCTTCATCCACACCAATTGTGAGCAACTACTCCCAGCAGCAATATACTCAGCTTCAGCAGTAGACAACGAAACACAGTTTTGTTTCTTGCTAAACCAAGATATTAAGTTATTTCCTAAAAAGAAACAACCTCCTGAAGTGATCTTCCTGTCATCAGCACTTCCAGCCCAGTCAGCATCACAAAATCCCACCAGTTCAGAACTTGAACTATGTGAATACATGATTCCATAGTCACTTGTGCTATTCACATACTTCAGGATCCTTTTAACTTGTGTCAGATGACTCATCTTAGGATCAGCTTGATATCTTGCACAAACTCCTACAGCAAATGTGATATCAGGCCTGCTTGCAGTTAAGTACAATAGGCTCCCAATCATGCTTCTATACTGACTTTGGTCTACTGAAACTCCATGTTCATCCTTAGTTAACTTCAGGTGGGTAGCAGCTGGTGTCCTCTTGTGAGCAGCAGACTCCATTCCAAACTTCTTCACTATGTTCTTGGATTAAACACCCTATAAGCTCTGCTGTTTACTGAATATCCCAAAAATATACCCTCATCAGACTTAGGATCCAGTTTTCTCCTATTTTCTCTGTCAGCCAAAATGTAACATTTACTGCCAAACACATGAAAATATTTGACTGTAGGCTTCCTTCCTTTCCATAGTTCATACAATGTAGATGTTGTTCCTTTCTTCAGAGTGACTCTATTATGGATATAACATGCAGTGTTCATGGCTTCAGCCCAAAACATATATGGCAGCTTCTTAGCATGCAGCATAACCCTTGCACATTCTGCTAAAGTCCTGTTCTTCCTCTCAACTACACCATTTTGCTGAGGTGTGATAGGTGCAGAAAACTCATGCTTTATACCTTCAGAAGCACAGAATTCTGACAAACTCTTGTTTTCAAATTCTTTGCCATGGTCACTTCTGATTCTGACTATGCCACAATCTTTTTCTCTTTGTAGTTGAATGCACAAGTCTTTAAAAACATCAAAAGTATCAGATTTTTCTCTAACAAAACTTATCCATGTGAATCTTGAGTAGTCATCTACCATTACAAAAGCATACCTCTTTCCTCCAATACTTTCTACTTGCATAGGCCCCATTAAATCCATATGAACAAGTTCTAGTACCTTGGTAGTTACCTGGTGAACTAATCTGGGATGAGACTTTCTTGTTTGTTTACCAATCTGATAATCACCACAAACACTGTCCTCATTGATCTTCAGATTAGGTACACCTCTGATAGCTTCAGTACTTAGGATTTTTTTCATGCCTTTCAGATGCAGATGTCCCAACTTCTGGTGCCAGAGTTTGACTTCTTCTTCTGAGCTCATAAGACAAGAAGTCAGACTTCTTTCTTCTTCAGAAACCCATAAATAGTAGTTATCTTTGGATCTGCAGCCCCTCATCTGAATCTTATCTTTCTGATTAGTAACAATGCACTCTTGCTTGTTGAAATTAACCTTTAAGTCTTGATCACAAAGTTGGCTAATGCTGATCAGATTAGAGGTTAATCCTTCCACCAGTAGCACATCATTAAGTCTGGGCAAACCTTCTCTGATCAAATCTCCAATACCCAGAATCTGACCTTTTACTCCATCTCCAAATGTCACATAGCTTCTGGAATATTGTCTGATATTGCTAAGTAGCTTCTTTACACCAGTCATGTGCCTTGAACACCCACTATCAAAATACCAGTCTTCTTTAGAGGTGGCTCTCAATGAAGTATGAGCAATCAGGCCTACATTCTGAACCTTAGGTTTCCACACCTTCTGAACACTGTGTCTGGGTGCAGCTGGTTGCACTCTTCTAAATTGAAAGTGTTCAGGGTAACCATACAATTTAAAGCAGAATGGTTTGATATGCCCTTTCTTTCCACAATGATGACAAATCCATGGATGACTGTTCCTCCTTCTGTTTCTGAAAAATTTCTGGGGTTGCTTCTAAGGTAGCATCTGACCATGCTTCTGACCTTGCATCTGAACATACTTCTGACCTTGCATCTGAGGTTGTTTCTGAGGTCTCATCTGAGATGCTCCAATCACAGGATTATCAGTTTTAGTGGCAGGAACAAACTCTTTAACAAGAATCTTCTGTTTGGAGTTCTGAGTCTGATCATCAAAGCCTAATCCAGTTTTTCCTTGTTGCTGAGCACCCAAGATTTCATCCAACACATTAGTAGCAGTATTCATCATTCTAACCTGCTTTTTCATATGTTCAAGTTGGGAATTTAACTGGTTCACTTCTTCTTTCAAATTTGAATTCTGCACAAGAAGTTCTCCCTTTTCAGCCTCCAGTTGAAAAATAGTCTCCTTCTGATCCAGCACTTGTTTGCAAACCTCAGCACTTCTGGTATACAGCTTCCTGTAGTTGTCAGCTAGTTCATCATATGAAGTTTTAACAGCTTCAGACACAGATGAACCTTCAGACTCTGAGTCAGACTCTGAAAAAGTCTCAGACTCTAAAGCAGGTTCCTTCTTCAAGATAGCTCCTGACCTCACTACCAGACCAGTATCACACATACCAGATTCACTATCATCATCTTCTTCAGAACCATCATCAGACCATGCAACAGCTAGGCTTTTCTTCTGCTTCTTAAGAAAAGTCGGACACTCAGTTTTGATATGTCCATAACCTTCACACTCATAGCACTGCACACCTTTGGCTTGGTTACTTTTCTCCTCAGACTTGATCTTCTTCTCATCAGTTTGTTGCTTTTTGTTATTGAATCTGAAGTTCTGACCTTTGGTTTTGGCTTTTCTGTTAACATTCTTCAGAATCTTGTTGAATTGTTTTCCCAGCAACACAAGAGCTTCTGATAAGTCATCCTCTTCAGACTCTTGTTGATCATCAGCTTCAGTATTCACAGTAAAGGCTATACCTTTCCCTTTCTTATCAGGCTGTTTGCAGAATGCAGTCTCAAAATTTAACAAAGAACCAATGAGCTCTTCAACCTTCATAGCAGAAATATCATGAGCCTCCTCAATAGCTGTCACCTTCATATCAAACCTTCTGGGCAGGGACCTGAGGATTTTTCTTACTAGCTTCTCATCAGACATCTTCTCCCCAAGAGAATCAAAGGAATTTGCCATATCCAGCACATTCATGTAAAAATCCTGAATGGATTCATCCTCCTTCATCTTCAGGTTCTCAAACTTGGTGGTCAGTAACTGAAGTCTGGACATCTTCACCTTAGAAGTTCCTTCATGAGTGGTCTTCAGAATTTCCCACGCATCCTTAGCCACAGTACATTGTTTGATAAGTCTGAACATATTCTGATCAACACCATTAAAGATAGCATTCAAAGCTTTTGAATTTCCCAGTGACAGATCATCTTCAGCTTTGGTCCATTCCTCCTCAGGCTTCAGAACCTCAGTCTTGTTACCATCCTTGTCTGTATACACAGGATGTTCCCAGCCTTTAATCACAGCTTTCCAAGTCCTGCTGTCAATAGACTTTAGAAAAGCACACATTCTTGACTTCCAATACTCATAGTTTGTGCCATCTAGTAGGGGTGGTCTATTGACATAGCCTCCTTCTCTATCCATGCTTGCCAGATATTAAATCCTCTGAATCTCACCCAAAATACAGGCAGGGTGCCTGCTCTGATGCCAATTGAAATTCTGGCCAGGCAATGAACAGAAACTAACAGAGTAATCAGGTTCTGAACCTAACAGGTTCTGAACAGCACGCAAGGCACAATAGTTTGCAAAACAGAGCACAAACACAAACACACACAGGCAGCAAATTTAAAGTGCAGGAAAGTAAAAAGGCACAGAAATTTGTTAACCCAGTTCGGAGTAAACACCTCCTACTCTGGGGGATACCAATCCAGGAAGGAATTCCACTATAGGAATTAATCCTTATGACCTAAGACACTGACTCCCAGTTCCCAGCCTAAGCAATTAACTTCCTCCTAGTCTTGAATTCTACCCAACACGTTGAGTATTAGAGACCACTAACTTCCTATTCAAGTAACAAACCTGTTACTGAAACCCTTAATCAAAAACACTCTATTTTTCAGAAAAACTTTAAAAACACAAAGACTTCATTCGTACCTAAAGGCTTAGAATGAATCACAACTCTATAAAACTCTAAACCAACTCAAAACATTGAGTGGTGCACAAATAAACTCTAAGTTAAAACACAGACTCAATTTTCTGATATTCTAACTCTCTAAATCGTAAGTCTTCAATAGCTAAGTTCCTCCTTTTATAATCTTCAGCAAGCCTCTTAATTTTGCTCCAAATCTTCTGAATTGATTTGTTACTGGAATAAGATTGGTCCAATCAAGTAACAAATAAAACTGTTTTGTATCTTTGAAAGATTTAAAACAGAAAATACGAATTTCATATCTTTGAGCCAAATCTTCAATAAAATCTTCTCCAAATAATTCAGCATTCTAGAAGCACTTATACAAAGATAATTCCTTGCTAAATCTCCCAAGATACGCTCAAAAACAAATCTGAAAACCCAGCTTCTGATGTGGTCAACAAAAGTCAACGCTGGCTTCAGAACCTGAAATCAGCTTCTGAACTGCTACAGTGCATTCAGCTTCTGATGACATTTTCTGCTTCTGAATGGCTTCAAAACACAAAACTTGCAACTGAAGAAATGTTTCAAATATGGAGATGCTTCTTATTCAATACATTGGTTTTGCCAAAACATGCAGCCAACACAAAAGACTCAACATTGACTTTAATTCATGAATTCCCAAACTTTGCGTAATCTTTGCTCATATAAATTTCCCAACCAATGGAAGCTTTTAGAATGAACTAAAATGGTGGTTTATGTTTCTAAAATGTGTTAGGAGAAAACATTTTCAAAAAAACCATGCCTGCGCGCTTCAGGACCCCCAGAACAGCCCAACTGAGTGGTGCTGTTCTGGCTTGGTCGCTACAAGCGCCAAGCCGTCGCTACAAGCGCGGATAGACAGAACCTGGTCGCTACAAGCGCCCAGTTGGTCGCTTCAAGCGCAGGCTTGTCGCTACAAGCGCGGATAGACAGAACCTGGTCGCTACAAGCGACAGCCCGTCGCTACAGCGACCGTGACAGCATAATCATGTATAAAAATGTGATTTTTCACCATTTTTGACCATTCAATGATACCCAAGCTTCCTAAACATGATAAAAATGATTTTCCTCCATAGATTAACAATTATAAACACATATGAGCAAAGATCTAGCAAACAAGGAAATTAGGGTAAATTCTAAAATTTTCTATAACATGCAAAACTTATCAAAAACACTCTAGATGGGTTCTAGAATCTGAAATGAGCTCACCTAAACCTTATTTGGTGCAGTTTATGCTTGTTCTTGGAAACCCTAGCTTGCTCCTTCCTTGTTTCTTCCTCTATTGTTCTAATCTCCTCAAAATCTACTTGCTAGCAACTTCACAAGGATTTATGGGTGAAAGCTTAAAGGATTGGAGTGAGAGGGAGTGGCGTGAGAGGGAGAGAAATGAGGGAGAGGGTGGCTGGTTTTGGAGAGGAAGGAGGAGAAGAAAACACAAATGGCAAATATCTTCCTTTCCTATTTTCTTATAATCCCCTTTTTTGAATTATTCACAATTTTTCCATTGCCACTTATTACTAAATTGTCACGCTTATTAATTGCTTCTAACACTGATAACTGATACTAATAAGCGGGATATTACAATCTACCCCCCTTAAAGAAATTTCGTCCTCGAAATTTAGAATTTACCTGAAAATAGATGCGGATAATTCTCTTGCATCTCTGACTCTAGCTCCCACGTTGCTTCGCCGTCGGGAGAACCTTTCCATACAACCTTAACAATAGGAATTTCTTTATTCCGCAAAGACTTAACATCGCGATCAATTATCTGGTCTGGTTCAGGTTGAAAAGTCAAGTCTGATCTCAAATCAATACTGTCCAATTCCACTGGTTGAAAAGGATCAGGGATGAACTTCCTCAACTGGGAGACGTGAAATACATCATGCAAACCCGACATAGCCGGTGGCAGCGCTAACTGATAAGCTGCCGGACCAACACGTCGAAGTATCTGAAATGGTCCAACATACCTTGGACAAAGTTTCTTGGTTCTGAATGCTCCTCTTAACCCCAATTTGGGTGTGACCTTAAGAAATACGTGATCTCCCACTTCAAACTCTAAAGGCCTTCGCCTTTTGTCTGCATAACTTTTCTGGCGACTTTGGGCTATTCTCATCTTGTCCTGAATAGATTTAATCTTTAGAGTCGTCTCCTGAATAATTTCAGGTCCCAAAATGCTCTTATCTCCAACCTCAGCCCAACAAAGCGGGGTTCTACATTTCCTACCATACAGGGCTTCATAAGGTGCCATTCCAATGCTAGAATGGAAACTGTTGTTGTAAGAAAATTCAATCAATGGTAGGTGATCGTTCCAACTTCCTCCATCTTCTAAGATGCATGCACGTAACTTATCCTCCAACGTCTGAATAGTCCTCTCTGATTGTCCGTCTGTTTGAGGATGATGGGACGTACTCATCCTTAATCTTGTCCCCAAAGCTTTCTGGAAAGCTTTCCAAAAGTGAGATGTAAAGATCGGATCTCGATCAGACACAATACTAGCAGGTACACCATGGAGTTTCACTATTTCTGAAATAAACAATTCGGCATACTGTGAGGCTCGGTACGTAGTCTTAACCGGCAAGAAATGAGCTGACTTGGTTAACCGGTCCACTATTACCCAAATGGAATCATGTCCTCGTTGTGTTCGAGGTAATCCACTCACGAAATCCATGGTTATATCTTCCCATTTCCATTGTGGAATTTCCAAAGGTACTAACATTCCTGCGGGCCTTTGATGTTCAATCTTCACCTGCTGACATACAATACATCGCGACACAAATTCCGCAATGTCTCTCTTCATGCTAGGCCACCAATAATCTCTTTTCAAATCTTGATACATCTTGGTGGTACCTGGATGAATGCTGAAACTGCTCTTATGCGCCTCTTCTAAAATCAACCTTTTCAAAACTCTGAAACTTTCTTCACATTCTTCATCCCAAACAAAGGGTACATCTTTTCTGGTGAGGCGTGACAGGGGTAAGGCAATCTGAGAAAACTTCATAATAAATCTTCGATAATAACCTGCCAAGCCTAGAAAGCTCCTGACTTCAGCTACATTCTTGGGTCTTTCCCAATTGAGAACAACCTCAACTTTAGATGGATCAACAGCTACTCCTCCTTGAGAAATAACATGACCCAAAAACTTAATCTCGGATAACCAGAACTCACACTTGCTAAACTTAGCATACAGCTGCTTGTCTCTAAGGACATCCAATACAATTCTCAAATGCTGAGCATGCTCCTGAGGATCCTTAGAATAGATCAAGATGTCATCAATGAAAATCACCACAAATTGATCGAGATAGGGCTGAAATATCCTGTTCATGTAATCCATAAACACTGCTGGAGCATTAGTTACACCGAAAGGCATAACCAAAAATTCATAGTGTCCGTAACGCGTTCGAAACGCCGTCTTAGACACATCTGAAGATTTAATTCGAATCTGATGATAACCCGATCGAAGATCAATCTTGGAAAATACTGTTGCTCCCTTGAGCTGGTCTAAGAGATCATCAATCCTTGGAAGAGGATACTTGTTCTTGATAGTCACTTTATTAAGTTGACGGTAGTCAATACACAGTCTCATGCTTCCATCTTTCTTCTTGACCAACAAAATTGGAGCACCCCAAGGTGAAACACTGGGTCTGATAAAATGCTTCTGAATTAAATCCTCGAGTTGAGATTTCAGCTCTTTCAACTCTGTTGGTGACATTCTGTACGGTGCCACAGACACTGGCTCCGCTCCTGGAATCAAATCAATTGAAAATTCCACCTCACGCTCTGGAGGTAAGCTGGTTACTTCTGAAGGAAAAACATCTAGATATTCATTCACAACAGGAATATCACTGGGACTTAACTCTGATTCTGAAGCCACAGTGAGCATGACATAAAATCCCTTATCTTGAGCACAAATAAACTGGATTAACTGATGGGTGCGGTTAATCAATTCAGACAAAGCCACACCTTCTGTCGTATCACTGGTAGGCATATAAATACTCTTCTCTGAACATCCTATGTACACATGGTTAGCGGAAAGCCAATCCATGCCTAAAATCACATCGAGTTGCTCCATCGGGAGACATACTAAATCAACATAGTAAGTCTTACTAGACACAGTGATAGGACAGCTTTCACAAACATAGCTTGCTTCGATCCCGCCTTCAGTAGCGGTAGATACTAACATTGGAGGATTCAACGGAGACAAAGGTAATTGCAGTGTCTCAACACATTTATATGAAATAAAACAACAAGTAGCGCCGCAATCAAATAGAACTTTTACTGGGTATGAACCAAGATAACACATACCGGCAATTAAATCCTCATTGGCCAAAGCCCTTGTGCCATCAAGGGAGTACACTCTGCCCTTGCTAGTAGTCGTTCCTTCAGCTGATCCTTTACCTCGCCTATTTGGACATTCATGTATGAAGTGCCCAGGTTGCTTGCACCCATAGCAGACACCCATACCTATCATACACTCTCCTTTGTGAGTCTTCCCACACTTCCTGCAAGCAGGAAAAGTTGGAACCGAACCAGATTGCTTCCCTCTTTGTGGAGATCCTTTTGGCTTAAGCTTATCATGATACTTATCTGACATTCTACTCTTCTTTCTTTCAAAAGCTGCTGATCTTTCCTTCGAGGTCTTGGCAAGTCCGGCTTCAATCACCAAACTATCATGTACCAGCTCATCGTAACTTGCAGTTCTCTGAAGACTAACTGCGGTATCTATCTCGCCTCTTAAACCTCTCTTGTACTGATTCATCTTCCACACTTCATTCTCAGCATACTAGTTGTGTGTAGAATAGTAGGACAACTCTTCAAACTTCTTTGTGAACTCAGCAACCGACATGCTACCTTGCTTCAACTCCAAGAACTCTTGCTCCTTCTTTACCTTGTAAGACAAAGGTAAATATTTTTCTAACATCACTTCTTTGAAGTTTACCTAGTTCACTTCTACACCATTGGCTTCCATCCTGCGCTGAGCAGATTCCCACCAATCTTCTGCTGCGCCTCTGAGTTGGTTTGTGGCATAAACCACTTTATCTTCCTCTGAACAGTCAGCCATTCTAAAGATCTTTTCCATTTGCTTAATCCATTTTCTAGCTTCTTGAGGTTCACCTTCTCCATTAAACTCCGGAGGGTGATGTCTGTTATATTCCCTGAACACTGGGTTACCAATTACAGGAGGGGGTGGTGGCTGTGGATGGAAACCTTGACCTTGCTGCATCATTTCCATCCATTGCTGTTGAGCCTGGGCCTGTTGCTGAGATTGCTGTTGCATCATCAGCATCATTTGCTGATACTGTAATGCATTCTGAGCTTGTTGCTCCTGATACTGCTGCTGCCAGGCCTGTTGTTGTTGAATCATTTGTTCCCAAGAGTTCATGTTGGGTCCTCCACTTTCGTCACTAGCTTGATTAGTACGGGGTCTACCTCTTCTTCTCCCAGACATCTTATCCTAGCTGTCATATACAAGTCAAAGTGATCAGTTTTAACTGAACATAACATCTAGAATAATGTCCTGGATCCAAGAGGTTCACAAACTTGGATTGTACTTTAATGACCCAAGGCACGGTCTGAATCGACCTGCTCTGATACCAAATTGTAACACCCATATAGAGATTGCCTAGGATCTCTTACGAGTATTAAAATTTCGTACTGGATACATTAAATACAATACAGAAAAGTTGTTTATTGAATATACAATACATAAGTTTATGTTACAACTCAAGATCTATTGCATAACATTCCTTATAATACATATACATCATGATACAATATCAAGGAAACATAAGCAGCACGATCAATCCATAGCCTTCTCTTTACCTTTATGTCGTGCTACCTGCGAAGAACCTGCACCAGAAGGAAAGGGATGAGACATAATGTCTCAGTGAGCTCCTACCCTACCTACTGTTTGGCAACCTCAGGGAACCTAGGGTCGCCATGCCTACCTCGGCAATCTTGGGGATATCTACGATCGCCAAGTCTCATCTTTACTTATTTCGCGATCAGGGGATAAGAACTAGGATCGCTGCATATCTTAAATATATCTCATCATATGCTAACTTGACTTATCTATGATCACTTCTTAATACTAGGAACTAATTGTCCTGTTTCTCAATACTTATACAAATAAATGTATGCATCTTATCATATCTTTAGGTTAGAGGTTAGCGTTGAACAAACAATAATTATCTGAGTTCATTTTACGGAGTGCATCCGGGTGGAGTAACCCCGAATTACATCTCCCTTCTTACCGGTGAAAATTCCTATCATATCAGGCTAACACCGGACTCCTCTTATTTTGTGTGGCTGCTCTCGCGAGCTATAACTTCACCGTCCCAGCTGCCATTTAAGGCGGTAACTTCACGGGGACCCCCTGTATACTAACTAACGAGCAGACAGGAGACACATTAACTTTATAGACTTGGATGTGTAGCTGCCCTCACGAGCGGTAACTTCACCGTTCCGGCTGCCATTTAAGGCGGTAACTTCACAGGAACCCCTCGTATCCTAACTAGCGAGCATACGAGAGACACATCAAGCCCATCTTATAATTACTTTGTTCTTATTCTTTACATGTCTTAAATGCTTAACCTATAAAGGTTCATAACTTAGAAATGGCACATTCTTGTACCTAATACATATGAAATATTTTCTAAATTCCCATTGACCTATTAAGGTTCTTGACTCATCGTTCTCATGAGCCATTCCTAGAGCTTACTTAGGTATTGACTTTAATTCATGAATTCCCAAACTTTGCGTAATCTTTGCTCATATAAATTTCCCACCCAATGGAAGCTTTTAGAATGAACTAAAATGGTGGTTTATGTTTCTAAAATGTGTTAGGAGAAAACATTTTCAAAAAAACCATGCCCGCGCGCTTCAGGACCCCCAGAACAGCCCAACTGAGTGGTGCTGTTCTGGCTTGGTCGCTACAAGCGCCAAGCCGTCGCTACAAGCGCGGATAGACAGAACCTGGTCGCTACAAGCGCCCAGTTGGTCGCTTCAAGCGCAGGCTTGTCGCTACAAGCGCAGGCTTGTCGCTACAAGCGCGGATAGACAGAACCTGGTCGCTACAAGCGACAGCCCGTCGCTACAGCGACCGTGACAGCATAATCATGTATAAAAATGTGATTTTTCACCATTTTTTACCATTCAATGATACCCAAGCTTCCTAAACATGATAAAAATGATTTTCCTCCATAGATTAACAATTATAAACACATATGAGCAAAGATCTAGCAAACAAAGAAATTAGGGTAAATTCTAAAATTTTCTATAACATGCAAAACTTATCAAAAACACTCTAGATGGGTTCTAGAATCTGAAATGAGCTCACCTAAACCTTATTTGGTGCAGTTTATGCTTGTTCTTGGAAACCCTAGCTTGCTCCTTCCTTGTTTCTTCCTCTATTGTTCTAATCTCCTCAAAATCTACTTGCTAGCAACTTCACAAGGATTTATGGGTGAAAGCTTAAAGGATTGGAGTGAGAGGGAGTGGCGTGAGAGGGAGAGAAATGAGGGAGAGGGTGGCTGGTTTCGGAGAGGAAGGAGGAGAAGAAAACACAAATGGCAAATATCTTCCTTTCCTATTTTCTTATAATCCCCTTTTTTGAATTATTCACAATTTTGCCATTGCCACTTATTACTAAATTGCAACGCTTATTAATTGCTTCTAACACTGATAACTGATACTAATAAGCGGGATATTACAAGGAGTTCCTAGGTAGAAATACCATGGGTAGTGATTAAGTGAGAAGGTTGTGAAACAGGGGCTGTTGTCATAGGTTTTCGAATTGATACTATTTAGTGGATTTCCTCCCTGGCTTGGTAGCCTCCAGATGTAAGTGTGTTTGTCACCGAACTGGATTAACAAATGACCTGTGTTCTTTACTTTCTGTCCTTATTTTTGCTGCTTCTGAACCTCTGTTAAACATACTCTGTTCAGCTCTGTTTTACGATTGAGACTCAGTCTTGCCAAAAATTTCAATTGGCATCAGAGCAAGCAACCTGCCTGTTTTAGGGTGTGCTCCAAGGAAGATATTTTCTGGCATAATGGACTCAGAAGGAGAATTAACTTATGAAGAACTTCTTGTCTCTTTCAAAGAACTATACAAGATGTATATAAATTAGAAGAAGACTGTCAGTCAACTACATGCTGAAAGAAGTGACCATCTAGCACAAATTTCTGAGCTCAATGATAAGGTAACTCAATTGAACTCTCAACTTGAACGTATTAAGAAGCAAGTCAGAATGTTGAACACTGGAACTGAAATGCTTGAAGAGATTTTGGAGAGTCAGAACCAATGGAAACCAAAAGGAATTGGGTTTGATGATAGGACCTTGAACAAACAGCTAAATCCAACTAAAAAGGTCAGTGCAGCTGTTGAAATATGTGATCCAATGATGGGCAAACCTAAGATGGAACATCAGAACCAACCTCAGGGATCTAAGAGCAAGAGGGCATCTCATCCTTGGGTATGTCATCACTGTGGTAAAAAGGGGCACATAAAGCCTTTCTGTTACAAGCTGCATGAATACCCCAAACACTTTCAACAAAGAAAAACTCATGTTCAATCAAAGGTCAGCCATACTTTTGTTCAAGTTAGAAAATTGGAACCAGTTGTGAACAAAAGCAATGTAAAGAAAGAATGGAGACCTTAAGGGGTGAATGTCATTGGTACTAAAAGGATCCATAAGAGTAAGTCTGTTGAAGGTGGTAATGTAACTAGGAACAAGGCCCTCTCAGTATCTCATGGGAACAACAAAGGTGAAAGTGTTGACAAGAGTAGAATGAAGAATTTTGCTCTTATGAATGCAAGACACAAGAGAACATCTGATGCAACACATGTGAAGATAGTTAAAGATGATAATGTTAATGCTGAAATGCATGTTGATGATGCAACTGTGTCCCCCTCTAAGGTTGTTGTTGATAACCCTGAATCTACCCCAACCAAGTCTGATGGTGGTTCTGATGTGGGTTCTGATGTGGAGTCTGATGATGAACCCATTGGAAATAGGCTTGAACAAAGTGTAGCAAAGAGAGGAAAGGCTGTTGTTGCTGTCAGTAGGCCTACTCCTGTTGCTAAGAAGAGTGCTGTTGTTGGACCATCTAAAGGAAGGAGCCAACTGGGCCTTTGTCTTTTTTAGGAGTTATAGCAGAATCTGAGGATAAAGCAGCTTCTGATGCTTTGTCAGTTTGTGTTTCATGTGTGAAGACTTTGCTGTGTAATTGTGTTCTTCTGTGAAGACTTTGTGTGTGTTTCTGATCCTGATAATGGTCTTGATAATGGTGCTGTGATAGGTTCTGTTATGGATTCTGTGTGTGGTGCTGTGATGGATGTTTTTCCTCTGCCTGTGTGCATATGCTTTGTTTCCTGTGCTGTTTCTTGCACTTCTACTCCTGGTGATTTCATGATTGTTTTTTTGTCAAAATTGTTTGGCTAAAAAGGGGGAGAAAAGTATAGGTATTTGTGTGTCAGAAGCAGTTCAATTGTTCAGGGGGAGTCTCTGTGTCTCTGTTTCAGAGTGTTGTTCATGTGTGTCTGTTTCAGAAACAGTTCAACAGTTCAGGGGGAAATTCTGTTTGTTCCTGAATGTCATGTCTCAGGGGAGTATATGTGGTTCCTGATCTGGAATTGTTTCCTAATAAGTTCAGAACTGGAAGCTGATCTGTTTCAGGAGCTGTGTGTTTCAGGGGGAGTATTTGATTCTGTTGATGTGTTTCAGGGGGAGTTTTTTTTTTTGTGAAACGTAGTGTTTATGCCGTTGCTGACTCTGTTGTTACGTTTGTGTTATGTTCTTCATGGTTGCGTACTGTGTTCTCAAATTGATTTTAGCCAAAAATTTGCCAAAGGGGGAGATTGTTGGATATTTGGTTGTTGGCTTCATGTTTGCTAAAATCAAATATACAAGTTGTGCATCTTCAGAAGCTGAAATGTGTCTTCAGAAGCTGGAAGCAGAACTTCAGAAGTTGACACTGTTCATCAGAAGCTGAACTGTTCATCAGAAGCTGAACTGGTCATCAGAAGCTGAACTGTTCATCAGAAGCTGAACTGGTCATCAGAAGCTGAACTGTTCATCAGAAGCTGACCTTCAGAAGCTGCATTTCAGAAGCACGTTTTCTGCGTTCAGAAGCTGCGTTCTTTCTTGTATCTTGGAGCTATTTTATTTTCTCACAGTATCTTTTGAAGATTTAATTGAAGATTTATCCAAGCTGCGTTTCTAGAAGAAAGAAGAATTTCGCAAGATATTTTCTAAAGATTGGATTCAATTATTTGTGAATATATTTTCAAAGAAATCTTTGGAAAATATATTTCTGGAAAATAAATTGCTTTTATTTGCTTCTAAAGAATTCTGGGAATATATCTTTGAAGAAGATTTGATTCAAGAATTATGTTGCTGCTGAAGCTATAAATAGAGGACGCTGCTATTGAAGAAATTCATTCAAAACAGAAGATATATAGAGTCATACTTAGGTTTTGAGTCTGTAAGCTTTGTGCTTTGTTTTTGTACACCACTCAAGTGTTTAGAGTTGGTTGATTTTTATTGAGTTGTAATCACTTGAAGCTTTTAAGCAAAAGTGACGTATTGAGTTTTTAGGAGAGTGTCTCCATCTTTGATTGTCTGTTTAGAGTCTGATAATCACTGGGGCAGTGATTGACTGAGGGAAGTAAGAGGGGTCTTATATCTAGGAGTTCCTAGGTAGAAATACCACGGGTAGTGATTAAGTGAGAAGGCTGTGAAACATGGGCTGTTGTCATAGGTTTTCGAATTGATATTATTTAGTGGATTCCCTTCCTGGCTTGGTAGCCTCCAGATATAGGTGTGTTTGTCACCGAACTGGGTTAACAAATCACCTGTGTTCTTTACTTTCTGTCTTTATTTTTGCTGCTTCTGAACTTCAGTTAAACATACTCTGTTCAGCTCTGTTTTACGGTTCAGACTCAGTCTTGCCAGAAATTTCAGTTGATTTGACAATAGGCACTTGGCGTGGGAATCACACTTATATGTGTTTATCACAATAGGACAAATATTATTTATATTTCTTGATGGAATAATAAATGGCAGAGTTCAGAATAGTTTGTACTGGCAGAATTGTTAGATATCAGTTTAGAAGATAAGCATTGTAATATTTAATACTCATTAATATAGTTAGTTGAACAATACACATGTAGTTTAAATATATAAATATTGCTAAATAGCAATAACATCCAAGTAATGTGCAACACCAGTATTCATTTGCTTTGCAAAACTTGGTTTGTGTTCCCTTTGTACAGAAGCAGAGTTCAGACAGGTCTTCAATATTCATGCAAAATTAAAATAAATGTAATTAAGTATAATATTATGAAACATCTAATATAATCAAATGTATATATAATAAAGGAGATTATTGAAGCAATAAACTAATTTTATCAGAAATTGATATGTTGTATAAAACATAAATTCTATTTGTTTAGCTAACATAGAATAGGAAAAAATTACCTATCATCAGTCATCAAAAGCCTCTTTGTATATCACATGTATACTGATTGATTAGCAATTGCAGAAAACATCAATGTAAGAAAAAATGAGAACTATAGGAATCACAAACTATAAGTTAAAAGACAAGATCACTTCCCAAAAGATGTTCAACTTCACATCTGATTACATTCATCAAAGCTTGTCTTAGTTTCCATTATTGATTAAAATGTAGAAGATGATAGTGGATCTACATGAAAAGAAACAGGAGACATAATCAACAAAGAAATATATATGTAAAATATATTTGGAAAGCACCATTTGAATTAGACATTTTAACAATAGTTATAAAATAACTTACTCAATACAGATTGTCAAAAATTTCCTTATAGACAACATTCATAGTAGTTGCACGTGACTTGTTATCAGGATCATGTATCAATATCTTTAGCCCTTCCTTGGATTTAACTCTTGAAAATGCAACATACAATTTCCGATGACTAAATACTTGTCTTGGCAAGTAGAGGCCAACCTTGTCTAGTGACTATCCTTGGGATTTATTTATAGTCATCGCATATGATACAATTATAGGGAACTGTCTTCTGTTAAGTTTAACGGGCCATGGAGATTGTGACGGAGACATAGACATCCTTGGAATGTAAGTCAGATTACCAATGTTCTTTCCAGAAATAATTTTTGCCTCAAGAACATGGTCTGCCATTCTGGTTACAATTAATCTAGTACCATTGCATAACCCCTCTGCCTAATCTAAATTTCTCACCAGCATAATTGGAGTCCCAACTTTTAGTTTGATTTTATGGTTAGGAAGACCTGATGTTGTAAGTGTACTAAAAAACTCTATAGAGAGTATTTCAAAAGATTGACATTTATCACCAATTTGTGATTTGTCTACGGAATCAGAACTTAGATATTCTTTTTCTTGCCCTATAAGAAACAAAGTATTTTCTTCAATTAAGTTTCATACATTAACAAAATAGTTATATATTTCAAAGCAGATGATATTTATCAGTTTGTGATATAATACTTGGAATCAAGGTTAGAACATAATCATTTATAGAGTCAACAACGTCAATTGTTGATGCTAAAATTGCCCTCTGCTTCAAATAATCAGGATTGTTGTAATTTTGAAGGAAATCTGGATAGGTGCTTTTCACAATAGCGTCTATAGGGTTGTCAAAATCTTTTATTAAAAACTCATCAGGAATCTCAAATTCAGCAAAACCATCATTTGGTTCAGATATTCTTCCTTCACCAACTTTAAGTATCCATTCAGAGAAATTTTTTAGATCATCTGGATCAGATGACTCACTATGCTATTGCAAACACATGTTTTTGGTGAGACTGAGGACTTGACAGTGATCCCAAATATAAGAAGAATTTATTGCTGCATGTACTATATCTGATCTACCTCCCCTTGGTATTAATGGTAGGATTTGACGGAAGTCGTCTCCAAATACAATAACTTTACCACCAAAAATCTTCTTAGAATTGGAAGTAGAAGACATAATATCTTTAAGGGTTCTGTCCAAAGCTTCAAAACAATACCTATGTGCCATAGGTGCCTCATCCCAGATTATCAAGTTAGTCATTTTGAGTAGTTGTGCCAGTTCACTTACTCCTTCAATGTTACAGGTTGAATTGTCAAGTGTAGGGACATGAATCTTGAACTTTGAATGAGCGGTCCTACCTCCAAGTAATAACAGAGAAACAATACCACTTGATGCTATTGTCAAAACAATTTTACTCTTTCGGCGTAATGATGCAGCTAAAGTTGTCCACATAAATGTTTTACTAGTGCCGCCATAACCGTGTAAGAAATATACACCACCTTTGTTGTTGCTTACCGCTGAGATAATTTTGTGGTATATTTTTCTTTGTTCACCTAATAATGGATCATTGATTTTATTACAGTATCAACAATAGAAATAGCAAAAACTAATATGATGAAATGAGTGTACATGTAAGACTCTTGAATAGTCTTTGAAATTCAACTTCTAAAGTTTCAACATTATAATTGAGTTCATCATATATCAATCTATTTCCAAGTTCATCCATAACAAACCCAGTTGGATAAGGAAATCCTTTAAACTCCTTCAGTGATCTCCTATTTTTCTCCATGTGCTTCTCAATTAAGGTAAGAGTAAAATTTTTTATCTGCTCTTCTGTGTAATTCAATTCTGAGTAAAAAATAAAAAAATGTTGGTCAAAATGCTTGCTTAAAATATGAGAGACATAATAAAAAACTTAAGTAATGAACATACCTTGATTGTTAGCCAATCTTCTATGTTCATATAGTACACCATCTGCTAACCATTGCCAAGTATTATTCCATACATGGATTGGTCTATCCATGGAACTTGAAAGTAACAGAGTCACAAACAATATCCTTAAAAAAACACCTGTAGCCCAGACACTTGCTTCTTTGATTGCAGAAATATATTCTTTATCATCTTCCAAGAATCCCATTGCAAAACATGCCTCCCTAAAAGTATCATATAGAATATTATTAACAGTTTTGATCTCAGCATAAGAAGTTGGACCCTTAACACAGGTTAACATCATTCTCAAATAGTAAACTTCACCGGTGGTTGGAGGCACCCACATTAACCTTCCAATGGTATATCCTTTATCTCTTGGCTTCCATGTTCTTTTTGCCTTTACATAAACAAACTTTGCATAAGTCAGAGATTTAGCCTCGGGATATTTGGCATTGCATTCAAGCCAAGATGTAAACATTGATTCTGTCACTGACGACTTTTAGAGTACTTCATCCATTTGTTCATAATCATTGAAGTATACTGATTGTTCCCCTTGTAAATGAAAAAACAACCTTTCCACAGATGACTTTCTACCATGAATTGGAAATGCGAAAATTCTCCAGCATGCCTCGCTGGGTGACACATACCGACAATCTAGATATTGTTTGATCTCGTCGGCTGGGTCATTTGTATGGACTTTATTGGATTTATCTGAAACAACTGCAGCCGTTATACGATCATATCCTTTGTTAACATACTTGAATAGGTATTTAATTGAACTTGATTGATTACACCATTCCATATTGATATGAGCTTGATATTTCATCAATAGATAAGGATTATGTGGCACAACATGGCGATTATCTAAAGTTATTCCATTTTTAACTATGTCTTCCATTATCTCTTCTTCTATATACAGGATATCCTTCAAGGTCAACAACAGTTTCTTCTTGGAATTTCTTTGGATAATACTTCGAACAACGACCCTTTTTCATGCAAGGGGAATTTGTTGGAATATTTAATTATAATTTATTTAATTATTATATTGCAATGATTATTATGTGGGCATATATATCTATTTTAATTATATTAGCTATTTATCATTTAAGGGCCTTAATTGATTAGTGATCAAATAATGAAAAAAAGGCTTATTAGGTTTCTATTAAAATAATAATTAACTATTTAATTGATATGGGCTTGGATACGGGTGGATGTCTGGTCCAATAATGGGAAACCCTAATGGCCATCCAATATAAAAAGGCTATGGTCCCCAATATACCGTACAATTGCAAAACCTCTCTTCTCCCCATTTGAAGTGCATAAGGGCATAAGGGTACATGATGAGGAAGAACCAAACCAGCCGCCGCTGACTTTGCTGTTGTTTCAGATTGCTGCTGCCGGAAAACTCCTTTGTCATGGATCCAGGTATTCCAATGACCTTGAACTTTGAATTTCAATAAATCAAACATGTTTATGAAATTGAATATCTAACAAGTGGTATCAGAGCCACTTCATGTTTGATCTATTGGGATTTGTTTTTGTGATTAACATATATCCGGTTAATAGTGCATCATCCATTGGTGTTTAGGGTTTTATTTGTTGTGGTTGATATATGTTTTCGATGGATGTTGTTTTATTCATCGGTGATTTTATGTATATTATATGCCATGGCGATTGGTTGATTGTAAATTGTTTCATGGCTTTGTTTTACGTTTTCTATGTTATTGGCATAATATCAGGTCAATTCCCTTATACCCATATCGGCATGAATTTTTTGTTTGAAAATTTGTTTAGAAACATGCGCGTGCGGTTGAAACATATTTGTTTCAGTTGATGAAATTTTGCCTGTTTTTTTATTTGCATCGTTATGAAACCATTTTGGACATAAGCTTAAGTATATAAAACTTCATATATATATTTGTTGATTTTATGGTCCGCATATATTTAAGAATTATTCATGTATTGTGATTCGAATCTATGTGGCATTTATCTATTGATTATATATGTGAAATATCAAATTTCAGATCAAATAATAGAGATAATTATTTGCTTATTCAAGTTTATTTTTATTGTGATCATTTTGTGTTTGTTGTGATCTGATCATAAATTTCGGTGGCATTGTATTTCAAGCAAATTGCAGTTTTATTCCGTTGACTTTTAAGGCTATTTTGATCTCATGATTAATTGGCAATTTTTGTGTGCATTAATTGAGTGGCCATAACAAATTAAAATTCCTGATTTTCATTCCGTTATTGAACTAATGCTAGAATAATGTTGATAAATGCATTGACTTATTGGTTTGGGACTGTTACAATCTTTTTTCCTAAAATTTTGCCGAAACAGTTTATTTTTTTTATTATTTAGAATAAATAAATAAATTTTATTTAATTATTTATTTTCTGAATTATAAATCCAGTACTTTGTTTATTTATTTTAGTTTAAAATAAATCAAAGTGTCCATGATTATAGCTCTAAGTTATGCATTTAGAAAATCCCTTTATTCCTATGTTATACGTGTAGTAGTTTCCAAAAGTTCTTTTTTTTCTTTTCCTTTTGGATTCATGCTATAGATTAGATATATGCAATTCTGTTCACTTTCCCGCATACTACAGTGCACGTATGTGCGCTGTCCATTGCTTAATTCAACTTGCGAATTCCTCCCCGCAACAAGGATACTTTAATAATCATAAGATTATTAAAAGATGAATATAAACATACAATCTGCATTACATTTGTGAGTAATGTTTCTTTTGTGAATTTTTTTTAAGACTTTCCCATGTAATTCTATTGAATTGTCTAGTAAAATTAGTTGACTCGATTGAAACAATAATGTTGCCCAAGTAACCTCTGTTGTGTAAATTGATTTCAATTAAGCTTACAAAAGGACGTAGTGTAAAATTATTCATGCGAGTTGTTGTCGGCCCCAAGGAAGGCGCAACTTGGCCGGATAATTGTGCACTTGTGATGATAAATATGTGTCGATTATAAAGTTATATCCATGTGAATAATGGGATGCCCCAAGGTGACCATTATTTGACCGGACTTATCGTCAATATTTGATCGTTGCGCTGAGAGTATCGCTTGCAGTTAATTTTTTACAATCCGAAGATTGGAAAATTAATGATGTGCTTGATATCTTGTTTAAGTCTTATTTAATTTGCATATAATGAAATTGTGCACGTCTATATGGTTATTATGACATGCCTACTAAAGCTATTGTATGTTTGTTGTTCTCTTTCGTTTTTTAGTTGCTGCTGCCACCGCTCCCAATTTTGCTGCTCAAATTAACACTATTCCTATGCTGAGTGGGATGAACTTCAAGTCATGGAAGGAATCTGCTGAGATCGTTCTTGGATGCATGGACTTGGATTTATCCTTGAGGGAGGAACGCCCCGTTGCTACTGCCGAGAATCCAAATGAAGTGAAAATAGAAAAATGGGACCGATCAAACCGTATGTGTCTTATGATCATCAAAAGATCCATACCAGAGATGATTAGGGGCTCGATTGCTGAGAGTGAGAGTGCTAAAGGGTTCCTTGAAACCGTGGAGAAGTTCTTTGCTAAGAATGATAAGGTTGAAACTAGTAGTGTTTTATCCAAACTCATCTCAATGAGCTACAAAGGTAAAGGGAACGTAAGGGAGTACATCTTGGAAATGTCTAATCTCGCCTCCAAACTCAACGCACTGAAATTAGAACTTCCTGAAGATTTAATTGTGCACTTGGTTTTGAATTCTCTCCCGCCACACTTTGGGCAATTTAAGGTGAGTTATAACACTCAGAAGGACAAATGGACTCTGAATGAGTTGATATCTCACTGTGTGCAAGAGGAGGAGAGGCTGAAGAGGGAGAAGACTGAAAGTGCTCACTTGGCAACCAACTCTCAGAATAAAAGAAAAAGGGCTGCTGGAAATTCATCACAGAATAAGAAGGCAAAGGAACAACCAACTGAGATCAAATGTTTCTTCTGCAAGAAAAATGGTCACATAAAGAAGGATGTTCTAAGTATGCCGCATGGCGTGAAAAGAAGGGTAATTTTCTCACTTTTGTTTGTTCTAAAATTAATTTAGTTTCTGTACCTATAGATACTTGGTGGGTAGATTCTGGTGCTACTACTCACATTAGTATGTCTATGCAGGGCTGCCTGTGGAGCCGTCCGCCAAATGATGCTGAAAGATTCATCTATGTGGGCGATGGCACTAAGGTTGCAGTTGAGGCTATAGGAACATTTAGATTATTATTAAAGACTGGTTGTTATTTGGATTTATTTGAGACTTTTGTTGCACCGTCTATTAGGCGGAATTTAATTTCTATTTCTGTTTTGGACAAATTTGGTTTTACTTGTTCATTTGGAGATAATAAAGTTAGCCTCTCAAATAATTCAAATGTTGTTGGTTACGGGTCTTTAATTGATAATCTATATATGCTTGATATTGAGCGTTCCTTTAACGAAATGTTGCAAATAGAGTCGCGAGGTACAAAACGTAAATTAAAATGCAATTCAACCATTTTATGGCACAAGCGATTAGGTCATATCTCTAAACAGAGAATTCAGAGGCTTGTGTCGGAGGAAATTTTAGAACCTTTAGATATGTCAGACTTTGAAGTTTGCATTGAGTGTATCAAGGGTAAGCAAACAAACAAAAGGAATTTCAATGCCGAAAGAGCTAAGGACGTCTTAGAACTAATACATACTGATATTTGTGGTCCTTTTCCGTCAAGTTCTTGGAATGGACAAAGGTATTTTATTACGTTCATAGATGATTACTCGAGGTACGGCTATCTGTATTTAATTCATGAGAAATCTCAATCCCTGGACACGTTCAAATCATTCAAAGTTGAAGTTGAACTTAAACTTGGAAAGAAAATTAAGGCTGTCAAATCTGACCGTGGTGGTGAATACTATGGTCGATATGATGGATCAGGAGAACAACGTCCAGGACCCTTTGCGCTTTTCCTCAAAGAATGTGGAATTGTTCCGCAATATACAATGCCGGGAAAACCCAGCATGAATGGAGTTGCAGAACGACGAAACAGGACTCTTAAAGATATGGTGAGGAGTATGATTAGTCATTCTTCTCTTCCAGAGTCATTTTGGGGAGAGGCATTAAAGACCGCAGTTTATATCCTTAATAAAGTACCTAGTAAAGCAGTAGCTAAAACCCCTTATGAGCTGTGGACTGGGAAAAAGCCCAGCATTAAACACTTGCACATTTGGGGATGTCCAGCTGAAGCACGACCTTATAGGCCTCATGAAAACAAGTTGGATGCAAAGACAATTAGTTGCTATTTTGTTGGGTACGCTGAACACTCTCGCGGGTACAAGTTTTATAACCCCATTAGTAGAACAATTTTTGAAACGGGAAATGCAAGGTTTCTTGAGGATGTAGAATTTGGAGGGGAAGGAAACATAAGGAGTGTTGTCTTTGATGAAGAAACTGTTACTGACAATGAGCAAGTTATTGTGCCTGCTTTTGTTCCAGAAACAGATCCAGAAACAAACATGATGTTATTCATAACATCCCTCAAGAACAAGACAACGCTGAGTTTCTTCCTCAAGCACCACCTGAAGTTCAAATTCAACAGCCTCAAGAACCGCCATTAAGAAGATCCACTAGAGAGAGGAGAAGTGCAATTTCAGATGATTATGTTGTATTTCTTCAGACACATGAGGATGGCATTGGTTTGACTACGGAAGACCCGATCAACTTTAGTCAAGCTATCCAAAGTCCTAACTCTCTTAAGTGGGTCGATGCCATGAAGGATGAGATGAAATCGATGGCTGACAACAATGTATGGGATCTCGTTGAATTACCTGAAGGAAAGAAACCCATTGGTTGTAAATGGATATTTAAAACTAAACGGGATTCAAAGGGTAATGTTGAGAGATATAAAGCTCGTCTTGTCGCCAAAGGTTATACTCAAAAGGAAGGCATTGATTATAAAGAGACTTTCTCTCCGGTTTCTTCGAAAGATTCTCTTAGGATCATAATGGCATTAGTAGCTCATTTTGATTTAGAGCTGCATCAGATGGATGTAAAGACTGCTTTCTTAAATGGAAACATTGAAGAAACAATATACATGGTGCAACCAGAGAATTTTGTGTCAGGTGACCCAAAATCTATGGTTTGCAAACTTAAGAAATCCATCTATGGCCTTAAACAGGCTTCCCGTCAATGGTATTTTAAATTTCATCAAGTTATATCCTCGTTTGGTTTTGAGGCCAATCAGGTTGATGATTGTTTATACCAAAAGTTCAGTGGGAGTAAATATATTTTCTTGGTATTATATGTAGATGATATCCTTTTGGCAAGCAACGATATAGGCTTATTGCACGAAACCAAGAAATTTCTCACAAAGAATTTTGAGATGAAAGATCTTGGGGACGCCTCTTTTGTCTTAGGAATCCAAATACTTAGAGATCGCCCTCGAGGTATTTTGGGGATTGTCATAAAGGAGCTATATCGATACAGTTTTGGATAGATTCTCCATGAAAGATAATAAACCAGGAGACACACCCATTGCTAAAGGAGACAAATTTTGTCTCAAACAGTGCCCCGTTACGGATCTTGAAAAGGAAGAGATGCAAAAGATTCCCTACGCTTCGGCTGTGGGGAGTCTCATGTATGCTCAAGTATGCACTCGTCCCGACTTAGCTTTCATTGTAGGAGTTCTTGGCAGATATTTAAGCAACCCTGGTATGCAACATTGGACGACAGTAAAACATGTTATGCGTTACCTGAAGAGAACAAGAGACTTTGTGCTCACTTATCAGAAGTCAGACAACTTGGAGATCGTCGAATATTCTGACTCTGATTTTGCAGGATGCCCGGATAGCAGACGTTCCACATCTGGTTACATCTTCCTCTTGGCTGGAGGAGCCGTCTCCTGGAAGTCTGCTAAGCAGACTTTAGTGGCTCCCTCTACCATGGCAGCGAAGTTTGTGGCTTGCTTTGAGGCATCAAATCATGGAACTTGGCTGCGAAACCTTGTCATTGGCCTACGCATCATTGGGAGCATCCAGAGGCCCTTGAAGATTTATTGTGACAATAGTGCAGCTGTGCTTTACTCCAACAACAATATGAGTGCTACGAAATCGAAATTTATCGACATCAAGTACCTTGTTGTGAAAGAAAGAGTTCAGGAGAAACAAATTTTGATAGAACAAATAGGAACAGACTTGATGCTAGCTGATCCACTAACTAAAGGTTTGGTACCTAAGGTTTTTCATGGACATGTTACAAACATGGGCCTTGGTTTTTCGGTTGCCTTAGATTAGTGGGAGTCAATTCCTAATTTTGTTTAATGTTCTATATTATTGATGTAACTTTGGTACAAACTTTCAGTTATGTTTGATTTTCTGCAGAAATAAAACTTATGTGGTGTTATTGTTATAACAATATCAAGTTTAATTTTATTATGTGCAACTGAGGTAATTTTAATTGCACCTATTGAACTACATTATGATCTCAATAAAGACTTATGTTGGACCAGTTGGAAATAGGAATGATTTAGAGATCACATTGCATGAAATTTCCATGCCACTCACCCATATCGATCTATGTCATTGAGTTCATTGATATGGTGGTCGTCGGGGTTCCGTCACGTTATATGTCAGTGACGACAGCCGCGGTGGTCCCATTATTAATGTATGAGATGGACCAAATTGTAAAGTTGAAATCTAACGGTAGATAGCATACAGATGTGCACCTAAAGAACCTTGATATAATTATTGTTTAGATATATTGCCCAAGTGGGAGATTGTTGGAATATTTAATTATAATTTATTTAATTATTATATTCTAATGATTAATATGTGGGCATATATATCTATTTTAATTATATTAGCTATTTATCATTTAAGGGCCTTAATTGATTAGTGATCAAATAATGAAAAAAATGCTTATTAGGTTTCTATTAAAATAATAATTAATTATTTAATTGATATGGGCTTGGATACGGGTGGATGTCTGGATGGTCCATTAACGGAATAATGGGAAACCCTAATGGCCATCCAATATAAAAGAGGCTATGGTCCCCAATATACCGTACAATTGCAAAACCGCTCTTCTCCCCATCTGAAGCGCATAAGGGCATAAGGGTACAGGTTGAGGAAGAACCAAACCAGCCGCCGCTGACTTTGCTGTTGTTTCAGATTGCTGCTGCCGGAAAACTCCTTTGTCATGGATCCAGGTATTCCTATGACCTTGAACTTTGAATTTCAATAAATCAAACATGTTGTATCTGATCATAAACGTGTGTTCAATTCTTGCTTCCGCTGATGATTGTCAATTTAAATTAAATTGAACCTGTTTATGAAATTGAATATCTAACAGAATTTTGTTTTGCTAAACCACACGGACCATGCATCATATGAGTCCCAACCAATTTGTATAGTTCTTTCTGGTGTTGTGGACTTGGTATTTCATCATATATGATCTCGTTGATGTGGTCTGGGGTAGGATACTTGCTTGAAGGATGTAAAAAAATCAGTAGGTGTGCATGTGGCAATCCTCTCTTCTGGAACTCAATAGTGTACAAATCTGATGAAAATAATAATATTTGTATTAGTAATAAAATAACAAAACACAAGTATAGAAATATTTTTCTAATTAGTTAGAAAATGCTTACATGCAACTACTTTGACAAGGATATGATTTTTTGTTAAGTCCTTTAAAAGTTCATCAAATTTGATCTTGAAAACCCTTGATATGATGTTTGGCCGTTCATGTGGTTTAAGATGTTTAGGTCCAACAACTCTTTGTGTTTAGGCCAGTTGTTATAGAGTTGATCCATATATCTACGACCTCCAACATAGCTTGACGGTAAAACAACCCTCTTACCCTGTTTTGATGAATGTTCTTCTCCAAGAGAGTGCCTATCATTCAAGCTTTTATACTTTCCAACTCTCAATTTGGACTGATTTTTTCTCAACCATTTCAATCTATCAGCCTCCATCATAGTAAAGCCATCCACCAAAAACTGTTGAAACATTCTCCTTGCCAACAAAATTGTCATGGCTTCAAATTTCCTTGCTTGTAGCCTGAAGCACAACCACTCCCTGATTGTTAGTTTATTTCTTTTCAAAGTGTTTCCATTCACAACATTTCTATGTAAAACATCATCCCTATAACCATCTTCACCGTAAGGAAATAGAAGGGGATATTGATAGGCAAGATATGCTGGATGAAATTCATCAATTCTTTCAATCTGACCACTTTGCCTTTCCATAATGATATCCCTTCTGGACGCCGAGTCCACGTCAGCAACAATCAGTGCTACAACTTCAGAAACATTTGGTTGATTGTAAATTCTTCCATCAGTTGTCCGGTCTGAAATGAGCTTTAGATTGAAATCTTCTACATTGTTGTTTTTCAACCTGTCACGTGCCTTTCTAAATGACTTAGCATGGCAGTTGTTTTCATCCAACATTTTTTGTAATTTTTCAATTGTCTGAATGTTGACGGACTTGGGATTGCTGAATGAATTTACGAAAAATATATGTTAAATTTCAACATAGAAGCATATGGTTATAAAATTACCATGTACTGAATTAAAGGTAGATACCTGAGACCATGAACTCGGTTAGCCAATTCATTCTCGGTATCATAAATGTATAGCTGTGCAAACTTTGGACGTTTACCAGGAAGAGGGACCATACTTCCAATTCTGTGACATGATTGACCTTGAATTCTAATATTAGGGGGACCTCTTCCTTGTTTAATGCCTTTATCAACTTTAAATCCAGGGGAACTAAATGCAAACATACTATTATACAATCTAATGTTGTCATTGAAATTTTTTGTCTCATTTGTTGAGTGACTAAACATTAGATTATGTAGCAATGGTGGAGGATTTGGCAAAAATGGAATTTGAACTTTACCATTGCCACAACACAACGAATATTCTGGTTGAACACTATTCCTTGACTTGTTCTTACGCTCTTGGTACCACATACATGCACCACATTTTTGACACTCAATTGAAGGATCCCCAATATCAGAATATACTGAAATAAAGGAAAAGAGTTTGTAATGTTTAAAGCTAATATGTGTAGTATATAAATGTAACTCAGAAATGATATGAATAACTATATAAAGTTGACATTGATTTCATTGTCAAAAGGTAATAGTTGTAGTAAACACATCTAACTTAGAAAAGATATGAATAGCTATGTAAAGTTATCAATGATTTCACATACCTACATCACTTTCATTAACTGGTCTGATATCATCTTCAAAATCTTCATCTGATGTCTCACTTTCATCACTCTGGTGAGCTGGCCTATACGCCTCACAATCATCACTGTCTATAGAACTGGTTCCATCATCCATATGTGCTGCCATGTTGGATTCATTAACATTTAGATTATGAGTTGATGATGAAGCAAAATCTGATCCAGTTGAAGAAAATCTATCCATTAAATTGATTCCCATTTGATTTAAATTTGGTCTCAATCTTTCTGTCGTTTTATACTGATATGATGAGCCTTGCTGAGTGAAGTTAGGGATAATATTTTGAGTTGAGTTTACTGGTGTGAACCATTTTTCTGGTTGGTTAGAAGTTCTGTGTTGTGGTAAAGTAGGAGTATTATGGGAAAATGGAACTTTGGTGTATATCCATTTTGAGTAGAGTTTACTGGTGTGAAGCATATGTTAGGAGTAGAAGATCTATGTTGAGGTAATGTAGGAACATTAATTGGAAAATGGAATTTTGGTGAATAAAAATTGGATGGTGAAGTATTAACAGGAGAAGAGGATGCATTGTTTCTGTTGACAAATGGAGTGTTTTTGATTGATATGGCATGTTAGTGATATCCATGAAAGGTCTGGACCCTATTGAAGTTTCAGTTTTATGTTTTTTGTTTGGTTTTGATCGAAGGATATTTTTTCTTCTTCTTTTGATCATCCATTTCTAAGTATGGTTTAAGGTGTAGCTGTAATTAGTGAGAGATAGATGAAGTCATAACATAAGAAAACTATAGTGCTTCATAAATAGAGTAAAGAGTATTGATGTTTGAAGTTACTTGAAAATAACTTAGTTTCCCTCTCGTGTAAAAATTTCAATTTCAATTGAAATTCAAAAAATTTGACAATGGAAAGTAACCATGATGTATTTCTTGTTTTCAAGGTGTCATTTTTATATATAATTGTTTTTTAATATTATATGAGAGAAACAAATCACTTTTTACTATTATGACTAAACTTGCAGTCAAGTGCTTATTAGTCCTATTACCCATGAATATCTTATCAGCTCAGAACCTAGTAGAAAGTAGGTAATGTTGAAAACAGCTTGCAACAAATATCTATTTTAATGATATAAACAATTAAATTTTACTAAATTTAATAATGTTTATATAGCTGATGATTATATTTTTATATGAACACTCACCAGTGTAATACATCATTTGGATATGTTTCTTGACCATTGAATGAAAGTAAATCTCCATGCATGATTTCTGCCAATTAAAACATAGGTTTTTATTGGTTGAATTTGGTGGAATCTATTCTTGTTCTATATTGGAAGTTGTTACAATATATATGAAATACAATTGGAAGATTGATAGTAAATAAAAAATTTGCCTAGTCTGAAGCACAATGATAGATCCATGATGATTTAACGAAAATATGATTGTTTATGAAGAGTATTATTGGATATTGTTTTAAATTACTTGTGAAAATATAATGTAACAATATGTTGCTTTGAAGAGAACTTGAGTGAAGTAATTGTAAATCTCATTTTAATTTTGGTGCAAAGGTTTTAACCTGTTCTATAAGTTATCTCTACATAAGTGTCTATGTAGTTTATTTATTTTCTAATACAAATCTTAGCAATTGTAATTGAACAAAGACCATCACAGAAATGTCTTATAACATTAAGCATATTGTTCATCAGGAAATTGTTCATCATTACCAACAGGGACATAAAGTACATCAGTTATAAAAAGAAATAAACCAAGATCTTAGAGTGTTTAGATAATTGAAGTTCAAGAGTTAGCCATGGCTTTTACTCTAATTCACAGCGAAATATAGTTGTCGACTAGACTCAAAATATGTAACGCTTTCAAGATATGTAACATGGATAATATCCTTCAAAATATTGTTGAGGTAGAACCTACTCCTTCTCAAGCTTAGGTTTCTTGGCATTCTTTGGGTTCTTAACAAACTTAGTTGATGAAAGTTGGGTTGGCTGAACATCTTCAGAATCAGTTTTGGCCACAAAATCATATTCATCTTGAGAAAGTCTTTTTGCAGGAGGAGTAGACAAAGTGAGAGTTGGATCGTGTTCACCACAAAGAGATTGCTGATCTCAAAGTATAAAGATTAGAGTGAATAAGCAAGTTAGATGAGTTCCAATTGGGGTTATAGAAGCAAAAAGGTAAAAACAAATACATACAGATGTTGTGAGGGATAGTTCTTTTCCTTCTGAAACAGAATCTAGTCCAATATCTTCTATGACAACAAGTTTCTTACTTTCACTCTCCTGTATTTTTAATATATAAAGTGTGTTAAGATATATTCCACTTGAATAATAAACCTCCAAATATAATAATAGTAGGAATATAATCACCTCTTCCAATCCAAATTGTTTTTCTAGATTGGTCAACAACTGCTCGCTATCGCTATATTGGATGACAGAACATGTATTTGAGCCAGGCTGAGCTTTAACCTTAAAAACCTTCTTCTTCTTGGATAGAAGTTTGTCAAGAATTTTAGGATAGGTTCTCAGATTGGTATGGCCAGCCTATAAAGGTACAAACACCATAACTTAAGATATCTCCTTCACATACAACACAAAATACATTCATGATATATAGTTAGCTTGACACACCTTAATCATTTGCTCTCTTAATTCTGCAGCAGAGATTCCCAATATCGAAGCACAATCAGTATCCCAAAAAAGAAATCTGGCCTTATCAGTCTTATGTTGAGCTTGCACCTCATCTCTGTACCTATATCATAATATATATATATATATATATATATATATATATATATATATATATATATATATATATATTATAGGGAGTATATATTACGTTATTTGAAGTCAGCATTATATTAGCATATAGTGATAAAATAAATACCTTGGAACAACCTTCTCATTAACATGCCCATTGTTACACTTAAGTATTCCATTTTCCATCTTAACAACTTTTTTGCAGTCCTTACATCCATCATAACTCCACCCTGTTCTAGTGGCATTCAGTTTTTTTATCTCTGCAACAGTAACACATATGGTATCCTGCAACAACATAGTGAATATAAGATATTAAGTATGATTGAAACATTATTGGTGGTTGCATTTATTTTGATGAAATGAGTTGATTTTTTCCAAAGACATTTTTTATCTCATTTATCTCAGAAAGACTGAGAAAATTTGCACTTGACATGATATCTGGTTGAAGGGATAACTGAGATCCTTGAGAAAACTGGGAAGAATTCTGACTCATGACAACACCATCATTTGGTAAAAGTTTAAATCTGCAATCAATATAAGGTATACTATATGTCAAATTTCCATTCAACAATTAGGTGCAGTAATGGTACATGTTAATCAATATTTAAGACTTACTTTGACTTGAACTCAGCAACTTCAACACAATCGGGATTGAATAAAAGTTGAGTGCCATCCCAAGTATTAGTAAAACAAACAGGATAATTTCCTGTTCATATGTAATAACAGATATTAGTAAATAGTGATAGAAAAAACAAAAATGTGTAAGAGCAATAATAAACAATGTTAAATACCTTGAGCTGGTTTAATCCTTGCATGTTTGATAATAATATAGATTTGATCAGTAGAATTTGAGCTAGACAAACAATTACAGAATTGCATTGCATAATCATCCCAGAGACAACAATGAAGCATTTGGCCTCTACATTAATGAAAAACAAAAAACTTAAAATAATAACTCATAGTTGGCCAAAGATAGTTAATGAATTTAACAAATTTGAGAGGCATGGGAATCATACTTGGTATCTTTGATTAAAAAAGTAACTGATTTAATATTTCCTCCACTCTTGCTTGTTGTGGTAACCTCTTGGAAAGCACCAATTGCATCTGCTCCAATCTTAAAAACTTATGGAATACTACATTTATAATATACAAAAAAATAGATCATTTGTTATGAAATACTAACCCACTAATATGTCAGTCCTGTAATTCCCAGCAATAACCTCTCCAAAGTCCTTAAAACGGTAAGCTGCCATAGGAATTGCAGGAAAATCCTTAGATGTAATGACAGTAGCTCCAGTGACAATAAGCCGGTAACGATGAGTCGTTGCTTTGACCACAATGTCGTTAGTGCAAACCTTAAAGTTCTCCATTTCATAAGTTTTATTGAGATGCAAAATCTCTTTAAACTGTGAAACAAATTCCTTTGGAACAGTGAGTTGAATGCTATCACTCTGCATTTTAAACAAAAAGTAAATAAATGTCATAGTAGATATTTCAATTCTAAATAAAATGTAACATAAGAATCAAACCTGGGCATCCATAATAACCATTTCAATATGTTCAGGCTTGAACTTAGTGATTACAGGCCAAATATCCACAATCCTTACTGACAGAGTCCAAACATCTTTAGAATCATCGATATCTTTGATATCATCAAACGGACGGGCAACTTCTACATGATCTTCCATCCTAAGGCATAAAAAGTGTTTTAACGTTAACTATAATTGAATTGTTCTGTTTCATTTTGGCTAAAGAAATTAGCGTATTTAGCCTAAACATTGGAACTTTTTGCTTAAAAAAAAACCTTTTTCTAGTAACAATATCAAACAAAAAATGAAAGAAAAAATAACTTTTTTTGTAGACAACACAAACCAACTAAGTATCCTGCATTGAGTAAAAATGAACCATACATAAACTGATTTGATGGGAAAAAAATAGAATCTACACATTATCATGGCTAAAAATTGAGAAAGTAAGAAGAATCTGTCGCGGAAACGATGAGAATTTCATTCTGATACCATATAACAATTAGGAATCAAGAAGGTTTATCTGAAAATTCACTGTTCTCATTGTTGAAATTTGTATGACTCAAGACAAGAGATACAAAAGAATACTGTGATATTACTACATATACTGTAAAGAGAAACTAAACTATCTATATTGGGTCCAAGTACTAAAAAATCAGAAAAGATGACCCAAGTTATTGTTAGTCTAATATATTAACTTTCAACATTCTCAACTGAGATTTTTTATTTAGAAGAAACGATGATGGGTTTCAATTTCATGATGATTGATTTTGATTTCAATGAAAAATGATGAAAAGGGGAAATTTCTTGTGTTTAGGGTTATTGTTCTTTTGGGTTCAAGTGAAAAGAGGGAAAAAGATGAAAGAGGTTAATATTAGGGTTTAATTTTTGATGAAAAGATGAAGAGGGAAATTGACTCAAGAGGGAAAGTTTTAGGTATAATTTTTGATGAAATTATCAAAGGGGGGAAATTTTTGACAATCCCGCTCAAAGAGGGAAAGTTTCAGTAGTTTTAATAATACTAATATTAATAAAATAAAAATTATACTTTTTTGAGACTAATAATTCGGTGGCTGATTATTATAAATAATTTTTATTTTAAAAATTGAAAAAAAATAAGAGAGAGGATATAGGGTGATATTTCGGTTGTTGAACAATCAGTTTTTAAATCGGTTACTAAAAAATTCAGCGACCGATTTAGAAACACTCTTTATTTTGGTTAATTGTTTATAATAATTGGTTGTTATATCGATCACTACTGTGACTAATAAATTTTGGTGTCTAAATCGGTCTCTAAATGACAGTTTTCAAGCAGGAAGTTAACATGCAAGAACAAAGGAAGCTAATAGAAGAACATGACACTTACCTTGGTAGCAAGAGAGAAGCTGAAATCTGGTAAAGGTACACAACTTTTTCTTCAAAGCTTGAGGAATTAAATCTTTTCTTCAGATTTGTTGTATGACAAATCGTGTAAGTTGGTCAGCCTATGGGTTAATAGGTTGCATGGGAAGTAGAAGCTGGTTAATAGTGTGTATCATGATAGTCTACAACAATAGTCCTCATTATCCCTTGCATTGCTTCATTAACGTCTTTTACTGAAGGGGTAAGTTTGGAAGATCAAATTTTCATCTGTCTTAAAATATTCAAACCCCAATAGACCTTATTAAAAAACCAATCCCACCCTTGTAAAAAATAGTAGATTAAAGTGTGTACCTGAGGTCATAAATGGAACAAAGTGCAAAAAATGAAAAGGAGATCATCTATTGAGTTGTAACCGTTAAAATTAAGGGAGTTGGGGGCAGTAATATCTTTTTGGTAGTAATTTGTTTTTATATATAGAGAGTAGAAGAATAGAAGAGAAGGCAAGGTTCTACACTTACCTAGATTGAACCTATTCTGTAACACACATATTTTTTGAGGAATCTGCAACACACATTTATTCGCTTGTTCATTACTCTAGTTTTTGGACAACACACTTAGCTAGAAAAAAGTAAAAGCAGTATGTCGTTTTCATGTTACTTTTTCTTCTTTTTTTTAGGTTTTTCTATTTTTATTTTGTGCTAGCCCATAGAATAGTTATGCTTTTACGTATTGTGATGCTTTTACAAAGAAAAAGCTGATGGAATTGTAATGTAACCCATCTAGGAGAAACAATGAATAAGAGAAAACTTCCTATTCAGTTCACCGTTTCTTTTCCATTTCCATTTCCTTTTTCTTTTTCTTTTTTAAGAGTAAATACAAGGCAAACTTTCGTTCTCTACTGCTTTGCATGTATTCATTTTCATTGCTCAAGTTTTTCTAGTGTTAACCATCCGATTTCTAAGGGATGAGGATTCTGGAAATCTAGATTTAGACCGTGCGGTAAGTATTATCTGACCAAAAATTGTTCTATATAAGAATAAAACTCAGATTCTCCCGAACAATTCGTCCTTTAGTGGAGCTCATTATTCACTTAGGTCTAATTGCTTAAGCATTTATATGTACCAGATCTACGACGCATTTATCAGCCTCTTCGTTGCTCTAGCTTTTGGACAATACACTTAGAAAAAAGTAAAAGCAATGTATGTGGTATTCGTTACACTTCGTTTTCTTAATCATGAAGCTTTAAATTTGGCTTCTTTTTCTTTTCCTGTTTCAAATACAAGTTAAACAAGCATTTTTTTATAAAAATAATAACTTATATAAGCATTTTTTTTTCCGCACAATCTTTTTTATATACTATACTACAAGGGACCCGCAGTTCTGCACCAGCAGCATGAGGGTCTGGAAAAAGTTTCCAGCCAAAGCATGAAAACACAAAATTAAAGATTTGACACCATCATATAGATCAGAGTTATTTCATAAATCATAAAAGAAACATAAATTTATATAATCAAGTACCATAAACAAGTATCGACATTAATCCTTACCAAATCCACTAAATAAAAATCATTTAGTTGCCCATTTCATGAAGTGTTAAATTGCCAACAAAATATGAATTGTTGAGGCCAAATTTAAGATCAAAATTACCAATCTTGAAATCTTCATAGAGGTCAGTTTTATGTCATAAATCATAAAGAAACATAATTACATAAACCTTTACTTATCCAAGTTCAAGAAACAAGCTTAAACATAAAGCCTTACCAGTCCACTAGATAAAAATCATTTAGTTGCCCCTTTCATGGTAGAAAGTCTAGAGGGGTATCTAGTGCTAAATTGCTAGCCTCGTATCAATTGTTGAGGCCAAATTTTACATTAAAAGCACCAACCAGATTCCTTAATAACAGCAGAAGACCAATGACTTTTAAGGCTACACTTCTTTTCAAAGCTTTTAGGCTTAATTACATTTTTGGTCCCTTAAATATTTTTTAGGTTTCATATTGGTCCCCTAATTAATAAAAGTAACGTTTCGGTCCCTTAAATCCTTCTCTGTTAGTCATTTTGGTCCTTTCCGTTAGTTTGTGTTAAAAACGTTAGACTTAATTACACTTTTGGTCCCTTAAATATTTTTCAAGTTTCATATTGGTCCCCTAATTAATAAAAATAATCTTTTTGGTCCCTTAAATCCTTCTCTGTTAGTCACTTTGGTCCCTTAAATCCTTCTTTCTGGTTTAGGGTTTGTTCCTTTTTCCTGTTTCTAGTTTTCAAACTAACGGAAGGGATCAAAGTGACTAACAGAGAAGGATTTAAGGAACCAAAACGTTACTTTTATTAATTAGGGGACCAATATGAAACCTGAAAAATATTTAAGGGACCAAAAGTGTAATTAAGCCAAGCTTTTATATTGAGTGGATTTTCCAGCATTTGATTTTTCACAATCAAAGTTTTGTTCTTTATCTAAGGAAAGAAACTTTGCAGCAACTTCAACACTATTTAATACCTACTACTTCGGTTCCTAAGCGGAAACCACTTGTGTGACATTGTGGTGGGAATGTTATATAACATTGCTCAACCACAATGTGACATGTGGCTTTCTCATCTTAAAATAAAACAAAAAAGTCTTGTGAAAGAGAGAGAAGAAACCAAATAAATTATGTGTCACACAAGTGGTTCTCTTCCTAAGCATGACAAAGTGGGCCAGGGAAAATCAAAGGAAGGATAGACCGCTGCTATTGCTTATTATTGCTATTATATTGTTGTTTTTCAAATTCAGAAAAGTATATTTTAAAAAAGCAGAATTCACCACCGAAGATATTACCGGGTTGAGTCACAACCAGGTCGCTCTCTTTAAGACGTTTCGCGGCACTACCCGAGTTTGTGCAAGGTAGACTAACAACCGCGCCTCCTCTAGGATAAAACAGCTCAGTTCACCTGTTCGATTACGTACTGAACCGTAAGTAATCGTTCGAGAAGTTACACCATCAATATGGTATTAAACCACTCTATATGGTACGAAGACCACTCGAAACCGAATGGACAGAAAGGAGTAGAAAAGGAAGAAGGACTCGTCAACACAAGTCGAAAAAGGGAGAAGAAAGGAAAGGCACAAGAAACATCAACTGTGAATTTCGAGATGAGGAATGAGTGAGGCGAGCTCTCCTTTTATAGGGAGAGTTCGTAACAAATCCGGACTGACTTAAGGATTAAGTTAGCTTGAGGATTAAGTAGATTAACTTGTAAATCTGCATAAGAGTTCCACGACATAGGCTATGTCTGGTCTAGTACAGTCAGTGGCATATCTGAGACTGCCAATGATGCTCGCATATTCAGTTTGTCTAACACCATCTCCAGTGTTCTTAAAGAGTTTTACACTTGGATCATAAGGTGTGGTCGCAGGTTTACAATCAAAGTAGTTATATTTCCTTAAGATATTCTCAACGTAGTGAGGCTGATCCAATGAAATTCCTTTTTCTGATCGTGTAATCTTAATGCCAAGAATTACATCAGCTTCTCCTAGGTATTTCATTTCAAAGTTTTTACTCAACAGTGATTTCACAGAATTTATGGCACGAATGTTTGAACCAAATATGAGTAAGTCGTCTACATAGAAACATATGATTGTGAAAATGTTATTTTCATACATGTAATAAATACATTTGTCACTTTCATTCACTTTGTACTCATTCGAAGTCATTAAGTTGTCAAACTTTTCATGCCATTTCTTAGGGGCTTGTTTAGACCATACAGTGATTTGTCTAACTTACAGACTTAGCTTTCTTGTCTAGGGATTACAAAACATTTAGGTTGTTCCAAATAGATTTCTTCTTCCAGCTCACCATTTAAAAACGCAATTTTCACATCCATTTGGTGTACAATCAAGTTATAAATGGCAGCTAAGGAAATTAGTACTCTTATGGATGTGATTCGAGTAACTGGTGAGTAGGTATCGAAAAAATCTATATTTTTTCTTTGTTTGAAACCTTTCGCTACAAGGCGAGCCTTGTATTTATCAACAATTTCATCGGGTTTCAGTTTCTTTTTCAAAACCCATTTACAACATATTGGTTTGCAGCCTAGAGGCAGTTCAACCAAGTGCCAGGTTCCGTTAGACTGTAGAGAATTCATTTCATCATTTATGGTTTCTTACCATAAGTCAGCATCCAAGGAAGACAAGGCTTCCTTTAGGGTTGATGGATCCTCTTCTAATGTATAGGCCATGTATTCGGGTCCATACTCTTTAGCAATTCTTGCTTTCTTACTTCTTTGAAGTTTTATAACATCTAGTTGGATGTTTTCATCACTATCCCTGATTACTGGAGTGTGATCAAGTGTAGTGTTCATACTTGTGCCCCCACTATTGCCCCCACTATCTCTTGATTTGAAGGGGAATTTCGTTTCATAGAAACCAGCGTCATTCGATTCTATGATCACTTTAGTTTTTAGGTCATAAAGCCTATATGCTTTACTGTTTAAGGCATAACCAATGAATACACATTCATAGGCTCTACTGGCGAGTTTAACTCTCTTGGGGTTAGGTATCCTAACATAGGCTAAACAGCCCCCAAGTTCGAAAATAAGACAAATTGGATTGTCTTTTCCTCAAAATTTCATAGGGAGAAACTTTGTTCTTAGTTTTGGGTACTCTGTTTAGCACGTAGCAAACAGTCAATAAAATTTCCCTCCACCAATGAGGCCATGCATCGGAATTAAGCATGATCGCAACTACTAATTCAGTAAAGGTTCTATTTTTTCTTTCTGCTTTACCATTCATTTCAGGAGAATAAGGTGCAGTTGTTTCATGAATTATTTCGAGCTCTTTATAATACTCAATGAATGTGTGCGATAAATATCCAGTGCCTCTGTCACTACGAAAACGCTTGATTCTTTTATTGAATTGAGTTTCAATTTCTTTAACAAGTATTTTAAATATGTCAAGCACATCACTTTTATTTTTCATTAGATACACATAAGTGTAGTCGGAGCAGTCATCAATGAAGGTAATAAAATATCTTTGTCCGTTTCTAGTCAAGTTACCATCAAGTTCGCATATATCAGAGTGTATTAAATCAAATGCTTCAGTTTCTCTTGTTACTGATTTATGTGAGTCTTTTGTTATTTTTGCTTGACTACAAAATTGACATTTTTCAAAATCATTAGAAGATAGTTTTGGAATTAATCCTAAACCGCTCATATTAGATATAATTCGTTTGTTTACGTGACAGAGTCGTGCATGCCAAATATTAAATCACACAACATATAAGCAGAAGAAGAAATTTTATTCATATCAATATTCAATTTAAACATGCCATCAGTGGCGTACCCTTTCCCAATAAAAATACCATTTTTAGTAATGGTGTACATATCAGCCCCTATAATCTGTTCAAACCCAGCCTTATTTAAGAGAAACCCAAAAACAAGATTCTTCCTAATTTTTGGAGTGTGCATCACATCCTTCAATATCAGAGTCTTCCTGGAGGTAAACTTCAGCTCCACGTCTCCGATTCCAGCAACTTCAGTGGTGTGAGAATCTCCCAGCATCACCTTCTGATCTTCAACAGTAGTGTATGTCTTGAACATTGTAACATCCCGCCTAAGACTCGAATACTTATTAATATTGAGACGATGTATCGGAATGTTTTAAGCAAAGGACAATTTGGTAAATTGTCAGTTAATGGGTTATTTTATGTGGCAAGGGTAATATTCCGCTTAAAGTATCAGTTATTAGCGTTAGAAACTTATGAAGCAAGCATGGCGATTTTGTAATATTAAGCAATGGCAATATAGTAATTTTGGATAAGAGGGAGATTATTTTAAAAAGGGGGAACAAGATATTTTCCCACATTCTTCTCTTTTCCCCTTCACTCTCTCAATTTCGGTCCCTCTCCCTCACCCTCTCTAAGCACATGCCTTCCTCTCCCTCTCCATCAACTCATCAATTCTCAATCCAATTCTTGAGAGAGGTATTGCTAAGCAAGCTTGTATTGGAAGCTAGAAGAAGGGAAAGAAACAAGGAAATTTGAGGAAGAATCAAGAGAAAAGGAAAGTGGATCAAGCTAGGGTTTAAAGTTGAGAGCTTGGCAAGGAAGCTAGCAATCAAGGTGAGTTCCCTAGGGGTTTTAGAACCCACCATGTTGAGTTTAATGAATATTTGTATGATAATCAAAGTTATGAACATTTGAGCCTAATCCTATTTTGCTAGCAATCCTTGATTATTACATGTTGTATTCTGTTGATAAGCATTAGAAATGATCCTTTAAAGTTGTATGATGCTTGGGCATGATTGGATAGACCAAAAATGGTGGAAAACATGTTTTGAACTAGCCCTATGCTGTCCAACTGCAGGTAAAATCGTGTCACGATTTTACCAGCGTGTCACGATTTTACAGGCAGAAACCAACACGATTTCTGGGTATGAAATCGTGACACGATTGCCAAATCGTGTCACGATTGCCCAATCGTGTTACGAATCGTGTCACGATTTTGAAGGGACAGGATTATGTTGTTTTTTTCAATTTTACTTGCACCGTTTTGGCTATCCAATACTGCTTCGGGCTCAAGGAACAACATGTAATGGTTAAGCATTGCTATTAAGCATCTAAAGACCTATCCTTGGGAATGTTTAGATCATTATTATAGATTGAGGATAGGCACATTAGTGAGAGAAAGGATGCCTTAATCCACAAGATATCATAGAGAAGTATAAAAGCTAGTAAAGAGTTTATCCCTTACTAGGCATTTCTCAAGCACTCATTTAAGTACAAGCAAGCTAAGAATGTTATAGTATTCAAGTTTAGAAACCTATTATAGGTTAAAGAGAATTAAGATGGTACTCATCGTGTACTAAGCACAAGAATGACACTATGTTTATAGTCAAGAACCTCTAATAGGTTAAGCTTTCTAGTATGCATTAGATATGCACAAGAAATATGAAACGTAATAGATACGTCTATGAACTTAAGTTGAGAATTTAATGATAAAGAATATGATAACGTGTTCATCAGACTCCGGGATACGCCGGATGGGATTTCTCCGAAAGGGCTATCCACACGTAATTTATAAGACGATGTTAAACGTGTTCATCAGACTCCGGGTTTCGCCGGATGGGACTCTTCCGAGAGGATTGTCCACACGTATGTTAAAAGATTTAAGCATGTCCAGCAGGCTCCGGGATTCGCCGGATGGGACTTCTCCGAGAGGGTTGTCTACATGCAAGATGTGTCCAGCAGGCTCCGGATTATGCCGGATGGGGCTTCACCGAGAGGGTTGCCTACACAAAGATAAGAGGAGTCCGGTGTTAGCCTGATATGATAGGAATTTCACCGGTATGATGGGAGATGTACTTCGGGGTTACTCCACCCGGATGCACTCCGTAAAATGAACCAAGATAATGATTGTTTGTTCAACGCTAACTTCTAACTTTATGATATGAAAAGATGAATACGAATATGAAATGAATACATATATTTTATATGTAATACGAGACATGATGATTAGTTCCTAGTGAACGCGATGTGATCATAGGATGTCCCCAAGATCACTACGTATAAGACTAAGATAAGAATAGAGCATGAAATGCATAAGATTATGTATATGACAAGTATAAGGAAGATAAAGACATGACGCGATCCTAGGTTTCCCCTTGATCGCGATAGATGTTAAAGAATGACAGCGATCGTAGGTATCCCCAATATCGCTAAGAGTAGGCACGGCGACCCTAGGTTTCCCCCCGTGGTTGCCAACAGTAGGTTAGGTTGGAGCTCACTGAGACGTTATGTCTCATCCCAATCCTTCTGGTGCAGGTTCATAGGTTAGCAAGAGATGTTCATGAAGATCGTCAGGAAGACGCTGGATGGAGTGCAGATGCTCGTCATGGCAAGCTCAGGAGGTTGACAGTTTTTATATATGTATATGGACATGTATTATATGACATTTGGATATTTATGTAAACGAGCAAATTGTACTCATTCAGTGGTTTGTATTTATTAATTATTGTAAATTTTAATGTATCCAATATCAGATTAATACACATGCTAAATATTCTAGATAATTTAGTGTGGGTGTTACAAACATAGCACGGTCAAAGCAGACATGGCGAGAGGCACCAATGTCCATCCACCATCCATTAGATCCACCAACCATATTGATTTCAGTTATCATAGCGGTGTACGACTGCTCCTCAATTGTCAAGTGAGCCTGAGCCGATCTGTTAGATCTCTTCCTGCACTTGCGTGCCATATGACCTGGTTGTCCGCAATTGTAGCAATTGAACGGTTGAGCCGGGTCATTCTTTGGTGGTTGCTGAGTTTGGGCCTTTGGGGGGTTCCCATTCTTATTCCGATTGGAATTCTTATTGAAGGAAAATCGACATACAAAAGGCAGCGGAAGTTTAAAATTTTAGATTTTTCTTTCCTTGGATCATTACGAATATCACATGAATCAGTGATGGAATTGTTACCTCTTGTAGTGCAGAAACGGTTTCTTCGATCACAGCTAAGCAAGCAAGCAAAACCTCTACTCGTCCACACGGACGGTTTCCTCTAGTTCCCGGTGCTAGCCAAACGATCAGAGGTTAAGGAGAGAAGTAGGGTTTCGGTTTTGCCTTTAGGGTTACACGAAAATTAGCACTTCTGATTTCAGCATCAGAGCTCTATTTATAGAGCTCATTGCTACACGAAATCAGCCATCATTGTTGAGCTTCCATAAGCCCATTAACCCATCAGGTTCCGCTAACTAATTAGCGTCAATTGTTAAATGCACCCCATCATATAAGTATTACTTATATTTCTCCTTTTGACCGTTCTATTGTGTGTGACCCTATAGGTTCTTGTAACGTTGGCAATAATATTAAATGTTATATTTAACATTACAAACAGTGAGCGGTATCTAGCAACACATCACTGCTACCTAACTGACAAGAATGTCAAGTGATCTGACGAAACCTTTTCCACGATAATGTCTATGTGTACGATTACTCCTTTGTCCTAATATCTTTATTGAACACAAGGCATAGATTACGTCACTCTTGTTTAGCTCAATATTTATATTTTTTGATCCCGAAATATAGTGAATAACGAACAAGTCCAATATCTCATATTGACTTAATTCGGCATGGCCATGCATTTTTCCAGTCATATTTCATCAAGAGGCCTAAAGATATATCTCCTGTTATGAAGGAGGGACAAATCGCATCTAGGACACTCATGTCTCTCAGCATGATTCGTCGAGTGCCCATTAACCAACGTTATAGTTATCTTGTTACAGATAACGTTTGAATGGCAATAAAACACTTGAGTCCACATCTAGGGATCACAGTGGTTTCAAGTCTAAGAGTGATATACACTATTATCATTATGAGAATAACTTATGACGATTTCATAACATACTATGTAGTATTCTCACGATGGGTCAATCTAGTATAAATATTACTCCTAATACTCATACCTATGTATAGACTTAATATCTCATATTCATGATCCATGAGATATGGTCATCAGTCTACATACATAATAGTCCCCATGCTTTATTATTATCCCAATTCATATTAAAGCTTGACTATGGATACTTTTAAGAATAGTGTTCTTTCTGTTGATGTAATCTCATGATTAAGTCACACTTAATATTCCATCACATGAACCAACTATTCTAGAGACTTTATTAATCTCATATCAAGTGTAATAAAGAACGCCATATTTTATTTAATAATAAAAGTCATGATACATATGAAAAGTTTAACATAAACTATTGGCCTCTAGGGCTTACACCAACACTTATTTGCAGAGCAGTTCTGATTCTCTGTTTGCCATTAGGCTCCAGAACAGCACCTACAATTTCTTTTTAGTGTTGTTGTTCGAGACAGCAAACACCTCTTCTTTTAGGTCTAGTTTCCTCGCTTCTTCTTCAATCCGAAGGCGAGTAATCAGACTTTCAAGAGAAAACTCCGTAGTCTTATGCCTAAGAGTGTGTTTGGATGAGGTAATTGAGAAATTTTGAAGAATTTAGAATTCTAGGCAATTCAAATGAATCAATTAAATTGACTTCATTTCTAAATATTCTTGTTTGGATGGAGTAATCAAAAATTTCATTGTCATCATTTTTGGGCAACTTTTATAAATTTTATTTTTTTGGGCCAAATTTGAAAATTGAAATTAGGGGTCAATTTGTAAATTTCAAAAAATTTGAGGGGTAAATTTATAATTTTGAATAAGTTGAGGGGTAAATTTGTAATTTCCAAAAAAAATGGGGTCAAATTGCAATTTTTGTAAATTTATTGGGGTCAATTTGAAAATTTTGGAAAAATTGAGGACCAAAATGCAAAATTTGAAAATTATAAGAATGAAGAAATTTGAAATTCTTAACTTTTAGGTGTCATTTGAAATTCTCTAAATTTAACTTGAACAAAATACTTCATAAATTTCCATCATTTTGAAAATTCTCCATATTATTATCCAAACAATGGAATTCATCTAAAAGTATTTGAATTCCCTCAAAACTTTACATTACATCAAAACATTCCCTCATCCAAACACACTCTAAGGGTATTCTTGAAGTCCTTCCAAGCAGGAGGCAGTTTATCAATAACAACAGCAATTTGAAATTGTTTGGGTAGCTTCATACCTTCAGCATAGATTTCATGAGCTATCTTCTGAATTTCATGAGATTAAGCCTCCACGGATTTGTCATCAGTCATCTTGTAGTTTAGGTATCGGCTGACAACATACTTTTTTGATCCAACCTCTTCAATATCATATTTTTTCTGCAGCACATCCCAAACCTGTTTAGTAGTATCGTAGAGTCTAAACAGATCGTACAGATCATCTCAGAGTCCATTCAAAATATAATTTTTGCATAGATAATCATTATCTTTCCAAAGGGCGATTTCTATAGTTGCATGTTTCACCATCTCAACATGTTTGTCCTTCTCAGTAGGATCAGACGTACCTGCAAGAGCAGACGTGCCTGTATCCATATGACTCTTACCGTTATTATCCGATCCGCTTGGAATCGAACTCTCCGGTATCACATGTATGTCATCCTTTAAGACGTTGGCAAATTTTTTCGTGGTTAGAAAAAATAGCATCTTTTGTTGCACGCGTTTGAAGTGACTACCATGAACCGAAACGGCTTATTAAAGTCAACAACTATTCCAGACGCATAATTTCTTCGGTAGTCATGGTGTTTTTGAAACGTCTTAAAATTGTTGTTTTTCAAATTCAGAAAAGTACCTTTTAAAAAAGTAGAATTCACCACCGAAGATATTACCGGGTTGAGTCACGACCAGGTCGCTCTCTTTAAGACGTTTCGCGACACTACCCGAGTTTGTGCAAGGTAGACTAACAACTGTGCCGCCTCCAGGATAAAACAGCCCAGTTCACCTGTTCGATTACGTATTGCACCGTAAGTAATCGTTCAAGAAGTTACACCCACAATATGGTATTAAACCACTCTATATGGTACGAAGACCACTCGAAACCGAAGGGACGGAAAGGAGTAGAAAAGGAAGAAGGACTCTTCAACACAAGTCGAAAAAGGGAGAAGAGAGGAAAGGCACATGAAGCATCAAATGTTCTTTCCAATCCAATGTGGGACATTTTTCAATTCATACCAACACTAGTTCTTTCCTAAGGGACATGTGTTTATTCTTTCCAACTTCCACTCAAATTCACTAGTGTTCCAACATATTTTGATTATGTCCTTAATGACTTTTGTTATCTTTTGCTTATGTTTTATGTTGTCTAAGTAAAGTTTCAAATGCTTCTATTGTTAGTACTCTTGAAACATGCCTATTATGTCTTTTTGATGTTTTGTATACTATGATGAAACTTTATATAATGATATTATCTATCTAATGAAATTTTGTTTTTATTTCTCAATTCACATGTGGATATTGAATTCATAAATTGAGGGGGAGTTATTTGATAAATTATCAAACTCAAAACAAACAACAAAAATTCATATGATACTTTCAAAAAGGCATATAAAAATTGAATGCTAATGTTGGGGGGGGGGGGGGGGGTTACACAAAAATTTCAAAACTCAAAATTAAAATTAAAATCAAAATAAATTATAAAAGTTTGTCATCATCAAAAAGAGGGAGATTGTTGAGACAAAATCCTTATTTGATGTTTTAAAGATTACAAACATGTTAAATTTATTCCATCTTGTTATCTACTAATTTGTTTTTGTGATAATTGTTTCATGAGAACGTTCTGAGAACATTCTGGATTCACAAAGCAAATAAAGCATTTACATCAAAGAACAAGTCAAAAAATAGGAAGCATGACATGAGAATTTTATGAGAAGTTATCTTGGGGACTTGAGCATTTCAATCCATTTGAAAGAAAAGCCCATTAAAGGATAAATATCTCATGAAATGAATTAAAGCATGTGTGAAATAACATGACATCATCAAAGGACAAATGAATGACATAATCAAGGTCACTTCAACATAGCAAGCAACAACTCACTACAGCTGTATCACTCTCAAGTAAAGCAACAAAGGCCAGCTGAACATCCAAACGTTCTGGATGTGTAAAAGAACATTCTGGCCGAAATTGTAGAAGAAATGTGAAATCAAATGAAGCTTTGGACAACTGTAAAAACGTGTCCAACAACTCTATTTTCACACTTGATCACCAAGTCACTCCTTATCTATAAATACAAAAGGCTTTGAAGGTTAAATACAAGAGTTTTAAAAGCAAGCATTCTCTCAAGTGAAAATCATCACTACATACAAAGCTCTTCACAAAAAAAAAAATTTCAAGCTCTCTCATTATATTTTGGATCATACTCATTCAAGTTTTTTTATTAAAATCTCAAACATGTGTTGAGAATTTTATTTGATCCAAACCCATCATCAATCATACAAAGTGTATTGTGTTATCAAGTCTATGTGTAATGATGCATAAATTGAGAAAAATCCCTCTATATGGTATACATCTACCCCTTTTTACTCAAATATTACATGTATAAACTATCACCATCTCATACTCCATCTAATATCAATAATAAATGTATGTAAGCTGAAGAAGGAATTTATAAAAGAAAATGTATGTAAGCTTCGATTACAAAAATTTACTTGATCCTCACTATTATTTTTTTTTGAGCAATTGATCCTCACTATTTCTTATTTGATTTGTTTGAAATCTGAATTAAATTTTAACTTATATGTGATTAGCATAAAGAAAAAACATGAAAGATATTATTATTATTCAAATATTACTATTTTTGTTTATTAATTACACTCTTTTTTATTTGTTATACTAATTCTGCTATTCTTATTCATGCATGAGTTACATATCATTCACCTTCCATGTGTTAAACCCCTCTTTATGTCTTGAATGCATTTAAAGTTATTATGTAAGTATATACATGGGTTCATTCTAAGTTGTTTTTGTGATTGATTTGTATACCCTTATACAGGATAGTTTTATAAGGAAGAATTATATCGTTGGTGTTATGTTAAAATTGGTTAAATTATTTGCTTTGGTTTGGTTTAATGGTTGGATAAATAGTTTTATAATAATTATATTTCTAAAAGAAATATTACGATTGTTTTATAACTAGAGCTTTGACAAAATAATTATCATGAGGAGTCATTTATTTTATTGCTCAATCATTTATTTAAAAATAATAAAGGGGAGCAACTCATATTTTTTAAAGTTTAAACTATTTTTAAGTTGTGATTACACTGAAAATTTACATATTTTTTACTTATTGTGTAACGTTATTCATTGATGCCTTGTTCCTTATTTATAAATCTTTAAGTCAATGAAAACCGTTTTTTTTTGTTACTTATGAATGAAAACCATTTGATTTGCAGCAAGTAAGATTATTATGATTTTGAGACTCAAAACCAATTGTAGTTAATGAGTTCAAAAAGAGACATAGATAAAATTCGTATGAATTTGGTAAAAGAATTTTTGTGTTAGAATTTTCCCCTTTATTTATTGGCTCTTCCTATCAGTGTGGTTTAATTTTTTTTTTTTTTTTATCAAGAATGTGCTTTATAGGATATGCTGTAGAAATCCTTATAAAGTTTAATTGAGAAAATTGTTATTCAATCGAAAATGTTGATTTTTTTATTACCAATTCTTGTTGAAATTGAAGAAATAGTGGGGGTTCTATCTTTAAATAGTCTGCAAGTTAGAAGAACAATTTCATTTGGTTTAGTATGTTGAGAATGTTTTTTTTTATGAAGCCCTTATAAAAATTTGGATATCTAGTTATCTCACATGATTTTGAAATTATTGAGGCTGATAAGTACATATATTTATTTAGCACTATTATTATGGTTTTATATGTGAATAACTTGATTATCATCGGTTATAATTTTTAAGTTGTGAAAAATTTCATATATATATATATATATATATATATATATATATATATATATATATATATATATATGTTTGTGGAAGTTTATACATGAAAAACTTTGATGAAGTAAAGATGATTCTTGAAATTAAGCTTACTATGAATATGTACTAGCTAGTATTGGGACACCGATGTCCTATTGAGAGGATCACGAGGTACCTTTAAAAAACCATGAATTCAAGATCATCACCAAAAGTTTTCCGGTGTACTAAGAAGTTACAATGATGTTGATTAGTTTACCATTGTATTTGAAAATTAAAATGATGATGCATGGAATAATCTATTAGATTTTTTTAAATAATAAATGTGATTTCCAGCCATATTGACCGATTGTGATAGAGTCATGGCTATTACAAAGTAAATAAGATGATCATATGAGGTGTGAAGAAATTTGACTGATGTTTTGACGATAGTATTAGTGAGAGAGAAAGATTGGTTAATCTTTTGACGAAATCATTAGCTAGAGAGGGCTTTGAAAACCTCAAAACCAATGAGACTAGTGCCAATAGTATTTTTCTCATATGAGGGTAACCCAACCTATAGACTGGAGATCCCAAGAAATAGGTTCAAAGAGTAATAACAACTTATATAGAGATGTGGATCATGCTAAGAATTTTGTAAGTCTCATTCATAGTTTTTTGGAGCATGATATCATATTGTGAATGAAAAGGTTGAATTAATTTTCTAATGAGTTCTATACTCCATATGGAGTGGAGTATGTAGCTACATCAATACTCTTGATAGACTCACATATGTGAAAGTGGAGGTTTGGCCGCTTCCTATGAAATTTTGGCAAAGTTTCTAGAGCATTCACTATACTGGGATAACGTGTATGGCCGTAATGCACGAGCTATTGGACTACACCCTAAAAAATTGAGCGTGTAATGTTGTCTAAGATAGAGTTAAGAGTTCAATACTATGAGTCACTCTAGTATATTCGGAAGCATCATCACTACGCAAATAGTTCAAATCTACGGATACTATTGTTTATGTTCAATCTTATGTTGGATAACCTTAATGCTCGATGAATGATTTTAATAAAATCTAGTGGGGGATTGTTGATGATTTTATTAAAATTAATAAAAATAAATATACAACATCAATACATTGGAAACCGTCTATTTTTATTAAATTCCTTTTACATGATTAGAAAAGGAACCAGGGATCGAAAAATTGGCAGATGGTTTTAATGGTGATCATGCTTATTAACATGATTTAGAAAGAAAAAAAATTAAACAAAGTAATAAGGTTGTCTATAAGAAAAAGATACCGAACAGCTTTGGTTGGATTAGGGGGTGTTGGTTTGGCGAGTTCTCTTTGTGCAGAGAGTAATTATACACAAGTGTTGAAATGTTGTTTTATTCTGAGGACGACGAGGCAAGAGAACTGCTGCATCATTGAGGCAGAACCACGGAACGTCTTAAAGAGAGCGACCTAGTCCGTGACTCAGCCCAAATTTTTATCTAACGATATTATTTTTTTGTGTATTCAAGCTTGAATTTTTGCAGAAATGATTTCAAGTGTTCGATAGATGCAACAACAATTTCGAGTGTTCAAGAAATGTTCCAACAAACTCATAAAGCTTTAGGATGAAAACTTTAAGCATAGACTACAAACACAGTTAATTGTTGATTCCTCCAATTGGACAAAGGTTTTTCTTGTAAATTTTGCTTTGACAAATCAATCTTTCTCCATGATCTCCACAAACACCCCGGTAGTTAAATCAAACCAAGCTAGTTTAGCATCTACTTTTCTAAAGAATATGATACCCTTCTTCCCAAATCTGATTAGACGCCCGATACAAGACAAAGGTCCAAAATCGAAGAGTCTTGTCCATGATTCCTTAACACCGATTTCACCCAAAATTGATATGCTGAAAGACATTGTATCATAATAATGTTTGTTCATTGCAATGGATCCATTTAACAAAACCAAATTAGAAAAATAATCATCATGCCAATCTATGGGGGTGGTGAAAAACACGTCATTACACAAGTTGAATGATCCAAGATATGATTCATCACTTGTTTTCCCCAACCAATGACACATCCCATTCAAGTACACCTCAGTACCGACATGACAAAAGATGCGAATTGGCATATCAACATTAAGTTTTCTCCAAGAGTTACTTCTTGGAGTCAGGCAGTCTCTGAGGAACATTTTCCTTCTGAGCATAATCCACACGCCGAATAAGCTTGTAGTCATCACCAACATGGTCATAACCAAATCCATGAAGAAGAAATCTATTGGTGAAATCAGGTAGAAACTCAGGAAGGCTAGGAGGAACCACAATAACTTCCTTAGTAGCAGGGTTCCACAAAACTACATTTGTATGATCATCACTAGAATGTATACAAAGAGTGAAGGTGAGAAAAACACACAAGAAGGGGGGGGGGTTGAATTGTGTGGGTAAATTCTTTTTCTTTCTCAAAACTTATGTTAAGTTCAGAATCAGATTTTGAACCTTTTTCAGAGTGTTTATGCAGCGGATTAAGTAAATGAGAGAAAGGGAAAGAGAGACACAATGGTTTTTATACTAGTTCCTTCCACAAACCGGAAGTAGTCTAGTCCCCCTGTCACTTACATGAGATTTGAACTATAATCAACTGATTACAATTGCTCAAAACACAAAGTTAAGAGACTTCCAATGCTCAAGCACTTAGCAAGAGACTTCTATGCTCAAAACACAAAGTTAAGAGACTTCTATGCTCAAAACACAAAGTTAAGAGACTTCTCTGCTCAAAGCACAAAGCTAAGAGACTTCTAGTTGCTCAATACACAAAGTAAAGAGACTTCTGGATTGCTCAAGCACGCATGCTGAGACTTGAATCAAACTGATTTACAAAGAAAGTAAGCTTGAGTTGAACACTTGATCAAATATCAGAGGTGTTCACAAAATACAACTCAGTTTAAGACTTTAAACTTAAGAAATTCTAAGATAAGAAGGTTGTAAGAATTTCTAAGAGTTTTGGTGACTTTCATATTTTTGACAGCAAAACAGAGCACAAATATTCAGTCTTTAGTTTCTTGAGTCTTAGCAATTTTCTTCTTCAAATCTTCACCCTTTTATAGAGAATAAAGGAGCTGTTGAGAATTGCCCGGATTTCCAGCAAAGAGCCGTTGCAAATTAGAAGCTAGGTCCAGCTGAAATTATGTGCTGAACTGCAGAAAACAGAGCACGCAATTTTTGAATTCTTTCCTTAAAAGCTGCAGAATGTTTCTGTGAAGGAGGCAACTGTTCCATTGAGCTGTTCTGACATTGCAGGCATTTAATGCTGACAGTGACAGCTGCTTTTCCTTAAGAACTCAGACTTCATAAGCTTCTTCAGGAACTGTTCATCAGAGGCTCTCTTCAGACGCACCCTTCAGAAGCACTGTTCATCAGACGCACTTCTTCAGACGTTGACTTTTGTTGACATTCAGACTCAGCCTTTAGACGTTGACTTTTGTTGACCTTCAGACGCACCCTTCAGACGCAGTCTTCAGACTCTGCCTTCAGAAGCACTTCTTCAGACGCATTCTTCATACGTAGTCTTCAGAAGCTGCCTTCAGACTCAGTCTTGCTTCATACTAGCAACATATGCTTCTATGCTTTCCTTCTTGCTCTTAGCTTGATCTTCCATAACCAGTATTAAATACCAAACATTAAGGACATGGTTCTGCACACTTAGAACAAAGCATTAGCAATACCAATTTTCTTTTTAACACTTTGTTATCATCAAAACTCAAAAGAGAGTTGTTCATACATTTTGTTCCAACAAAGAGTTCCATTAATAGCTGAAACTAAAATAAAAAGAAGATCACAACAGTTCTGTCGAACTTGAAATGGAGGTGGTAGATCCAATTTGACCTCTTTCTCAAACTTGTCACCCGTCTAGAACGACAACCTCACTGGACCCGCAAACCAGTTGAAGAGGAGACACTCATCATCATCATAGAGTGAATAAGATTTGGATAACATATTATTGTAGAACATGTTGAAGAAATTGGAATTTTCAAATAAAAGAGACCAATATTTGCGAACGGAAGTAAATTGCTTAACAGATTTAGCAGGAAGTTTAGAGAGAATAGAGAAAGCAATGTCATCAGGTACATTACTTCCATTACTAACCTTCTTATTCTCATTTGTTGTTAGAGCCATAATGATGGGAGTTCGTGAACGAATGCTCAGTGGAAAATGGTTGATGAATAGAGAGAAAATAAAACGATGTATTGGGATGGGACGTATGTAGTGGCGTAGCTAAGATCTTAGATCAGGGGGCTTCAGACTTTTAACTTCATTAGAGATACCAAAGTTTCTTGTAGTTATTTTTTTTAATTTTATCATTTTTTCCAATCAAATAACTAAATACAATATATATCACATGAAAGTTAGAATTTGAAAGATGAATACCATAAATAATAAGATGGAGAATGGTTATAGTCTCTAAAGAAGAAAAAAAGAAAAGGAAAATAGAAAGGAAGATGGAGAATGACATACTCCCTCCGTTCTAAATTATAAACAAAAAAACAATCAATTCACACGTATTAAAAAAAAAACTAAAACATAATAATTTGTGGTATAGCTTTTTGTGTTCTCCTATAAATAAGTTTCACTGGAAGAAGTATAAATTTTTTTTATTGATTATTGGTTATAGAGAAAATCGGAGGGAGCGTAAATTGAATACAATTTGCATTTAATTTTATCATAATAAGTAAAAAAACAATTGAGAAAGATGTTTTTTTTTTAAACAACATGATTAAACAGGGTATAAAATTGTCTTTTTTGCTTATAATTTCAAGACAAAGAAAATAATTGTTTTTATAATTTAGGATCGAAGGAAGATAAAGTTATGAAAGTATATGAAATCTTTCAAAATGAAATGAAACTGATCTTGCCTGATCAGAAATGGACTACCGGTGCAGTATGTATATGATGATTGAGAGTACTTGCTGTTGACTGGAACGGCGGAGGTGTGTGTACCTGGAGGCACTCCGACGCTCAAGTCAGTATGAGTTTGAAGAGGGGGTATTAAAGAGTAAGAAGAGTCTAACCTTGGGGACTGATGAAAGTCCCCTTTTTATAGAGGTGGGTGGTGCAGGAGTCGTTGTGCGGCACACGTGCGGCTCGGCAGTTACGAATTCGTGGGAATTGAACCGCCGAGGAGAGATTCACGGGAGCGTGTGAGAGACGTTACTAACAGTTTGAATCAGTCTCTGTTTGGTCTGAGCACCCCCTTGCGGGGAGGAGGCATGTTGCGAGTAATTTAGCAGATGCTGGATCTGGTCAGTTTGTATTGGGCCTAAGTAAATGGGCCTAATGCTATTTGCTCGCTCTAGAACATAAGCCCCCAAGTCGTTGCTCTTGGCAAAGAGTGATGACTTTGAAGATATGAAGGCCTTGTTTGAGAGAAGTTTTTGGGAGGTGATAACCTCGAATGTTTGAAAAAGAGATGTTCGTGAGGAACAGTGTTGTTCACAAGGGGATGTGATGTTCCTCGTTACCAGGGATATATTGAACGTGTTTCCCTGGTCGCTTAGAGGAGTTCAAATTGAGGAAGATCATGAATGATCAATTGAATCTTGAGCTTGAGGAAGATCAAGGATGATCAATTGAATCTGACCTTGAGGAAGATCAAGGATGATCAATTGAATCTTGAACTTGAGGGAGATCAAGAATGATCAATTGAATCCTGCTCGGAGACCTTGTGGAAAATCAAGAATGATCAGTTGAATCCTGCTCGAAGACCTTGCTCGATGGGATTGTTGAGAAGCTCGCTTTAACATGACTGCAACGAACTCATTGGATTGAGGGAGGTTGTATTTGTACATCAGTTCGTCCCTCGATCTCTGCATCGCTGAGGTTGCAAGATTCCCTCGTCAGATAGTTGGTTGTCTGTCCATCTGCATTTAATGCTCATGTCTTGAGGTCGTAAGTGAGGGGACATGACGTTTGAGTTTTGGCTGCCACGTGTAAAGGCTAGTAATGCACTTGATTACATAGACCTTTTAGTGCCTCTTGGTAACCGTTCTCGAGGCTCCATCATCACTGTTGATTAATCCTGGCGTTTGGAACTCCTACAGGTTTGATTATGACCGTTAGATATTTGATGAGATGCGATCTGAACCATTGCTTTGATTCTTTGCACTGGGCCACAAGTGAAGGGCTGCACCGGATCGGACTCATTGTATTCTGAAGGGTTGTGAAGGAGGTATAAATAGCTTCAAGTGTTTTTGGAAAACACTTTTGCCATTTTCGCTCAGCAAGTTTTTGATTCCTCAAAAGTTCAAGGAGATTTTCCAGTGAAATTCTGGTGTGTTTGACTCTTTGCCCCTTCACCGTTCAACCTACAACATTATCTCCGTCTAACAAGGTACGATTGCTTCGTCATTATGCTTTCTTTTTCGTGTTTTTGTCGTTCTGTCTTTGTGATTAAGTAGGTTAGTCTTTTTCCGATAGTAAGTTGGTGGATTCCACCGTAGATGGTGGTTGTTTCCACCGTAGGTTGAACCTTTTAGGATGTAGGATCCCCTTCGTTTGTTTATGAGCCACCGGTGGCAGGTTTTAAACATGTTAGAGGTTTAACCTGTTAGAGGTTTAACCTGGAGCTGAAGGTTATTCATGACCTGGGCGCTGCAATCGGAGCAAGGCGATGACCGAAGGGATCATCTCTACGATGAAGGCCTTGGAAATAGCTGTGGCCCTGAATAACTCTTCCACTGAGTATATGGTCCGGGCTGATGTGATGATGAAGGAGAAGGATGCCCTGCGGCCAAGGTGGCTAAGTTGGAAGCCGACTTTGCTAAGGTGGTTAAGGAGAAGGACGGCCAGATAGCTTCCTTGGAAAAGAAAGTGGAGAAGGACCTTCTCACGCTGGAGGAGTTGCAGGAAGTTGGTAATAAGTGGGAGGAGGACAAGAAGGAACTCCTGGCTGCTATCAACCCGAGCGCCGAAGAAGCCGAGGACACTGTTGGTTTGGATTGTGCTGGATTGGTGGCGAGGATTAATGAGCTGGAGTTTAGTCTTGTGGGAGCAGTCACTCATGCCTTTGAGAATGTCGTGCAACAGATGAAAGCTGTGAACCCTGGATTTAGTGAATCCGTTGTGCATAGATTTCACTAATCCTTTAAAGATTTTGGATTCTTAGTGGCACAACTTTCCTCTTCAGTTTTAATTGCTCGTTTGTGAGAGTGTTTAGTTTGTTAGTTTGAACTTTGCAGTTGTATGTATAGTGGAACGGTTGTAGGTTCGCTGCTTAACTGTAATACCTTTTTAATTTCTTTGCGTTCCAAGTTCTAGGGATTGGACCTTTGATGAGGTCTTCGAGGCCGTATGCCCCCGTCCCCATATTCATGTGGATTTGGTAGGGGCCCTCCAAGTTGCAACGAGTTTGCCTTCGTCCGAATCTTTTTGGTTCCTTCGGAGGACGAAGTAGCCAACTTTGAATTCTCGATTGATTACTCTTTTCTTGTGGTGAACGGCTATTTTTTGTATCAGCGCTGCCTCTTTTAGAGCTGCTTCACTTTTGATTTCGTCGACAAATTTGAGTTCTTCTCGTAGGTTCTCGGCGTTAGCTCGGAAGTTCGTATTGAGTTCATTTAGCTCAATGGGAATAACAACTTCCGTTCCGTACGTGAGGCGGAAAGGTGATTCACCGATTGTTGAGTGGGGGGTCGTTCGATAGGCCCATAGAACCGTATGAAGTTCCTTCACCCAATTACCTTTAGCTTCATCTAGCCTTCTCCGAATTCCTTGAAGAATAACCCTGTTTGCTGGTTCTGCTTGCCCGTTTGTTTGGGGATGTTCGACGGAAGTGAAACTGTGTTTGATGTTCAGGTTTTCTATGTATTCTTGAAACCTTCATTCTGTGAACTGAGTCCCGTTATCAGAAATTACGAGGGCCGATACTCCGAATCTTGCTAGGATATTCCTTTTGAAGAATCGAAGTACGTTCCTTGCTGTGATTTTGGCAAGGGGCTCAGCTTCGATCCACTTTGTCGAGTAGTCTACTGCTACTACCAGATATTTCATACTGACCTTTGGCTTTAGGGAAAGGTCCCAATAGGTCGATACCCACCACGAGAAGGGCCAAGGTGACGCTAGCAAAGTGAGTTTGGCGGGAGGAGAGATGTGCATATCCCTGTGTCGTTGGCACTTGTTGCATTTGGCCACGTATTCTTTGGCATCCTTGAGCATAGTGGGCCAGAAGAAACCTGCTCGTAGTACTTTTTTAGCGAGTGCTTTTGCTCCGAGATGCTGCCCGCAGATGCCCTCATGAGTTTCAACAAGGGCCTCTTGGGCTTCGATAGGGCCGAGGCACTTGATTAGTGGGGTGATGAAACCTCGTTTGTACAATGTTCCCTCCACCAATGAAAATGACCAGGCTCTCTGTTTGAGTTTGGTTCTTTCTAAAGGATCTTGAGGGAGCTCCCCGTTAGTGATGTAGCGAATTAGGGGTCCCCGCCAGTCCTGTATTTCAGAAACTTTGTTGATTTTGAGTAATCGAGCTTTGTGTCTTTTGACACTTGGTTCTGTAAGGACTTCTTGGATTACCGTTTTGTTCGCATTAGGTGTTTGCATACTTGCGAGTTTTGAAAGAATGTCCGCTGGGGCGTTATGTTCACGAGGAACATGTACCACTTCGACAGGTTCGAACTCTTTCATTTTAGTTTGGACCAGTTGAACGTATTCTTGTAGATGTTCTTCTCTCACTTGGTATTCATCAGTGACTTAAGATGCTACTAGCTAGGAGTCAGTGCATATTTTGATTACTCTGGCTCCCATGTCTTTGGCTATTCGTAAGCCGGCTAAGAAAGCTTCGCACTCTGCGGTGTTGTTGGTCATCGCAAAGGATAGCCCCAACAATACCTCGATTACGATTCCTTCATCATTTTCGATGATTACTCCTGCCCCACTGCCCTTTGAAATTGACGACCAATCAACGTAGACGGTCCAGATGCCCCCTTTCTCTTCCTCGGATAGAAAATTCATTTCGACAACGAAATCGGTAAATACTTGGGCCTTGAGCGCTTTCCGGGATTCGTAACGAATGTCGAACTCGGATAATTCGAGCGACCATTTCATTATCCCTCCGGCGATGTCAGGGCGTCCAAGTATTTGTCGTATGGGCTGGTCTGTCCGAACGACGATGGTGTGTGCAAGGAAATATTGTCTGAGCCTCCTTGCCGCTACGACCAATGCGAGAACGATTTTCTCTATTCTTTCATATTTCGTTTCCAGCCCTTGTAAAGCTTTGCTGGTGAAATACATAGGTTTTTGTCCCTCTGGAGTTTCTCTGATTAGTATCGCGCTGACGACATTAGATGAAATAGAGAGGTACAAATAGAGAGTCTCGTCTTGATTTGGTCGCGACATGACGGGAGGTTGAGATAAGGCGAGCTTAAGATCGGTCAAAGCGGCTACATTCGTCGCTCCATTCGAACGCACTCTCTTTCCTTACCAATTTGAAGAAAGGGAGAGCGTGTTGCGCGGATTTTGCATCGAATCTAGAGAGCGCTCTTAGCATCCCGTTTAGAGTTTGGATACACTTTTTTGACGTTGGAGTCGGATATTCTGCGAACGCATGACATTGTCGGGGTTAGCCTCGATGCCTCATTATGTAAGATAGAAACTGAGGAATTTGCCCGCTTGTACCCCGAATGTGCACTTCTCAGGATTGAGTCTCATGTTGTACTTTCGAGTTTGTTCGAAAAATCTTTTTAAGTGGGCAGTATGATCAATCTCTTGTTCGAATTTTATGATCATGCCATCCATATATACTTCAAGAATGTCTCCGACGGAATTCTTGTCGTATACTTTGTTCATAATTTGTTGATATATTGCCCTGCGTTTCTAAGACCGAAAAGCATTACGTTGTAGTAATAGTTTCCTGATTCGGTCATGAAAGCTGTTTTCATTTTATCTTCATCAGCCATAGGTATCTGATTGTACCCAGAATAGGCGTCCATGAAGGATAGTAATTTATAGCCATACGAATTATCAACTAATTTATCTATGTTAGGAAGAGGATATGCATCTTTAAGGCAGGCCCTATTGAGATCGGTATAGTCAACACACATACACCACTTTCCATTAGATTTTTTAACCAGTACAACATTGGAGAGCCAAGTTGTGTAGTTGGCCTCAGAAATAAAATTTTCCTCTATGAGGTCTTTTACAGCTTTTTCAGCAGCCTGATTTTTCAAGAGACTGCTTCCTACGTCACTGAGCTACAGCGCTAGCACTAGGACTAACTATCAGATGATGGCATGCGACACTAGGGTCGATTCCAGGCATGTCAGCTGCATTCCAAGCGAATAGGTCAGCATTCTCTCTCAAGCAAGCGATCAATTGGGCTTTCACGAGGTCTGGAAGATCCTTTTCCGATTTTAAAAGTCCTTGAAGGATCATCTCCAAAAGGAATCAGCTCAAAATCGCCGTGAGGAACGGGCCTTAAGATCTCAGCGCTGAGCGGGTCTTTCTTCTCCTTCTTCTACTCCTTGAGGTCAGATTTGCTGAACCTGGAGTCGAGCTCGACCACGTTAGTGTCTAGAGTGCTCGCAACAATTTTCTCATCATCCTTAGAGTATTGTTTCGACGAGGAAACCGAGCTCTGGTTCTTGTTTTCCTGGACGAAACATCTTATGGCAGCTTCGATGTCTCCATGCAGAGTGGCGACAGTGTCATTTTTTGCATGGTATTTCAACTTCAGATGAGCGGTTGAACATGCTGCTCCCAATCCTGCCAATCCGGTTCTCCCTATAATGCAGTTATAGATAGAAGGGCGGTCGATCACCAGGAATGAGATCTTGATGGTTTTCATGGCCTCTTCTTTCCCAAAGGTTACGAGCATCTCCACGTAACCCTAAGGTTTAGTTGACGATCTGTTGAATCCATACAGCTCGGATCCAACGTAAGAAGAGAGGTTTTTCTCTGTCAGCTGGAGAGTCTTGAACAGCCCGGTGTACATGATGTCACACGAGGCCCATGTGTCAATCAGGACTCGTCGGACATCAAAGTTGGCCATGTACACCTGAACTAGCAGGGGTATGGCTGAATTGGGAGCTCCACCGGATAGCTCATGGTCATGGAACGCCAAAGGTGGTCGCCCCCCAGATGGTATGTTGGGGAGAACTAGCTGGTTGACGTTCATGAGTTCTTCAAACTTCCTTTTCATGCTTCCCATGGAGAGGTTCATTGCTCCACTAGTGATCACGTTGACTGAAGGGAACTGTTCCCAGGTGCACGAGTAGGGAGTTACCTCGACGTGCTTTGGAAAGCTGTCCAACATTTCGACAGACATGGCAACAACATTGTCTTGACTGTTGCCATCAGCAATCTGGTCGACGGTCTTTCTTTCGGGAGAAGTAGTCTTGGTGAACTGCTTCAACCGACCTCGTTGTATGAGGATTTCGATTGCATCCTTGAGGTGGATGCAATCGTCAGTGAGGTGCCCATGGCACTTGTAGAACCGGCAGTATTTCATCTTATCGGCTCTTTTCTTTTCCTGGGTCAGAGGCTTGGGGTATTTGATTTCCGCCTCCTTCAGATCGGTTGCTGCGATCTCAGTGAGGATCTTCTCCCTCAACGTCGCTAGGGGCGTGTACTCAGCAAAGCGACCGATAGGTCCCTTGCTCCCACGTGCAGGCTGTTTGCCTTCTCGGGCAGCTTGCTTGTCTTCCCTCTTTTTCTCTTGGAAGGGATTTTTGGAGGATTCAGCAGCAGGTTCCTCCTTCCTTTACTTGTTAAGATTGTCAGCGTACAGCTCCTCTTCGTACCTGATGTAAGTCTTTGCGATCACTAGGAACTCGTTCAGAGTCCTTGGGCGATCCAGCTGCACAACCTTCTTCATATCGGTGCCGTGGCGAAGTCCCTTAGAATTAAGGTACTTCTTATCGTCTCGTCCGCACCTTTGACTTGTACAACCTCCTTGTTGAACCTCTCGATGTAGTCTCTGAGGGGTTCATTCTTCTCTTGCACAATAGCTTCAAGGGACGCCATAGTTTTTGGTTGGGTCCTTGAAGCCGTGAAGTGCGCAGTAAATTCATGGCACTGGTCGTTCCAGGAATCGATGGAGTTCCTTCGGAGGCCTTTATACCATGTCATCGCTGTGCGCTCTCGCTAAAAACGCGCAAGCCTCGAGCATTCGCAAACGCTAGCAAGGCTGTTGTGAAGTCGCCACCAAAGTTTTTGTTTAAAGGGAACGTTGATAAACCCTTGAGTTTTTTTGTTTTGAAGGGAAACGATAATAAAACCCTTGACGATGAGGAAAGGATGGTCATCGCAACCATTATCGGGTTTGGGAGTCGATTACGCAAGGGGAAGGTATTAGCACCCCTCACGTCTGTTGTACTCAACGGGAACCTCCTAGTTAGCTTAGGCTTAAAATGTTTTTAAATGTTTTGCTTGCATGCTTGACGATAAATAAAGATAATAAAGATGAAAGGGGAAAAAGTTTGTTTTTTATTATTGTGCTTAACAAGATGATGATCTTGCTCCTACGTATCCCCTGGTGCGATGGGGAATTCAAAGCTACGTAGTTCTTTGGTAGAAAAACGTTTCTTTGTTGGTTTTTTTTAATGAACGATGTTTTAACCGTATTCTTGCGATCAAACGTAGCTTGTATGCTCGCGCATGGGAGGCTTTAAGCGTTTGTTTAAAATCACGCTAGAAATCTTAAAAGCATGTCCGTTAGGAAAAGGGTTCGAATTGGCCGCGAGGGGACAAGAAATGGTTCAATTGGTCACGGCGGACCAAGAAAAGGTTCAATGGACTCAACCGAGTCGAACATTGACCAAAGTGACTCAACCGAGTCGAGAAAGAGTTCGATTGATCCAACGGGATCAAGAAAGGGTGCAATGGACTCAACCGAGTCGAACATTGACCAAAGTGACTCAACCGAGTCGAGAAAGAGTTCGATTGATCCAACGGGATCAAGAAAAGGTGCAATGGACTCAACCGAGTCGAACATTGACCAAAGTGACTCAAACGAGTCGAGAAATTGAATCAAATGGTCACAGGGGACCAAAGGTTCAAATTGACCACAAAGGGCCAAGAATTGGTTTGGTGTGGTGGGACGTGTTGAAAATAGAATGACGATTGCCCGAGCGACGAGACATACGTCACGCATTCGTTCAACCGGGGAAATGGAGAGACATACGTCAAACCACCCCTTTTTCATTCAAGTTTTTATTTGAATTTTAAGAAATCCCAAAGCTATCAAAACACTTGGTTTAAAACTCAAAATGAAAAGGTTTTAATGTTCAAATTAGTTGTTGCAACCAAATGAACAAGTTTGCCTTGTTTATGCATGAAAATGAGCAAGTTTTGCACCAATTTGTGAAAAACGCACAATTTCGGCTCAAGTTTGAAAAAGGTTTTGAAAAGTGAACAAGTTCGGCTTAAGTTCACGTTTGATTGAAAATCATGAACAATGTTTTTATTCAAGTTTAGTTTTGAAAATGGTGAACTTAGCTTATTGCTCAAGTTTGATTTTGAAAAGTTTAAGGAACGTAACTTGTTTTGCAAGTTATTCAAAAAGTGTTGCTCAAACTTGTGAATCCTTCAATATTATGCAAAATTCTTGTTATGGTTTGAATAAAATGAGTTTCAATCCTCTTAGGTTCTGAGTTCTTGGGCTAGAACCTCAAAAATTGGCTTCTTAGGAGCCTGAACTCAGATTCTGAGTTCTGTCATGGTCGCACTGCGACCAGAGCTTCGCACTGCGAAGACTGCAAAATTTTGAGTTCAGAAGCTGCTTCTGAACTGCTGTTCAGAAGCAACTTCTAAACAAATCTCAGGACCTTTAGGGGATTAAAAAGCTTTGAAAATTGGCAATGAAAGGAGCTGAACAAACCAGTTTAAATGTTTTGCAACTTTGGGATTCCTTTTTAGGTTCAAAAGGGTTTTTTTGTGCAAAATGAAATTGAACAAGATTAAAGATGCAAATAGCAATGCAAAATGAGAGATAAAGGATTCAGAATACTTACAGAACTCCTTGCCAAAGCTTGTGTTGCAGGAGAAAGAAGAAGCCTTGAATGTTCATGGTTCTTTGCAAAAGTTGGAATGTTGATGAATAAGAGCAATGAGTTTTTGCAATTGCTCTGTGTTTGGACTGGTTTTTACTATGTTTTTGTGCTGTGTTTTTGCTCTCAAATCTCTGTTTTTCAATGCTTCAAATGCTCTTTTTTCTTATGCATTGCATCCCTTTTATAGGCCAAAACCAAATCTAAACTCATCATGAGAAATCTCTAAAATCCAGCTGATTTGTGGGCTAGAATCAGGCTAATTTGCTTTGCATTTAATGCAAAAGTGAAGAGGTGACCTTGCCTTGCTGCAATGGTCAAGACTTTGGCAAATCCAGCCATTAATGCAGCTGAGTAATGATGATGAAAATCTGAAAAAAAAACAGGGCAGCTTGCACTTGAGCCACTCTTGGGATCAATCCTTGCAATCTTGAGAGGTCAAGGCAAGAAAAACGTGCACTGTCATGTACAGATATTGGGGGAAGCAAAAAGGAGCATGTGGGCTGGTGTGAGGAAGGAGAAAAGGTGCTGAAAACAGGGCAGCACAACAAGCCTTTGGACAAGTGAAAACCAGCTATGTTTGACTGGTTTTGGGGGAGAAAGGAGGAAGAAAATCAAACAAGCTGGTGGCTGGCAAGCTTAGGGTCAGTAGCAGGTCCATTTGGGGGGACAAGAGCTGCCCAAGGGCAAGCCAACTTGCTTGGCACATGCTTGGTTGGAAGAAAAATCTTCTCACCTTGGTTTCAATGGCACATGCTTCAATTCTTGCCTTGCTGAGTCAAAACAGCCACCATTGATGATAATAACAATAATAATAATGATAGGTAATAATAATAATAACATAAATGAAAATAAATCAAAGAGATTAAAAATCTGCAAAAAAATCGCAGACTTCACACTGCGAAGAGGACTTTGCTCTGCGAAGTCCTCATTTCTGAAATGTTGACTTTTTTTTGTTGACTTTGACTTTTCTCTTTTTTTTTTTAAATTTTTGAAATTTGTTTTGAAAAGCTTGGGACAAAATTAGGGTACAACAATCGCTCCTCGCCTTAAAGTGGTAACAAAGAGCTTACATTTGACAGCCCCTCGCACCTCTTTATAGGTAAGGACAGCCTCAATGTTCTCTATGTGCTCGTCGGGGTCGATCATCCCGTCGTACGAGTCCATTTATGGGGGCTTGTATAGCCTCTGTGGGATGCGAGCCTCGTGAATACGCCTTGTGAAAGGACCGTATGCGGGGCGTTCGTCATCAGATGATGATGTAGAGGTCGAGCGTCAGCTCCGCTTGGGTGGAGTCCTTTCAGGAGACCGTATGGAGGATCTTCTGATGGGCGACCTTCGGTTGGGCGATCTCCTGATTAGAGATCTCCGGCTGACTGAATGTATGGGCGACCTTAATCTGGAAGGACGCGGGCTCCCTCCCCTTCTTCTACTTGGTGAGGAAGGAGGTCTTTTGGGCGATGGATGTTGTCTTCTGGGACCCACTTTCTCGATATCCATCAAGCGCCGATTCTGCTCCTCGATAATCAACGTTTGACGTTTTACCGTGCGGAGGATGTTAGTCAGCAGAGAGTCCGAAGGGGACGAGTTGTTTGCTTCCTAGCTAGGCCGATGTGGACCGTATAGAGGTTGCTCTTGTAGTGGCATGAGGGCCTGAGGGATTTGGTGGAGTGCCTCCTCCCTCGGACTATCTACAGGGGACGGGGTAGAAGTGTGTCTGTCGCGGTAGACGCAGTGGATTTCACTCCGTACCTGAGATGTAGCACCGTTGGTAGTCATGGTATATATGAGTATATATTTTGTGAAAGCTTTGGTTTTTTGTCGGTTAAAAAATGGGGAGAGCTTGTTGTCCCACAAACGGCACCACTGATCTTACCTGATCAGAAATGGACTACCGGTGCAGTATGTATATGATGATTGAGAGTACTTGTTGTTGACTGGAACGACGGGGGGGGGGGGGGGGTGTGTACCTGCATGCACTCCGACACTCAAGTCAGTATGAGTTTGAAGAGGGGGATTAGAGAGTAAGAAGAGTCTAACCTTGGGAACTGCTGAGAGTCCCCTTTTTTTTATAGAGGTGGGTGGTGCGGGAGCCGTTGTGTGGCACACGTGCGGCTCAGTGGTTACGAATTCGTGGGAAGTGTAACCGCCGAGGAGAGATTCACAGGAGCGTGTGAGATATGTTACTTATTGTTTGAATCAGTCTCTGTTTGCTCTGAGCACCCCCCTCACGGGGAGGAGGTGTGTTACAAGTACATTACCAGATGCTGGATCTGGGTAAGTTTGTATTGGGCCTAAGTAAATGGGCATAATGCTATTTGCTCGCTCCAGAACACCTAGTTTTGTCAATTATTCTGTCGATATCAAACCGCCTAAGGTTGAAGTTTCGGTTGATGTGAAACCAAATAAGGATGAAGCTTCTGTTCATGTTGAAGCTTCCGTCCATGTTGAAGTTTTACATGTTAATTCCTATGTGCCCGAACTTGGTGTCAACGAAGTGAACAAGGATCAATTATTTTCAAGCTAAAATACATGGAAAGATAAAGATGAATTGCTTGGTTGGGTACGTCGACAAGCAAATAGGGCCGGATTTACAGTTGTTATAAAAAATCTAGTATAAAGAATTCAATGTGGAGTTGGTTTGTGAAAGGAGTGGCGATCACAAAGTACCGAAGAAAAAATTGAAGCATGAAGCAACCGGATCAAGAGAATGTGGGTGTTTGTTCAAGTTGCATGGATATGTTAGTAGGGAATTTAAGGATTGAAAGTTGGCTATTCTTAATGGAATTCACAACAATGAGTTGGTGCCAAAGTTACAAGGGCACATTCATGCAGGAAGATTAAAGGAGGATGACAAGTAGATTGTGCGTGATTGACCAAGAGTTCGGTGAAACCAAAAAATATTTTGACGAATTAGAAGGAAAAAAGACAAGAGTGCGTGCAAATATAAAGCAGATATACCATGAACGTCATAAATTCAAAAAAGCAATCAAACATGACAAGACGGAGATGCAATATCTAGTGTCAAAGTGTGAAGAGTACCAATATGTTTATTTCACAAGAACACAATGTGAGAGTGCTACTATTCAGGACATATTTTGGGCTCATCCCGAATTGGTAAAGTTGTTTAACAATTTCCCGACATTTTTTTATCATGGACTCCACCTATAAAACCAACTTGTATATGATGTCATTGTTTGAGATAGTTGGGGTCACCTCAACCGATATGACATATTCGGTTGCTTTTGTATTTCTGACGGCTAAGAAGGAAGAGAACTTTACTTGGGTGTTATAGATGTTGCTTTAACTTCTTAACTCAAAGAGTGATATGCCTAAGGTTGTTGTGACTGACAAGGATACGACTTTAATGAATGTCGCAACAACTGTTCTCCCTGAAACTAGTGCAATACTTTGTTCTTTTCATGTTGGTAGAAATTGTGGTTGTGTGATAAGGACATCGTATGGGCTACCTTGTGTATATCATTGCTATGAAAATTTGTCACAACAAGTCTATTCGATTGGATGAGATAGACCGTCATTGGAAAAGGTTATGTATGGGTGACGAAATAATGAAGAATTTTTTTCTGTCATGGAGGAGTGGAGTGATATTCATGAACGTCTCAAAAAAGTCCCTTACCAAATGAAACTACAAATCAAAGAGGTTTTGGGTCAGTTAGCATTTCCAGAAGTCACAACTTTGTCTCCACCTCCAAAAAAGGTACCAACCAAAGGAGTCAAGAAAAAGTGAAATCTAAATCAAATGAGGCATCGACTAGTCGAATCCCATCTTCATGGGAGTGTGTTGATTCTCAATTTCTGGATAGTCAATCGTCACCAAAAAAGTAATCATTACCTAAGAGAAAAGGTGCTCGTATTGGCAATTCATCACGTTCCTCGGTTCCAATGCCTACTCGGGTTCCAAAGCCTATCTTGGTTCCAACTCCTTATGATGCCTCGAGTCCTATTCATTATATGACAAAGTTCATGAGACCATTTATTGAGAAAATTGTGGATGTTAAAGGCGATGAGAATTGTGGGTTTCGGGCTATAGCTGAGTACATGGGTTTGACGGAATAAAGTCATGTTATGGTTCGCAGAGCACTTATTCGAGAGGTGAAAGATCATAGGAACGACTATAAGAGGATATATGTGAGTGATGATCGTTATAAATATATCTTGAATGGATTGCATCCTCCTGAAAATAGCAGCGGTATTGCACTTCAAGATAAGTGGTTGACATTGTCGGATATGGGTCACATTGTTGCAACTTATTACAATAGGGTTGAGGTGGAGTTGACAAATCATAAAATTGGAATTTTGGAGACTTTTTTCCCAATTAGAGGTAGGTCAACGATTAACCCAAAAACCCACATCATTTGCCTTGGCTTAATCCCAAATCATTTTGTTCTTTTGTTTTTTTTTAAAGATCATTGTCCACTATCTCCATTATCTACGAAGTGGAAGCTACACAACAAACTTGGTTCCGAGACCTCATGATCATTGAAAAGGGAGACAAACTGTCATCACCAAATAAGGAGTCAAACCAAGCCAATCCAATTTTGTGTGACACTCCTAAAAAAGCATAGGAAGAATTTGAAGTTATTGTGGAAGATGAAGATGGTTCAATTTCGTTAGATGGAATATGACACTTTTTTGTCGGTGTTCATCCTTTTTTTGTCGATATTACACCGACATTTTTTTTTGGTATATAATGTAACCCAATTTTTTGTGGCTAATATATAACTAACATTTTATAAATTATATATATATATATATATATATATATGACTTCTATGTGGTGGACAAAGCACCGACATTTTACTTGATTATTAATGTTCCGCGTTTAATATAAATATATTTCTATGTTTTTGCAATAATGTACTTTACCTTTCATTTTGCTTTATCATGATATTTGCTATTTCATAAACTTCAGTGAAGTTCAACATGTCTCAAGATGCACAAATTGAAGCTCATGTTCGATACTCTGTTTTCAAGATGACAATTAAAGTTTTCTTAACTCCGATCGACACAATGGATGAGTTGAAGACACAACTTAACTAATACTTTGTGTATCTTGGTGAAAATCATACTACATCTCATGTATTTGTATAGGTACCATGTGTAGAACTTGAGGAGGATAAAGATGAAGACAAGTGGAAAACGGTTTATTCTCATCGGGTTATTCGTGATGATAGCGATGTAGAATTTATGTTTAGGTCGACCGTTGAAAATAATGTGTTGTATCTCTGTGTTCGTTCTAACTGCAGGTGCCTACATTGTCAGTAGAGATTTGATGTCATTTAGTGGGCTTTTAACTTTATTCGTGTATTTTTGTGTAATGTGATGATTAATGCTTCACTTTTGTTGAATTTCAAACATTCGTGTAATGTTAACGTAATGTCGTAGTCATGTAATGTTAATGAATCATGATAAATTATGTAATGTTGTTGTTTATGACTTGGTATAGTTGGTGTATTGGTTTTACTTTCTTTGGAATTGGCGTTCTTAATTACATGTCATAACATGCCAAAAATGGCTTGGTTTTGTAATGCAGAATGCACTGTCTGCATTTACCGATAACAACGGTAGCTAACTACCGTTGGGAGAGCGGTAGTTAACTACCATTGAAGCCAACTTGAAAACTGCAGTTAACTACAGTTGGGGATAAATGCATAAATTCCATGTGTTTTTAAGCAATTTCACATGTGAGAAAAGCAATTTTCAAAAATGAATTGATATGCGACCAACACGCTTTGATTCTTATTATTCAGGATCCATAACAATTTATATATAACACCGCAAAGTTGCTTGAAGGTTTAGTTTTAGTTTTTTATCTATTAACAACAACAGTAAAACTTTCTAAACCTGACAACAATAAAACGTTATCTCACAAAATAGAGTCAGCTTATTTTTTTAAAATAAAATAGTTTGTTTTATTTTTCACTTGAACATTTTCCATTATAGATTGCCTCTACTTTTCTCTAAATCACAAATGTCCTGTATAATAGCATTAACATGTTACACTATTTTTTTTATCAATGAAAAAAAAAAACAAGACAGAAAAGAAAACTAAGTAATGAAAGATGCCCCATATACTAATATACTAGCCAATAAAGGGGGGCAAGAATGATCAAAAAGTCTAATTTCATTATCAAGAATAGCTACAAATTTGGTCAACCAGTCGGCGCAAGAGTTTTCTTCCTGCAAGGTGTGAACAAGAACAATGTTTTAGTCCCTAGTCAGCAAGGATCTAATGTAATCAACAATCACAACATATGGATGGGTATACAAAAATCCCTCTTTGATGAATTTTTGCGTGGAGAAAGAATAAGATTCGCAAACTATATCTCTGTAGTCATGGGTCCGAGCTAGATCGAGACCATGGAATATAGCCTGAAACTCGACATTAAAATTTGACATAAAACCACAACTTGAATAGGTTAGGTTACTCAAGGGATCGAAACCATGAGATTTTAGGGATAACGGTGAACAATTCAAACTGGAAATTGGATAGGTTACTCAACACTAAAGATTGATAATGCTTCATTAAGGAAACAATGCAATAGTATTCTTAATCAATATAACAACCTATGATTTATAGAACCATATCAACAAAGTTAAGCAACAAGTCACATATTATACGGATGAAACATGACAAAAACCACTTGAATGCACAGGATACAACAGATCTCACCATTGCACAAATGACATTTCACATCGGATACATATCCAATGTGAAGCCGGGTGATGTTTTATGTCCACATTTTTGGTGCATTAGTGAACCTTTCGCCTAATCTTAAAATGATGAAATTTGTATATTTCACATGTCTATTTTCCAAAGAGATTTACAGTAAAATTGGCTCATAAAGAAAAATGTTAAATTCCTCGATATTAATCAACATCATATTGTATACTAATTAGTACATCACACACTATGTAATAGAGCAAAAATATATGTCTGTCAGCCAACCATGATTATGAGGCTGCAAGATATCTTTGAGTCTTCAAGGGAGTAATACGTTTTTTTGGTCCAGCAAGGGACTCAAAAACACTTCAACCACATACAAGATTTTCAAGGGACGAACAAAAAAGACGTGTATTCAAATACATTTTTACGTGTAAACACCAGATGCTGCAGCAGGATCCAAAATCTGTTTTTGGTCCTTGATGGAATGATGACAAACGGCAAAAGAGGAAACTTGATCCTTCAATTAGTGCATTGATTTACTATACTTTCTTTGAGGGAGAGGGATTGCTTCTATGGTATTATTCTTGTAACTAGTGAAAGTGAAAGTAAGGAATAAAACCAAAAAACGTGTATGTAGCAAACGGAGGAATGAGAATGACGTGACAATGGATGATGTGGCAAATGAGGTTGATTTGGCAAAGTGGATGATGAGTCACACAGTGAGAGGGATCAAAACAAAAAAAAGGAAATTATCAAAAGGACTAACACCAAAAAACCAAAATAATTAGAGTGGCAGAGTGCAACAGAGCTCCAATGGTCATCAATATTTGCAGGTGCTCAAATTACTTTGTCTAAGTTCTCTCTTTCAATAAATAAGAAAGTACAGTCCAATACAGAAGTTCCTTCAATTCTCCAGTTATATCATTAAGCCATGTAGCCTGGTAGGAAGAACCTCTATACCAAAATGCTAGTCAACCACGTATGTTTCTAGTGAGAGTAACTTGCAACATTGACTTTATCTCTTTGTTTATTAAACAAGTTGAATTGATTGTTTCTTTTAGTTCTAGCTTGGCTTGCAACATTGATAACAAAGTTTGTCGTGACAAATAAAAAGTTACTATTAATATCCCTTGTGATTAACAAATTCTATTGGGTTATAAGCACTCTGGTGAAACCTAAGAAAGTAAAAGGTGTTCAAAAAAGAAATGACGTGTATATATGGTAAGGTACCTGTAGTACATATTTGTTGTAATTGACTTTAAATTTGTGATTCTGAAGAAACTCAAAATCGTGACACGATTGTGGAGGCAGGGAGCATGGTTTGTGGGAGTGTTAAATCGTGACACGATTGGTGGCCATCGTGACACGATTTGTGGATAAGATGGTCATACCTTGGGTAGTACGTAACCATCGTGACACGATTTTGAAATCGTGACACGATTTTGTCAGTGCTCTGCTATTATAAAAGTTTTTTCAATTCAGTTTTTGTGAGCAAGGCTGAGAGAGAGAGAGAGAGAGAGAGAGAGAGAGAGAGAGAGAGAGAGAGAGAGAGAGAGAGACTTGGAGAACAAAGGAGGTAACTTTAGGGTTGAGTGTCTTTGTTGTGAGTGATTCTCTTGGGTTAGAAAACATTGTAATCATCTTGGGTAGTGAGGTCTCATAATTGGAAAAACTTCCTTTTGTGTTTATCTCCTAGGATTCATTGTGAGTGTGGATGATTGAAAAATGGGTAGAAATTAGGGTTTGTTCTTGTGAGCTTTTAAGCTAATTTCTTGTAACTCATGTCTATCACTTTCATCTTAGTGGATTGGAGAGTTGGTCTCTCCTCCAGAGTAGGTCATATTGGACCGAACTAGGTAAACAATCTTTGGTGTGTTTGTTTCCTTACTTTTATTGCTTTGTTTATGCTTGTGGTGCTGTTTTACACTTGGACTTAGGTCTATTTGTTGTGGTTGTTGCTGCTTGAGGCTCTTTAGCTCATTGATTACCACTTCCCTTGCTCCACACATCTTTGTTTTCATTGGTGTGATATTGTAAGAATTCACAACAATTGGCACCCATCGTGGGGCAAAGGCGTAAATTGGTAAAGTTGGTATCATGGGTTCAATGTGGGACATCGAGAAGTTCACCGGAAGTAATGATTTAGGGTTATGGAAAGTTAAGATACAAGCGGTTTTGACACAACAAAAGTGTGTAGAGGCATTAAAGCGTGAAGCGGCTATGCCGACGAATTTGACACAAGCGGAGAAGCGTAAGATGATAGACAAGGCAAAGAGTGTTATTGTTTTATGTCTCGGAGATACGGTTTTAAAGGATGTACCGAGGGAAGCTACTGCGGCATCGATGCGGGCTAAGTTGGAGTCATTGTACATGACGAAATCATTGGCTCATAGGCAACTTTTGAAACAAAAACTCTACTCATTCAAGATGGTGGAGTCTAAATCAATCTCGGAGCAATTGACGGAATTTAACAAAATTCTTGATGATTTGGCCAACATTGAAGTTGTTGGATATTTGGTTGTTGGCTTTATGTTTGCTAAAATCAAATATACAAGCAGTTGTGCATCTTCAAAAGCTGAAATCTCAATATGTGCGTCTTCAGAAGCTGAACTTCAGAAGCTGGGTCTTCAGAAGCTGAACTTCAGAAGCTGATGTTCAGACGCTGAACAGTACCTCAGACGCTGAACCTTCTGAAGCTGATGTTCAGACGCTGAACAGTACTTCAGGCGCTGACCTTCAGAAGCTGAATTGTTCAGACGCAGACTTCAGAAGTACCTTCAGAAGCTGGTTTTCTGCGTTCTGTTTTTCGCGAGTGTTTATTTTCTCGTGTGATCTGTTGAAGATTTGTCTTAAGAATTCTCCTTGTTGGATTTGTTTCTAGAAGGAAGTTTATTTTGCGTGAAGATATTTGTTGAAGATTGGTTTCTTTTATTTGTGAATATATTTTCAAAGTAATTTTTGGAAAATATATTTCTGAAGAATAATTGCTTCTATACGTTTCTAAAGTATTTTTGGAAATATATCTTTGAAGATTATTTGGTTCAAGAATTTGTTGCTGCTGAAAACTATAAATAGAGGACGCTACCTTTGAAGAAATTGAATCAAAACAGAAGCTTTTATAGAGAGAGAGTCATACTTAGGTTTTGAGTCTGTTCATTGTGAGTTTTGTGCTCTGTTTCTATACACCACTCAATTGTTTAGAGTTGGTTTGTTTTTATTGAGTTGTAATCACTTGAAGCTTTTAAGCTAGAGTGACTGATTATGTTTTGAAGAGTGTCTTCATCTTTGATTGTTTAGAGTTTAAGATCACTGGGGCAGTGATTGATTGAGTAGGAAGTAAGAGGGGTCTTATATCTAGGAGTTCCTAGGTAGAAATACCACGGGTAGTGATTAAGTGAGAAGGCTGTGAAACAGGGGCTGTTCACACAGGACTTCGAATTGATACTATTATAGTGGATTTCCTTCCTGTCTTGGTAGCCTCCAGACGTAGATGTATTTGTCACCGAACTGGGTTAACAAATCAATTGTGCCTTTTAATTTCTGTCTGTTACTTTCTGTCTGTTTTGCTTTGCTTCTGAACTGTTGTTTACGCTGCAACTACTGTACTCTGTTCTACTCTATTTTACGAACAGCAACTGGTCCTGCTAGGAATTTCAATTGGTATCAGAGCAGGCACCATGACTGTTTTAGGGTGAGCTCCAGGGAAGATTTTTTCTGGCATAATGAAGAAAGAAAGAGGAATTGTAAACAGACCACCTCTGTTGGATGGTTCCAACTATGAATATTGGAAATCATGCATGAGTGCTTTCCTTAAATCTATAGCAGTTCTGAAAGGTTGGGAACATCCTTTTATGCTTGACAAAGATGGAAATAAGACAGTTGATCTGAAACTAGAAGAAGAGTGGTCCAAGGTAGAAGATGAATTAGCTCTTGGTAACTCCAAAGCCTTGAATGGTATATTCAATGGAGTGGACAAGAATATGTTCAGACTGATCAAGCAGTGGACAGTAGCTAAGGATGCTTGGGAGATTCTTAAAACTACTCATGAAGGCACTTCCAAGGTAAAAATGTTCAGACTTCAACTTCTCACCACCAAGTTTGAAAATCTCAAAATGTTGGAGGATGAGAACATACAAGATTTCTATATGAATGTTTTGGACATGGCTAACTCATTTGATTCTCTTGGAGAAAAAATATCTGAAGAGAAACTTGTGAGGAAAATACTCAGGTCTCTTCCCAAGAGATTTGACATGAAGGTGACTGCCATTGAGGAAGCTCAGGACATCTCCAGTATGAAGGTTAAGGAATTGATAGGATCCTTGCAGAATTTTGAGGTAGCCTTCAACAACAGAACTGATAAGAAGGGGAAAGGTGTTGCTTTTGTAGCAGATGCTGATACTGTGGATGATGAAAGCACATCAGAAGCTCTTGTGATGCTTAGTAAACAGTGTAACAAGATTCTAAAGCAGACTAACAGGAGATCCAAACCAAATGACTTGAAGAAGACAAGAACAGATGGAAAAGACAGTCAATCCAAAGGTGTTCAGTGTCATGAGTGTGAAGGATATGGCCACATTAGGACAGAATGTGCCACATACCTCAAGAAACAGAAGAAGAGTCTGACAGTTTCTTGGTCTGATGAAGATGACTCAGAAGGAGAAGTGGAGTATGAGTCTGCCAAACATGTTTTTGCTTTAACTGGTAAATGCATGTCTGATGATGGAGTCAAGGTTTCAGAAGCACCATCAGGTTCTGAAACATCATCTGATACTGAGTCAAGTGATGGAGAACTGTCTTGTGAAGAACTGGCTACCTATGAAGAAGTTTGCAAGCAACTGGAAAATCAGAAGACTATCAGTGAATTGCATGCTGAAAGAAGTGATCATCTAGCACAAATCTCTGATCTCAAAGATGAGGTAACCCAACTGAACTCTCAACTTGAACATGTGAAGAAACAAGTCAGAATGTTAAACACTGGTACTGATGTGCTAGAAGAGATATTGGAAAGTCAGAACCAAGGGAAACCAAATGGTATAGGATTTGATGATAGGACCTTGAACAACAAACAGCAAAATCCAGCTAAAAGGTTCATTGCAGCTGTTAAAACATGTGATCCAATGATGAGCAAAACTAAGTTGGAACACCAGAACCAACCTCAGGGATCTAAGAGCAAGAGGGCATCTCCTCCTTGGATATGTCACCACTGTGGTAAAAAGGGGCACATAAAGCCTTTCTGTTTCAAGCTGCATGGATACCCCAAGCACCTTCAGCAAAGAAAATCTGAACCTGTTGTAGTCAATGTCAAGAAGGAATGGAGACCAAAATGTGAAAGTGTTGACAAGAGGCTGAAGAATAGGAAAGGAAAGGCTGTTGTTGCTGCCAGTAGGCCTACTCCTATTACTGAGAAAAGTGCTGTTGTTGGACCATCTAAAGGCTGGAGCAAGGTAGCGGTCCCTGTCCCTAAGAAGAAGGCACTAAAAATAAAGGAAGTGGATCCTAGTGAATCTGAGGATGATGTTGAGCAAGACATCATGCCCTATGTTCAGAAGAGGATTGCTGACCTTCAGAAGCAGATTGTTGGGAAGAAGATTCCTCTGAATGTGCCTGAAGCACACATTGACTAAGCAGCATCTGATGCTGTGTCTGATGATGAAACAACTTCTGATGCTAAGTCTGAAGACTGTAAGCTACGTTCTGGGTTTCATTTTGTGATGCTGTTGTGTTCTTTTGTTTTGATCTTATGTGTGGGTACCATGTTTGTGTGATTCTGATCCTGTGATGGTTTTAATGATGGTATTGTCTCTGTTCTGATGTGGGTTCTGTGTGTGGTGCTGTGATGGATGTTTATATTATGTGTTTCAGATTTCTGAATGTGTTCTCTTTGATTTCTGGGCGTGTTTTTCCTCTGTTTGAGTGTATATGCTCTGTAACCTCTGCTGTGTTTCTGCTCCTGGTGATTACATTGTTGTTTTTGTCAAAATTGTTTGGCTAAAAAGGGGGAGAAGTGTTCAGAATACAGGGGGAGTCTCTGTTTCAGGGGGAGTATATGTGTTTCCTGATCTGTTATTGGAAGCTGATCTGTTTCAGGAGCTGTGTGTTTCAGGGAGAGAATTGGAAGCTGATCTGTTTCAGGAAATGATATGTTTTAGGGGGAGTAGTGTGTGTCCTCAGAAGCTGATGTTGTATGTGTGTAACGTAGTGTATCCGCTGCTGACTCTGTTGCTTACTACGTTTATATTATGTTTTTCATGGTTGCATAATTTTGTGTGAAGAATTTGCTTGTTGTGTTTCTCTGTTCTCAATTTGATTTTAGCCAAAAATTTGCCAAAGGGGGGGATTGTTGGATATTTGGTTGTTTGCTTCATGTTTGCAAAAATCAAATATACAAGCAGTTGTGCGTCTTCAGAAGCAGTACGTCTTCAGAAGCTGAAATCTCAATATGTGCGTCTTCAGAAGCTGAACTTCAGAAGCTGATGTTCAGAAGCTGATGTTCAGACGCTGAACAGTACTTCAGACGCTGACCTTCAGAAACAACCTTCAAAAGCTGAATTGTTCAGACGCAGACTTCAGAAGTACCTTCAGAAGCTGGTTTTCTGCGTTCTGTTTTTTCGCGCCTTGGAGTGTTTATTTTCTCGTGTGATCTGTTGAAGATTTGTCTTAAGAATTCTCCTTGTTGGATTTGTTTCTAGAAGGAAGTTTATTTTGCGTGAAGATATTTGTTGAAGACTGGTTTCTTTTATTTGTGAATATATTTTCAAAGTAATCTTTGGAAAATATATTTCTGAAGAATAATTGCTTCTATATGTTTCTAAAGTATTTTTGGAAATATATCTTTGAAGATTATTTGGTTCAAGAATTTGTTGCTGCTGAAGACTATAAATAGAAGACGCTACCTTTGAAGAAATTCAATCAAAACAGAAGCTTTTATAGAGAGAGTCATACTTAGGTTTTGAGTCTGTTCATAGTGAGCTTTGTGCTCTGTTTCTGTACACCACTCAATTGTTTAGAGTTGGTTTGTTTTTATTGAGTTGTAATCACTTGAAGCTTTTAAGCAAGAGTGACTGATTATGTTTTGAAGAGTGTCTTCATCTTTGATTGTTTAGAGTTTAAGATCACTGAGGCAGTGATTGATTGAGTAGGAAGTAAGAGGGGTCTTATATCTAGGAGTTCCTAGGTAGAAATACCACGGGTAGTGATTAAGTGAGAAGGCTGTGAAACAGGGGTTGTTCACATAGTACTTCGAATTGATACTATTATAGTGGATTTCCTTCCTGGCTTGGTAGCCTCCACACGTAGGTGTGTTTGTCACGGAACTGGGTTAACAAATCAACTGTGCCTTTTAATTTCTATCTGTTACTTTCTGTCTGTTTTGCTTTGCTTCTGAACTGGTGTTTACGTTGCAACTACTATACTATGTTCTACTCTGTTTTACGAACAGCAACTGGTCCTGCCAGGAATTTCAGAAGTTAATATGGAAGATGAAGATAAGACTTTGTTGCTACTTTGTTCATTACCAAAGTCTTTTGAGCATTTAAAGGATACCATCCTTTATGGTAAGGAGGGCATCACTACTTTGGAAGAGGTCCAAGCGACGTTGAGAACCAAGTAATTGACCAAGTTCAAGGACTTGAAGGTTGATGAGGGTGGTGAAGGCTTGAATGTTGCAAAAGGGAAGATTGAGCATAGAGGAAAAGGCAAGGGGAAGTCAAGGTCTAAGTCTAAGTCCAAGGGGTTTGACAAATCAAAGTTACGATGCTTTGGTTGTCATAAGCCCGGTCACTTCAAGAAGGATTGTCCGGAAAAGGGGGCAATGGTAGTCATTCCGTTCAAGTTGTTGTGGCGTCCGATGAAGATGGTTATGAGAGTGCGGGTGCATTATTGGTCACAAGTTAGAAACCGGAGAAGAACTAGGTTATGAACTCGGGGTGCTCCTATCACATGTGCCCTAGGAAGGAATATTTTGAGAATTTGACTCTAAAAGAAGAAGGAGTTGTTCGACTCGAAAATAACGAAGCTTGCAAAGTTCAAGGCATGGACATCGTTCATCTAAAGACGTTTGAGGGCCATGAATTCCTTCTAAGGTATGTGAGGTTTATTCCCGAACTTAAGCGAAATTTAATTTCCTTAAGCATGTTTGATAGTCTAGGTTATTGCACTAGAATTGAGCACGGGGTTTGTAAAATTTTGCATGGTGCATTAATTACTGTTAAAGGGTCTAAGATGAATGGTTTATCCATTTTAGATGGTTCCATTGTAATTGGTCATGCATCGGTGGCTAGTGTAGCAATTCATAATAATTCTGAATTGTGGCATTTGAGATTGGGGAGTGTTAGTGAAAGAGGTTTAGTGGAACTAGCTAGACAAGGTTTTCTAGGAAAAGATAAATTGAACAAGCTAGAATTTTGTGAGCATTGCATACTAGGCAAGCAACATAGAGTAAAGTTTGTAACTGGTATGCATCATTCTGATGAAGAGAAAGAAGATGTGAAGGATGAAGCTCCGACATCGGATACAAGTGGAACTCAACCGATGGTGGATCCTGATTATCTACTGGCTAGAGATAGAGAAAGGAGGACCATTACGGCACCTAGAAGATATTGGTATGCGGACTTTGTGTGTTATGCTTTAAATGTGGCTGAAGAATTGCAAGACACTGAGCCAAGAAACTTCAAAGAGGCAGTTGAGAGCAAAGAAAACAAGTTTTGGTCTAAGGCGGTGAATGAGGAGATGAATTCATTGAAGAAAAATCAAACTTGGAAACTTGTGAAGCTACCCAAACACCAAAGGGTAGTGGGATTCAAGTGGATCTTCAAGAAAAAGGAAGGTATTTCGGGAGTTGAAGGTCCTAGGTATAAAGCAAGACTTGTGGCAAAAGGTTTCACTCAAGTGGAGGGGATTGACTACTTATGTTTACGGTGCTGTTTTACACTAGGACTTAGGTCTATTTTTTGTTGTTGTTGTTTGAGGCTCTTTAGCTCATTGATTACCACTTCATTTGCTCCACACATCTTTGTTTTCATTGGTGTGATATTGTAAGAATTCACAACAATATTTTATAAGCACATATATATTGATCCATTTTTATACAACATAGTCTATATGGTGTAGATATTGATCTATTGACAAGGACACATACAACATTTCTAGAAGAAATCACTTCAATATTCCAAAAGGGAAGAAACTAAAGATTTATGAGTAAGCAAGAAATTGAGCTGGATGCTCAATAACAACAGACTAATCTTGTTGATTTTTAGGATTTTTTTTTAAATAGTGAGGTTACAATACAATTAAAGGATAAACCCTTCAAAAAAGGAAAATACAATTAAAGGAAAAAGAAATTAAAATATTTTAGGGAAAAGATTCTTGTAACAAGATGAAAGTAAACAATTAAAGATGAAAACGGTGAGTGTGACATGATAAATAATGTGTTTGGTTAGGCATTAGAAAAATAGTCATTTTAGTCTTTGAATGTCTAGCGAGTAGCCATGATAATTTTCTTGCATAAATTACAATAATTTAGTATGCATAATGCTAGTAATTCAAAAGATAAACTTTTATCTTGTATGATAAAGGGAGAAGATAACCAGAACCTGAGAGGTGGAATAAGTAGGAGAGGAAAAAGTAGAAAGTGACTAAGATCTTTATTACAAGGAGTTGGAATAATTGTATGAATTGATGTTTGGAAAAGGATATTTTAGAGAATAGGAATACGAGCTTACCAACGATGAGGAGGATAGTTGTCATATGTTGATAAATATATTTAAGTTTCAACAAGATATGCAAGTTATACATCTAAAAGATGAGGATGCATCCCCTCTAATATTGGGTAGACCATTTATACAAACAGCCATAATCACTTTTGAAGTGGATGCAAACAATTTAACCTTTAAAGAAAAAAGACAGAGTAATCAGTTTTGAATTGTTTAAAGAAGCAACCACAAGGAACAATACACAAGGATTCAGAAGACGAATGGTAAAGGTCTCCACACCACCACCTGACATAGAATGTTAAACCCCCAACCAAGTTCTGGTAGATCACAACCATTACCACTAGATCACTAAAGTTTTTTCTGACTTATAGTTGCTTTCATTTTATTTATCTAGCACAAATGCGAGTTCACTTTAAGTCATTCTCACAACCCTGAATTCCAACATCATTTGAACACGAATTGAACGTCATTCACACACATCATGCGATTCAACTTCATTTTCACCGCCGTCGGTGACCCTAATAACAACATCCCGCCACCGTTGCAACTGCCACTTCAACAACACATGCCGCCGTAACTGCCACCGCCGGAAAATCACTTTCTCTCACTGATCCACACACATCACGCCGCCGCCGCAACTGCCACCTCACCAACAACTGACTGCCGTAAATGGCATTGCCGATAACTCGCTTTCTCTCACCGATTCACACCATCTTTCATCGAATTGACAAAAAATTATGACCAATGTTGATATTGATTGTCTGAATTTTGTTAATTTCGAATCCTTGACATTAGGGTTTGAAAATTATTGATTTTGTTATGTGATTGTGTGAATTTTAGCTTTTTCTTCATTATTCTTTTTTTCATACTAAATGTTAAGTAGTGTTGCTCTAACCCTAATGATTAGCCCTACTTTTTAGTTATAAAAATTTATGAAAAAAACTTCGGATGGGGATCGAACCAGGTACCACATGCTTTCAATTAACAACTCTTACCACCAAGGTACTGATGTTTTTTATGACATGTGATTGTTTCAATGTTGTGTATTCAACACAAATCTCGGGTCCTCTTTCTTTCAATCTCACAATTCCTAAATTATTTCTCACTCACTTTCATCTCTCTCACCATCTTGCAATTGAACATAATAACCATAACACCACCCTTTTTGACGGACCTAATTAATTTTTATGAAAAAAAAAATATGCAAGGAATTGAATCAGATAACACATGAAAATGTCATTTTTTTAAAAGTCATTAACGCCATTGCAATTCCTTTTTTGATAGTAGTTCCTTTTCATTATTAGCGGTTCCTTTTTATTATTATTATTTTTTATTTCAATTACCACGTAACGTTCCTTTTTATTTTTTTTTCTTTCCGTTACTAAATAACAATTCATTTTCCTTATTTTTTTCTTTCAATTAACAACTTTTGCGGTTAGGATCAATTTCTTGGTGCTAGCTTTTGTATATATTTTTTCTTTTGATTTGTCATTTTTATTGCAGTTCATCTTTTATTTTTGTTACTTTTTGAGATAGTTTGATAACATAATACTGAATATAACTATAAAAGTAATAATATAGTCATTTGATAGTTATATATGAAGCTATACAAAACCCGTGCATCGCACGGGTTAGAGTCTAGTTATAAATATAATACTTAGGTTTAATTAGTATATTTAGAACAAGGCAAGTTTGGGACTTTGGGTTAAGAGTAAAAGAAGCCAAGTTTTTGAAAAATTTAATTACTTATGCCCATATCTTTTTAAAAAAAAAAATATGAAACTAGCATTCAATGTTAAGTGATTACCATGTAAATAGAGATAAGTTTGTGTTGAATCAAAAACATTTGCATCATTAGAACCAAAAAAAAAATTTGAAATGTCGTTAGCTGGAAAAATAATGAATACCTTGAATGTCAACATGAATTTGAATTTGGTCTTTCATTAAAATTTCATTCCACTTTTTTTTTTATAAAACAAAACAAGCAATAAAACTCATAAAAGGCATGAACCAAATACAAGAAGTCGCATTACAAAGCAAATTTAGTTAAAGATAAGCCTAAAGAGGACCAAGAGTCCACTTAGAAAGACCACAGCAAATTCTCAATAAACTAAACTAACAAAACAACTGTTAAAAGAACAACAAAGGAATTCCAGAAGCTGCAAACCAAACACCCAGATTCACAAAAATGTTTTGAACACCTAAAAAAGAGATAGAATCTGCAGTAGCACAGAATAGATCTTGTTGCATGAACAAGATGCTGCAATTAGTGCTTAGTTGGGGCACAAGTTAAGAAAGTTACAAGTAGAAAATTTTCATTGAAAACAATAAATTATAAATTTCAAAATGTTAAATATATTCCCTCTGTCATAAATTAAGTGATCTATTTGCTCATTCATTTCACACATATTAAGAAAAATGTATAAGTGAATGAGATAGAAAAATAGTTTTAAGTGTTTTTGTTAAGGATTGGTGCATTCTTCATCATAAATGCAAAGTGAAATATATTGAATTGAGAGTGATGAAAGTAGTATTAATTAGAGTTATAATTAGAAAAAAGTAATTAATATTGCATTTAAAAGTGAAATGGGTCGGTTTTTTTGGGACAATATTTTTTACAAAAGCTCACTTATTATAGGACGGAGGGAGTACAACTTTTCCACACTTTCCAATACAATATTTCTATATTGGTTTAATTAACTAGTGCCTCGGAGGCACTTGTTATCATTTTCCTTTGTTATATTAGGGTTTTGTTCAAAGTTAGGGAAAACAATGTTGGCTTTATCAATTGAAAAATCCATTAATAAAAGCAACAAGAATTTCGGTGATTGTAAATACAAACAAAAAGTCAAATGTATGATAAAAAGAAAGAGAATTCTCAAAGAGAAAAGTTGTCTGACATAACATTATCACCAAAAATAATAAACGAGAAGTGGTAAAGAATTAGAAGAGTATGCAAAGTGTAAATAGTTGCATAAAATTGCTCTATTGTTTTTAGGGATTCTTGAACCCAGAAAACCAATAATTATTTGTAGCCCAACCACGTTACAACCCTGAATAAAGACATTAGTGATCCATAATAGCGTGCATATTTGATTATTTTGTTTCGATGTATTTCAAAATATAATTTTTGTATATGCATTGCCTAGATTGAAGAAAACACCGACCACTAAGTTTATGCATTTGGAAGGATAGCGATTCTGAATTGATTGACTTTGGATTTGAAAATTTGGAATCTTACTTTGAATAAGTAGTTTATTCATATTCATGTTTTGATTCAAGATTATTCATGATATTTGATTTCTATCTTGAATTTTCATGAATCATGCAACTTTTAAAATTTGACTTAGTGTTTTAATTCATCACAAATCTATGTATCAATAATGCACTATGGAATTTTTCGAGGTTTTTGCCTTGAAGGTACTTTTTGTAGAATTTTTTTTTAAGGACAAACAAAGTTCTAAGTTGGGAAGAGTTGATTCCTTCCAAGGAATCATATCATGTGAATGGTCCTCTAATGGAACAATACCTCTAGATCAACGAGGAAATGAAGACTAAGATTCCTCTTTTGCAACAATAGCACATATGGTTACCCTCGCTTTAGATATGGGAAATGAAAAGCTCAGCGGCGGAGCTACCACAGGGGCCAGTGTAGGCCGTGGTCCCCCCCTCCCCCCCCCCCCCCAAGATTTCCAAAAAAAAAAATTATACAATACTTGCTAATATAGAGTGAACACTTTAACATGTTTATTAGTTTCCACATATTTCACTTGTTTTGCATTTATTAGGTATTAAGTTTCGTTTTATATAAACAAGGTTGGGGAGGCACATCCACTTTTGAATGAGCAAAATTTTGTTATGCATTTATCAATATTCAATCATATATGTCATGTGGTTTTTGATATAATTATTTAGCAATGTTATAAAAAAATTGTATATACTCTCATTAAAATAAAAATTATTAGCTTCTTTTAAGATTAAATCAAACAAATTTTTTAAATTTTTACTTCCATGGATGAATATACTTCAATGCACCATTATTGAATTGAAAAGTCTATGTCTATAATATTCTTTTTCACTAAATTTAATCGAAAGGTTATGTACTTTTCTAGAGTTTAATTTTTATGCGGTGTAATTTTTTTTACATTATCAACACATTACAATCAATCATGTGCATGACTTTATAAGTGATTATGACAAAAGTTAAACGTTTTTAATATTCTAACGTTCTGATCCATTCACCGTGTAAAAATTTTGCACACTTATGATGTATATCAAATAAATCTATTTTTTAAAGTTGAAGGTTAGTTAGAGAAAAAGCGATTCATTCACTTAATTTATTTATAAATTCTTAATATCGCTTTTATATGTTGAGTATTTCGAAATATATTTTTTTCTTTACTAAATTACATTTTTTAGACTTAGTCCTCCGATGTGTAATTTCTAGCTCCGCCCCTGAAAAAATTGTATACTCTTGATGAGTTCCAAGCAATTCTTCCAACAAGAATAATGAGAGGGATTAAATTAGTATGACATTTGAAAGTCAGTTAACAAGAATAGAATAAAATTCAATACAAATATATCTCCAACCTTTCTCATAGGCAAACAAATCAACCTTGGTACTCTAAATACCCAAAAATCTTCAATTTTTGCTGGATCAATTTCTAATACTAGGCTATCTCAAATAGCCAATTTGTTAGGTTTCAACATTGGTACTCTCCCATTCACTTATTTAGGAGTTCAAATATTCAAGGGCAAGCCAAAAACAGTCTATCTTCAACCAATTGCTGACAAAATAAAATCAAAGCTCTCAGCTCTGAAAGCTTCTCTCCTATCTATAGCCGGAAGAGTGCAGTTAATTAGAAGTGTAATTCAAAGTATGCTTCTTCATTGTATTTCCATCTATCATTGGCCAATGGCTCTAATTAAAGATTTGGAAAAGTGGATGAGGAACTTTATATGGTGTGGAGATGTTAATAAAAGAAAGTTGGTTACAGTTTCATGGCACAAAGTTTGCACTCCTCTGAAGGAAGGTGGTTTGGGAATTAGATCTCTTTCTAAGATTAATGAAGCAACAAATTTAAAACTCTGTTGGGAGCTTTATCAGTCTCAACTTCCTTGGGCTCATTATCTCAGAAGCAAAGTCATCAGAGGTAACAAAGCTATCTCTTATCATGTCTACTCTTCTATATGGAGCAGTGTTAAACACAAATATGTTGAAGTCTTAGATAATAGTCAATGGAAGATTGGAAATGGAGATACTATTAGATTTTGGACTGACCCCTGGTGTGGAGACCCTCTTGTTCATACTCTCCATATCCCCCAAAATCTTCATAGTTTGCTCAAATCCACTCTCAACAAATACATCCACAATTCTTGTTGGAACATCCCTCAATGCATTCTACAAGCTTATCCTGATCTGAACCAGTTAACTGCTAATTTATTTATCCCTATTGTTCAGAAAGAAGATAGTATCATTTGGAAGCACTCTCATGATGGAAACCTTTCCTTCAAAGAAGCTTATAATTTCCATTGTCCTGTTGGTCAACACATTAACTGGGCAAAGTTAATTTGCAATACATCCATTCCCCCCATCCAAATCCCTAACCCTTTGGAGAACCTTGCAAAACAAGTTACCTACTGATGATAATCTTTCCAATAGAGGTTGTTACCTTCCTTCCGTTTGTAATCTGTGTGGCATGAGTGCTGAAACTTCAAATCATTTATTCTTTCAATGTGATTTTGCAAAATTCATTTGGCACTGGTTTAGCTCAACTGTGAACCTAAACCTCATCTTCCAATCTTTTAATGAGGCTCTTGAGATTTGTAATAGAAATTGGTCTCTTCAATGCAAGCTGGTCATTCTTTCAGCTATCACAAACATTTGTTCTACTATTTGGTACTGCAGAAATCAAAGAGGATTTTCAGATAGAGTTATTTGCCCGAGGTCAGCCATTAACCTTATCATCTCATCTACTTCCTTATCTGGCAATTCAACAAAGCTCCACTGTAATTCTTCCATCTCTGATTTTGTAATTCTAAAAAAATTTAAAATTTTTTTGAGAAGACCAAATGCTCCAGTTATCAAAGAAATCATTTGGCAGCCCCCAATTCTAAATTGGATTAAATGTAATATTGATGGAGCATCCTCAGGTAATCCAGGTCAATCTTCTTGTTGAGGGATATTCAGGGATAATAACTCCAATTTTCTTGGTGCTTTTGCTTATAATTTGGTATATTCAAACTCTTTGAATGTTGAGCTTATTGGAGCTATGTATGCAGTAGAATTAGCCTTCCAAAAAGGATGGTCTCACCTTTGGCTAGAAACAGATTCTATGCTGGTTACCTTGGCTTACAAGTCAAAAGATGTTGTCCCTTGGCATCTGCAAAATAGATGGGAAAACATGCTCCACCTCATCACATCTATGTCTTGTATAGTCACTCATATCTATAGGGAAGGTAATCACTGCGCTGACAAGCTTGCCAACATAGGATTGGTTTTAACTTCCTCTTTTTGGTGGTCTCATTTGCATGTGCAAATTAGGGAAGACTTTACTAGAAATAGACTAGGTCTTCCTTTCTTTAGATTTTGCTAGTTTCTGTCTTTGAGGGTTTGGTTTTATGTCCCCCCTCCTTGTTTGGATCCCTTTTTTTTTATCTATATATTTTGAGGGCTTGCTCCCTGTTTAAAAAAAAAACAAAAACAAATCAACCTTTATATCCACCAATGTAAATAATCAAACAAATTAAATGTAAATGAAATAGCCCATGGTTTTATTATGAACTAACAACACCCCTCAATCTCTGTAAAACCAATTAAACCTTAAATATAAACCATTCCGAAACCAATGTGCTAAATTGTACTCCATCCGGTCACATTTATAAGCAAAACATTATCTTTTTAGTTTATTAAATATTTAATGTATTTGGTCTATATTATATACCAAATACATTGGGTATTCAATGAACTTTAAAAGTAGTTTTTTGCTTATAAATATGATCGAAAGGAGTAGTAAAATAATTTCAAATAGTGTCAATGTAACACCAATAGCAACTCGTAACAAGTGAGTCACAAGGTAATTCAATCCAATATTGCAATTCAACCAAAACAAGTAAATAATGTAGGCTTACTTTAATTTCTATAAGTAAAATTTTTGTATGATTCCACACAACTTAGCCTATTTCATTGAAATTAATATCATATTTACCCTCATCTCCAAAACAGAAAGTACAGGTCATCGACCACAAAATTTAGTACCTACACCATGCTATGAAATTCAAATTACCCAGAGGAAAAAGCCCAATTCTCATTTCTTAATCATTAAGTAATGATACACTATAAATAAAGACTCATGCACACTAATTTATTCTTTCAAAAAGCTAGTGGTATAAAACAAGGGTCAAGCATCAGAGCTTCAAGGTAAAGGATTTCCCTCCTCCTTTTGTTCTCTCTAAGGTATGTTTTTCTATTGTTTTGTAATGATGTCGGTTGTCATAAGTAACTAAACCTCTCTTGATTAAGCTTCTAAGATGAACCTCTATTTATTTGTTGGATTAAACTAATTTCTTTATTCATCATTATTTAAGTTATATTTGCTTTTCATATGTTTCGTTGTTTAAATCTTTTATAAACAAGGTTAGAGTTCATAAACTAATTATTGCGCTTTAACCAAATCTCATTACATATGACTTTTGCTCAAGACTACACTAAATTTAAATCACCTACACATTTCAAGATATTATCTTTGGATCCAAATTTTTAAATAGGGTTTAAATAATTATCACTTCTTTATCTTTTAGAATCATAATTGGATTAAAATTTTAACAATAAAATAACTTGTTTCAATAAGTTTAATTTTAATTTTTTAAAATTTTATTATTTTGTATATATATATTATTATGCACATGTGCTGCCAACACAATATTTTAATTAAAACACTTTTTTTATGTAGTATAAATAGTTCAACAAACTACATATCTAAACCCACCAAAACCTTCCAGTCCATCACCAAATTGTTAATTTAAATTCTGCTATTCATAACAAAAACAAAGACCCACTTCCAATACTCAAATGGAATAAGCAAAACCACACGGTCAAAAACCCCTCAAAAATCTAAACTTTACATAAAAAAATGAAGGGCCTAGAAAAATAGAGAACAACCCACAAAAGATAAAATCAGTGTTGAAGAGAAACCAACAAAACTTGAGGTATGGAAGGAGTAAATTATGTAGAAACTTTTCGAAAGCTAACCCAAATCTTACCCATAAACCCAAATTTGATATAGTCAGGGCCGGCCCTAGGCATAGGTCGGGGGTGCGACGGCCTAGAACCCATGCCGGTAGGGCCCAATTTTTTTTACGGAGGGGGTGTACATGGAAATATTTGGTTTATGGGGGGTGTACATAGCAAAGTTCTCCCAAAGGCCCCAAATGTTGACATGATGAAGGGTTGGACTTCTGTTAATGTTTTTGGCCCTTTCGGCGCGAATTTCTATATATACCCCCGTATAGCACAAAGATTTCTATATAAAAATTTGGTTGTTCTTAATAGTGTGCCAAAAAAATTATTATCGAAGAAATTGGTGTTTTTTTTAGGGTCATTTGTTCCTAATAATGTGCCTCACTAATATTAAAATTATTGGTGATATTAATTATCCAAGAAATTGGGATAATTTTCATAACAAAACAAATTATATTTTAGTTCAAAATGGGCCTAAATATAGAAATTAATCTTAATCTTGTCTTTCAAAGGTTCCAAAAAAATAAATTATATCAATATAGTAATGTCAACTTTCTTGAACTGATTGAAAGGATTGCAGAATTGAATTTAATAATGCAAGATCATGCGAGACATATTCATGATCATGAAACCGATGTGAGACGCATTTGGGATCATGTTGCCCACTCAACTTTTTTTTGTTTTGTTGTTCTTTTTTATCAATAACTGCATTTGACATATGATGTTATCGGGTGCCAACATAGCTGAGATATCAACCGTCAAAATTATGTGTGTCTCATCAATTTCAATGAGGTAATTTTTTATCATAAGTGTGATAAAATAATTTATATAAGTTATTAAGTGTAACATTGGATGAGGTTACACTTTTAACAACGGTATAAAGTTGTTTTTGTATCATCATAATAAACTTATTATAGATAATTATAGCATATAAAAAGAGGAATGATGTACTTTTAGCATACAAAGGACGTTCTTGTATTTGTGATTCCTCTAAAAAGTCTAACACTAATTTTGTATCATGTATTATTGTTGTTATGAGTTTAACATTGGAGAGTTTTCCATCCAAAATTTTAAAATTTAATTAATTACATGTTGATATACTTTTACTTTTTTGGTGTTATTATTCTTAGGTGCTAAGATTTCAGTCTCTATTTTTCAGGTGCTAAAATTTCAGTCTATTCACATGTGCTATTGTTATCTACTTCTACGATATTTTATTTTGTTTTGGTGTCTATGAAGTATTTGATTTAATTTCAGATGTTGCTTAAAATGGTAGTGAAAAGCGGAAAAAAAACGAAATGGAGAGCTAATAAAAACACAACTATGAGCTAAAAAAATTTATGACGTATTATGTAAGGGGCCCTTTTCTCATATTATGTCTAAGGCCCGTAAAACTCTAGGAACAGCGCTGGATATAGTTGAGGTTAATCGGGCATATCTACGGAGCAAGATTATCGGCATTGGGGTTGATGGGTGTCGAAAAGTAGTGGTGGTGATGGTAGTGAGTGGTTTTTTCGGGGTTGGGTTGATGGGTGTAGCAAAGTGGTGATGTGAGTGGTTTATGGTAGAGAGAGAGGGAGAGAGAGAGGGAGAGGGAGAGGGAGAGGGAGAGGGAGAGGGAGAGGGAGAGGGAGAGAGAGAGAGAGAGAGAGAGAGAGAGAGAGAGAGAGAGAGAGAGAGAGAGAGAGAGAGAGAGAGAGAGGTGTAAGTTTTTGGGTTATTTAACCAAGATTATAGGTTCTTAGATGGTGATTTTTGGGTAGTAGATATATGAGTTCTTAAAGAGTTTTTTTAATGTTAATTAAATTTAAAGGGCATGAGAATTTAACAAGGATGAAGAAGATGAAAATGTGTTGAATGGAAGATGAAGATAATGTTGAATCAATGAAGAATATCTATTTTTATTTAAAATTTAGTACCTATTTTATTTTTTTTTCAATTTTTTGGATGAAGAAATTCTCGTTTTGTAGGTTGAAGGGGATGAATGTGGTGTTGATGATGAAGACTTTTATGAATGGAGTTGAAGAGATGATTTTTCGTTGTTGAAGAATTTATCATTTTGTTTTAGTCCTTTTGTATATTAATTGAAAAAAAAATACTAATGAATAAGAAGAAAAAAAATGACAAGTCAACATCCATTGCACATGTGGCAGTAGTCTAATCAGTAGATTTCGGACTTGTCAGCTTTTTTGTTCGACGTGTCCAAATTATGAATTAAAACAAAAGGAATATGAAATTATAAGGTCAGATTTTTTTTGTTTAGGGACTAAAACTCAAATTCATCCGTATTATAGGACCACCACAAAATAACCCATTCTAATAAGGTGACAACTTGAGTACCTATCAATAAAAGATGGATAACACAACTCATGCTGAGTTGACACCAATCAGAGTTATTTTTTTTGTTTTCTATTATTTTTAATGGTATATAAATGCATTGTTTTGATTGGGCCAACTTAGCATGAGTACTTTTATTGATGGGTAAACAAGAATTTTTCTTCTAATAAATAAAATAATTTTGGGACTTTACAGGCATGAAACAAATTCGGAATTTTCTAATTCTCATGAACAGAAGCATAAACTTTGATGAGGAAAACCGAGCTGAGAGGACTCACTGCAAGAATATCCATGATAAGGTTAAGCCCTGTTGATTTCCTTCGGGGAGGCTTGGAAGCTACCAAACCGGCATGCACGTTCTTCAGCTGAGTGACGATGAGGTTTTGGCAATTCCAATAGAAGTGCAGACGGTAAGGGAAATCCAAATGGACTTGAAATTAGTATTTCCAGGAGTAGTGAGAAAAAAAGTCTAAGTGACTAGTAACAATAGTGGTAGGAGGAGTGATGCATGCATGCCGTCTCTTGAGATGTAGACAGCTCTATGGAACTGGGCCTCCAAAATTTGGGGCCCAAAATATTTTTTTTTTCATGTTATTGGTATGTTTTTGGATGTGTGGCTTAGCGATAGTATTTCAAATTAGATATATCATGGTCCTAGGTTCAACTCGTTTTTAGTTTTTCTTCTTTTTTATTCTTTAATTAATTTTTTTATAAATGTTTTTAATAAAAACATAATATAATTTTTTTTCTTCTTATTTTTGTTAGAGTGGTTCTTGTAATTTTTTGCCCATATTTGTTTTGTTAGAGTGGTTCTTGTAATCATTCATCGAAATGTTTTTTTAAAACAAAAGGGAGAAAAAGAATATAAAAAAATAGAACAAAAGAAGAGAGCAGTGGGGAAAGAATTGATGAGTAGTAATTTGGCATAATTAAAGGAAGAAAATAAAAGGAAAGATGTTAGGGCAGTGATCATAAAAAATTCATATTTGATTCTTCCAAAACATACCAATAACGAGCCAACAACAAAAGTTTTTCAACTTTTTCTTCAAAATTTCTTCAAAGTTTTCACTTTTTTTTCAATTTGGTATCTCTTTTTTTAATTGTTCCAAATCAAATTTATACTGCTTAGATCTAAAACTCTTGAAAAAAAAATCATGTCTAGAATGCAAATGTTCAGATCTAAAACTCAAGAAAAAAAGCTAATATCTTCCTTAAAAAAAATCTATTGTCGGTTGTTGGTGATGAAGATGAAGCTCGATGAGGACAATAAGGAGAAGAGTAGAAGAAGAATCAAACAGCAACAAATATTTTATGGGTTTATCTCATATTTATTTATTTTTAGTGTAGGTTTAGAAAAAGAATAAATTTATGTGTTTGGAAAAAGAAGAGAGAAGAGAAGGGAGCAGAGAGATTGGAGAAGAGAATGGGAAAGAGAAAAGAATATATATATATATATATATATATATATATAGAGAAGAGATAGAGAGACGAGAGAAGATTTTTATTTTCATTTTTTTGTATTAAAAAATCATTTTACATGCCACGTATGAAAAGCCATCTCACCACGATAAGTAAGCAATTTTACACAGTTAGATTCAAATTAGTGCGTAACCTCATCCATTTTGCATAGTCAACTACGTGAAGGTCTAAAACCAAAAATTTTCAAATTAAAGCGGAAATCTCCAACTTTTGTTTTACATGAGGTAAATCAAAACTAGTCCAAATGATAGAGGATAAACATTTACCCATATATTTAGAAGGAAAATGTCAGTGAGTGCTTCAAAATACTCTTTAAGATCTAAAATGGCAAACTTTTATAAAAAGTTGTCCATTTAATATATTGAAAATTAAAGTATTTTATTTTTTTTAAAGAATAATTTTTTAATCCAGCCAGAGTGTCGCGGACACTCGTTAACAATCTTATTTAAAAAAAAAATCTAATTTTTGTTTTGTCTCCTCGGCTCTCCCACATTCTCCTTCTCTTTCCTCTTAGGCAGCCATTCTCTCCACGTTCAAGATGATTAGCAGCACAATCATTCGTCAACCTTTAGCAATTGAAGCCTTGATAGTTTTTGCTTTCTGATGACACAAGATTTTCCTGTATGTAAATGTAACAAATAACATCAACCATATAAAAATTTACAACTCGTTAGATGTGCATGATATGATAGAAATAAGATATGATAACGAATTAGACAAGAATATGATAGTGGGAGGATAGACATTTCTCATATCATATGTTTGGTATACACATGATAAGAAACAAAATATCATTATTTTATCATTTCATGTGTTTGGTGCATACATGATAGTGACATAATATGACATATATATTATATTTAAATGATAAAATTATGATTGTAAAACAAATACATATATTTTTTTTAAAAAAATAACTTTCATATTTTTAATTGACATTAAAAAAATTATAATTGATCTTTCAAAAAAAGAAAATTATAAGTGATGAAATATTTTTTTAAAAAAAGTAATAGAAATAATAAGTAACGAAATAAAAATTTGAAAAAAATAGTAAGTATTGAAATAAACAACTAAATTTTCATCTCGTAAAAAAAAGTAACCAAATTTTATATTTTCATATTTTTTAAAATTATCACATAGAAATAAAAAAAAAAATCAGAAGCACACAGGAATTGGGAAAACAATGAAATAGTTGCAGAGAATGGATGGAAGCACATCGAAATTTGGAAAACAAACATTTGAGTAAAAATTGATTAGGAAAAACAATTTTGAGTAAGGAAACATGGATTGTAAACAATTGAATAGTAACCCATCAATTGAAAAACAAAGAACTGACATGGATTACGAAAACAAAGAGTTGGGAAAAAATTGAAATGGTTATAAAGAATGGAATGGTAGATATGTAGAGAATGGAGTTGGTAGAGTTGTTGCAGAGAATGGAGTCAATAGATTTGTGATTTGGTGGGAGTCGAAGGAGGGTGATAAATATATGTTATCATGTTGTTAACCCATCAAAAATCAAGGATTAAAATTACAAAGGAGAGATAGGATATGATTAGTAATGAGGTAAAGTTATCATATCTTATTGGTGCATCAAACAACGGATATAGATGGGATATGATAGTTTTATCATATCCTCTCTCTATTATACGCACCAAACGGGGTTTAAGGACAAGGTAATAACCAATGATGAGGTTCAGACTGCCTTCAAATGTGCCTCTAATCCTGCAAACATTGTTCTTAATGCAATTAATGGTGTTTTGAATAAAATGCAAAGATAGATGAGAATGAACCTCGTTTAATCATGAAAAGGCAATCTTTTACTACATTTAATCGTGTTCTGGGACTAGGAAAGTAATAAAATACTCCCTCCGTTTTAAAATACATGTCCATTTTAGAGAAATTTTTTGTTTCAAAATACATGTCCATTTGATAGTTTAATGATACATTTTGTCTATTTTACCCTTGCCTACCAATTAATTGGATTCTAGATTTTCTCTACAATAATAAATGTTGACCCAATTTTAAGTGGCTTTATTCATGCAATCTCCCAAGATTAGAGTATAAATAATGGAGGGAAGTTTTTCAATTGAGTTTAAGAAAAATTTGATAACCGAAGCATGCCATTTAGTATTGGTATTGTCATTCAGTATTGGTATTTGTATTGCCATTTAGCATGTCCTTTCAATACTAACCGAAGCCATTTAGTATTGGTATTGGTATTGCCATTTGATTGATTTTAATTAATTTTGGTATTGGTATTGAGAGTAATTATGAGATGTGGTAAATAAATGTAAAATGGAGGAAATCAAAGATAAGGGTATAATTGGAACTTTTGTGTCAAAATAGTTTGTCCTTGGTTACTGCAATTTCTCTAAAATGGACATGTATTTTGAAATGGAGGGAGAATTATTGCCGCTTCTTCAATCTTGTTCCGCACCTCCTTTAATCTTGTTTTAATGGATGTTTAGAAAAGAAGAAGAAGTAGGAAGTAATATAATTTATATTTTTTTTAAGAGCCTAATTTTTTTTTAAGAAGGTAAAATGGAATATATTACCACAAAAGAAGAGTTTTACCTAGTACAAGGAGTGCCAACATAAAACACACAAGTTTAATTCAATGATACAACAAAAAATGAAACACGAGAAAAAGAGCTAAAATCCATCGCCTAAGCAAAGTAAAGGACTAGACCACCGGTGTTGATACCCAAAAACAAAAGTAAAATTTTGTGCTTTTAATCTTGTTTTAACGGATGGTTAGAAAAGAAGAAGAAGGAGGAGGAAGTAATCTAATTTATATTTTTTTAAGAGTTTAATTTTTTTTTTTGAAAAAGGTAAAATAGAATATATTACCACAAAAGTGCACAAGGCGTGCCAACGTAAAACACACAAGTTTAATTCAATGATACAACAAAAAATGAAACAAGAGAAAAAGAGCTAAAATCCAAAAGCAAAGTAAAGGACTAGACCACCAGTGTTGCTACCCAAAAGCAAAAGTAACATTGTTATGGACCGAGAAAACGCTCATGGGCCTATGTCTATTTCCATAGGCCCAATACCAAAAGGTCCAAATCTAGTGTTTGGGCCATTTTTACTCGAAACACACCCCCTCCCCGCGAGGGGATGTTTGGAGCAAATGGAGACTCGTTCAAACCAAACAATATCGTCTCCCCACATGACTCTCGCGAATCTCGCTCCACGATTATAATTCCCACAAATTCGTAAACGCCGAGCCCCATGTGTTCCTTACAACGGCTCCTACACCTCCACATTATATAAAGGGGACTCTCAGCAGTCCCCAAGGTTAGATTCTCTCTACTCTCCTAACCTTCTCTTCTAAACTCAATATTGACTTGAGCGTCAAAGTATTTGTAGGTACACCCTCCCCCCCGGTTCCAGCCAAAGCAACCACCTGCAACCACCGTCTAGCAGCGCATCGGCAGTCACCTTGTGATCAGGTACGATCACTTATCATTAAATAATCTATTATTTCTCTCTTTCCAAATTGCCCAAACCACGGTGAACTAAACTAGTTGCACAAACAAACGCCGTAATTTAGAACTGTCTGTTGATTGACCAAACTGAAATATAAAACTATATGATAGCACTCATAGCACTCCATTTTTCCAATTCGGTAGTTAAATGGTCTGAAACATGAAATAGATCCACAGAAGAGTAACTTATCCAATGATGAACAAGATACCATAAAGTGTTGAAGAAAGAACAACCAAAAAACAAATGATATGTCGATTCAGTTGCACCACAACTAGTCACACAAAGTTGTGAATCATGATGGATAATGTAACACACATACTAAATTGTCTAGAATATTTAGCATGCGTATTAAACTTGATACTGGATGCATTAAAATTTTCAATATTAACAAGATACTACTGAATGAGATACAAAACTACTCGTTTCATACAACTGATAAAGTACCACTAACGTGTACATGTATACATATATGCTGACAAAATCCTGAATTGGTACATGACGAGCAATTGTACTCCACTCAGCTTCTCCCCGATAAACTTCATCACGAACCACTTGCTTACCTGAAACTAAATCAAAAGGATTGGGATGAGACATAATGTCTCAGTGAGCTCCACATATCCTAGGCTGCATGGCAACCTCGAGGAAACCTACGATTGCCATATTCTAATCTCAACTCATTTTGGGTTTATACAAGTTCTTGCTCACTTCACTGAGTAATCGGGAAAACTGGATTACTATCTGCTTAACTTAGTGATCAAGGGGAAACTAGGATCACTATCTGATTACTGACATAGTCTAATCGTATTTATAATCATCTTGCTGTTATTATTAAGTTAGAGAGTTAGCGTGTAATAAACAATTATTATCTTGGTTCATTTTATGGAATGGACCCGAGTTGAGTAACCCCGAATACACTCCCTGCTACCGGTGAGACTCCTATCATATCAGGCTAACACCGGACTCCTCTTGCTTTTGTGTGGCTATCCTCGCGGATGGTAACTACACCGTTCCAACTGTATCCGGAACCTCCATGCTCTAACTAACAAAAACACCGGAGACACAACTTAACTTTTAGTTAACTTCTTAGCTTATATGTGGCCATTGGTGTTCCAACTAGCGGGAACTACAAGAGGCACGTCTCTGAATTGTTAAATGTTCTTAGGGTACTAGGTATTCTTAACCTATAGTTAAAGGTGTAATAATCCTTCTTAAACTATAACTTATTTCTCGGGTCAGTAATCTACCCATGTAAGTAACATTGTCCTCATTTCGCATAGCACTCAAAAGTTAATGCAAGGGTCCATTTATGATCTTTCCTCCCATTAGTATATATATAGACATACTAGTGCTGCGAGGACGGTCCCTGGCCATAAAATCAACATTTTTCTAAGGGGTGCCACATTGTAATTCTCGTGGCACGAGATACCTCCATCGTGCCACAATGATGTCCAGAAAATTATGATCGTGGCACGATGGAGTATGATCGTGGCACGATAATTCCAGTGATGACAGCCATGTAATTTTCCAGAAAAATTCCCAATTCGACCAGCAACCATTTCTCAGTACCAGGAGGTCCATATACTCTAAAAATTAGCATTTTAGGCAAGAAGGATCATAAATGTAACAAGCAATAACATGGGCAACTAAAACAACATAAATCTTAGAATTCAACGATTATCTCACATACACAATATAAGCTACCCAAGGAGGGATCTATTCTAAAGGAACTCACCTTGAACTTCTGCATTCTATCCAAATAGCTTCTGCCATTACGACAACAACAGCTACATATCTTGATTTGCTTAATCCCTAACCAATTTCCAAACCCTTATACCCAAGCTTTAATTCCCAAAATCTTTGCTAGAATCTTGATTTCAAAACCAACCCAAGACACAATTGAACTTCTGAATACACATGCATGATCGTACCCAAGCTAAATTTTAGAAATCTCTAAAGGAACAAAGAGAGAGGTGGTTCAGCCAAGAGGGGGAAGGAGGTGGAAAACCAAAGCTTGATTCAGCTTCCACTCCCTTTAAACATTCAAGAATTCTAATTGCATGTTGATTCAACTTGAATTAGTTTGAGGTTTTGATGGAGTGGTGGGAGGAAGAGGGCGTGAAGGAGAGGGAAGAGAGAAGGGAGAGAAAAATCTGTTTTGTAGATAGAGAAGTGAATGGGGAATATGAGAGAAAAATAGGGTTCTACCCTTTTTATAATCTTGAACTCAATTTACCATTTTGCCCTTTTGTTAACGAATTCTTCCCAAAGCCTGCTCGGATACGTTCTAACACTGTTGCAGTCTAAATATATCTTCTCAAACGGAATACTACGGTCCTTCTGATAACTTGTATTAATTTCTCGTTCTTTCTCCGTTATATCATTAACCTTTCATGAATATTCTTCTCTGACTCGTTCAATTATTATTGCAGTCTGTTGAGAATTTAGCGGGATGTTATAGATAATACCTCTGTTGAACAAGTTGTCCTAAATAGGAAGCCTATTTCGAATAAGACGTCAAGCAAATAAGAACACCTTCAAAGAAACAGTCTTGTGCCAAAGTAAATCTAAATAAATGGAACGATCATGATGTTCAAATATAGCCAAAAACTGATATGTAGCGCTAATTGTATAGCTTGTTGTTGGGACCAACCTCCATGTCCATTGATCCAATATGCCATCCTGAAAAAGTAACATTAAGAAGTAATCCTTGACACTCCCCTACCAACTCTTCCTCCCACGCAAACAACCTCATTCTCCACTTCCACTCCTCTCCCTCATCCGCCTAAACCTGTCCCTAAAAGAAATCCCACCTAACCATGGGTCGGTCCAAAAAATGTATTGACCACATTGCCTAATACCTGATTAGCATTGATGACGGGACACCATATTATATTTTAGGCTATGTTTTTAGTAGTTTTATTTGCATTTAAAGGCAAATAAGTTGTAATTTAGAGGATTTGTCAATGGTTTGAGGAAAAAATTGTATTGTTTTCATTCGAGTCGTTGTAAATCACTTTTATCCTAAATCATGCAACTTCATAGGTGTTTTGAGTCTTTTTAGTGAGAAATCATGTAAATCGAAAAAATAAAACATCATGTGAATGATCACATATATGAAGATTGAAGACAATACAAGATGAAGAAAATTCATTTCACGTTCCAAGGCATTTCAAGGCGTGAAGAACGATAAGAAAACAGGCGAAAAAACTGCAAAATTTACACTAGAGTTGCTGCCACATGCGCCCTTGCGCATGGGAGAGCTTTCCTTGTTGTCACATGCACCCCTGCGCCTCACTTCATGTGCCTCGCGCATGGGTGATGGGCAAGAGGTGCCTTTTGCTTGTTTTCCAAGCTGTTTTTAGTGGAAAACCCAAATTTTCATCTCTTAACCCCTAAGTAATGATGCACTATACATAGAGACCCTTGCACACACTTTTATTCATTTAGACAGCTAGCGATACAAGGCAAGGGTCAAGCATCAGGAGCTTTAAGGCATAGGAACTCCATCCTCCTCTTGTTCTCTCTAGGGTATTGTTTTGTAATGATGTTAGTTGCGATATGCAACTAAACCTCTCTTTATTAGGGTTCCACAATGAACTCTTTTTATTTTGTTGGATTCAATTAATAATGTTTTTCATTCAGTTTATGTTTTGATTGTCCATTTTAAATTTGTATATGTCTGGTCTCTAATGCTTTTTCAAATGAGAATTTGAATCGGTACTCTTGAAAATTGATCTATAGACAGACAATAGGATTGACAACCCTTGTTTCTGTTTGATCCTAACATTAGCAAAATTTCTTATTTTCTTAATTAAATTCTTTTAATGGAATCTAAGTATGAATCTAGGGTTTTTAACCCATCTTAAGGGAACCTCGCAGTTGTAACTGGTTGAATTGCGGGGATATTAAAATTAACTTCCACAGATACATCACAGAGTTTTACACGTTATTTTATTAAATCAAATAGACACGACATAAACTAATGATTTACCGAGTTAATTCCAACAAAGACGAAGGGGGATCAAACCAACTTAATCTCGTATTGGGCAAGGCAATCTAACCCTGCAACCCTTTTATTCTCTTTACTTTTATTTACTTTTAAATAAGTTCCGCTAATTACCAAGTAAAACGACAATCCTTGTGGAGACGATAAACTTACTACGTCCATCAAGTTTTTGGCGTCGTTGTCGGGGATTGTTGATATTTCGTCGAGGTAATAGGTAGAATTTATTTTGTAAATAAGTAGGTTAGGTTTAGGTAATTTTATTTTCAGTTTTTTTTTCAATTTTTATTTTATTTGTTTTTATTTTATAATTTCGATTTTTAATTTTTTTGTTAGAATTATTTTCAGTTTTTAGTTTTAGGTTGGATATTAGGAATTAGGGTTAGTTCCTATTTTCTAGTTTAGGTTTATCTTTTAGGATTAGTTTTAAATCTTTTTATATTAGGTTAAATTTGTTTTCCTTATTCTAGGTTAGATTTGTTTTACTTTTATTAGGTTAGTTTTATTTGCTTATCATATCTCAAAAATACAAAAAAAAAATAGTTTTTTTTCACAAGAAGAAAATTAGTTTGTTTTTATTGTTTCTAGTTTTTAGAAGAGTATTTAGCTTATATTAGATTTAGTTTCTTTTTTAAATTTATTTTGTTTTTCTTTATAATACAGAAAACCAGAAAAAAAATATATTATATATTTTATTTCCTTTTGAGTTGCTTAATCTAATTTTCTTCCGCAAGCTCTTCTTAAATTCTTTGCGAGTTGTTCTACGTGTAGTACAAATTCAGGTACCTTACTATTCAACTCTGACATGATTAAACTGAAAGAGCAATCCTGAAAGCTATATGGGAAGCAAAAGAAGTACAAATAGCAGCATTTGTTCCACTACCAAATAGTGATTTCTCTTCTGATGAATCCGAGGTGGAATATATTCAGCGTCTCACACTTAGGAGATTATGGAAGGCTTGACAACTTGAATGACGGTGCCTTTAGATTCCAACCGGTGAACCCAATAGCATTCGACATTAAAAATCTCGTTCTCAAGTCTCTAAAGGGAAACCAATTCTTTAGTAAAAACTCAGAAGATTTCATATAACATCTGACATATTTTTTTTAAACTTGCAGCACTATGTGTCCACCAGAAGTATCATAATCCGACAAAGATCTTTGATTGTTCATATACTCATTAAGTGGATGGGAAAAAGATTGGTTGAACGTGCTTCCAAGCGGCACCATGGCTAATTTGAACCAATTGAAGAGACAATTCCTTGCTCGGTTCTTTCCAACCACAAAGTACTTGAAGAGGAAACACGAGATTGATAACTTCAAATAGCAAGATGGGGAGAAACTTTATGATGTATGAGAGAGATTCAATCTGCTACTCAAGAGATGTTCGGGGCATAACTTTTCAGAGATGGAGATCACTTTGATTTTCACAAATGGTCTGAAGAAGCAAACCCGAATGCTTTTAGACACATCAACATGAGGTACCACTAAGAACAAAACAACAACGGAGATTTGAGAGCTGATTGACAACATGTCCTTGAACGAATATCTCCCTCAAAGTAATGATAGGTGTTTTGTTAAGAAGCAAGGAGTTCTAAGTCTCGAAACTCATGATGCCTTGCTAGCAAGCAACAAACTTCTTAGCAACAAGTTAGAAGAAATATCAAAGCAGTTGGAAGCAATGGAGCTAGCTCAACTATCATCAAATGTCTTTGTGGGTGACTTCTGCAAGAAAGCTCATACAAGTGGTACATGTCTACCAATAAGTTTGGGGTTATCAGACGAGGTTAGGTACATGGAATCATATTTCGGCCAAGAAAGGAACTTTTATTCCTAGGAATTTCCTGAGTACTACCTTGCGCAATGGGAAGACCAATATGAAAATGAAGACATGTTTGATCTGGAAGAAATGATTAAGGTACATGAAGCTCATCTGGAAGGAATAATGCGCAATATGGAAGACAATAATGCTCTAACTAAACAAAAACGAGTACAAGGATGAAGAAGAGAATTTGAAATCTCATAACATCATCACAAATGTTATGGAGTTTAGAAGTAAAGTAGTCCCCACACCAGTGAGTTCTAGGCATGCAAAGAAGAAGGTGTCTCAAGTAGTTGAAAGGGAAGTATTTGAGGAGGAAGTCAAAAGTGAGTGTGAAGCTGAGAAAAAAGAAGAAACGCTAAGGTTACCTTATCCACCTTCAGTAGCAAATGAGAGAAAATAAAGTAAGAATGCGATGAAAAATGGATTCATCTCACAAAAACAAAAGGGCAAAACACGCAAAAAAAAAACAAAAAGGCTTCACCTTCTACCAAACATTCATACCCTCATGAAGAAACGACGAAAAAGAATATACATTGGGTGAAGAACCCAAATACGTTGTGGCTAATATACAACGCACTCATGCTATTATGGACATGATTGTTCAAAGCCATGTTCTCACAGAATTCATAACGGGAGTTGATAGGCATAAGGAAAGTTGCTTGTTTGTTCAGGAGCTCCCACATAAGAAAAAAGCTCTTGGACGCACAAACATCAAAGGAGAAGTTGAAAAGGGAAACAAGGAAGGTCTAAAGGAAGTAGCTAAGGAGAGTAATATGATGTCTGAAGCACTCATCGACAAGAGGTCCATTCTCAGGAAACCCAAACGTCCACTCCTACTAGGAAGTGAAAAGCTTCGAGTCATTCCCAACCATGCCAATCTATCATACACTATCTCAAAAGGAAAGTGGAGCATAAAAAATTGGGCAAATGAAGGAGATGTAAACATCAATAACAACATTTAAAGCACCTCAGAAGAAAAATGAAGGACATGATTGTTCAAAGCCATGTTCTCACATAATTCATAACGGGAGTTGATAGGCATAAGGAAAGTTGCTTGTTTGTTCAGGAGCTCCCACATAAGAAAAAAGCTCTTGGACGCACAAACATCAAAGGAGAAGTTGAAAAGGGAAACAAGGAAGGTCTAAAGGAAGTAGCTAAGGAGAGTAATATGATGTCTGAAGCACTCATCGACAAGAGGTCCATTCTCAGGAAACCCAAACGTCCACTCCTACTAGGAAGTGAAAAGCTTCGAGTCATTCCCAACCATGCCAATCTATCATACACTATCTCAAAAGGAAAGTGGAGCATAAAAAATTGGGCAAATGAAGGAGATGTAAACATCAATAACAACATTTAAAGCACCTCAGAAGAAAAAGAAACTTAGTTTTGACTACAAGAAGAAATATCCACCCTTGCACACATTTTTTTCATTAAAAAAGCTAGCGGTACAAGGCAAGGCCCAAGCATCAGGAGCTTCAAGGCAGACGATCTCCATCCTTCTCTTGTTCTCACTAGGGTATGTTTTACTATTGTTTTTTAATGATGTCAGTTGTCGTGTGCAACTAAACCTTACTTGATTAGGGTTCCGCGATGAACTCATTCTCATTTGTTAGATTCAATTAATAAAAAATTCATTTAGTTTATGTTTTGATTGTTAAATTTAATTTTGTATATGCCTGGTCTCTAATGCTCTTTCAACTAAGAATCTGAATCGGTAATCTTGAAAATCGATCTATAGACGGATAATAGGATTGACAACCCTTGTTTATGTCTGATTCTGACAGTAGTAAAATTGCTTATTTTCTTAATTAAAATCTTTTAATGGAATCTAAGTATGAATCTAGGGTTTTTAACTCATCTTAGGGGGAACCCCACAATTGTAACTGGTTGAATTACGGGGATATTAAATTAACTTCCACAGATACATCACGAAGGTTTAAACGCTATTTTCTTAAATCAAACAGACACGACATAAACTACAGATTTACTAAGTTAATTCCAACAAAGACGAAGGGGGATTCAAGGATTCCCTAATCGCCGTTACGCATCTGAATTAAACTAACTTAATCTCGTGTTGGGCATGGCAATCTAACCTTGCAATCCTTTTATTCTCTTTGCTTTTATTTACTTTCAAATAAGTTCCGCTAATTACCGAGTTGAACGACAATCCTAGTGGAGACAATAAACTTACTACTTTATTTCTGGTTACGATTTGGTGCATTTGCCAATATTTACATCTTTCGTCCATCAAGTTTTTGGCACCGTTGTCGGGGATTGTTGATATTTTGACAAGGTAATCGGTAGAATTTATTTTTTAAATAAGTAGGTTAGGTTTAGGTAAGTTTTATTTTCAGTTTTTTTTATTTTTTTTATTTTATAATTTTGATTTTTAATTTTGTTTAGGTTAGATTTATTTTCTGTTTTTAGTTTTAGGTTAAATACTAGAAATCAGGGTTGGTTCCTATTTTCTAGTTTATGTTTAACTTTTATGATTATGATTAGTTTCAAATCTTTTTAGATTAGGTTAGAAATGTTTTCCCTATTCTTAGGTTAGATTTGTTTTACTTTTATTGAGTTGATTTTATTTTCTTATCATATCTCAAAAATACAAAAAAAAAACATATTTAGTTTATTTTTATTGTTTCTAGTTTTTAGGAGAGTATTTAGCTTATATTAGATTTAGTTTATTTTTTAAATTTATTTTGTTTTTTTATAAATAACTAAAAATCAAAATATATGTATATATATATATATATATATATATATATTAAATGGGCGACCTTTTTATTAAATGAGCAGTCGAGTTAGGCTTTAAATAGGTCAGGTCGTAGGCCAATATCAGACGGTCTGACCAGTTCACACCCATATTTGATAGCAAATTAAACAACATGTTAAATTTGTAGTGTTTGCTAAAGTTAGTGGTTGAAATACATATGAAATGGCTTTAAAAGATATTTTGAAGTTTTTTTTTTCAATAAAGACAATAAGGGTAAAAATTATACCAAAAAAATGATAGAATATAAGCTCAAACGTTAGTCAAGTAAGTTTTCAAAAAATAGTACTCGCTCCAGTCACTGTTATAAGCAAACAATAAAATTTTAAATTTATTGAATAACTTTTGTATCTGGTCTATAATATAGATCAGATACATCCGTTATTCAATGAATCTAAAAAGTAATTTTTTGTTCATAATAGTGATCGAAAGAGTATAAGCTAATATAAAATGCCACTTATAAGCTTGTGAGAAAAACAAATGTTGCTCCGTTCATCTCATTTTAATAATCATTTTTGGGTTATGCACAATTTTTAAGGAAATGATTATTTGAGTTAATTTCAGTTATGAAATTAATATCATTTACTAAAACACATTTATTAATTGGAGTTAGTGGAGTAGTTAAATTTGGTGAAATTCAATAAGTAAGCGTATAATAGTAGAAAAAATAAATAAATGTTGCATTGATATTATAAAGTGACAATTAAAATAAGACGGAGATAGTACTAAACATGCCTATTTTTGTTATATGAGCTTTTAAATGATTTTTTTTGATAGACAGCTTATAAATGATTGTCATTTATTGTTTTTACACACATAATAAGAAATGCAAGAAATAGAAGAAAAATAATAATTACATTATCAAATTTTTATTATTAACCATCATAAATGCAAAGTTGAATATAATAATTTGGGAATAATATTCATATTATTAATTAAATGATACAATTAAAAAATAATAATTAATTTTACGTCGAAATTGGAGAATGACATTTATTTTGAAACTTTTGTTATTTGAAATGGTTAGAAAATTATAAAAAAAAATATAATAAGATATAATTTTTTTATGTAAGTAGATGAAATGACGATAACAATTGAAAATTCACACACAAGTGAAGGAGTCAGGGTTCGAACCCGGTCACAATGATCACCCTAGCAATATCGGCATTTTTACTTGTGGACAAATATAATATTATTTATGATTAATTAAATAAACGGTCTCTATAAATATCCAGAATTTTGTTTTTAGTTACTTTAAAAAAAAGTTGCACTTTTTAGTCCCTGTAAAATTTTACGTCAGTATTTCTAGTCTGTGAAATTTTCCATCAACATTTTTAGTCTCTATAACATTATCCGTCAAAATGTTTAGTCCCTAAAAATGTTAAACGGAAATGTACTAAAAAGTACAATTTTTTATATGGACTAAACACAAAATTTTGGATATTTATAACGACCATTTATTTAATTAACACCATTATTTACAACAAAAGCTAAAAATTTAATATATGCATATACATATAATTTTTTGTGTTAACTCTGGTTTCTAGGGAAAAGGGGTCCTCATAATCTCGAATTCTGCAGGGAGGTACACAAAGTCTAGCAAACAATTGTTCCATTCAGAAATCGAACTCAAATTCTTCTAAGCAATATATATATATATATATATATATATATATATATATATATATATATATATATATATATCCACTATCCACTATCCACTATATACATACATTTGAACATAATGAAAATGACTAATCCACGTGGCAACCTAAAATCCCTTAACAAAACCAATGACATGTGTCCTGATATTGGAAAACAAATCAAACGATTTTTTTTGTTGTTGTAGAAACCATTCAAATTAATATTTTTATTATAGAAGTCATTCATATCGTTGACATATGCCTAATAAATACACATTAAACTAATGAATTTTTTTGGTTAAATGAAACCGAAATTTTTTGTGGTAGCAACCATTCAAATAAAATTTTTTTATTATAGAAAGACGTTCATATTGTTCACATATGCCTAATCCACTATACATACATTTAAACATAATAATCAAAATGACTAATCCACATGGCAACCTAAATTCCCCTAACAAAACCAATGCCACATGTCCTGTTATTGGAAAACAAATCAAACGATTATTTTTGTTGTAGAAACCGTTCAAATTAATTTTTTTTATTATAGAAAGTCATTAATATCGTTGACATATGCCTAATAAATACACATTAACATAATGAATTTTTTTGGTTAAATGAAACCGAATTTTTTTGTTGTTGCAACCATTCAAATAAAAAAAATTATTATAGAAAGGTGTTCTTATTGTTGACATATGTCTAATAAATACACATTAACATTGGACCGTAGATCTTACCGTTTAGGTCTTAGGGCCCTAGAGACAGGGCTGGAACCCTTAGAACAAGGTTGAACGCCCTCCAGAAGGGCACAAAGCCCACCTGACAATCCTATACAATTTTAGGGAACTCTCCTAAGAGACACCCTCTGGGGGCGCCCTCAGCAGCCTGTAAGGGCGCCCTAGCCATGGTTTTGGCCCTTTATGATTTGGGCCCAAAACCATGGCCGGATAGGCCCAAATTGGGACTACAAATAGTAACCTTGGGATCATTCCCAATGCATGACATAAATAGACCCTGAAAACCCTAGTTTTCCTATATTGTACTCACAGCCAGTACAGTTGGCGCCCACCGTGGGGCTACGATAAAACTGACCTAGCCACCGTCTTTAAAACGAAAGCAGCCGATCCACGGCCTCCAAACACCGCCTGAACGCCGTGAATCCGACGTATCTTTCAGGGCAACCCTAGATTCTCCAAATCCGCCGTGATTCATAACAAACCCTCACAAATCAAACGTTTAACCTGTATCTGTTCGATAAACCGATCTAAATCCAGAGATTCGCGAGCTCGATCGCAAATCGCCAGCCGCCAGTCGCAACCTTCACATACCAACTCAAACAAACGTCGCCGCCACCACTGATGGCGGACCCGGCGGCCTTAGAAGCTCTACAACAACAGATCCAGCAGCTTCGCGACCACAACGAAGTCTTGCAAGCAACAATGGAGAGAAAGGGAGCCATCAACACTAAGGCTCACCGAGTAAACGCAATAGACCTAGACCCAATAGAGGAATTTCAGAATGAACGCCTTGAGCCTACGGAGGACCTGAAGGAAGTCATAATAGGCCCAGAACCGCATCAAACAACCAAGGTGGGGACTTCCTTAGACCTCGTTGAGGAGCAAAGTCTGACAGACCTTTTGAAGAAAAACTTAGACATGTTTGCTTGGTAACCATCAGACATGCCAGACATAGACCTCGCCATCCTATGTGATCACCTCGCCCTACACCCAAGGGTGAAACCGGTTGCACAACGCAAAAGAAAATTAGGCGAGGAAAGAAGGAAAGCAGTAGATGAAGAAGTCGCCAAATTGAGAGAAGCCCGTTTCATAAGCGAGATCAAATATCCTATGTGGCTGGCCAACGTCGTCCTCGTGAAAAAATCTAACGGAAAATGGCGCATGTGCATCGATTACACGGATTTGAATACCGCCTGCCCGAAGGACCCCTATCCTCTCCCTAATATCTACCATCTGATTGACAACGCTTCAGGGTATCAAACCCTTAATTTCATGGACGCGTACTCCGGTTACAACCAAATAAAGATGGATCTTCTTGATGCTCCGAAGAATGCTTTCATGACCAACCACCAGAACTATCACTACGAATTCATGCCTTTTGGCTTAAAGAATGCAGGCGCTACTTTTCAAAGATTAATGGACACCGCCTTCGCAGAGCAAATCGGAAAAAACCTGGAAGTTTACATCGACGACTTGGTAGTGAAGACAAAGCAGGATAAAAGCCATTCAAAGGACCTAGAGGAGATCTTCGATCAAGTTCGAGCATACAACATGCGCCTCAACCCAGCCAAGTGCTCCTTTGGGGTTCACGCCGGAAAGTTCCTAGGCTTCATGTTGACCAGGCGAGGTATCGAAGCAAATCCCGACAAGGTCCAAGCGATAATCAACATGAGAAGTCCCTCTAAAATCAAAGAGGTGCAGCAGTTGACAGGAAGGCTTGCGGCGCTTTCCAGATTTTTATCTTGTGCCGGCGACAAAGCTTTTTCGTTCTTCGCCTCAATCAAGAAGAGGGAGCTCTTTCAATGGACCGAAGAATGCGAGGAAGCTTTTGCGAAGATCAAAACATTTCTTTCTAGCCCGCCCGTTTTACATCGTCCGGATGCAGGCACCATCCTTTTCCTATACCTTTCCATCTCAGAAAACCCCATGAGCTCTGTCCTTGTGCAAGATTCTGACGAGGGCGAGAAGCCGGTTTATTTTGTGAGCAAAGTGTTCAAGGGAGCAGAGCTAAGATACCAGAAAATAGAGCGCCTCGCGTTGGCAGTGGTGGCAACGGCAAGAAAATTGCGCCCATATTTCCAAGGACACAGAGTTGTAGTCAGGTAAAATTACCCCATTAAGCAGGTGCTTGGGAAGCCAGACCTTGCCGGAAGGATGGTGTCCTGGGTAGTAGAATTATCGAAGTATGACATCCAGTACCTTCCCAGAGGTAGCATAAAGTCACAGGTTCTGGCCGATTTCCTGGTGGAGTTTTCATCCCCGGTAGAAGAAGTCGCCCCTTTCGTATGGCTATTATCAGTTGATGGATCCTCAAACCTCAAGAGCAGTGGAGCTGGCAAGGGCCAGGGGGCCTGATAATAGAGCAATCGCTTAGATTTGAATTCAAGGCGAGCAACAACCAAGCAGAGTATGAAGCCCTCGTAGCGGGCATGAAATTAGCACAGGAGATGGGAGCCGAGAATTTGAGGGCGAAGAGTGACACCCAATTGGTAACAAGTCAGATAACAGGGGAGTACCAAGCAAAGGACACACAACTTGTTAAATATTTAGCAAAGGTTAATAGTTTAGCTTCCACCCTCAAGTTTTTCGAGGCAGTCTACGTTCTGAGAGAGCAAAATTCAAAAGCAGATCTCCTGTCTAAACTCGCCAGTACCAAGCGACCAGGAAACAATAGAACGGTCATTCAAGAGGTATTGGCAATCCCTAGCACAGACATAATGGAAGTAAAAGCCGTGGAAAATGAGGAGGAGGGGTGGATGACGCCGCTCATCAAGTATCTCACAGGATCGTTTGAACCCAAGAATGAGGAGGAAGAGCTACAAATACAGAGGAAAGCCTCGAAGTATTGCATGGTCACTGGAAAATTATACAAGAGAGGCAGGGCAACCCCCTTGCTCAGGTGTTTGGGCGAGAGCGAGACCAACCTCGTCCTCTTAGAAGTACATGAGGGAGTGTGGGAGTGTGTGGAAGCCACATAGGGGGGCGATCCCTGGCTGCAAAGCTCTTGAGAGCATGTTACTACTGGCCAACGATGATTCAAGACAACGCCGACTTCAAAAGAAAGTGCGACAAGTGCCAGAGGTTCTCCGACAAGAAACACGCCCCTGCTTGCGAGCTCACCTCAGTTTTCTCCCCATGGCCTTTCCACAAGTGGGCAGTGGACATTGTGGGCCCATTCCCATTAGCGCCCGGACAACTCAAGTTCCTCATAGTAGGAGTTGACTACTTTACGAAATGGGTTGAGGCAGAGGCGGTCGCCAAGAATACGGCGGACAGAGTGATACGTTTTTACTGCAAAAAGATCACATGCAGGTTTGGGCTACCCAAAGTCATTGTATCAGACAACGGAACCCAGTTCGCCAGCTCGAAGGTGGTAGAGTTCTCCAACAAGCTTGGAATCCAAACGAAGTTCGTGTCGGTCATCCACCCCCAAGCAAACGGGCAAGCCGGATCTGCAAACAAGGTAATCTTGAACGGCATCAAAAAGAAGCTCGATGACGCCAAGGGACTTTGGGCCGAACAGTAGCATGAGGTGCTCTAGTCATATCATACGACGTCGCACTCAACAACCAAGGAAACCCCGTTTACTATTGTCTATGGCGCAGACACTATGCTTCCCGTAGAGATTGACACACCAATATTGCATTGTGAAAATTTCTCAGAGGAAGCTAATGAGACAAGCCTGCTATGTGGAATGGATATGATTGATGAGGTACGCGAAGCCGCCCACATCTAAGAGTTCGCCGCCAAACAAAGAGTAGCTTGCCGATACAACTCGAAAGTGATCCCAAGGGACATGAAGGAGGGCGACTTGGTCCTAAGGCAGGTCGTCGCGCCCACGCGGATTGACAAATTACTACCTAACTGGGAGGGCCATACCGAGTCAGGGAAAAGCTTTCACATGGAGCATATAAGCTAGAAGAGTTGAACGGAGATACAGTGCCACGAACCTGGAATGCAGTGAATCTGCGTCATTACTATAGTTAAATATTTCGTTATTGTCGCAAGGCGAGCCACGTAGAACCAAGCCGCCGTAATATTTTAATTAGAACTCTTTGTATTTTTCAGCTAATGAAAAGGAATAGGGATGCACTATTTTCCCCTGCAAGGGCTGGGGTTTTTAACGAGGCACCCTATTCCTGTTTATTTTTATCTGTGTCATAAATCCGATATTGCAGGCATCATCATAATAAGCTACACAGCGTCAAACTACAAATAAAATCAGAAGGAAAAGAAATCACCACCTGATTCCTTAACCCCAATGAGGGTTGCCACCTAATAACTTAACCCCAATGAGGGCTCTAAGACGTCGTGAGCTAAAATGAGATCGCCACCTAATTCCTTAACCCCAAAGAGGGCTCTAAGACGTCGTAAAAATAGGAAGGTCCACGCAAAAAGTGCCTCAACAAAACAATAACATTGAGAATAAAACTATTTGACAATTTTCGACAAGTTGCGAAATAAGCACAAGTAATAGTCATCGCCCAGGAGGCATTTTCTAAAGCATCGCCATTAAAAAGAAGAAATTTGAAGCTAAGAAGAATGGATGAACAGCATAAAGAGAACAATGCATCATTACAAATTTAGAGAGTACTAAGTTCAAAACAAAATCAAAAATTACAACAGTAAGATTATGGTTAGTCCACTAGGGCGTCATCTACAACAACCTTAAAAGAATCTAGAGACGAGAGATCAACGCCAGGGTGTAGAAAGGCGACCTGTTCTTTAGCACGGTCATATTATAGAAAGGCGTTCATATTGTTCACATATGCCTAATCCACTATACATACATTTAAACATAATCAAAATGACTAATCCACATGGCAACCTAAATTCCCCTAACAAAACCAATGCCACATGTCCTGTTGTTGGAAAACAAATCAAACGATTATTTTTGTTGTAGAAACCGTTCAAATTAATTTTTTTTATTATAGAAAGTCATTAATATCGTTGACATATGCCTAATAAATACACATTAACATAATGATTTTTTTTGGTTAAATGAAACCGAAATTTTTTGTTGTAGCAACCATTCAAATAAAAAAAAATATTATAGAAAGATGTTCTTATTGTTGACATATGTCTAATAAATACACATTAACATTGGATCGTAGATCTTACCATTTAGGCCTTAGGGCCCTAGCGACAGGGCTGGAACCCTTAGAACAAGGCTGAGCGCCCTCCAGAAGGGCACAAAGCCCACCTGACAATCATATACAATTTTAGGGAACTCTCCTAAGAGACACCCTCTGTGGGCGCCCTCAGCAGCCTGTAAGGGCGCCCTAGCCATGGTTTTGGCTCTTTATGATTTGGGCCCAAAACCATGGCCGGATAGGCCCAAATTGGGACTACAAATAGTAACCTTAGGATCATTCCCAAGGCATGACCTTAACAGACCCTGAAAACCCTAGTTTTTCTAGATTGTACTCACAGCCAGTACAAACATAATGAATTTTTTTGGTTAAATGAAACCGAAATTTTTTGTTGTAGCTACCATTCAAATACATTTTTTTATTATAGAAAGTCATTCATATCGTTAACATATGGCTAATAAAATCACATTAACATAGAATGAATTTTTATTGTTAAATGAAACCGTAAATTTTTGTTGTAGAAACCATTCCAATTGATTTTTTTTATTATAGAAAGCCATTCATATTCATATCGTTGACATATGCCTAATAGATTCATATTAACATAGAATGAATTTTTTTGGTTAAATGAAACCGTTCTGCTTGAATTTTTCGTATAGTAAGCCATAATAAAATATCGTTGACTACAATTTAATCACTTTAAAATTTGTACGGTCAACGCAAATTTGTCTATCACTCGCGCTATAAGTAGTTTTCGTACTCTACCATTTTGTATCACTCACTAATCATTCTTATCTAATTCCTTTTTTTTTTTTCTAAATTGTTAAGCTGCCAACTATGATTCCCTGGTTGACATTAATGACAACAAAAGCAAATGGTGTTTTTTTTTGCTAGAATTGTCGGACTTTGGACATCAACTGATTCGAAGAACTCTGAGAAACCATTGACCATTTATTTGATTTTAATGGATAACTATGTGAGTTTATTCAATTTTATATTATGATATTATTAAGCTTTCGTCATTTATAAAATATTGATATGTTATATGAGTATTTTTTTTTAATTATTTTCACATGCAGGATCACAAAATTCATGCAATGGTTGGAAGCGAACTTTTTAACAAGTTCAAACTTTCTTTGAAAGAAGAGGTTGTCTTATCATGTATAATTTTCGAGTCAGTATCAATGAAATACAAGAAGTCATGACAACATCACATAAATATTGTCTCAACTTTACAGATAAGACTAAGATCGTACCAGTTGATCATGGAATTGTGTCTTATAATTCCTATTTTGTTACCCATCCTTCAGTTTTTCTTTCAAATAGTTACAAATCTGAAGTTATGGTCGGTGAGTTTCAATTAAGTTTATTAAGTTTTATAAAACATAATAATAATGTATAAAATATTTTTAAGGTCAATATTCAACTACATAAGTTTGTATAAATTTTCAAGATATAATCGAAATGCTCACTAAAGTTGAGGTTGAAGATGAATATATTTTTTATGGTGTTATGACGAAAATTGTTTCTATGGATCTAAAAAAATAATGGGTTTGTTTACTTCATTAATCTTTGTCAATATAAACTTATAAAATCTATATTTTCTCTAAATAGTAACACAAAAATGTTTATGGTATATTTAGTTATCGATTCAAGTGTATTCTCCGTGGACATTTTGTGGATGACTTGACTGATTTTATACTATCTGGATCTTCTGACAATGCATGTGTGGTGGTTTTCTTAGGAAAGATCGAGTTATGGAAAGGTAATTAACAAATTTCACAAATTCAATAAAAAATTAACACTCAAAATTGATGTCGGGCCTTAAGGTGAATTTTCATAAGAGTATGCTGGTTGGGGTTAATGTTCATGACTCTTGGTTGCATGTCGCGGCTCTCGCGTTGAACTGTCATGTGGGGAAAATTCCTTTCTTGTATTTGGGTTTGCCTATAGGCGGTGATCCGCGTCGTCTGGCGTTTTGGGAGCCTGTTTTGACTCGAATTCGAGATCGCTTGTCTGGTTGGCGGAGTAAATTCCTTTCGTTTGGTGGTCGTTTGGTGCTCCTAAAGTCTGTCTTGTCCTCTCTGCCTGTCTATGCTCTTTCCTTCTTCAAAGCTTCATCAGGTACCATCTCTTCTCTTGAATCTTTATTGTTAAATTTCTTTTGGGGAGGGAGTGAGGGTCCTAGGAAGCTTTCTTGGATTGCGTGGAATAATATTTGTAAAAGTAAGGAGGATGGCGGTTTGGGGGTGAGGCGGATGAGGGAGTTTAACACTGCTCTGTTAGGGAAGTGGTGTTGGAGGTTGTTGGTGGATAGAGGGGGTTTGTGGTATAGGGTGCTGTTAGCTAGGTATGGTGAGGTGAATGGGAGGTTGGAGGTAGGGGGACGGAGTGCTTCCTCATGGTGGCGAGAAGTGGCGAGAATCCGTGACGGAGATGGAGAGGCGGATGGTGGGTGGTTTGCTGGGTGTGTGGCTCGGTCGGTTGGGTGCGGCTCCACGACGTTCTTTTGGACTGATCCGTGGTTGGGAGGGAGGCCGCTGTGTGAGAGGTATGGCCGCCTTTTTGACTTAGCTACTCATAAGTCCATTTCGGTGGCAGATATGTGTGGCTTAGGGTGGGGTGCGGAGGGAGAGGCGTGGCAGTGGCGGAGGCGGTTGTGGGCGTGGGAGGAGGAGTTGTTAGCGGAGCTTAGGTTGTTATTGCTTGACATCTCTTTGCAGTATAATGTTTCAGACCATTGGAGGTGGAAGCTTGATTCTAATGGGGGCTATTCCGTTCGAGGTGTTTACCAGTTGCTCTCTAAACAGGAGATTCCTACGGTGGATGCTTGGTCGGATCTTGTGTGGCACAGACAGGTACCTTTGAAGGTGTCTATTTTGGCTTGGCGCTTGGTTCAAAACCGCTTGCCATCTAAAGATAACTTGGTGGCTCGTGGCATAATATCTATAGAGGATCAGACATGTTTTACGGGGTGTGGAGGCTATGAATCAGTTCAACACTTATTTCTTTCATGTTCGTGTTTTGGATCTTTGTGGAGTCTTATACGGGGTTGGCTCGGGGTCTACTCGGCTGATCCGCCCATTGTTAGCGATCATCTTATTCAGTTTGTGTCTTCAGCAAGTGGCTTACGTTCTAGACTATCTTTTCTACAACTTGTGTGGTTATGTACTGTGTGGGTGATTTGGACGGAACGGAATAACCGCCTTTTTAAAAATAAGGAGAGCTCTATGTGCCAACTTTTAGACAAAGTAAAAGTTCATACCTTTTGGTGGGTGCACACTTGTAATTTAAATGTCCGTAATAACTCACACTTTTGGTGGTCGAACCCCTTTGTTTGTATGGGTATTGGCTAACCTTCCCTTAGGTGCTTTTCTGAACTGTTGTACTTGCGTTTTTTGAGTCCTTGGTTGGCACACCTTGTGCTAATTGAGGGGCTCAGTGTTTAGTAATATATTCCATTTTTGCTTCTTCAAAAAAAAAAAAAAGGACGGTTATCAAAAAGGGTTATACCTCTACAATATCTATTGAAGTTCCCGTACGGAGAAAACGGTTATCAAGAAAACATCATGTATAGGGAGGTAGAAGAAGGAATGAGTGAGCACAAACGAAAAAGGGTTTCTATGAGAGAATTTATAGCATTCAGAATCCAAGAAAGAAGTGTTGAGTTTGGTAATGTTGTCAACACGAGGAGGTTATTCCAACAATTTTCGGTAGACACCTATACCATGATAGAATCCCAGAGGTTATCTTACATAAGATTATATCAATCTGAAATACGTAGCGAAGTTCTAAATGGTATCTGTAACACCCTGATTTTTAGTATTAGATTTATTTATTATTATTATATTTGTTAATTGTTTATTTTATTTGGAGAATTGGTAAGTTAGTGGATTTCTAGAGATTAAGGGTATTTTGGTCATTTACGGGTAAATGGTATTTTTGTGAAGTGTTAGAAGCTAGAATTTTGTGGAATTAAGAGAATAGAGGTGTGTGAGTAATTAGAAGTTTTAAGTGGAGTAAAAAGAGTAGTGTTTATTTTGGTGTATGAGAATTGACTAAGCCTATTAGTGTAAGTGACTCAAACCCATAATATAAATATAATAGTGTGTGTTGTAGCAAATTAGGTCAAGCTCATTTTTCATAAACATAAGAAGAGGCTAGAGAGAGAAGAGAAAAAGAAGAGGAAACTTGGAGAGAAAGAAGAGAGGAGGCTCAAGAGCAAGAGAGAAGAGGTAGATTCGATCATGGGAAATCTAGATTGAGTGGAGTTAGAGGTAAGGGGGAGGTTATTTTCACCATTTAAGTTTTATGAGCAATTGGGTAGTTGTGGGTGTTTTGAATTATCTTTAATTTCATAAATTGATGATGATTATGTGTTAAATTCGTGCTCTAATTGTTGTGGTTATTTTGGGTATGTGTTAATTGAGGAAATCATGTTGTTTTTGTGTCAAAGTTCATGTTTGGTTATGGTGATTTGGTATCTTTGTGGATTTTGATGAAATTGGTGAAGAACATGATAATTGATGATGATTGTAGTTGAGACGATAATTGGAGTTGGATTTGAACCATGATAATTGATGATGGGAATAAGCATGATTAAGATTGGTTAAGGTGATATTAGTGTATCATTGATTAGATAATGATGAGTTGATAATTTGGATCGAGTTTGGCGTGTTTGGGATTGAAGGGTGTCGTTGAAAGAGGTTTTTCCTCATCGAAAACGCAGAAAAACCAGTTTTTACTGGTCTGTGCAAAATGCACGACCATGCATCCTAAACGCACATACCGTGCGATTTTCTCGGCCTTGTGCTGATGAAAACGTATGACCGTGCGTGTGAAGAGCACGACCGTGAGTTTCCCTATGTTGCCCGAAACGTCCTTTTTCTGCTTTCTTAAGGTTTCTAAGGCATGTGCTTGGGTCCCAATCCCCTAAATCTCAGAAATGGCTTCTACATCAACAAGTTTGAATGTTGATTCTGGTGCTTCTATCATCATCAAACCCAAAACAATGTTTCTAGACAAGGAAGAGTTAAAGATTCTGATTGAAAGCGCCGTAGATTTCAGAAGCTTAGAATTGAATGGGTGCAACATAGAACACTTCATTGAGTTTCAAGGATGGACTCCCTACTTCAACATGCTTAATGGACCAACTTATATGGAGTTAGTTAAAGACTTCTGGGTCAGAAGCAAAGTGTATGACCAAGAAGCTGCAAGAAAGGAAGAAGTTCACAAGATAGCACAGGACAAAAGTCTTAGAGGAAAGACTAGGTCAGAACTGGGGTTGCCTGCCTTCCACAAAACTGAAATCAAGTCTGCAGTGATGGGCATCAGTATCACCATCACAGTAGATACTATAACAAAGGCTATTGAAGCTCCTAACACTGGGATGTTTCTATCAGACTCAAACAAATCCAGCAGATGGGCTGATCAGATTAAAGCCATCCTGTTTGAAGGGAGAGAATCTGATAAAACAATAGAAATGAAGAAAGAGTTCAGACTCTTGCATAAGATTCTGTTATCATGTCTTATGCCAAGGCTAGGAGGCAAGGATTACAAATCTTGGGATCACAAGCATTTTCTGTTTTTCCTGGTACATAAGCTGCCCATAAACCTGCTTAAGTATATCTTCAGTTACCTGTGCTCATCTATCTAAGAAGGTCTGAAAGGGAAGAAACATGTACCTTATGCCAGGCTGCTTTCAGAAATCTTTTTATCAAGGAAGACTCATTGAGAAGCTGGAACACGTGGGATTGGCTTCTGATAAAGATTTGGGTCTCAGCAGAGGAAGCATAATATCAGGACCCACTCTGGGTAGTATGCAAATAATCCCTAAGAAGGAAGTAATCTCTACTGATCAGGACTTGCAAGTGAACCTGGAGAAACCTGCCTATGTAGATAACTTTCCCCCCATATCCAAATAGGACAATCCTAAAGTTCTTGCCCACTTCATCCAAGAATACTACAAAGAGACAGGATTTCAGATTACATGGGATATGCCCCCAGAAACTGCTACTGACAAGTGGACTGTCAACAAAAGGAAAAGAAAAGCAACTTCTGAAGCTACAGAGGCTGAGCCAGTTAAGAAGCCTAAGGTTAAGAAGAAGTCTGTCAAGAAGGCAACTTCTGAAGCCATATCAGAAGCTGCAAAACTTGATCTTGTTGAGGTGCTTCCTACAAGGACAAGATCTAAAGCTGTTGGGAAAAGAAAGTCAGAAGATGCCTCACCTCCAAAACAAAAGAAGAAGAAGAAGAAGAAGAAGAAGAAGAAGAAGAAGAAGAAGAAGAAGAAGAAGAAGAAGAAGAAGAAGAAGAAGAAGAAGAGAAGAAGAAGAAGAAGAAGAAGAAGTTGAGAAAGATGATTATGGAAACTGATGAGCAAGAAGAAGAACGTGAGATGACCTATGAGGAAGAAACTGCAGAAAATAACAGGATTAGAGAGATTCTGAGGCAATAAGCTATTAAAAAGGGGACTCTACCTGATGTTCAGAAAGCTACTGAGACTACTTCACCAGCTCAGCTCAAGGAATAGATGGAAAAAGCTGTTGAAATGGCCAAAGAGTTAGAGAAATCTACTCTGTCAGAAGCTCAGAACCTGCTTGCCCCTCTTCTGCAAGTTTTAGAAGCTAATGCAGAACCTTCAATTGCTGCTGATAAAGGTATTACTGTAAACTTATTACCTGTTAATTCTAAGCTTGATGAACCTTCCCTCATGAGAAAACTTAAGACCAAAGACTTTTTAGATGCTCTCAACAAGAAAAGAGCACACATTCTTTCTGAAAGAGATCTCTCTGACAGAAAAGAAGTTGCTTCTGATCATGTTGAGATAGCTACTCAGTCATCTCCTCTTGATAACAGTCAACCAGAAACAACCTCATCTAAACCTACTTCACCTAAAACCATACCTACCCCTCAACCATCTTTCATCCCTGAAAAACCCCTAGACATACCCCCTATATAAACTTGTCAACTTGGTGAAATTCCTGATCTGGACAGAACTGTCAGACCAGAGACTGAGTCCTAACCAAAATTATCAAAAGAAGAATTCATCTGAATGCTTCTGATAATGTTACCCCTAAACCTGTTTCAACCACTAGTTCTTCATCATCCCTAGAGGTGCTTCAACAACACCTAGGTGGAGAACTACCATCTGACCTTCAAGAAAGCTCATCCACCCTACCTTCCGAAACCATAAATTTTTCTATACCTGCTTCTGATACTGATTCAGTATCAGAGGATCAACCTTTAACTGTTGAACCTATACATTTTTCCAAACCTGAACCTACACCTAAAACTAGCTAAGACAATACTGATGTTCTCATTCTATGTGGATCATCAGAATCTGTTATTCCTTAATCAACTCAATCTGTCCCTCCTGAACCTGAAACCATCACACCTTCTAATGACAATTTAATCATTGTATCAGAACCTCTTCATGATACTACTGATCAAATTGTGTCAGATATACCCTCAACATCTAGCCTTCCACAAAATTTTCATCAAACACCTATCTCTTCATCAAGTTTGAATTTGCAGAGTGTTTGCAGTAAGATCTTTAAGGATTTGGAACAGCTTGTGCAAGCTAGACAGAATCCCATCCAGCCTGTTAACTATGTTGAGAAATGGAACAGTCTAAGAGAGCTTGTCAACACTACCCTTGATACACTGCAGTTTGTCTCAGTGGTGTCTCAACATGAAGCTTTACAGAAGTGGCTGTCAGAAGTGGTCAAAAGCATGGAAAGTGTAGAATTCAGAAGAGACCCTTCAAGAGAATTGCCTAGTAGCTCCTCATCAGTAGTGGAAGTAGCACCTGAAGTTCCTAAGATTCTGAAATATGGACTTCATAACTCATTTCTAGGCAAGGCTGCTCAGAAGCCTCTGGACTTTGAAGCTATGAAACTGGAATTGGGAGAACCTATGCTGAAGCACATGGTAGAATATATGCAAGTTGAACTGGTTACACAAAGGGCAAGGCAAGATGCATTACAGAGTAAGATTCAAGACCTGAGTACCAAACAGGATGTCATGGCAGATCAACAAATTTAGATTTTGTCAAGTCAAGAAGAAATGAAGTTTGGGATCAGTGCCATTTTGGAGTTTCTGAAGAAACCTCCTCAACTTTAGAATGCACACCCTAGTCTTTAATTTTAAATTTGCTTCTGAATAATGTTGAACATCATCTTCTGTCTGATATCTCTTACTTCTGAATGCAATATTTATGTATGCTCTGATATTTTTTGCTCTGATACTTATCTTTGATACATGATTGCTATTGATTGCATGAAATTTTTTTCTCACTCTTATCTCAATTATTTTTCTCTCTCTTTAATGTTTTTCTTATTTAACTAGAATAATGTGTGTTGTGACAAATTAGGTCAAGCTCATTTTTCATAAACATAGGAAGAGGCTAGAGAGAGAAGAGAGAGAAAAGAGAGGAAACTTGAAGAGAAAGAAGATAGGAGGCTCAAGAGCAAGAGAGAAGAGGTAGATTCCATCTTGGGAAAGCAAGCTTGAGTGGAGTTAGAGGTAAGGGGGAATGTTATTTTCACCATTTAGGTTTTATGAGCAATTGGGTAGTTGTGGGTGTTTTGAATTATCTTTAATTTCATAAACTGATGATGATTATGTGTTAAATTCGTGCTCTAATTGTTGTGGTTATTTTGGGTATGTGTTAATTGAGGAAATCATGTTGTTTTTGTGTCAAAGTTCATGTTTGGTTATGGTGATTTGGTATCTTTGTGGATTTTGATGAATTTGGTGAAGAACATGATAATTGATGATGATTGTAGTTTAATACGTTGAATTTGATCATGGGTATATGTTTGGTTTAAGAATTTATGAGATTATGTTGATTTTGTCCTTGTTGAAGTTGTTGTTGTTGTGTTCTTGACAATTATGAAGAAGTTGGTAAAAAATGATGAAATTTGTGTTGAATGGCAATTTTTATGTTATGTTATTTGAAATTGATAAATGTTGTTGCAATGAATATGAACAAGGGTTGTTGTTGTTGTTGTTACTATGTTTGGGTGTTGAGTTAATGAGTTAAATGAGTTTTGACACGATAATTGGAGTTGGATTTGTACCATGATAATTGATGACGGGAATGAGCATGATTAAGATTGGTTAAGGTGAAATTAGCGTATAATTGATTAGATAATGATAAGTTGATAATTTGGATCGAGTTTGGTGTGTTTGGGATCAAAGGGTGTCGTTGAAAGAGGTTTTTCAACGTCGAAAACACAGAAAAACCAGTTTTTACTAGTTTGTGCATAACGCACGACCGTGCGTCCTAACCGCACAGACCGTGCCATTTTCTCGGCCTTGTGCTGATGAAAATGCACAACCGTGCGTGTGAAGAGTGAAGATTATGTTTTGATGATGTCTTTCTATTTGATTGTCTTTTATTTAATGTTGATTAGATATTGTGTTAAAGCACATCTAGCAATCATGTCTCATGTCTCCTATGATCTCTGGTAGTCTAGCATGTCTTAAGCTTGAAGTAAACCTCTTTAGTTTTGATCAAAACTGGTTTTCAAGCCTTGTGATTCGAATCATGAGTGCTTGTATCGTATCACATATGTTTTGAATCGTATCATGAAAAGTTTATGTCCTTGGTTCGATTCATAATTCCTTGAATCGTATCAATTTGATTCAAATCATAGTTTGGTGAATCGTATCATGAAAACTCTCTGTCTTGTGTTTTAGGCTTAGTGATTCGAATCACATGATGTGTCAATCGTATCAATCCTCTTTCTGGGCAGTTTGATTCGATTCAGAATGTGTCTGAATCGTATCAATCTTCATACAATTCTTGCTTGTCTTTTAGCTGTCTGATTTGAATCACTCGGTAAGTGAATCGAATCAACATGTTGTTTTTGGCCAAAATATTGCACTTGCCACCCTTTTCTATATATACTCATATCATCCAAACCCCCAAATCACATAATCATTTACATCTATTCTCTCTAGAGTTCTCATACCTCATTGTTCATTGTGTTCTGGAGATTAAACACTTTTTCTAAGAATCATTGTGTTTCATTGAGTCATAGATTGCTAGAGTGTTATAGAGATTGTAAGTTGATTACTTTCAAGGATATTGGTTGGGAATCAAGGATCCGAAACAAATTGAATAATCTCATTCCACCTCCAAGGGTATTGGGGGTTCTTTCTAATTGTTCTTGTGTTCAAGGGGATCCACTCACCGGACAGAGCAACGAAGAGTTCGAGGGAAGAGCTTGAAGGATTGCAGTGGTGTTTGAGGATTCGAAGACAACAAGAAGCACTAATTTCAAAGGGTATTTGAAGATTGGGGTAGAGGTTGCATAAGGATTGAAAAGCTAGGGTAGTTTGAAGGAATTCTTGTAACCTTTTGTATTCAACATTCATAATCATAGTGGAGGTCCTTGGTGGAGACGTTTTCCTCCAAGAAGAGTAGACGTACCCCGAAGCAAGGACAAAAGGGGGAACTACTATAAAAATTCCAGTGTTTTCTCTCTTTCTCTTATTCTTTCAATTTCGTTAAATTCGTATATAAATTTTGTCAATTGAATATTGATTGAATTGAATGTGATTGATTTTTATCTTCAAGTTTAGGTTTGATTCATTGAATCAACCACCTTTCAAAGCTTACTTGATCACATTAATTCTCAATTAAGTCTCAATTAACAAATTTATATCGTTGTGATTTCATTAGAGTAGTTTGTTTAATTGTTGTTAGGTTTGTTTTGATTTGTCTAGTCTTACAACTTGTAGCTTGTATCAATATTAGATTGTATTGTGATTTATCATAATTGAATCGCTCAATTCAATTTGTAAATTCTTGTGCATAGTCTTAAATATCTTTTTTCGTTATATGACGATTCAAGCAATTTCAAATAGTCAACTATTTTAATCGCTTTCGCTACGCTTTCGTCGATTTTGCAAAACATTTTAAAAAGGAGTTATTCACCCCCCTCTAGTGAATAGCTCGTTGCCATATAGACCAACAAGTGGTATTGGAGCTTGATCTCTTCATTTACGGCTTAATTACCGGAAGAGTCAAGGCCAATATAACAAGTAAGGAGCCGAAAGGGGCGTATAATAGAGCACCAATCTTTGACGACGAAAACTATGACTATTGGAAAGAATGCATGAGCGTTCATATCCAATCGGTGTACATGGATGTATGTGACGCCGTTCTTAATGGGCGGTTTCAACTGCAAATTAATGCTGATGGCGAAGACGGTGTCGTCCTAAACAAAAGCTGATTGGAGTGATGATGACAAAAAGAAGGTTCAATTCGATTTGAAGGCGCAAAACATACGTATTCCCTCTCTTGGAGTAAATGAATATCATTCCGTCTCTCATTGTAAAACCTCTAAGGCTATGTGGGACGCGTTGGAAACTCTTCATGAGGGAACCGACGATGTCAACCAATCTAAGATTAATATTGTCGTTCAACAATATGAACTCTTTCACATGGAGGATGGTGAGTCCATCTCCTCCAAGCAAATGAGATTCACTCATATTGTTAACAAATTGCAAAATTGAGGGAAAGACATCTCAAACCAAGATTGCACTAACAAAGTGTTGAGGTGTATGACTAGAGATTGGCAGCCCAAGGTGACGGCAATCAAGGAATCACAAAATCTCAACACTTTTGGCATCACTACTCTCTTCGGAAAACTCAAGGAGCATGAACATGAAATTATACGATTGAAATCTAGTGAGGAAGATCTCAAAAAGAAGGAAAATAAGGAGAGTAAGTCTATTGTGAAAGTGAGAAAAACACAAGAAGGGGGGTTGAATTGTGTTGACTTTTTCTTCTTTAAAAAATGACTAAGACAAAGATCAGGTTCTGATAGAGTTCAGAATCTGAGTCTGAGGTTCTGAGTCAAACACAGAGTTTCAGAGTCTAAGTGAAACTTCAGATTCTGATGCAGCGGATAAAGTGTTAAAGAGATAGAGAAGAGAAAGACACAAGCAATTATCCTGGTTCATTCCACAATCCGGAAGTAGTCCAGTCCCCTTGTCACTTACAAGAGATTTTTCACTATAATCCAATGATTACAAATTGCTCAAGCACAAAGCAAGAGACTTCCTATGCTCAAACACAAAGTAAGAGACTTCTATTGCTCAAACACAAAGTAAGAGACTTCTCAACAAACAAAAATACAAAGAAGAATGTTTGGTTTGAACACTTGATATACAATCAGTGGTGTTCACAAAATACAACATAGATATCAGACTCTAGACTTAAGAATTTCTAAGATACGAAAGTTTGTAAGAAATTCTAAGTGTTTGATGCGTTTTGAATTTGACAGAGCTTTGGCACTTGTAAAAATATTCAGAGTATTGTATGGTGTCGCGATTTTGGATATCAAGCTATTAATTAGCGTTGACTCGCAATTTTAAGTTCACCACCGAGTTTTTATTTTTCTTAGGAAAAGGGGGAAAGTTCGAAAAAAAAACCATATTTTTTAGAGATCAACGTCCGGGGGATGGTTACACAAAGGGAAGATGTTAGCACCCTAAACGTCTATAGTACTCTATAGGAACCTCTTGTTTTTAATTATCTTTATGCTAAATTGATTATTTGTTTAAAATGCCTAAGTGTGAAAAAGATTAAAGTGATGAAAAAGAAAAAAAAAGAGAAAAATGTTTTTGTTATTTTGTTGATTTGGAAAGACAAAGTCTTTTGCCTACATACCCGAATGGGATCAAAATCATGTAGTTCGGGGTAAAAAGCCGAGTGATTTGTTTTGATTGATTTTAAAATTTTGAAAATGTTTTTGAGAAAGATAGGAGGCCGAAAAGACATAGAAGAGTAAAAATTGTGAGTTTGATTGATTTTAATTGAAGAAAAAGTTTAAGTAATTAAAGATTGATTAAAGTTTGATTAAGAAAGAAAAGTCACTTGGTTTGAAATCCAAGGTTAATTTTTTTTTTTGGGGTTATATGAAATGTTTTTGATTTTGACTATTTGACTTTTTTTTTGAAAATTTTGATTAATTCCTATGGTCCAAAATTAAGGTATGCTGAGATAATCGAAGTCGCGCCGGATCCTTCAAAATGACGTTGGATCAAGTGAGGGTCATTTTCCTCGGATACGGTCATTATTTACATTTTTTATCGTTTCGACATAAAGCGGAATAAATAAATGTGAGTGTCGGTGCAATATTCTCATTTATATTTACATTGTCCCTAAATACATTCTAATAGAAATAAAAGATGACAAAATAATAAATAAAATTGCAAATGCATTAAAATAAATAAACTAAAATAAATAAAGAAATAAAAATGCATGAAATGCAAGACAATAAATAAATATGTTGCATAAAATAAATAAAAAAAATAAAAATGCGTGAAATGCAAGACCAAAAAAAAATATGTTGCATAAAATAAATAAAAAAATAAAAATGCATGAAATGAAAGACAAAAATAAATATGTTGCATAAAATAAATAAAAAAAATAAAGATACATGAAATACAAAACAATAAATAAATATGTTGCATAAAAATAAATAAAGAAAATAAAAATGCATGAAATGCAAAACAATAAATAAATATGTAGCATAAAAATAAATAAAGAAAATAAAAATGCATGAAATGCAAGACAAAAATAAATATGTTGCATAAAATAAATAAAGAAAATAAAAATGCATGATGTGCTGGAAATTAAAAAATAAAAAGATAAATAAAATAAAAAGAAATAAAAGAAAGAAAAAGAATAGAAAAAGATAGAAGGAGGGGTGTAGAAAAGAGAAAAGGGGGTGCAGGAAATAAGCAGAAAGGAAAAGAGCAAGAAAATTGATTGGGCCGAAGGAGAGGCTTAATGGGCTGAGGTGAAGAGAAACTGGACCGGTTCGGTCTGAGAGAACCGAACCGGTTCAGTGTCTATAAAAAAGCTATTGGCTGGTTTTTTTTTCATTTCTCAAAATTTTCCTCTCTCTTCTCTTCTTCTCCACCTCTCTCTTCTCTGACCTCTCTCTTCTCCTACCGCCACCGGAAAACTCCTCCGGCGCGGCGGCCGCGGCGGCACCACCGCGCCGGAGTTGAAAAAAAACTCCTTTTTCAAAACTTTTTTACATTTCCACACATCCTTTTCTCTCTTCTACACGGATCCGTACTCAAATTTTTCAAAATCCTTTTAAAACGAAGTAGATCTAGGTTTGAAAGAATTTGAGAAAACCACCTTGTTTAGTTTTTTGGTTCGGCTAGGCTACTCTTGTGTTGGTATGGACGTTTCTGTGCCACTTTGGTTTTCGGTTTAATTGCTTTATGTTGATTTTGGTTCGGCCTTTGTGGTTGATTTGGGTTTATGGTTCGGATTTCAGTTGATGCTCAATGTTATGGCTTTGTGTGAATTCGGATTTGGTTTTGTGATTTGTGTTATGTCTTTGTGTGAATTCGGATTTGGTTTTGTGATTTGTGTTATGGCTTTGTGTGAATTCGGATTTGGTTTTGTGATTGATTTGTGGTTTTGATTCTGGTAGTGGCCGGAATCTGGATTTGAGGGTTGTTGGTGGTGGTTGATGGTGGTTGTGATGGTTGTGATTCTGACTGACTGATCTCTGACTTTTTGACTGTATTTGGCTGATTGGAATCCGTGAACAGTACCCTCATTATGCTATTTATAGCAAAAGTTAGGGTTGGTGAAAAAGACTTGGACAAAAATGCCTCTTTGGACTGTATTTGACTAAAATTGACTGAAATAAGAGAAAGAGGAAAAAAAAGATAAAAACAAAAATAAAAAAGAAAATAAAAAAAATAAAAAGAATAATAAAAATGAATTAAATACAAAAAAAAAAGTAAAACTAAAAGATGAAAATAATAAATAAAAAATAAAATAAAGAAAATAAAAATAAAAATAAAACGGTCGCCTTCGGAACAAAAATGAGGTATTTTAAAATACCTCTGCCGAAATTTCATCTGAAACGACGAAAAATCTCGGCTAAAAAAAACGTTGAAAATAGGGGTATGACATATGGTTCTTCAAGTCTTCATTCCTTTATATAGAGGTGAGGAATAGAGACGTTGAAAATATGCCACCACATCAAATATGCCACCACTATGTTGGGCTGAGGTCGGAGATAAAAGTATCTTGGGACCAGAGATTATTCAAGAGACTACTCTAAAGATTAAATCCATTCAGGATAAGATGAGAACATCACAGAGCCGCCAGAAAAGTTATACGGATAAGAGGCGAAGGCCTTTAGAATTCGAAGTGGGTGATCTTGTGTTCTTAAAAGTTACACCTAAGCTAGGTTTTAAGAGGAGTCTTCAAAACAAAGAAGCTTTGCCCGAGGTTCATTGGGCCATTTCAGATACTTAAATGTGTCAGACCGGCAGCTTATCAGTTGGCTCTGCCACCGGCTATGTCAGGATTACATGATGTATTTCATGTTTCTCAGTTGAGAAAATTTATCCCGATCCTTTTCAACCAGTGGAGTTGGATACTATAGACTTGAGGTCACATTTGATGTTTCAGCCAGAACCAGAACAAATTGTTGAACGCGATGTCAAGTCCTTAAGGAACAAAGAAATTCCAATTGTTAAGGTGGTGTGGAAAGGTTCTCCCGATGGTGAAGCTACATGGGAGCTAGAGTCAGAGATGCAGAAAAGTAATCCACATCTATTTTTAGGTAAATTCTAAATTTCGAGGACGAAATTTCTTTAAGGGGGTATATTGTAATATCCCGCTTAGACGTAACTTTTATCAGTATCAGAGGAATTACGAGTGAGTAGGGGCAAAATTGTAAATTTGAGAAGGAAGGGTTATAATAGGGGAAGATAGAGAATTTTTCTTCATTTCCTCCTCTCCATTCTCTCTCTAAAGTTCAGATTTTCTTCTCTCTCTCTCTCTCTCAAGATTTCAACCCTCACCCTATCAAGCTCAAATTCATCAACTTTCTCCCTAAACCAAACGGATCATTGAAGGTGAGAAAAAAAAAACACAAGAAGGGGGGTTGAATTGTGTGGACTTAAAAACTTAGGTTTCTTTTCTTCTCAAAACTTTGGTTAAGTTCAGAATCTGATATAGATCAGTTCTGAACCTTTTTCAGAGTTAATTATGCAGCAGATTCAAATGTAAAGAGAGAAGTAAAGAGAGGCACACAATATTTTTATACTAGTTCCTTCCACAAGTTGGAAGTAGTCTAGTCCCCTTGTTACTAACAAGAGATTTGAACTATAATCAAACTGATTACAATTGCTCAACCACAAAGGAAGAGACTACCAGTTGCTCAAACACCTAGTAAGAGACTTCTAATGCTCGAGACACTAAGTCAAGAGACTTCCAATGCTCAGAACACAAAGTAATGAGACTTCCTACTCATAACACAAAGTAATGAGACTTCTAATTGCTCAGAACACTAAGTAATGAGACTTCAGATGCTCAGTACGCAGACTGAGACTTGAACCAAATTGAATTACAAAGAAAGTAAGTTTGGGTTGAACACTTGATCAAATATCAGAGGTGTTCACTTAATACAACACAGGTTCAGACTCTGTACTTAAAGAATTCTAAGATACAAAAGATTGAAAGAATTCCTAAGAGTTTTTGTGACTTATTGAACTTTGACAGCAAAACAGAGCACGGTTTCAGTCTTTAGTTCTTCAGAGTCTTGGCAATTTTCTTCTTCAAATCTTCTTCCTTATATAGAGGATAATAGAGCTGTTGAAGATTGCCAGGATTTAAGCAAAGAGCCGTTGCAAATCTTGAGCTAGGTCAGGCTGAAATTGTGAGCTAAACTCAGCAGAAAACAGAGCATCAGCCATTTTTTAATTTGCTTTCCTTAAAAGCTGGGGAATGTTCAGGTCAGGAAGACAATTGTTCCATTGGAGTTGTTCTGACATTGCAGGCATTAAATGCACACAGTAACAGTTGCTTTTCCTTCCACGTCAGACTTCATAAGCTTCTTCAGGAACAGTACTTCAGAAGCTCACTTCAGACGCACTGTTCATCAGACGCTCACTTCAGAAGCACTGTTCATCAGACGCACTGTTCATCAGACGCACTGTTCATCAGACGCTCCCTTCAGACGTTGACTTTTGTTGACCTTCATACTCAGCCTTCATACGTTGACTTTCGTTGACCCTCAGACTCAGCCTTCAGACGTTGACTTTCGTTGACCCTCAGACTCAACCTTCAGACGCTGCCTTCAGACGTAGTCTTCAGACTCTGCCTTCAGAAGCACCCTTCAGACTTAGTCTTCATACTCAACCTTCAGACCCAGTTTTCCTTCAAACTTGCAACATAGCTTCTAAGCTTTCCTTCTTGCTCTTAGCTTGTTCTTCCATAACCATTATCAAATACCAACATTAAGAACATGGTTCTGCACAACTTAGAACAAAGCATTAGCAATACCAATTTTCTTTTTAACACTTTGTTATCATCAAAACCTTAAAGAGAGTTGTTCATACATATTGTTCCAACAATCTCCCTCTATTCAAAAGAGAGTTGTTCACATTTTGTTCCAACAATCATAAGCAAGCAAAACTTTTGGAACTAGGGGCAAGAGAAAGCTAAGAAAGAATCAAGTAAAGTGCAAGATCAAAGCTAGGGTTTTGGAGTTAAGAGTTTAACAAAGCATCAAGCAAGGAATTAGGTGAGCTCCCATAGATTTATACCCTTTTAGGGATAATTTTTGAGGTTTCATGAGATAAGAAAACTTGAATTGATTAGGTTGATTTATTGATTTGTTAGTTAACCTTTGTTAATACTTGACATGTTATGATCTTCTTAGTTGAAAATACTTTATTTTGATGTATGAAGACTTGTTGGTGTTGTGAATTTAATAAAATTCGTATTTGAACTTTTTGGAAAAGCTATAGGGCCTGGCTGCACTGACTTTATCGTGCCACAACAGATTTTATCGTTCCATGATCATATAGATCAACACACCATCGTGCCACGAGGATGGCACATCGTGCCACGAAAAAGTCAGGATGCCACCCCATGTTGAAAACTTGTTTTAAGGCCAGAAAACCATCCTTACAATGCCAGAGCGTCTTTGTGCATATAGTAATGGAAGAAAGAGGTCATAATATTCTTTGTATTATCATGAGAGTGGGGAAAGATATTCAAACATCAATGAGGATTAATCTCAACAAGAATCAACGTCGATTATGGCAATGGGTAGAGATTACCTTTAGGCTTCAAGTAAGCTAAGGGGATTAGTTCCCAACAATTGAATAAGTGGCTTATGAGAACGATAAGCTTAAACCTTATTATAGGTTAAGAATCTCATGTTTAAGTACTTGAGGAGTGCATTAGATATGCATATGTTTAGAATGATGTATCAGATATACACATGAATAACTCACAATAAGTATCAGATTTAAAGATTATACGTCTTCAGCAGACTCCGGATTATGCCGGATGGGATTTCTCCGAAAGGGTTATCCACACGTAAGATTATTAGACTATGTTAACGTGTCCAGCAGGCTCCGGATTATGCCGGATGGGACTTCATCAAGAGGGTTGTCCACATGTATGTTAAAGATTTAAACATGTCCAGCAGGCTTCGGATTATGCTGGATGGGACTTCACCGAGAGGGTTGTCCACATGTAAGGTTAAGTTATGTCCAGCAGGCTCCAGATTATGCCGGATGGGACTTCTCCGAGAGGGCTGTCCACATAACGATAAGAGGAGTCCGGTGTTAGCCTGATATGATATGAATTTTCACCGGTATGATGGGAGATGTACTTCAGGGTTACTCCACTCAGATGCACTCCGTAAAATGAATCAAGATAATTATTGTGTGTTACATGCTAACTTCTAACTTAATGATATAAGAAAGATGAATATGTATATTATACAAAGAGAATGACAAAGTAGTCTTCAGATAACATAAAGTGATCATAGGATGTCCCCAGATCACTAAGTATGAGATTATGTATATGTTCAGCATAAGATAAAGACATATAGTGATCCTAGTTCTTCCCTTGATTGCAAGATATGTAGAGACTGACGGCGATCATAGGTTTCCCGAGATTGCCAAGAGTTAGTGCATGGCGACCCTAGGTGTCCCCGAGGTTGCCAACAGTAGGTTGGGGTTGGAGCTCACTCAGACATTATGTCTCATCCCATTACTTCTGATGCAAGTTCACAAGTAGCACGACGCAAGGGTAAGGAGAAGGCTTCGGATTGATCGTGCTGGTTTTATGTTTATTACTGGATGATGTGTACTTGGTTTTGTATATTGATGTATTATATCAGAGATGTTGTATTAAGAGACAAATGTACTGATACCTTATGTAATATATTGTTATCAGTTAACTTTATGTATTGTAATTGATGTATCCAGTACGAAATTTTAATACTCGTATAAGATCCTAGGCAATCTTTATATGGGTGTTACACTAGATTTCAGACAAGACTAGCATCATATATGCTATAGCGAATTATGTCAGAAACATAATTAATATAAAACAGTTAATATGTGTCCCTCACCGGCTCCAGATTAAGCTGGATGGGTTTATCGTAGATGGTAAGCCACACTTAGCAAGAAGAGTCCAGCATTAGCCTGATATGATAGGAATTTTTGCTGGTAGCAGTGGTATGTTGCTAGGGTTACTCCACCCGGTGCATGTCGTAAAATCAACTTAGATAATATTGTGTGTTACACGCTAACTCCTAACATAATATGAAAATATGAATTGAATATGAAATAGCAGAAAACTCTGATAGTTACAGATTAGCAATCCTAGAATTCCCCTGATCGCTAAAGATATGCAGAACAATAAACCCTAATATAGGTCTATGTAGAGACAGATGGCGATCATAGGTTTCCCCGAGATCGCCTACAGCCGAGGATAGGTGGAACTCACTGAGACATCTTGTCTCAACTTAATCCCTTTATTTTATTTCAGATTCACAGGTTGTGCGCTAACATGAATGTATTTGCTGAGATATGCAGATGGAGTTGGACGACTTATGTTTACTTGTCTTGTATTAGCTTAAGAAATGTCAACTATTATGTATTGTGTACACGGCAGGGGTATTCTTGCACTCAGTGCGACTTATGTATGTATAGTCGGCAATATTTTATCAGATGCATAAGACGAGTAAACATATGCTTTGTTCAGTAATTTTTATTAATTCCATATTTTAATGTATCTAGTACTAATTTTAACACACATGCTAGATATTCTAATAAATCTAGTATGAGTGTTACATTTGGTATCAGAGCAGGTCAACTCAGATCGTGCCTTGGGTCATTAGAATTCAATGAACGTAGTGATTGGGTTCCGAATGTTTATTCTAAATGTCGCATCTAGTTGAGCCTGATCAACTCAATCCAGTATATGACAGTTGGAACTAACGTCCGAGAGCTGAATAGGACCTAGGAGGAATAAAGCGTACGAAGAAGGAGAATCAGGGTGTTGGAACTTAAGATGGGAATTGGTAAAAAAAAGTACTTAGCGCCAAATGGTGGCCAAAATAATGGAGTAATGAAGAAAAATCAATGGAGGATTTTCTTCAAGAAGATATTGAGAATATTTAAAGGTCAAGACAGAGTACCCCAATATCGTTGGACACGAAGCGGAATGGTACTTCGTCTACGGAAGCAAAAGAAGTGAGACAAGGAAAGATTATATCAAGGAAAGATTTGGAACCTTATTGGGAGCCGTAAATTAAGAAGTGTAAGTAAGATGTAGACGAAAGAACTATATTTCTAAGTGTGGATTTAAGATTGCAGAGCTAGACCGAGAAACTTGGAATGAGGAAATAATCAGACGAATATTGGAACCCCTAAGCTCTCGGTGAAAGTAGAGGATGTAAGAAACAAGGACTTGAACGCTCGGAACAGGCTGGATTTTGATACCTGATGTGTTAAGTGAATTAACTGAAACTAGGTAAAGTCATTTTGAGGCAGACGAAGTTAACCTCTCGACGTGGTCATTGAGCGGGCAACACAAGCTAGTTAAACTTTGTCAGATCAGCAACACCTCTCGAACCTTAAGTGTCAGACTTGTGAAATATCTAGGGAAGATGTTATACAACCTATAAGGCAATATGGATGAGTAAGTGGTAATCGTAAGACTTGTTACGTAACGAAATAAGATTCATATGTGCCCTTATTGACAAGAAGTTCAAGAAGTAAATAGACTTAACTGGAATTGTACTCAATGAAGAGCGGATCAGACTACATGCCTTTAGCGCAAGTTATTAAGATGTTCTGGAATGAGAAACACAAGTTTAGCAGCAAGTGAAAGAGATCCCGGTAATGGCAAGAGACGGGTAACTCCTCGGCAGAGTTGGAAAGTAGAGACTGAATAATAAGTTGTCAAAATTGATGAACTGGTGGTCAGACAATGTCGAACTCTTTTAATAGATCATAAAATGCAAGAATAAGTTAACGCAAGAATATAGTAGAACGGTGTGTTAAGGATTAATCAGAAATCTTCTTGTTGGAAATTATTCGAGATTTAGTTATTTGAGCTTCGTAGCAATATGTGGCGTGAAGTTAACCTCTATGTTATTGGCGTGTAAGCTCTGGATGATAGTTATGATAATTAGATAAGCATGCAGTAAGGAGATCGTGAATAAGTGTCAGACCATAAGGTGGTTATGTTCTGATGGTTGTGAAGTTATAAAGAAGTTAAGTGGATTGAGATTTTATACGATATTGATATTTTAGCACCCCAACCTAGAGCGATTTGTTAGAATCAAAGTTGTGCAGTGGATAATTAATCAAGAATGAAGTAACTGACAATTCGAAGCTGAAGCTTTGGGAACAAGAATGTTTGTGAAGTTCTTGCCATATGAATTGCATGAGAAGTATGCAGTGCTCGATTCTTATGGCATGGAGTAGTGGTAAGTAGTAACGACTTAGGCATACCATGGGTTCTAATAGGAAATCATAAGAGTCAAGCTAAGGAATACTTCGAAACCGCGAAACTCATGAGTAATGGAAAATCAAAGTAGTTAAAAGAATGTGGTAAGAATATAAAGGATGTGTTCCTACCCCATTAAGCCTAAAGTGATTGGAGTCACCGCTAGTATAATAATCTAGCTATTTGGTTCAGTAACTTCAAGAAGCTGGAAGTGTAAATTTAGTCAGAAAATAGTTGTGTATGAGGCAACAGTGGTGAATGTTGCACCCGAAAGATTTTATTTTTAGACTTGAAGTACCATTCAGGAACGGCAAGTATAGTAGCTAATGTTTGAGTGAGAAGGTACTACTCAGAGCAGAATTGATGATACCGAACGTGTTTCAGTTGAGGAGTTCGGAGATCTTGAACTCGATGTTGCACAGGTAGAGAAAAGAATATTGTTGCGGGGGGTTGGAAGGTCACTCGTGGTCTATGGTATGGGATTACATATGTTCAGGTTATGGATAGGGGATTTAGAGAATGATGAGATAATATGTACTGCTATAGTAGCAGCCAGAATAGAGTTTTTCGAAAACAAGGTGTGAATTTTGAATGATATAAGATAAATTCTAGAAGAAATCCATGAGGACAGTTTCTACTCATCCCGATACGATCAGCATCTATCGTGATTGATGTAAGATTATCGGAATCCTAGTAAGGAAGAAGAATTTCTAAGTTATTACGATACGCGTTGTCGTCGACTAGTTAGGGCAGAGCGCGAGTAACCTGTAAGATTTCTCGATCCCTTAAGAATTCTGCAGTGGGAGTGGAAGCAACGTTTATGGTTGTGGTAAGTAGTATGCCATGGTTTCAGAGAGAAAGAAACATATACTAGAAGTAATACATCCTGCTTGTATATTTTGGATAGAAGAGGAAGTTAGAGTAGTCCTTACTTTCATTTGAGTATACACAATATCAGATATTTTTCCACTGTAGGAATGATTTTATACGAAGTATGATATGATTATAGGTATAAGACGCCGCCATACGGGGCAAAAAAACAAAGATAAGAATTTCTTGGAATCAGTTGTGGTGTGATAGACCTCTCGAAGAGTGGGAATATTTAAAGAAAAGTAAGATCAACCTGATGTCGTCAGAGAAAGATTATACGAACAATGAAGGAAACTGATGACAGTCAGTCATACACTATTTTTAGAGTCACTTTTAGTTGAGTTTTTAGTCGATTTTTATTAGTTTAGTATTTAATTTTGAATCAGTTTAAATAAAGTGTCATTTCTGATTTATTGAGTCAATTAGTGTGACATGTTTTTAAGGCTTAAGAGAATGAGAAGAAATTAATGTGCCACTTGTCTAGCCTAATGAGGAAAAGGAGGCATGGATAGAAACATAATAGCAAGTATATTATTTGGTGTATTGGGCTATGCATAGAAAAAGAAGTGGGCATTGGATCTAGTTTTGGTTGGGTAACCCGAGAACACTAAAATGAGTTCAGGAGGGATATAAAGGGCGCTGCACATCATATGTAAAGGATCATCTTTTGATCACGTTTTGGGAGAAGAGAAAAAGCTGCCCACAGTAACGGAAGAAGGCATCACGACACATGGAAACTCAACGGTAGCTAGTTGAATGAAATAGAAGAGCAAAGCCGACAACGACGGAACTCTATCGGTTTATTTTCTTTACTATGTTGCTTATTTCTTGATTATGTCTAGCTAATTTCCTTTGAGTAGGTCTTAGATGATTTTAATTTGAGTTGTTTGAACCATGTGATTGTATAAACTCTTTTCAATGCAATTACAATCCTAGTCTTATTCAGAATTATTTGTTCTTAATACTTTTTGTATACTGATCATATATAAAATGATTTTAAATATCAATTGACTATTGACACTAGCTATTGAATTGGACCTAATAATTCCGGTTAATCTAACGGGTCAATCTAGGGATAAATGATTGTTAGGTTATGACATAGAAATTAACGCTCATGTAAAACTTCAACGGTTACGGACTCACCTAAGGAATTAGGGTGTTGTAATTTGAGAAGAGAGTTCTGACTCAAGGGATTGGTCAGAACTATTTTGTTAATTTGTCGTGAGACTTGGAGAATAATTGTAAAGACTAGGTGCAATTTACCAAACAGCGAGAATTAATTGATTCGAAAGACCTGATCACTTTTTCTCTGTTATTTTCCAAAACAATTTATTTTTATTTTTATTTTCTATTAAACTCAAATATATGTTCAACATACCCCATATTTGTTAAATCCTTATCATAACTAAATTGTCGAGTTGAGATTGAAACAATCCATGTGGAGACGAACTTATAAATTTTATTAGTTCGATGCATTTTTAGTACACTTGCTAAAAGTCTATCAGAAACTTACAGAATTCAATAAAAATATTCAAACATGAGTAACCCTAAGTTGGATTTGCAAGAGGTGTACAAGCATGGAGCTTAGTGAAGCGTGTCGAGCATGTTGATTCAGTCAACCATGCCTCCTGCTAGGTAAGAATTATAAAATGTGCACCAAGCCTCTCAGTTAAGGAAGTTATTAACGAATCCTTTCAACCTATGAGATCAGAAACCCTAGCCCTGAAGTCAGCCTTAACCTATCAGCCTGAGCAAGTTATATGAATTATTGAGATGACGGGCATTTGAGTAGTCATGGAAAACCCGATGATCAAGTTTGAACGGGAGAATCAATCAGTGGTGAGTGCCAGTTGGCATTTAAGTCGGAAGTATAGAAAAGTTATTCGGGAAGGTTCTAAATTTTGAGGATGAAATTTTCTTAAGGGGGCTAGAGTGTAACATCCGGCTAAATTTTCACCAGATGACGATATCAGTTGAACGTATCAGAGAATAAATATTTATGAAGGGTTAATTATATAACAAGGAATGCGAAAACTTCCTGTATTATCTCACACATTATCCCATCCGACTACGGAGAATATTTAACTGTGCAGCGTTAGTTAACGGAGAACGAACGAGATACTATAGGAATTACAAGTTAATGAGAAGGGTAAATTGGTAATTGGCACTTGTGACTATTTAAAGGCCAAAACCCCCCATTTTTCCCTCATTTCTCTACTCACTTCTCTCTCTAAAATCAGAATTTGCTCTTCCTTCTCTCTACCTTCTCTCACGCCCTCACTCTCTTTCCCTCTTCAAGCCACTAATTCTCATCCTTTCATCAATCAAACTTAACATGCAACTATACCCACTTAACTCTTATGAGAATTGATGATTATTGTAAGCTTTGGAAATCTCTTATCCTCCCCTCTTCCTCTCCAAACCGGTCCTCTTTCCCTTTCTCATTAATTGGGGCTTTTCTTGAAATCTTGGGCTTTTGTGCTTGTAAGCTTGCTATGGATGTTGAACATGGTTCCTGTTGCTTGTGAATATTGGTGTTGTTCATACTTGGCTGGAATTGTTAGAATCAAGAATAAATAGTAGAACTTGGAGTTGGCAAGAGGAATGAACTTAAGGCATGCATGTGTGTGGTTTTTCTCTATTATGCATGTTTGGAAATGGTGGAATCATGAGCTGAAGCAAGAGTTGAAGTGATGTTTAAGCTGGCAGAGGGATAAGCTTGAGTTGTTTTAGATGTTTAAGGTGAGTTCCTATTAGATTAGATCCCACCATGGGTATATGTGTGTGAAATTGTGAGAAAAATTCATGATTTGATTATGCATGTTAGATGTAGAATTTCCCCTATGTGATGCCTTGTATTCAATCATGTTATAAGCTTGATTTATGAGTTAGAAATGGTGATTTACGTTTCCCATGTGTTGAGATAAGTTTCTGGAAGTTATTTTGATGAAAAAGTGATTATTGATGTGCTAAAAAGTGATTTTTAACCAGTGGTAATCGATTACCACTTCCTTGTAATTGATTACATGCTGTTAAGTTTTGATGCAGAAAGTTGTGGTAATCAATTACGAGTTTGAGGTAATCGATTACCAGGATCAAAAATCTCAATTTTTGCACTACAAATCATCGTTTTTGCTTCTTAAGTCTTTCCTAAAACCCTCCTTAACTATCCCCAACACGATGGGAGCTCTGTAAAAGGTAAATGAAAGATTAGAAGCATGATTGATACATAAGACATTGCAAGAGTGTAAGAATAAGTTATTGAAGAACAAATATGGGTAGATTGATAATCATTTTAGGAATGGCATATGATAACGATATGTCTAGAACCTGAAATAGGTTAGCATTAATAGCAATATACCTAGACAAGTATAAGAATGTATTTAGATATACATATGATCAGACTAGATTTCAGACAAGACTAGCATCATATATAATTAATATAAAACTGTTAATATGTGTCCCTCACAGGCTCCAGATTAGTTGGATGGATTTATCGTAGATGGTAAACCACACGTAGCAAGAGGAGTCCAGCATTAGCCTGATATGATAGGAATTTTTGCTAGTAGCAGCGGTGTGTTGCTAGGGTTACTCCACCTGGTGCATGTCGTAAAATCAACTCAGATAATATTGTGTGTTACACGCTAACTCCTAACATAATATGAAGATATGATATGAATATGAAATAGCAGAAAACTGTGATACTTACAGAGTAGTGATCCTAGAATTCCCCTGATCGCTAAAGGTATGCAGAACAGTAAACCCTAATATAGAGCCATGTAGAGACAGATGTCGATCATAGGTTTCCCCGAGATCGCCTACAGCCTAGGATAGGTGGAACTCACTGAGACATCCTGTCTAACCCCAATCCCTTTATTTTATTTCAGATTCACAGGTTGTGCGCTAACAGGAATGTATGTGCTGGGATATGCAGATGGAGTTGGACGATGTAATATCCCGCTTAAACGTGACTTTTATCAGTATCACAGAAATTAAAACGAATGGAATGGCGTTATTGTAATTACGAGAGGAAAGGAGTATATAAGGGGATAAACATGAATTTTTCATATTTATCATTTCCTCTCTCTCTCTCTACAAATAAGATTTTGTTCCTCCCTCTCTCTAGAAATCGTCCCTCACCTTCATCAACCCATAATCCATCAAACTTCAACCTAGAATCATGTATTTCAAGCAAGCTTGGTTGTGGGGAAAGTTAGAACATGAAGAAGTTAAAGAAAAGCAAGAGAAGAGCAAGAGATGAGCTAGGGTTTTGAAGCTTGAGCATAACCAGCACCAAAGCAAGATAGAGGTGAGCTCCCTAGGGGTTTTAGAACCCCTCTTTGTGAGATTTATAGTGAATTCCTTCATAGGCAAGTTTATGGTTTTTACCCTAATTTCCTACTTGCTAATTCCTTGCTCATACATGTTTTAAACTATCAATTTGTAATAGAAAATCATCCCTAGCATGTTTGGGATGCTTGGGTACCTTTGATTGGGCAAAAATGGTGGAAAAACACATTTTTATACATGACATGTACTGTCATGGTCGCTACAGCGACCAGCCGTCGCTTGTAGCGACCAGCCTGGCGCTTGTAGCGACAGCTTGGTGCTTGTAGCGACCAAGCCAGAACAGCACAACATAGTTGAGCTGTTCTGGGGGTTCTGGTGCGCGCGGGCATGGCTTTTGCAACAGTTTTCTGTTAATACATTTTAGAAACATTAACCACCATTTTAACTCATCCAAAAGGCTTTTAATGATTGAGAAATTAGAGGAGCAAGGAATGCGCAAGGCATGGGAATTACGGGAACAATGGTTATATGAATAGGTAAACCCTAATAGCGGCATATGATAACGATATGTCGAATCCTTGGATAGGAAAACAAGAATTATAGAAGTGTGCAAGGATTAAATGGCTTGATCCCTTGCTTGTGAGTTGATAACTCTTAGGAAATGCAGATGACTTTACTAAGTCAAGAACCTACTTTAGGTATAAGAGATTATAGATGTATTCAGTTTAGAATACAAGGATTATAGGAATGTTTCTACAATCATAGTTACAGATAAGCCAAGAACGATTATAGGTGGCTTATGAGAACGATAAGCCAAGAATCATAAGTTATAGGTTAAGAGTTACAGGATTGCTATTATATGTTTAAAGTAACAGATATGTATATTATATGATCAAAGTTAAAGAATATTATATCACAGTCATAGGCATGTTCAGCAGACTCCGGGATACGCCGGATGGGACTTCACCGAGAGGGTTGTCCACATGCAATTTCATAGGGAGTCCGGTGTTAGCATGATATGATAGGAATTTCACCGGTTCATAGGGAGATGTCCTCGGGGTTACTCCACCCGGGCCGCACTCCGTAAAATGAACTCAGATAATATTGTTTGTTCAACGCTAACAGCTAACATAAAACTGCTATAGAACTGTTTATATGTTTTATGTTTCACAGTTATAGTCAAAGTTACAGTTACAGTTACAGTTATAGTTATAGTTATAGACAGTTAACAGAAAGTGGTCCTAGGTTTCCCCTCGATCACTGAGTTATAGTTACAGGTAGTTTACAGTGATAGTTACAGATAGGTTACAGTTACAGTTATAGGCGGTTTATAGTTATAGTCATAGTCAGAGATATAATTACAGACAGATTCATAGTCATAGGCAGATAATACTCTTTGAGGATAAAGTAAAGACTTGGCGATCATAGGAAATCCCCTAGATTGCCAAGGTAGGCATGGCGACCCTAGGTTCCCTGAGGTTGCCAACAGTTGGTTGGGCTGGAGCTCACTGAGACATTATGTCTCATCCCTTTCCTTCTGGTGCAGGTTTATAGGTAAGTCAGAGGTTCGTGATGAAGATCTTCATAGAGGTACTGGATGGAGTACAGTTGCTCGTTGTGTACCAGCTCAGGAGCTTATTGGACATTGTATAAGTATTGTAATAGTATTGGATTACTTTGTACAACGAGTAAACTTGTATTCATTCATTTGTGATGTATTATTATTATTGAAATTTTTAAATGTATCCAGTATCAGTTTAACGCACATGCTAATATACTAGTTAAAGTTAGTATGGGTGTTACAATTGGTATCAGAGCAGGTCGATTCAGACCGTGCCATGGGTCATTTAAGATTCGATAAAAGTAGTGGAATCATTGGGTTCTGGATGTTGTTCTAAAGGTCACATCTAGTTGAGCCTAATCAACTCAGTCTAGTATATGACAGTTAAGACAAATATTCGAGAGCTGAATGTGACCAAGGAGGAAAGAAGTGTACGAAGGGTGAAGGTTCAGACGTCAGATTTTTAAGACGGAAATTGGCGAGGTATTTAATGCCAAAGGATGGTTTCTAACAGTGAAGTAACTGAGCTAGTTAATGGCAAAGTCTCAGAATTATAAGAGGTATTTAAAAGTAAGGTCAAGTACCTTGACTAGTTGGACGCATCATTGAGTGATGCCTCCTCCGAGGAGATGTGTAGAGTAAAGAATTATGGAATACACTAAGAAATGATTTGGAATCTTAATGGGAACCGAAATTTGGAAAGTTAAAGTGAATTGTAAATTAGAGTTTTAATTCCGGCTGCAGATGCAAAGGATTGTGATACCTAACCCAGCGACTTGGAATAAGGAATGACCAGTTAACGATTGGAAGTTCTGGACTTTCAGTAAGGATAAAGAGTGTAAGGATGGAAGGACTTGCGCACTTGACCAGATGAGATTTTGATATCCGATATGTAAGAGACTTATTTATGTATTAAGCGAAATATTGGATGGATGAAATAGATTACCTTCCTTTATTATGGGACACCAAGATGCTTGGTATGAAGAATGCGAGCGTAGCGATAAGTAAAGGAAACCCCCGGTAAGGGTATGGATTAAAGATTGAATCTTATGTTGGCGGATTATAGTAGACCGGTTTCGAAGATTAAGCAGGAAGATCGTCACTACCGTACGAGTCATAGTTAAAGCTACGGTTAATGTTAAGGAGTTCTAAGTTATCTTTTGATGGGCTCCTTACACGAGTATTTGGGTAAGCCGACAAAGATCACCTTAGGTTGGTAGATGTTAAAGATGGTAGAAATATATATACTTTGGGTTGTTCGAAACCATAAAGAGGGCAACGGTCGAGAAGATATATGGAACATTATTCAGGTAACGAGATTAGATTGGAATTGTGAATACAGTAATAAGTTATAGGAAGGATCCAATGGAAAATGTTAAGTATTGAAGCTTACAGATTTATTAATCGAGTACTCGAAGAGGTGTATCATGTGTTTGAATTTACAGGAGAACCGGTAAAAGTTGAGTTTTATCCAGACGGATTATTTCCGGAGAAATCCGAGGAGTAACCAAGAGTTATGTTAGAGTTATGTGGACCTAAGTGTCTGGGGAAAAGGTTGTGGATGTGAAATCCCTACGGACAATTATAGTACGTAACTCGATTCACAATATGAAGATTAAAGCCAGAACTAGTGTATAAGTTGTTTTGATAGGAGCATTGTTGGGCTCGTCAATATTGTTAAAGACTGTTTACAGATTTCGGCGTACTTTCGTCAAAGTAAGAGCATTGTTTATGTCTGAAGGGAAACACAAAGTCAAGTGTCGATTAGTCTGTAAGTTAAACCGGTGCATTAAGCCACAAGAGAAATTATGATGTAAGATGGTCATGTATGGTAACTACAAAGTTATAAAGTCAAAGGAATGGCCAAGGAGATTTTATATGGTAATAGTGGTGTATTACTTCTATCTCAAGGTGAGTTGTTTAAATCAGAGTTGCGCAGCAGAGAAGTAATCCAATAATGAGTTAACAGACAAATCAAAGTTGAAGTTTAGAGAATTTAAAGGATGTATTTCTAGCACAATAAGTACATTGCAAGGAAAGCCACATCAAATACGGTAATCTAGCTGTTTTAGCTCAGTAACTTTAAGTTAACTTGAATAGTAAGTTTAACCAAAGAGGAATTATGCCGTGGCATACAGTTATTCCGCATCGTACCCACGTTATGCTAGCATGTCGCATGTAACAGGCATGTAACAGGTTATGATTAGTATTATGTATACTGATCAGGCAGAGTTTATACTACTTAGACAGTAGTGTAACATATTTATAGTCATGAGACATGTATTAGTAATCGTGGTACGCAGTCGGTAATGTTTTAACAGGAAAGTCTTAAGCAGAACAGGTTTGTTGTTACCGAACAAAACTTAGTTGTGGAATTCAGAAATTCTCGAACTTAATGTTCACAGTTAAAGGAAGGAAATGTTTTACACAGATCAGAAGATTACTCATAGTTTATAGTAAAAGGCTACGTGAATTGAAGTTATAAAATAAAGGATTCAGAGTTTAAGAGTGCTATTTTGAATAGCGATCAGAATAGAGTTTTCTTTTAGAAAACAAAGGATGTCCTTGGACGAAGTAAGTTATAACGCCAACGGAATGTAACCATAATTTACGTTATGGGATTGTGGATACTCAAAGAATACAAGCATGAGTTAAGAACTAGAAGAGTGACTTTAGTTGGCGTGGCATTGTCTCGAGTATATTTTGACTAAGTATGATGTCCCATTAGTTGGACAATGATGATGCGGTGTACTGTGTACCCGATAGTAGTGTACACGTACTCGATCGTGTATGGAAGCTATGTACTATGGATTGTGTTATATGATGATATGTGAGACGGCTTATGCCACACGTCACTTATACTAAACTTTCATAAGTTTGAAATTATTGGCAAAGAAAGCATTAATCCCATGAGTAAGGAATATCTTGAATGATGCAAGATTGTCAGAGTCCTAGAAGGAATAAAGCTCCTAAGACCTTTAGCTATGTGTTATCGTTGATTAATTAAATCGGAGCACGAGTGGCTCATAAGATTTCTCGAGCTTTAAGAATTCCCGAAGTGGGAATGTGAGCAATGCTTTTGGTTGTGATAATAGTAACATCAGGATGTCAGAAAGAAAGGAACTTGTGCCATAAGTACAGCCACCTCCTTGCTTTTGAATCGTGAAGGTAATTGTAATAGACTTCTTTTCCATTTGAGATTACTCGATATCAGATGCCTTCTAGTGTAAGAATAAATTTATATGAAGAATGATACGAGTGTAACAGTAAAAGGTCGTCTTACGAGGCGAAAGTTAAAGACAAGAGTTCTTTGAAACTGAAAGCAATGTAATAGATTCCTCGGAAAGTAGGAATAATTGAGGGAAATCAGATCAACCCGACGTCCTAACAGGTAATAGTTATGTATTATACGTCAGACCTTTCGGTTGGAAAGAGATTGTCACATGTTTTGCTTTACAGAGATGGGAATCATGGCTAAAGAACAAGTAGTAACCAGTATGGTTTAATCGAGGTGCGTGATTAATCTACATGTCAGACCCTAGAGTTGCCATGGAATCCCAATAAGCAGAAAGAATTGGAAAATTTCATAGTAGAGAAAGAGGTAGAAAGGATTTATCATTTCAGGATCTCATAAGGATTATCTAAATTTTGAGGACGAAATTTCTTTTAAGGGGGGTAGAGTGTAATATCCCGCTTAAACGTGACTTTTATCAGTATCACAGAAATTAAAACGAATGGAATGGCGTTATTGTAATTACGAGAGGAAAGGAGTATATAAGGGGATAAACATGAATTTTTCATATTTATCATTTCCTCTCTCTCTCTCTACAAATAAGATTTTGTTCCTCCCTCTCTCTAGAAATCGTCCCTCACCTTCATCAACCCATAATCCATCAAACTTCAACCTAGAATCATGTATTTCAAGCAAGCTTGGTTGTGGGGAAAGTTAGAACATGAAGAAGTTAAAGAAAAGCAAGAGAAGAGCAAGAGATGAGCTAGGGTTTTGAAGCTTGAGCATAACCAGCACCAAAGCAAGATAGAGGTGAGCTCCCTAGGGGTTTTAGAACCCCTCTTTGTGAGATTTATAGTGAATTCCTTCATAGGCAAGTTTATGGTTTTTACCCTAATTTCCTACTTGCTAATTCCTTGCTCATACATGTTTTAAACTATCAATTTGTAATAGAAAATCATCCCTAGCATGTTTGGGATGCTTGGGTACCTTTGATTGGGCAAAAATGGTGGAAAAACACATTTTTATACATGACATGTACTGTCATGGTCGCTACAGCGACCAGCCGTCGCTTGTAGCAACCAGGCAGGATTTTTCCCTGCCTACTGGCGCTTGTAGCGACCAGCCTGGCGCTTGTAGCGACCAGCTGGCGCTTGTAGCGACAGCTTGGCGCTTGTAGCGACCAAGCCAGAACAGCACAAGAAATGTCAACTGTTATATATTGTGTACACGTCAAGGGTATTCTTGCACTCAGTGCGACTTATGTATGTAATCAGATGTATAAGACGAGTAAACCTATGCTAAGTTTAACACACATGCTAGATATTCTAGATAAATCTTGTGTGGGTGTTACATTCCCTCTCCAAAATCTGTGTGGTGCCCGTCTTCTAAGGATGTTGACTTCTGGTTGACCTTCCTTTGGTCTTCTACCATAGTCTTCTTAATTTCTCTTGTTCCTTCTGATGCTCTTCATATGTTTTCCTTGATAGATAGATCTTTCTATGATTCTGCACATTGAACATATTTTAGTATTCTAATTGTTCTTCAATACTTTGTTATCATCAAAACCTTAGAAGAATTGTCCAAGACACTTCTTGTTCCAACAAATCAGTTGATGAAAAATTTGAAGCAAGATGAGATTTTCGGAAAGGTTGATGCTGGCAAGTTGAACTTATTTCAAATGTTTAGTATATTAATTTATTTCACTATCCGTTTTTTCTTTATATATTTACTGTGTTTGTAATTCATGTTTCATTTTGCATTTATTTCAAGTATGTACACAGTTGGGTTTCAAAAGAGAGGGCTTCCCCATGCTCATATCTTAGTATGGTTAAGTAGTTCATCCAAGTTGATAACCAGGAAAGACATTGACTGGTTAATTTCTGCAGAGTTGCCTGATCCAAAAAAGTATCCAAGAATGGACTTGTATGGTTAAGTGGTTCATCATGTATAATTTTCGAGTTAGTATCAATAAAATACAAGAAGTCATGATAACATCACACATATTTTTGTCTCAACTTTACGGATAAGACTAAGCTATGATATGTTGGATCCACTTATCACTTATGATTTCAAAAATACAAGACAAATATTTATCACTTATTAAAAAAACATGAAAAGTATTTATCACTTATCAATAAAAAAAACTTAAGACATATATTTGTCACATATTCATAAAGAAACACAGGTCTAAGATTTTTCCCTGATACATAAATAAAATATGGAACAAATATATGTCACAGAAAAAATTAAAGGAAAATAACATGAGACAATCATTTGTCTTTGGTGCTTACAAAAACATGAGATAAATATTTGTCACTGATAAATATTAAAGAATTATGAGACAACTATTAATCACTGGTATATAAATAAAATACATAACAAATTTATAAATATTAAGAATACACCAGACAAATGGTTGCCAATGATAAATATTAAAATACACGGGACACATATTTTTTTTTTCTAATACATGAAAAAACACGGGACAAATGTTTGCCATTTTTTATGAACCAGTACCACTGATAAATATATAAAAAACTGGACAAATATTTGTTAATAATAAACAATGACATATATTTATCATGATAAATATAAAAAACATACGACAAATATTTATCTTCGATACATACAAAAATTATGGGCTAAATATTTGTCATTGATAAATATAGAAAAAAACACCCTAAAAATATTAGTCATTGTTATTTGAAAAAATACGGAAGAAATATTTGTCATTGATAGATCTAAAAAAAACAAGCTGGACAATACTTGTGATGGATAAATAAAAAACATGAACTAATATTTTTTTTCGTTTATATATAACAACGACACACTTATTTATCAGTACTAAACATAAAAACCATGGGACACATATTTATAATTGTTGCATAAAAAAACACGGGACAAATTATTTTCATTATTAAATAAAAATATATTTTTATTGACAAAAAAAATAGTAGTTTGTCGCCCATGCATTGCACGGGTTAACACATTAGTGTGTGTGTGTGTGTATATATATATAACTTTATCACATGATTGTTTGATTAATGTCAAACACAACGTAAGGTTATCTCGTTTTCTATGATTGTACATAAAATCGAATAAAAGATAAAATACAGTAAGAAATTATTAATTTCTTTATCACATCATATCTTTATTCATCCAAGAGTACATGGATAGGATCGTTTCCGATTTACTTCTCACCAAAAAATTATATCTTTATTTGATCCTCTTGCATTTTCGTATCTATCTTATTTTGACCGTCAGACGACAATAAAAGTTCCAAATTTTTATTACATTTGTAAAATAATAATGAGGAGTTTGGATTTGACTCATTTATTTAAATGACTCAACTAAATACTTTTTTTAAAGCATTCTAACTAATTGCTTGAAACATAAAATTACTGATAATAATATTATAAGAATAATTCTTTTTAATAAAAAAGTTGAAGAAACAATTATTGTGCCTAAAAATTAAATTTTAAAATTAGAAACTATTTTTTTAACCATTAATTATTTGACCTCAGTTTTAAAATCATGTTCATTTATTTAGTTTTACAAAATACACGATTAACAAATCAAACCCATGATTTTGGTTTGGTAAAAAAGTAGTGAATAACCGATAACGATAACAAACAAACTCATATTGAGTAGTGGACATGCTAACTGATAGATACTAAGAAGAGATGTTGTATTTATAGTATTTGGTAAAATTAATGGTTGAAATATATATATGTAACTAGACTCTAACCCGTGTGATGCATAAGTTTTGTAGAGCTTCATATATAACTATCAAATTGATTATATTATTACTTTTATAGTTACATTCAGTATTATGTTATCAAACTACCTCAAAAAACAACAAAAACAAAAGATGGGCTGCAATAAAAATGACAAATCAAAAGAAAATATATATACAAAAGCATGCACCAAGAAATTGGTCATAACCGCAAAAACGGTTAAATCTATAAAAATGAAAAGGAAAAGAAATTGTTATGTGGTAATTGAAAGAAAAAAAAACAATGAAAAGGAACTGTTATGTGGTAACTGAAAGAAAAAAAATAATAAAAAGGAACTGTTAAGTTGTCAAAAAAAATGAAAAGGAACTGCTATCAAAAAGGAATTGCAACGACGCTAGTGACTTTTAAAAAAAATGACATTTTCATGTGCTACATGATTCAATTCCTTGCAGACTTTTTTTTCTTCATAAAAATTAATTAGGTCCGTCAAAAAGGGTGGGGTTATAGTTATTAGGTTCAATTGTATGATGGTGAGAGAGATGAAAGTAAGTGAAAAATGATTTAGGGATTGTGAGATTGAAAGAAAGAGGACCCGAGATTTGTGTTGAATACACAACATTGAAGCAATCACATGTCGTAAAAAACATCAGTAACTTGGTGGTAAGAGTTGTGAATTGAAAGCATGTGATACCTGGTTTGATCCCCACTTGGAGTTTTTTTCATAAATTTTTTTCAAAACTAAAAATTAGAGCTAATCATTAGGGTTAGGACAACACTACTTAACATTTAGTATAATAAAGATAGAGATGAGTTAAAAATATACTTTTAAGTAATATTTATTTTTCTTTAAAAAAAGTAATATTTATTTTGAATAAAAAAAGTATTATTTATTTATTTATTTTAATTAAAATAATAAGGATAAACTTGACATAAAATATGAAAATATATAAGCTCCAACGTTATTTGATCTAACTTTTACGAAAAGCACTATAAGCTAAAAAAATATATTAATTATAAGCTTGCGAGAAAACATTGTTATTAAACATGCTTGTTGTAAGTAACAAAAAAAACATGTCTGTTGTAACAAAAAAAAAACCATGTCTGTTATGATTATACTCCCTCCGTCCCAAATTGTATGACGTTTTGGGCATTTCACACGTATTAAGAAATATAATTAATTTTGTGTGGGAAAGAGATATTAGGAGTTGTTTTACAAAATTGTCCTTAATAAATTATATGGGAAAGATAAATTAAAGAATTGAAAAAATATAGAGTAATAAATAGTTAGGGATATAATAGGAAAAATAACATTAATGTTTCATTGGTATTGTAAAGCGACATATAATTTGGGACAAATTTTTTTTCCAAAACGACATACAATTTGGGACGGAGGGAGTATTAACTTATAAATGAATGTCATTTAATGTTTTTCACACAATAATAAATGTAATAAATAGTATTTTTTTGTCAAGTAGGATAGTGGTTAGAACTCACACATTTTAAATGTGGAAAAGTGGGGTGTCCGGGGTTTGAACTCCGGCCCCTGCATATAATATGCAATATCCCTACCAACCGAGTTAAACTCACGGGAATAATATAAATAGTACTCTATTCGGTTATTATTATAAACAAAAAATCACTTTTCAGACTCAGAACAATTCATATATCTTGTCTGTGTTGTAGACTAAATACATTAATTATTCAATGGATCAAAAAATTGAATTTTCGCTAATAACAGTGACCGAAATGAGTAAGAAAATAATAATTATTTTATCAAATTATCCTTATTAACTCTCATAAATGCAAAGTCTAATATAATGCTTTGTGGGTAATACACAAAATTAGTTAAATGATACAATTAAAAAAATATATCTAGGGACAAATCGTTCGGAAGAACATTTCTTGACTATATTTTATTTATCTATCGACCAAACTCCAGATTATTGGGATCCCATTTTTCAAGGAATCAGAGGATCAACACAAAAAATTACTTTATGATGCCAGTTTATGATCATAAGCAGCCTTAAAGAATGACATCAAAATCATACTCAGAATTTAGATGCTCAAATCAACGACATTCAAGAAAGTATAACATCTCTTGATTCTAAAGGCGAGGACCTTACTCTGGGCACTGAAGAGGTTGAGGAACTTCATACTTTGTCGGCAAATTTATCTCTTTATCTAAGCTCAACATCAGTATTCAATGGTAGAAATCAAGAATCAATTGGTGGAAAGAGGGTGATGCTAATTTCAGATTTTTCACGGTTTCATGTGCTCTAGAAGAAGAGTGAATTCCATTGTCTCCCTATCAGTCAATGGCTCTCAAATTGAGGGTGTTACCGATATCAGAAATGCAATTTTCAACCATTTTGCTGCTCATTTCAGTGATTCTAATCAGGACAGGCTACCCTAATTTTGTCAAAGTCTCTTCTTTTAAAAAAAATCATCATCGTGCAAAAAAAAAAATCAATTTTTATTTTCTACTTTTTAAATAATAAAAAAAAGGTTTTATTATTATTTTTTATTTATCTTTCTTTTTTATTATTATTATTATTATTATTATTATTATTATTATTATTTGTTTTTTGTTTTTTCTCCAAAAAAAAAACTATACAAAGAAAAAAAAACAACAAAGTCAAGGAAGGTTGCAAGCTTCTCCCCTGTTTTCCAGCACCTCCTCCTTTCTGTTTTCTTTCCATTTTCCTTTGTCAAAACAAGTCAAAGAAGGCTGCAAGCTTCTCCCCTGTTTCCAGCATCCCCTCCTTGCCATTTGTTCCCATTTTTTCTGTCAAAACAAGTCAAAGAAGGCTGCAAGCTGCTGCCCCTGTGCCCAGCGCCCTTCTTTTCCTGTTTTTCTTCCCCAAATCTTCAAGGGTTAACCCCAAAAGCACCACAAGTTGCAGGCAGCACACTGCCTTTCCATTTTTTTTTTCCATTTATCCTCTGTCAGAACTCAGCCCCTACTTGTCCAGAACTAGCCACAAAGTCTTCACCAAAATCACAAGGCAAGGTCACTTCCTTCCCTTTTCAATAAATGTTAACCAAGACTTTTGCCATAACATTCAAAAAAGCCCAGCTTTCAAGGGATCACATGATCATAAATTTGCCCATATAACAGGGACGAAAATGAATGAAAGGAGAGAGTTTTTTTGAAGCAGAAATCATAAAACTAGAAAACAGCAAAATCATAACCAAACCTCTAAAAAGAAAGAAGCTCTGTTTCTTTGTTTTTTTTCTTTACAAACCACCACAACAAATCAAACAGAATCAAAATAGCAACTAAACCACAAAAAAAACATCACACAAAAAGAGGAGAATAGCAGCAAAACACCATTCTGTTACTGTTCATCTTCTCCATCCCTTCCATCTTTAAAAAAAAAACATAACCACCCAAAGGCCCTTTTCATTTTCTATGCATCTGAAGCTTTGGCTAGGAGTTTGTAAGTATCTTGAACCTTTTTATCTCATTTTTCGCATCTGTTTAAAGAATATGTAGTTATTTAATAAAAAATACATTTTTTCATCATAAGTTCATGAGCATGACTTAAGGCCAGAATATATTTAGTTCTAGGACATCTTTTGGTAGATCTAAGACCACTAGGATGTAGTATTAATGGCAAGCTTTACAGTGGTATTTTTTCAATATTGAGTGAGAAATTTAACTCAGAAGCTGATAAAAAATCACAGAACTGTTCTGCTGTTCCTGCACTATTTTTCTGCATTTTTACTCTTCATGTTAGTCATTTTAACTCATTTTTGCCCTAAAACATCATTCAAAAAACCCAAAAATTTTACAAAGTTTTCAACAATCACCAAAACATAATGTTTTTCCTACTGTTTTCAAACATTTTTACCCCTAAGGTTCTGAAATCAGAGTCTGAAGTGCTTCTGAACAGTGCTTCTGAAGGCAGCTTCTGAAGCAGCTTCTGAAGGCAGCTTCTGAACAGTGCTTCTGAAGGCAGCTTCTGAAGCAGCTTCTGAACAGCGCTTCTGAAACAGCTTCTGAAGCAGCTTCTGAACAGTGCTTCTGAAGCCAGCTTCTGAACAGTGCTTCTAAAGGCAGCTTCTGAACAGTCCTTCTAAAGGCAGCTTCTGAAGCTGCTTCTGAACAGTGCTTCTGAAGGCAGCTTCTGAACAGTGCTTCTGAAGCAGCTTCTGAACAGTGCTTCTGAAGCAGCTTCTGAAGCAGCTTATGAACAGTGCTTCTGAAGCCGTACAGTTTGCATTCTGTTTCTGGAGTCAGTTTCTGCGTCTGAAGGTTCAGAACCTGGTTTGAACTATTTTTGAAAGGGGCTGAAACTCATTTTCATTTAAAAAAGAAAAAAATGTAACAAACGTTAATGCTTTCAATTATAGTTTATACATTGGTTTTCAGTAACAAACTTGAATGAAAAAGGAGTGGTTCGACGTATGTCTTTCCATTCACCGGTTGCACGAGCACTTGACGAATGTCTCGTTGTTTGGATAACCGTCATTCCTTTTCAAAATACAAAAAATAAATTGATTTTCAATAACAGACTTGAATGAAAAAGGAGTGGTTTGACGTATGTCTTTCCATTCCCCGGTTGCACGAGCACTTGACGTATGTCTCGTTGTTCGGACAATTGCCATTCTATTTTCAAAATACAAAAACATAAAAAACAAATTCAACACACCAAACTAATCTTTGGCCCCCCGTGGTCAAATAAAAATCAAATCTCTTTTCACAAACGAACGATATTTTATCAATTCTAACGTGATACAAACAAACGCTTAAGCCTCCCACGCGCGAGCATACAAGCTACGTTTAACCGTTAGAATACGATAAAAAACATTGTTCTTTAAAATCAACTAACAAGCAAACGTTTTCTACCAAAGAACTACGTAGCTTTGGATTCTCCATCGCACCAGGAGATACGTAGGAGCAAGATCCCACTCTTGTCAAGCACACTAATAAAAAATACCTTTTTCCCCCTTTCTTTTTTCCCTTTGAAATATTAAAACGTTGCAAGCACCCTTAAAAAACACTTTTTAACCTAAACTAACTATGAGGTTCTTGTTGAGTACAACGGATGCGAGGGGTGCTAATACCTTCCCCTTGCATAATCGACTCCCGAACCCGTTAATGGTTTCGATGACCATCTTTTCCACATTGTCAAGGGTTTTATCAATGTTTCCCTTTAAAAATAAAACTTTGGTGGCGACTCCGTAGTTATTCCGAGCATTAGTACGCTCGAGCGTTTTTTAGCGACGCGACAGCTGGCGACTCCGCTAGGGAATGTTTGTTTCTCATTAGCGAGTCAAGCCTATCCTAGTTAGCTCTTAGGTTAAGTGTTTTTTGTTTGCTTGCATGTTTTTATCTTATGTCTATATCTTCATTTATTCTCCCGCCTTTATATTTATGCTTTGTTATGCTTTATGTTCATATATATATGTCAATTGTGGGTTGTCGCATGAGTGAAGCTCTATACCCGAGCTTTGAGAAAAAACTTAAGATAAGATGGTGGTTGTGTAGTGTTGACATTCCTGACGTATGTCTTGCAAGGTTGGCATGAAAACCCCGCCTAGAGTAGATTCTCTTGGAAGCGTTGTTGTTTTGCAAGTATTTGCAATGGCAACAATACTTTCTTGTAGGATCCATGACTCCGGGGACCCTTTTTTTGAACTAGTCTAGAACCTATAAACATGTTATTAGGGACCTTCGGTTAAGAACAAGAGTCGATGGTCGCGTAGTGTTGACCTTCCTGACGTATGTCTTGTAGGGTTGGCATGAAAACCTCACCTAGAGGAGATCTTTTAGAGCGTTGTTGTCTTGCAAGTATTTGCAACGGCAACAATATTTCCAAATAAGATCAATGACTCTAGGAACCTTTTTTGAAATCTAGAACCTACATGTGAGAATAGGGGGTAGTATTGAACATTCCTACCTTGGTAACTTATGCCTTGACCTTTTAACCACACCTCTGCATGCCATAACATTTGCATCCATGAAAATAATTTTCGCATACACATTTTGCTTTGTAGGGAACTAAGACAGGCAATCAGTGATTAGCAAAAAGAAATATGGCTTCCAAAAAAAGAAATACATTTTCTCTCAAAATCAGGGTTCCCAAAGTAGAAAGTTTTCTGGCTTTGAGTAATCAGCTGACCACAATCAACAAAAGTAGCTTCCAAGCAAATTATGGGTTGATACTTGATCTCCTACATGTGAAGGTAGACACAATGGCTTTGACTACGTTGACTCAGTTCTATGATCCACCTCTCAGATGCTTTACCTTCCAAGACTTCCAGTTAGCCCCGACTTTAGAAGAATTCGAGAAGATTTTGGGCTGTAGTTTGAAGAATCATGGGCCTTACCTTGGTTTGGGAGAAGACCCGACCCTAGAAGCAATCGCCGAATCTTTACATCTTAGTGTTGAAGAAATAGCACCATACTTGGAAACCAAAGGGAACACTAAGGGATTCACGAGAAAGGTTTTGAAGGCCAAAGCTCGAGACTTGTTGCCCAACAAAAATGGGAAGGCGTTCAATGCAATCCTAGCTCTCTTGGTATATGGGATAGTTCTGTTCCCTAATATGGATGACTTCGTAGATCTTCCGGCTATAGGGGTATTCATGGCTAAAAATCCTGTTCTTACACTTTTAGCTGATTTCTATCACTCTCTCTATACTAGGCATGAAAAAGGGAGGGGAGGCACAGTTTCCTGCTGTGCTCCCTTAGTGCAAATCTGGTTAATGTCCCACATGCCAAGAGGGCGGGATTTTGTGGAAAACCAAGTTGGACTCAAGTGGTCACAAAGGATGACGGCTCTCACCGAAAGGGATATCCATTGGTACTCGCGAGAGTTAGAGGATCCGGAAATCATTCTCAGCTGCGGTGAATTCCCTGTACCTCTCATGGGCACTAGGGGATGTATCAACTATAACCCAGTCCTCTCTCTCCGCCAATTGGGTTATCCAATGGAAGATAAACCCGATGATCTTTTGTTGGAAGCTTTCTTTCTAAAGGAAGGAGATAATGACTTAACACTGCTAAGAAAGATCCGAAGAGCTTGGAGTCAAATACACAAGAAGAAGGTTGGTAAAAAGAATTGCATAGCCGAACCTCCCTACACTCAGTGGGTTAAGGAAAGAGTCAAAGTAGTCAAGCTACCCTTTGCGGTTGTAGGCCCTAGTAGACCTCTGTCACTTGAGCCGATCACAACTATTCCTATTGAAGAAGCGGAAGAATTGAAAGCCAAGATTCCAAAACTCCAAAACAAAAATGAGGAGTTAGAGTCAAAGCATCATCAAGCTTTGGGAGAGATTGTTAGAATGAAGAAAGATCAGGAGGAATCAACAAAGTCTCTCCAAGGATGCAGAAAAAGGTAGAGGGACTCCGAAAAGAAAAGAGAGTGGATCGGGGATGGTTTGGTCAGTGCAGACGCCAATCTCATAGCCAAAGATGGGGAGTTGGAACAAGTCTTGCATTCCAATCAAGAAATGAGAAAGTTCGGGGAATTGGCCACTGAAGCTCAAAGGAAGTGGAGGTTGAAATACCAAGAAAAAGCCCAACAACTCCAGGAGGCCATCAAGGAATGTAAAGAGCGGCTACAAACAGAAAGCATCCAAAGGCAGGCGTATGAGAACCTTTTTCATCAGGGAAAGCTAAAATGCGAGCATCTCGAAGCCAACATCAGGAAGCATGAGGAGTATTTCAACCGAATTGCAAGAGAGCATGAAGACCATATTTTGTGACTACAAACGAGCTTAGAAGTGCAAATACTATCAACGCAAGGAGGTGCTTGAATTTGTGTGGCAAGACGCCGTCAGATTAAGTGAAGACTTCACAAAATTGGTCTCTTTCTCAAATGCGGTCATTGCCCAACTCCCGAGGAAGCTAGCAAAAGCCGAAATGGTTATGCCTTACTATGACATCCCTGAGAAAATCTTAAAATTCATGAAGTACTGCAAGGACACCGTGGACTTCTATAAGGAAGAAATAGACAAGGCTGAAAAAAGAAGGGTTGTTTGAATTGTATTTTCATTAATTATGCCTTGTACTGTACTTTAAATGTTATGGAATCAATGATAATTTTTGAAGCAGTGTTAATTTATCGGCCTTTAGTATTTCTGATTGATTATAATAACTGTGCGCCTGAAATTTCCTTCTCAAAGCAAAATGAAAAGAAACATGTTTTTTCATATACATCGCATACATGCATTTTCATGCATTTTAAAGAAAAAACACTCATATAATTCCCCCCAAAACTCCAGGAAGGAATTTCATCATAGCTTGGAAGCCCAGAAAGCAATTGGCCCAAGAGCCCGTTCTCCGACACCCCCACGGGACGCGTGCTAACCATCAAAGGATCATGGATAATTTGGAGCAAAACCATATTGCTTTGAGAGGGGAGGTTGATGCAATGAAAGAAAAAATGGATCAGCTGCTAGAGCTCATGCAAGCTCTGTCCAACAAGGACAACAACTCTCGCCTGACCAAAAATGTGGCAAATGTATCATGGCCCCCGTACGGTCTTCCTCCTGGTTATACCCCTCCTGAAAGTGTTAGCCTTGTTCCTCCTCCACCACCACAGGTTACCATACCAATTAGAAACGAAGAGCATCATCCCCAAGGGAATTCCACCACTCAAAATGAGAATGTCTCTCTCCGCCATGCTGTGGAAGATGCCCAGTTTAGACATTCCGCTCCCAACAATACTCACCAAGACATCGAGTCTACTCAGATGTACCGTGTCTTGGAGGAGAGGTTGAAGGTTGTTGAAGGATTCAGCGCATATGGGTACAATGCCTTAGACATGTGTTTGGTTCCCGATGTGGTTATTCCTCCAAAGTTTAAAGTACCAGACTTTGAGAAGTATAAGGGTATTCACTCCCCCAAAAATCACTTGCGAATGTTTTGTAGGAAGATGGCTGCTTACGCTACAAATGAGAAGCTTATGATCCATGTGTTCCAAGATAGTTTAAGTGGAGCATCTTTGGATTGGTACATGCAGTTAGAACGCACCCATGTCCAAACATGGAAAGACCTGGCTGATGCTTTCTTGAAACAGTACAAGTATAACTTGGACATGGCTCCCAATCGGATGCAGTTACAAAACTTACTCAAAGGAGTAACGAATCTTTCAAGGAGTACGCTCAGAGATGGAGAGAATTGGCAGCTCGTGTGCAACCACCGCTGTTAGAGAGAGAGAGCTTGTTGACACCTTCATGGGTACACTACAAGGGTACTATGATAAGATGGTCGGAAGTACATCATCAGGCTTCTCTGACTTGGTCATAATCGGAGAACGAGTGGAAGATGGGTTGAAAAGAGGAAAGATTCAAGGCCCTCCCGATGCTCAAAGTGGAGCCAAGAGATTCCTCACCAACCATTAGAAAAAGAAGGAAGGGGAGACAAACGCTGTTTTGGTATGACCACCTCGGGCGCCCTCAACTCAGATGCCTCATTATCAATATCCTTATGTGGCAGCAGTAGCTCAGGGGCAATATCCGTATCAAGTAAGCCCCATGACTCCACCTCAACAGCCGGCAATGATACCTAAGTAAAATCAGCAGCAGCAACAAAACATGTACCCACCAAGGAATCAATCAGGCCCGAGGAATAACTATGAGAGGAAAAACGTGCAGTTTGATCCTGTGCCTATGCCCTACGGTCAAATCCTGCCTTACTTAATCCAGAAAGGGATGGTCGAGCCAAAACCGCTGCAACCTGTAATGCCACCATATCCACCTACTTATGATGCAAATGCTAGATGTGAGTACCATGCGGGATCACCGGGGCACAACATCAAAAGCTGTAAAGCTTTCAAGTACAAAGTCCAAGAACTCATTAACCGGAAGTTGCTGTCTTTCAAGGAAGAAAACCTGAATGTGAAAAATAATCCATTGTCGGGACATGTGGGTCCGTCTGTGAACGCAGTGGAAGAACTTGAAAACATTGGCCTGATCAAAGAGGTGATTAATGTAAAGACTCCTATGTCAGTCGTACGAGAGAAGTTGATTGGTTATGACTTGTTTGAGGAAATGCATGCCAGTTGTGAAGCCTGCATGGTAAATCCGGACAAATGTGAAAAGATGAAGAAATGCCTTCAAAAGTTGATGGACGAAGGTTGGGTCCAAATCGGCTATTCAAAGGATAGCACGAACGTTTCTACTTTGGAGTCTCAAGACCCAGAACCTATTGAAATCCCATATCAGAGAAATGAGGTACAAATACCGGTAAATCCCATAGTATTTCATGTATCTGCGCCTTTTTCCTTTGAGAGTACAAAGAGAGTACCATGGAATTACCAGCCCGTCGCTTATATGGAAGTCAAGCCATTGGCAAACATAGAATCAAATGTCACTAATATTACTGGCGTTGGAGGTATGACAAGAAGCGGTAGAGTTTTCGCTCCAGAGCAGCTCGGAAAGACTACTGCAGAACCACCGAGGGCACCACTCAAAGGGAAGAATGTGGAAGAAATGGAGGACTAAGCAGGACCCTCCAAGAAAACAATACCACAAAGGGAGACCGAAGAGTTCCTGAGGATTATTCAAAAGAGTGATTACAAAATAATCGACCAGTTGGGTCAGACTCCATCTAAAATCTCCATTTTGTCATTATTGCTAAGCTCGGAGGCCCATCGGGAAGCATTATTGCGGATCCTTAACGAGGCACATGTTACTAAGGATATCCCTGTAGACCAATTTGATGTAATAGTTGCGAACATTACCACGAGCAGGTATCTGGGTTTCAATGATGATGAATTGCCCGACGAGGGACATGTTCACAACAGGGCCTTGCACATCTCAGTAAAGTGCTTGGACCACATCCTATCCCGAGTGCTGGTACATGCAGGATCATCCTTGAATGTGATGCCTAAGACAACTCTATTGAAGCTATCATGTGAAGGAACAATGATGATGTAACACCCTAACCCTTAACCGCCGATTATTAACTTTAATAAAAAAAACGTTAAGGACATAGGAAGTTACAACATAATGAAAACGCATTTTCATAAACATCAACAGATCAAAATATATTTGATTCACAAACAGCAGCGGAAAAATAACAAACAGCAGACGATACCCCTTCTAACTAGGATACCCCTACTATGCTCATACCCCTTCTATGCTCATACCCCTTCTAAGCTCATACCCCTTCTATATCAAAGTTCACGAAATCGATTGTTTCATTTTGTTTTCTTTTTCAAAACACATTACAACATTTCACATGTTTATACCAAAGACCAATTTAAAACAGAGACGTGCGAAAAAGACGCAAAAACATGAAACAGAGAATGATGTCACAGCACAATTTCACTAAGACCTCCTTGGAGTATTTTCATCATAACTCAAAAACTAAAAGTCATTTTCACGTCAAACCAAAGCCACTGGAAAGCTAACAAAATTATCTAAAACTTTCATGTTTACACCCAAGGCCAATTCTGTACCGATCAATACCAGTTTTCGTTTCAAATTCGGAAAAGTTGTGCAGAAAGTTATGCAGAAAGTTGTGCAGAAAATTGTACAGTAATTTGACCATAACTCAAGTTCTATAAATCGTTTTAACGTCAGACCAACGGCATTAGAAAACTAACATCCAAATCTACAACAGAGACCATTACCAAATTTATACATACACGTTCAGATACCCAAAATGGTGTTACAACTATCAGAGCCCTAACCTCTAACTAGGTTACAACACCTAGTACAAAGAAAGTAAGGATAGCTAAGCTATGCCCTCACCACTACGCAGGCTTCTAAACAGCAAAATGCTACTCCTCGACGATAGTCTCGTCACCCTGATATTCTGGATCCCCAAAGATCCAGCAAATAACACAAAACAGAGAGTGTTAGTATCACAACCAATAAACATGTATAAATAACACATTATTATACATAACCAAAACACAACACGTAATAGACAAAGCACAAAGCTCATCAATAACAATTATCACTTAACATCCATTATGCACACATAATTCCTCAAGCACAAAACTCATCAATAACAATTATCACTTAACAACCATTATGCACACATAAGGTCACAAACACAAAACTCATCAATAACAATTATCACTTAACAACCATTATGCACACATAATCCCTAAAATGCACACTAATGTCAAGTAGAATGTATGTTCCTAAAATGCACTCTAATGCATGTGGTACCAATTCTTGCTCAGATTTGAGTCATGGCAGACTGTTGGATAAACTTATATCCCTTGTGTACCTCTCATTCGCCATAAAGACAGTCGTACACTTGACCAACCGAAGCTGGATTACTTCTGCACCTCTCATTCGCCATAAAGACAGTCGTGCATATGACCAATAATAATTGGATTTCATTCTTACCCATAAAGAGCATACATACCATCATGAAATGCATGTATGTTCACTTAGCAATTATTGATATTTACACCTACATATGCTCAAATATGTGTGTACACTACCAATACTCATGCTAACTTCAACAAGTAGGCACTCATGGCCAATCATAATACAAACATGCATAAATCATCAAACATGGTTCACAACATCATCGACAACATCATACTAAACCAAAACTCCAAATAAACATAAATGTTTCTAAGGTAAATCCAATCCTTTGGATACCATATCAATTCAATTATATTCATCAATTCTCACACCTTAGTCTTTAATATTATTAAGTCCAAATCCACTTTCAAAACCTTAGACACACTCTATTAGTTCCTAACAGCCATTCCAAGCATTATATAACACATACTCACACAACATGATGCCCTTAACAAAAACCACCATTGTTAGGGTCTTACCCAAGCTTTTCTTGAACAACACAACAATCTCGAAATTCCAAACATAGATAAACACCATATAACTTCAATTAAACATACTAGCAACATCACTTAGCATCAAATAAGCATAACATGATCATTAACAACTTTAATCATAAAAACTTTCTATCAAAACCTAGCCGAAGTGAAAGAAGAAGTTTGGGATGGAGAAATAGACATTCTCCCCTTCTCCAAAATCACTTGTGAATAAGCAATACTACCTCTCTTACCCGGAATCAAAGTTTCTCTAGCAAACTCAAGCTTTCCACTTGCCCTAGTTTCTCTTGCTTTTCTCCTTCTCTTTTCTCCTTCTCTTTCACGTTACTAGCTTCTCCAAAAGACAATGAATAGTGATTGTGGAAAGTCTTTGTGATAATCTTATAACCCAATCAAATCAATCTTGGCCATCCATTCCTTACTAACTCTCAAAGACCAATCCTAGCCTTCCATTTTCATCTAAGCTTACTACTAACATATACATAGGATCATTACTACTCATAAACTCAAAAGCCCAATACTATTCACGCCCTAGGCCCAATTTCGCCCAAAACCTTAAAAACTCGATTACGAACTTTTCCTCGCGCCAAATAATTATTTCTCGATTACGAGAAAATATTTTTAAATGCAAATCCATAAAATAAAATATATAAAAATATAACATACGAAAATAGGGTCGTTACAACTCTACCCCCCTAAAAAGAATTTTCGCCCTCGAAAATACCTGAAAACAACTCTGGATAGGAGTCACGCATCTTGCTCTCGAGCTCCCACGTCGCATATTCACCGGCTGGGCCTCCCCAAACGACTTTCACCGATGAAATCTCTTTGTTCCTGAGCCTCTTCATCTCTTGTCCTTCAATCCTTAAGGGTACCGTTGCAACCGTTAAATTCTCTCTCACTTGTATCTCGTCCGACTCAATCACATGTGACGGATCCGATACGTATTTCCTTAATTGAGACACGTGAAAAACATCATGTAGGTTTGACAACGACGGCGGTAACGCAATCCTATACGCCACCTTCCCAATCCTCTTCAAAATCTGATACGGACCAATGAACCTCGATGCTAACTTCTTCGATTTCAAAGCTCGTCCAATACCCGTAGTCGATGTAACTCTTAGAAACACATGATCTCCTTCTTGAAATTCTATATCCTTTCTTCTCTTGTCGGCATAGCTTTTCTGGCGACTCTGCGACGCTCTCATCTTTTCTTGGATCATCTTGATCTTCTCGGTCGTTTGTTGCACAATCTCAGGTCCAAGCACCACACTTTCTCCCGATTCAAACCAACACAAAGGTGTTCTACATCTTCTCCCATACAACGCTTCAAAAGGTGCCATACCAATGCTCGAATGAAAACTGTTGTTATACGTAAACTCAATCAATGGCAAGCAAGCTTCCCAACTCACTCCTTGTTCCAAAATGCACGATCTTAATAAATCCTCCAATGATTGAATCGTCCTCTCCGACTGACCATCCGTCTGCGGGTGATAAGCAGAACTCATCCGCAACTTAGTCCCCAACGCCTCTTGCAAACTCTTCCAAAACCTTGAAGTAAAACGGGGATCTCGATCTGATACGATACTCGACGGAATTCCATGCAATCTCACGATTTGCTCGACATAAATCTCAGCCAACTTCGGTACTAGCATACCGGTCTTGATAGCTATGAAATGAGCAGACTTTGTTAACCTGTCGACAACTACCCAAATCATATTGTTACCTTTCGACGTCTTCGGCAAACCGCTTACAAAATCCATCGCAATACTATCCCATTTCCACTCTGGAATAAACATAGGTTGCAATAGCCCCGACGGCTTCTGATGCTCCACCTTGGACTTCTGACAAGTCAAACACGCGAAAACAAACTCGGCGATCTCTTTCTTCATCCCTTGCCACCAAAACATTTTCCTCAGATCTTGATACATCTTAGTAACACCAGGATGAATACTTAAGTTGCTTCTGTGACCTTCCTCCAAGATCATCCGCTTCAACTCAGGCACATCGGGTACACATAACCTTCCCTGACACCTCATCACGCCTTTATCATCGATCTCAACGTTTACCTTTTTCCCTTGCTCGATGAGCGTCTTAAGCTTCGTCAATCTCAAATCAGACTTTTGCTTTTCCACAACCTCTTCAAGAAAATCATTCGTCAACCTCAACATTCCTAGCTTCACGCTTCTGGTTGTCCTTTCACAAACCAAACTGAGGTCTCTAAACTCTTCAATCAATCTCAGTTCCTTCGCCATCAGAGACGACATATGCAAAGACTTCCTACTCAACACATCGGCTACCACATTAGCCTTACCCGGGTGATAACTTAACTCGAAATCATAATCCTTAAGAAACTCTAACCATCTTCTTTGCCTCATATTGAGCTCCTTCTGATCAAACAAGTATTTCAGACTCTTGTGATCGCTGAAAACCTCGAACCTTGACCCATACAAGTAGTGCCTCCAAATCTTGAGAACAAACACGACAGCAGCTAGCTCCAAATCGTGCGTAGGATAGTTCCTCTCATGAATCTTCAGCTGTCTTGATGCATAAGCAACGACTTGTCCCTTCTGCATCAACACACCACCTAGACCCATCTTCGACGCATCACAATAAACCACGAACGGTTCCTTCGGATTTGGCAGAATTAGCACAGGTGCAGATGTCAACCTCCTCTTCAGCTCTTGGAAACTCTGTTCACACTTGTCATCCCAAACGAAAGCTTGACTCTTCCTAGTCAACTGTGTCAACGGCAACACCAACTTTGAAAATCCTTCGATGAACCTCCGATAGTAACCGGCCAAACCAAGAAAACTTCGGATCTCAGTAACAGACTCCGGCGTTCCCCAATCTTGCACGGCCTCTACCTTAGCAGGATCCACTGCTATACCCCCACTTGAAATGACGTGACCCAAAAAGCTAACTTTATGCAACCAAAATTCACACTTAGAAAATTTTGCATAAAGCTTCTTCTCGCGCAACACCTCCAACACAATCCTCAAATGCTCGGCATGTTCCTCTTCCGTCTTCGAGTATACCAAAATATCGTCTATGAAGACCACCACGAATCGATCCAAAAAGGAATGAAATATACGATTCATATATTCCATAAACACTCCAGGTGCATTAGTAACTCCAAAAGGCATAACAGCGTACTCGTAGTGACCATACCTTGTCCTGAAAGCAGTCTTCGGTATATCCTCCGCCTTAACTCTTATCTGGTGATATCCCGATCTCAAATCAATCTTGCTGAACACACAGGCTCCCACTAACTGATCCATCAAATCATCTATCCTCGGAAGTGGATACTTGTTCTTGATAGTTGCTTTATTCAACTGACGATAGTCGATGCACAGACGCATACTACCATCTTTCTTCTTTACCAACAGAACCGGCGCACCCCACGGCGATACACTCGGTCTTACAAACTTTTTCTCTAACAATTCCTCCAATTGTTCCTTCAACTTTTCTAGTTCAGCAGCTGACATACGATACGGCGCCATCGAAATTGGACTAGTACCAGGTACTATGTCAATTGCGAATTCAACCTCTCTCTCGGGTGGTAAATCCAAAATGTCATCTGGAAAAACATCTGTGAAATCACGCACCACCGGCAACGCACCAACCTCATTCTTCTCCTCCACTCTCAACGAAGCAAACATAGCAAACACGTCCTCTTGAGCCTTCACTGATCTTACCACTTCTCGACAACACATGAGCTTCGAACACAACTCTGGCTCCGGTCTTGGAAACGTAACCGTCCTCTTACCGCAGTTGATATGAACCCGATTAAATACTAACCAATTCATACCAAAGATAACGTCTATTCCGCTCAACGGAATGCAGACTAAATCCATTCCAAAATGTCGATCATACATAGTGACTGAACAGTCAACACAGACTAAAGTAGTCGATACCGAACCACTCGCAGGCGTTTCTATAACCATGCGTCCCATCATATTTTCTACTTTAAGACCCAACCTCTTAACGCAATCCACAGAAATAAACGAATGGGTAGCACCCGTATCAATAATAGCAGACAAAGGAGTATTATTGATAAAGCATGTACCTCTGATCAAGTTGTCCGCCTCCGCATCACCACCATCTAAAGCAAACACTTTTCCTCCAGCCGCTCTAGGCTTCTTACACACGTTTCTCTTATGACCCGCTTCTTTGCAGTTGAAGCACACAATACCCTTCTTGCACTGATCAGCTTTGTGGTTAGGATCACCACACTTGAAACATTTTCCATCATTCTTCGGGCACTCAAAAAAAACGATGTCCCGGTTGTCCACACTTAAAGCAATTCCTATTACCTCCAAACTTGCCACCACTACTCCCACCTTCATCTGGTTTCTTCCCACCTCTGCCATACGGTTTACCTCTAGCCATGTCCTTTCCCCTCTTCTCATTCGCGGCTTTGTAGTAATTAGCCTTAGCTTTACTGTCCTTATCACATATTCGGCTCTTATTCACCAACATCGGAAAATTCCTGATCTCGCTAAACCCAATCAACTGCTTGATGTCTGGCCTCAGCCCATTTTCAAACTTTACGCACTTGTCTTCCTCAGCTTCCATCGTGTTGTAATGAGGAGCAAAACGACACAAGTCTTCAAACTTGGCCGCATATTCAGAAACAGATAAACTCCCCTGCTTGAGCTCCATGAACTCAATCACCTTACGGTTCCTTTCGTCTGCCGAAAAATACTTGGTTAAAAACTCTCTCCGGAAACGAGCCCAAGTAACCAAAGCTCCACCAGCTCCCAACCTCTGACTAGCGTTTCCCCACCAATGATCGGCCTCATCATGGAGAACATACCCTCCTAACAATACCTTATGCGCGTCCAGACAACGCATAACCCCGAAAATTCTCTCAATTCCTTCCAACCAAGTCTGAGCTCCATCTGGATCGTATCCTCCCTTGAAGATAGGCGGTTTGTTGTTCATAAACCTCTCGAGCCTCAGCTCATCTTCCCCGCCTCCTCTAGCTTGTTGTGCGGCTCTATCCGCGGTCCTACTAGCAGCCTCCTGAGCCATGGCATCCACCATCCGCTCCATCGCGTCCGCAAGTGCTCGTTGCGTCATAGCCACTACCAATCATCACATAACACAAGTGAGAACACAGTGTTTAAGGAAACACATGTTACACAAAGGGTATACTAAACTTAATTGATCCAATGGATCGACCTGCTCTGATACCACCTATTGTAACACCCTAACCCTTAACCGCCGATTATTAACTTTAATAAAAAAAACGTTAAGGACATAGGAAGTTACAACATAATGAAAACGCATTTTCATAAACATCAACAGATCAAAATATATTTGATTCACAAACAGCAGCGGAAAAATAACAAACAGCAGACGATACCCCTTCTAACTAGGATACCCCTACTATGCTCATACCCCTTCTATGCTCATACCCCTTCTAAGCTCATACCCCTTCTATATCAAAGTTCACGAAATCGATTGTTTCATTTTGTTTTCTTTTTCAAAACACATTACAACATTTCACATGTTTATACCAAAGACCAATTTAAAACAGAGACGTGCGAAAAAGACGCAAAAACATGAAACAGAGAATGATGTCACAGCACAATTTCACTAAGACCTCCTTGGAGTATTTTCATCATAACTCAAAAACTAAAAGTCATTTTCACGTCAAACCAAAGCCACTGGAAAGCTAACAAAATTATCTAAAACTTTCATGTTTACACCCAAGGCCAATTCTGTACCGATCAATACCAGTTTTCGTTTCAAATTCGGAAAAGTTGTGCAGAAAGTTATGCAGAAAGTTGTGCAGAAAATTGTACAGTAATTTGACCATAACTCAAGTTCTATAAATCGTTTTAACGTCAGACCAACGGCATTAGAAAACTAACATCCAAATCTACAACAGAGACCATTACCAAATTTATACATACACGTTCAGATACCCAAAATGGTGTTACAACTATCAGAGCCCTAACCTCTAACTAGGTTACAACACCTAGTACAAAGAAAGTAAGGATAGCTAAGCTATGCCCTCACCACTACGCAGGCTTCTAAACAGCAAAATGCTACTCCTCGACGATAGTCTCGTCACCCTGATATTCTGGATCCCCAAAGATCCAGCAAATAACACAAAACAGAGAGTGTTAGTATCACAACCAATAAACATGTATAAATAACACATTATTATACATAACCAAAACACAACACGTAATAGACAAAGCACAAAGCTCATCAATAACAATTATCACTTAACATCCATTATGCACACATAATTCCTCAAGCACAAAACTCATCAATAACAATTATCACTTAACAACCATTATGCACACATAAGGTCACAAACACAAAACTCATCAATAACAATTATCACTTAACAACCATTATGCACACATAATCCCTAAAATGCACACTAATGTCAAGTAGAATGTATGTTCCTAAAATGCACTCTAATGCATGTGGTACCAATTCTTGCTCAGATTTGAGTCATGGCAGACTGTTGGATAAACTTATATCCCTTGTGTACCTCTCATTCGCCATAAAGACAGTCGTACACTTGACCAACCGAAGCTGGATTACTTCTGCACCTCTCATTCGCCATAAAGACAGTCGTGCATATGACCAATAATAATTGGATTTCATTCTTACCCATAAAGAGCATACATACCATCATGAAATGCATGTATGTTCACTTAGCAATTATTGATATTTACACCTACATATGCTCAAATATGTGTGTACACTACCAATACTCATGCTAACTTCAACAAGTAGGCACTCATGGCCAATCATAATACAAACATGCATAAATCATCAAACATGGTTCACAACATCATCGACAACATCATACTAAACCAAAACTCCAAATAAACATAAATGTTTCTAAGGTAAATCCAATCCTTTGGATACCATATCAATTCAATTATATTCATCAATTCTCACACCTTAGTCTTTAATATTATTAAGTCCAAATCCACTTTCAAAACCTTAGACACACTCTATTAGTTCCTAACAGCCATTCCAAGCATTATATAACACATACTCACACAACATGATGCCCTTAACAAAAACCACCATTGTTAGGGTCTTACCCAAGCTTTTCTTGAACAACACAACAATCTCGAAATTCCAAACATAGATAAACACCATATAACTTCAATTAAACATACTAGCAACATCACTTAGCATCAAATAAGCATAACATGATCATTAACAACTTTAATCATAAAAACTTTCTATCAAAACCTAGCCGAAGTGAAAGAAGAAGTTTGGGATGGAGAAATAGACATTCTCCCCTTCTCCAAAATCACTTGTGAATAAGCAATACTACCTCTCTTACCCGGAATCAAAGTTTCTCTAGCAAACTCAAGCTTTCCACTTGCCCTAGTTTCTCTTGCTTTTCTCCTTCTCTTTTCTCCTTCTCTTTCACGTTACTAGCTTCTCCAAAAGACAATGAATAGTGATTGTGGAAAGTCTTTGTGATAATCTTATAACCCAATCAAATCAATCTTGGCCATCCATTCCTTACTAACTCTCAAAGACCAATCCTAGCCTTCCATTTTCATCTAAGCTTACTACTAACATATACATAGGATCATTACTACTCATAAACTCAAAAGCCCAATACTATTCACGCCCTAGGCCCAATTTCGCCCAAAACCTTAAAAACTCGATTACGAACTTTTCCTCGCGCCAAATAATTATTTCTCGATTACGAGAAAATATTTTTAAATGCAAATCCATAAAATAAAATATATAAAAATATAACATACGAAAATAGGGTCGTTACAGATGAAGCTGAGCGCTTTAGTGGTGAAAGCCTTTGACGGGTCTAGAAGGGCCGTCGTGGGAGAGATTGACTTACCTGTTCTAATTGGGACTCAAATTTTCACCATCACTTTCCAGGTCATGGACATCAATCCGACCTACAGTTATCTTCTAGGACGACCCTTGATCCACGCCACCGGAGCCATTACCTCTACTCTGCACCAGAAACTCAAGTTCATTGTCGGTGACAAAATGATTGTAGTTTTCGACCAGGAAGATATGATGGTGAGCCACCTTTCGTCCTTCCGTTATATAGAGGCGGATGAAGAAGCTGTAGATATTCCCTTTTAATATTTGGAAGTGGCAAATGTTGTGACTATGAGCTCAAAGCACAAAAAGAAGGCAAGGACAACCATGTCCTCGTGGAGGGCCGTGAGAGAGGCTCTAGAGGAGAGTAGCCATCGGCAGAAGCCTCGTCAAGGTCTCGTCGGCAAGGAATCCCTCCTATTCTAGAGACATTTTACAGTGATGGAATTAGATATGAAGACCAGGTGGCTCTGCTAGAAGACACAGATGAAGAAGTACCCGATCTGGTGTACCGCTGCGTTTCTGATGAGATCCTGAGCAACTGGAAGGCCATAGAAATTCCAGAAATCCTTTCCTTGTTCAAGTAATTTATCATGTTTTTTTTGTTTTTTGAAAAAAAATCATTTTGCTCTGCCCAAGGCAAATGATTAGCTTTGTGGGGCCCCCATGTTTTCAATTGCATTTTTGTGTTCAATTGAGTTCATTTCTTTCTTTTGTTCTTTAATAGCAATATTTTTTTAAAAATTTCTGCAACCCTAAAATAAAAACATACTCATGCAAATCCATAAATACACCCACTGAAAATAACACTGTTATAATCCCTTATCGATTTCCCGATTAACCAAACGGAAGACGATGAGGAGGACGATTATGAACCTTCTGAAGAATTGTCCAGGCTTGGGGATCATGAGGATAGGGTAATACAACCTCACCAAGAACCAATTGAAATGATCAAGTTAGGGATCGAAGAGGACAAGAAAGAGGTCAAAGTGGGAGCTTCCCTACAAGGAGACGTGAAGGAAAAGCTGATTGAGTTACTATGAGAGTATGTAGATGTGTTCGCTTGGTCATATCAAGACATGCCAGGATTAGACCCCAACATAGTCGTGCATAGACTACCACTCAAGCCAGAATGCCCACCAATAAAGCAAAAGATGAGAAGAACCAGACCCGACATGGCTCTCAAGATTAGAGAGGAAGTCAAAAAGCAGTTTGACGCCGGCTTCTTAGCAGTGACAAAGTATCCACAATGGGTTGCCAACATTGTGCCAGTCCCAAAGAAGGATGGCAAAGTCAGAATATGTGTGGACTACCGGGACTTGAATAGAGCGAGCCCAAAGGATGACTTCCCACTACCTCACATTGATGTATTGGTAGACAACACCGCCCAGTTTTCAGTCTTCTCTTTCATGGACGGTTTCTCTGGATACAACCAAATCAAAATGGCTCCAGAGGACATGGAGAAAACCACATTCATCACCCCATGGGGAACTTTCTGCTACAAGGTAATGTCCTTCGGATTAACGAATGTCGGGGCAACATATCAAAGAGCAATGGTGACTCTTTTCCATGACATGATTCATAAGGGAATAAAGGTTTATGTCGATGATATGATTGCCAAATCTCAGACGGAGGAGGATCATCTGCTCCATTCGCAAAAGCTATTCGAGCACCTGAGAAAATTCAAGTTACGCCTAAATCCTAACAAGTGCACCTTTGGTGTTAGGTCCGATAAGTTATTGGGGTTCATAGTCAGCCAAAAGGGAATTGAAGTTGATCCCGACAAGGTAAAAGCCATACAAGATATGTCTGCACCAAATACTGAGAAGGAGGTTCGTGGATTCTTAGGAAGATTGAACTACATTGCTAGATTCATCTCACACATGACGGCCACTTGTGAACCAATTTTCAAATTGCTAAGGAAAAATCAAACTATCGTGCCCGTGTTGTAGAGCTGATGAAGCATTTCAATGAGATCACCTTTCATCATATACCTCGAGAAGAGAATCAGGTAGCGGAAGCTTTAGCTACATTATCATCCATGTACCAAGTGAATTTCCACAACGAAGCACCAATCATAAAGATGGATCGTATGGATAGACCAGTTGTGTGTGCAGCAGTCGAAGAAGAATTTGACAACAAACCCTGGTTTTACGATATCAAACGATACCTTGAAGAGCAAAAGTATCCAGAGAATGTCTCACAAACAGACAAGAAAACCCTCAGGAGATTGGTGTCGCAGTTCTTCCTCAGCGGGGGCACACTCTACAAAAGAAATTATGAGATGGTGTTACTCAGGTGTGTGAATAAATGTGAAGCAGACATGCTCATCAAAGAAATCCATGAGGGGTCCTTTGGAACCCATGCCAATGGACATGCAATGGCAAAGAAGATCCTAAGGGCGGGTTATTATTGGCTAACTATGGAGGCTGACTATTTTCACTACGCCAAGACATGCCACAAGTGTCAAATTTACGCCGACAAGGTGCATGTGCCACCAACTCCTCTGAATGTCATGACGGCACCCTGGCCATTTTCTATGTGGGGCATATACATGATTGGAATGATTGAACCAAAGGCTTCAAATGGACAACGGTTCATCCTAGTTGCCATCGACTATTTTACCAAGTGGGTTGAAGCGGCTTCTTATGCAAACGTAACAAAACAAGTGGTGGCCCGATTCATCAAGAAGGAAATCATTTGCCGTTACGGCACTCCCCACAAAATCATTACAGATAACGGGGCAAATCTAAACAACAACACAATGAAGGAGTTGTGCAAAGACTTCAAGATTGAGCACCATAATTCGTTGGTCTCCAGTATCGCATCAAAGGACTCAAGGCCTGAAACTCTTCATCAGTCATTTTAAGATTCTTACTCTTCAGCAGAAACAAGTGCGCAGCTTGCGGTACATGAAACACAAAGATCCCGGGTGTCGGAAGGATTGGATTCCCCAAATAAAACATACCCCACGTTTCTTTCATCCACTGAGGCTGGATATCGATCGACTTTCAAGATGATCCTTATAATCACAACCAAAGCCCAATTTTCATTGGCACTCAAAATTTCCAACCAAAGCCCAATCGTCATTGGCACCTAATCACAACCAAAGCCCAACCATGCTCGACACCCAATCATAACCGAAGCTCAACATGTCATTTGCTTATCCCACATGGCAGCATAGTGCATGCATCATATCAAACTCATTCATTAGCATGCATCTCATATTCATAACATACTCTTCCTCACAAATTCTCATGCTCCCCAGCAAACACTCCCCAGTAAGTATCCCATATTCACCGACATTCACCAACAAGTTATCCCAGTGTTCCCCAGTGGACCTCTTTTAAGAACTTCCCCAGCAGGTTTCTTAAAAAAAAAAAACCAACGGGTCCTTTCACAAACTATCCCAATTCTCGTTTCCCCAGCAGAAACTCCTTATTGAGTCTACCTCATATCATATCATACCGCATGAAGCAACTTGAAACATATCATGCATCAACAATCATCTTTCTTTTTCGATAATCTAAGTATTAGCCACGTCTAGAGACGATACGTTCATCCCCAGGGAAGTCTAAGCACCCCCCGAGGCGACGACTTTTCTTAAGTCTAAGCACCCCCCGAGGCGACGACTTGTCTTTAGATCTAAGCACCCCCGAGGCGACGATCTTTTTACCTTTTGATCTAAGCACCCCCCAAGGCGACAATCTACTTATTTTAGTCTAAACACCCCCGAGGCGACGACTTGTCTTTTAGATCTAAGCACCCCCCCCCCCCGAAGCGACGATCTGTTTGTCTTTTAGATCTAAGCACCCCCTGAGGCGACGATCTGTTTATCTTTCAGTCTAAGCACCCCCCCGAGGCGACGACTTTTCTTTTAGATCTAAGCACCCCCGAGGCGACGATCTGTTTTTCTTTTAGATCTAAGCACCCTCCGAGGCGACAATTTGTTTATCTCTCAGTCTAAACACCCCCCGAGGCGACGACTTGTCTTTTAGATCTAAGCACCCCCGTGGCGACAATCTGTTTATATTTCAGTCTAAGCACCCCCCGAGGCGACGATCTATTTATTTTTTCAGTCTATGCACCAGTAGCCAATCCAGAGGCGATCCTGCACTTACTTTTGTGTCCATACTTCCGCATTTTAATACCTTCATATTATCTCCTACAGTCTTTTCTCACTTTGAAGGACAAAATTTGGGTCCTTTATACTTAATTGCTCTTCACAAAGAGTTTACGTGATGCCCTCGGCACTCGCATTCTCTACGCGAAGACACAATTAAGTAGGGGCAGCTGTTGTACCCTAATTTTGTCCAAGTCTCTTCTTTTAAAAAAAAAATCTTCATCATGCAAAAAAAATCAATTTTTATTTTCTACTTTTTAAATAATAAAAAAAAGGTTTTATTATTATTTTTTATTTATCTTTCTTTTTTATTATGATTATTATTTTTTGTTTTTTGTTTTTTCTTTAAAAAAAAAACTATACAAAGAAAAAAAACAACAAAGTCAAGGAAGGCTGCAAGTTTCTCCCCTGTTTTCCAGCACCTCCTCCTTTCTGTTTTCTTTCCATTTTCCTTTGTCAAAACAAGTCAAAGAAGGCTGCAAGCTTCTCCCCTGTTTCCAGCATCCCCTCCTTGCCATTTGTTCCCATTTTTTCTGTCAAAACAAGTCAAAGAAGGTTGCAAGCTGCTGCCCCTGTGTCCAGCGCCCTTCTTTTCCTGTTTTTCTTCCCCAAATCTTCAAGGGTTAACCCCAAAAGCACCACAAGTTGCAGGCAGCACCCTGCCTTTCCATTTTTTTTTCCATTTATCCTCTGTCAGAACTCAGCCCCTACTTGTCCAGAACTAGCCACAAAGTCTTCACCAAAATCACAAGGCAAAGTCACTTCCTTCCCTTTTCAATAAATGTTAACCAAGACTTTTGCCATAGCACACAAAAAAAGCCCAGCTTTCAAGGGATCTCATGATCACAAATTTGCTTATATAACAGGGACGAAAATGAATGAAAGGAGAGAGTTTTTTTGAAGCAGAAATCAGAAAACTAGAAAACAGCAAAATCATAACCAAACCTCTAAAAAGAAAGAAGCTATGTTTCTTTCTTTTTTTTCCTTACAAACCACCACAACAAATCAAACAGAATCAAAACAGCAACAAAAACACAAAAAAACATCACACAAAGAGAGGAGAATAGCAGCAAAACACCATTTTGTTACTGTTCATCTTCTCCATCACTTCCATCTTTAAAAAAAACATAACCACCCAAAGGCCCCTTTCATTTTCTGTGCATCTGAAGCTTTGGCTAGGAGTTTGTAAGTATCTTGAACCTTTTTATCTCATTTTTCGCATCTGTTTAAAGAATATGTAGTTATTTCATAAAAAATACATTTTTCATCATAAGTTCATGAGCATGACTTAAGGCCAAAATATATTTAGTTCTAGGACATCTTTTGGTAGATCTAAGACCACTAGTATGTAGTATTCATGGCAAGCTTTACAGTGGTATTTTTATTTTTGTATTTGGTTCAGTATTGAGTGAGAAATTTAACTTAGAAGCTGAGAAAACATCACAGAACTGTTTTGCTGTTCCTGCACTATTTTTCTGCATTTTTACTCTTCTTGTTAGTCATTTTAACTCATTTTTGCCCTAAAACATCATTCAAAAAACCCAAAAATTTTACAAAGTTTTCAACAATCACCAAAACAGAATGTTTTTCCTACTGTTTTCAAACATTTTTACCCCTGAGGTTATGAAATCAGAGTCTGAAGTGCTTCTGAACAGTGCTTCTGAAGGCAGCTTCTGAAGCAGCTTCTGAACAGTGCTTCTGAAGCCAGCTTCTGAACAGTGCTTCTGAAGGCAGCTTCTGAACAGTGCTTCTGAAGGCAGCTTCTGAACAGTGCTTCTGAAGCAGCTTCTGAACAGTGCTTCTGAAGCAGCTTCTGAACAGTGCTTTTGAAGCCAGCTTCTGAGGCAGCTTCTGAAGCCAGCTTCTGAACAGTGCTTCTGAATCAGCTTCTGAACAATGCTTCTGAAGTAGCTTATGAACAGTGCTTCTGAAGCCGTACATTTTGCATTCTGTTTCTGGAGTCAATTTCTGCGTCTGAAGGTTCAGAACCTGGTTTGAACTATTTTTGAAAGGGGTTGAAACTCATTTTCATTTAAAAAAAAATGTAACAAACGTTAATGCTTTCAATTATAGTTTATACATTGGTTTTCAATAACAAACTTGAATGAAAAAGGAGTGGTTCGACGTATGTCTTTCCATTCCCCGGTTGCACGAGCACTTGACGTATGTCTCGTTGTTTGGACAACCGTCATTCCTTTTCAAAATACAAAAAATATATTGATTTTCAATAATAAACTTGAATGAAAAAGGAGTGGTTTGACGTATGTCTTTCCATTCCCCGGTTGCACGAGCACTTGACGTATGTCTCGTTGTTCGGACAATTGTCATTCTATTTTCAAAATACAAAAACATAAAAAACAAATTCAACGCACCAAACTAATCTTTGGCCCCCCTTGGTCAAATAAAAATCAAATCTCTTTTCACAAACGAACGATATTTTATCAATTCTAACGTGATACAAACAAACCCTTAAGCCTCCCACGCGCGAGCATACAAGCTACGTTTAACCGTTAGAATACGATAAAAAACATTGTTCTTTAAAATCAACTAACAAGCAAACGTTTTCTACCAAAGAACTACGTAGCTTTGGATTCTCCATCGCACCAGGAGATATGTAGGAGCAAGATCCCATTCTTGTCAAGCACACTAATAAAAAATACCTTTTTCCCCCTTTCTTTTTTCCCTTTGAAATATTAAAACGTTGCAAGCACCCTTAAAAAACACTTTTTAACCTAAACTAACTAGGAGGTTCCCGTTGAGTACAACAGATGCGAGGGGTGCTAATACCTTCCCTTTGCATAATCGACTCCCGAACCCGTTAATGGTTGCGATGACCATCTTTTCCACATTGTCAAGGGTTTTATCAATGTTTCCCTTTAAAAATAAAACTTTGGTGGCGACTCCGTAGTTATTCCGAGCGTTAGTACGCTCGAGCGTTTTTTAGCGACGCGACAAGGCCTTCTGTAGAGAACCTTTCTTTCAAAACTCTAACTAGGGAGCAAGGTGGAGTCTTAAAAAAGCCCTTCAACATTGAAGAAGTGAAACAGGCAGTGTGGGACTGTGATAGTTATAAAAGTTTGGGGCCAGATGGGATTAATTTTGGTTTGATAAAGGATTTATGGGGGGAGCTCAAAGATGATTATATGCGCTTCATTTCAGAATTTCATCGTAATGGGATGCTTTCCAAAGGCATTAACAATACATTCATTGCTCTTATTCCAAAGGTTGAAAGTCCTCAACGGTTGTCAGAATTTAGGCCTATCTCCTTGATTGGTAGTATGTATAAAGTGTTGGCTAAGGTTTATCTAATAGATTGCGTTGCGTCATTGGAAACGTCATCTTAGAGCCCCAATCTGCCTTTGTTCATGGTAGGCAAATTTTGGATGGAAAATAAATTGCTATTGAGATTGTTGACAAGACCTACCGTTTGAAAAAGAGCTTATTCTCTTTAAAGTAGATTTGGAAAAGGCTTTTGATTCTATAGATTGGCGGTAACTAAATGTCGTTATGACCAAAATGAATTTTCCTACTTTGTGGCGTAAATGGATTATGGTATGAGTTACTATAGCAACTGCATCTGTCTTATTAAATGGGTGCCAATATATGAGTTCCATTTTGAGCGCGGCCTTCTCCAAGGTGATCCTTTCTCGCTGTTCCTTTTCTTAATTGCAGCGGAAGGCCTTAATGCCATGATGAATGCTCTAGTCAGTGCTGATCTTTTCTCTAGTTACAAGGTGGACGCTCTGACACTATCTGTATTTCTTACTTGCAATTTGATGATGACACACTGTTGGTAGGTACTAAAAGCTGGGCAAATATTCGATCTCTAAAGGCTCTGCTCATGCTTTTTGAGGTGACTTCAGGCAGTAAGGTCGATTTTCATAAAAACATGCTTGTTGGTGATAATGTGTCTGACTCCTGGCTGAACGAGGCTTCTACGGTTCTGAACTGCAAAATTGGTCATGTTCCTTTTTTCTACCTGGGTCTTCCCATTTGTGGTGACTCCAGGAAACTGAATTTTTGGTAACCTTTAATTGAGTGGGTCAATTCTAGATTGTCTAAATTAAAGAGTCGTAATTTATCTATGGATGGCCGTTTAGTTCTTTTGAAGTCAGATATGTCTTCTCTCTCAGTCTACTTCCTTTCCTTCTTCATGGCTCCTGCATGTATCATTACTTCCCTTGAATCTATTTTTAATTTTTTTTGAGGGGGAAGTGAGGAATCTAGGAAAATATCTTGGATAAATTGGAACACCATCTGTCTCAAAAATGAGGATGGAGGTTTGGGGATTAGAAGGATTAGAGAATTCAATATTTCGTTACTTGGAAAATGATATTGCAGGTAAATAGAGGTAAAAGGTTGCTTGTGGTATAGAGTCTTAGCTGCGAGGTATGTCGAGGAATGATGAACTGTAGGCATTGGAGGGAGATTAGCGTCGGTGTGGTGGAATAATTTGCATAGCATTCAGAGGGACGCTGAAGATGGGGTTGGACGTTGATTTACTGATCACTTACGGCATGAGGTGGGGGATGTCGTAGGAACTTTATTTTGATGGGATCCTTGGTTATAAATGAGGGATTTTGAATGATAGATTCAGTCGTCTTTTTGATCTTTCAGATAACAAATTGGCAACTGTCGCATACATGTTTTCTTTATGCTAGGGGGAGAGCAATGAGGCGTGAAAACGGCGGCGTAGGTTAATGGTCTGGGAGGAAGAATTAGGGAGCGAATGTTGTGCGTTTTTATTACCAATTGTTTTGTAGGATAATGTGAATGACAGATGGACTTGACAACTTCATGCCTCTTCAAGATACAATGTTGCTAGTGTTTACAACTTCCTATCATCAAGAGATCAAACTTCAACAATGATCATACTTTAATCATTTGGCACAAGGATGTTCCTTTAAAAGTCAACATTTACACTTGGCGTTTATTGCGTAATCGACTTCCAACAACAGACAACTTAATCAGGAGAAGGGTACTGTAATCAAATACATCTCTTTGCTCAGGAGGTTGTGGGTTTGAAGAGAACATTGATCATCTTTTTTTGCATTGTGATCTTTTTGGACAAATTTGGTACGATATTTATACTTGGCTAGGATTGGCTTCAGTCAAGCCAGCTACTGTTCATGAACATATTATTCAATTTCGTTCGCTGGGTGGCTTCTCAAAAAGCATTTCTTATACTTTCTACTTGATTTGGCTCTCCTATGTTTGGATTGTTTGGCCTGACAGGAACTCTAGAGTCTTCCAACAAAAGGGAAATTTTATTCATCAGCTCATAGACAAAATTAAGCTACAGTTCTTCTAGTGGTTGAAGACAAATCATCTTAATTTTGCTTTTAATTACCACACACGGTGGCTTAATCCTCTTTTGTGTTTGGGAGTTGCTACTTAGCTTCTTTTCGTTTCAGTTTTTTGGTGTTCTTTGTAACAGCCCGATTTTTAGAATTAGAATTATTTTGGTATTGTGATATTTGTTAATTGTTTATTTTATTTAATTAATGATTATTTTATGTGTGATTGATGGGTTAGCGGATTTTTAATTGGTGGAAGGTATTTTAGTCATTTTTGGCATGAGAGGCATTTTTGTAATTATATTAGATTTAGAAATTTGAATTTTAGATAATAGTGGTGTATAAGTAATATGGGAGGTTTAAATGAAGTAAAAGTGTAGAGAAAATAATTGTGAGAGTTGATGTGACTAAGCACATTAGTGTGAGTGACCCTAACCCATATTATATAAAGAGTAGTAGTGAGTGGTGGTGAATTAGGTCAAATCATTTGTGAAAATTTTAAGAAGAGGCTAAGGAGAGAGGAGAGAGGAGAGAAAGAAGAGGCTAGAAGAGGGGAAATCAATAGGAAGTGAAGAATTGAAGCTAGGAAGCACTTTTGGTGAATAATTGAGGTAAGAGGAAAGATTATTTTCATCAATTGGGTTTAATAAGCAAATGAGTAGTTTGAGTGTTTTAGCTTATGCTTAATTTCATAATTGTTGATGTTGATTATGTGAAATTCGTGCTCCATTTTTCATGATGAATTTGAATATGTTAAAGTTGGTGAATTCATGTTTTATTCATGTCAAAATTTATGGTTTGTTATATTAAATTGATAAGTTGTCAATTTTGATGATTTTGATGAATAATATGACTAATTGCATGTAAATGAATTAAGTTGTTGTTGTTGATGTGTTGCTGCCATGATTCATTAAAAGGATGAAAAGATTATGTTGATTATGTGAATTGTTGTCAATTAAGTTGTTGTTGTTGTGTTTTGGTAAAATGATTTAACTTGGTGAATTTTGATGATCTTGATGATTAACATGATATTTGATGATGTTTGTTGTTTAATAAGTTGATTTTGAGCATGTGTATGTGTTTTGTTTGAGAAATCATGAGGTTATGTTAAATAAGTTGTGTTTTAAGTGATTATTGCTATGTTATGGTGAAATTGCTTAATTAAGTGAATTTGATTAAGTTGTTGTTGTTTAATTAAGTTGTTGCCATGATATTGAAAAAAGTGAAAAGATTATGTTGGTTGTGTAGCTTTGTTATGAATTAAGTTGTTGTTGTTATGTTTAGGTGAAATAGCTTAATTGGATGAAAATGAATAAGTTGTTGCTAAAATGAATAAGTTGTTGTTGAGATAGTTAGAATAAGTGATTATGGTTATGTTGACCATGATGAAATGTTGTTGTGTTGTTATACATGTTTGTTTGTTAAGTTGTTGGTGAAAAATGAATTTTGAGACAATGTTTGAATTTAATCGAAAAACCATGAGAATCCATGTCAAATTAATGCTTTGTTGTGTAACCATTGTTCAATTAAAGTGTATTGATCATGGATACTGTTTGTATAATGATTTTGGGATGAATGTGATCAAAAATGAGATTTTTGGGAATTTTTGAGGGTCTTCCCGTAAGGGAAAACCAATTTTCAAGTTGCCCATAATTTGGGACTTTGCTAAGCGAATTATAATGTCGCTAAGCAACCATAGCAGTAACAACATCAGCTGTTATGTGCATTTTGGTCCTTTGGGGTTATTTCCAGACATCGTTGGACATTCTTTTTGTGTTGTTTTGATGAATTATTGTTGGGTATTGATTGCTTGCATTAAAATGAGTTGAGTTGTTTATTTCGAGACAAAAATGATAAATTATGAAATGAACTTGGAGATTTGTTTTGAGCCGTAAAATATATGCAAGAATGCCAAATGTTTATGATGATATGAATGGTGTTGTAGCATGATTTAAGAAGTGGAATGATGATGGTTTGATGTAATTTGCTTGATTTAATCATGAAATGTGAATTATGCGAATTATGATGAACTAAAGTAAGATATTGAAATGTTTACGATATGACGATGATTAAACTTGTGGAGTGAATTAATTAATGAAATGATTAATCGTGAATTGTGAACTACATGATTGATATTGAATGAAAACATGATGTTACTTTGATTATGATATGATGAATAAACATGATGATGTGAAGAAATGATATTGTGATAACTTGTGATGTATGGAATGTATTGATTTGATAATGCAAATAGTAGAGACATGTTATATGCTAGAGTGGATTATATGACAACATGATGATGAGTGCATTATTGAGTCTATACGTGATGTCCATGCATACATATGTCGAGTCGGGACTTGTTAGTTCACAACTTGTCGATGGAACTTTAAGAGTTCACAACATGCCGATGAGACTTTAAGAATCACAACTTGTTGATGGGACTTTAAGAGTCAAAACTTGCCGAGGGATTTGATAATCCAACATGTCGTGGGATCACTCAGTAATAGACTATGATATCCAAACTTTGGTACTACATGCATTTAGTGTCGTGTTAGGTACATTGCACGAACATGACGAGTCGTATGTGGAAATGTTTTGGTGTGAACTTGTGCATTTATATGGTAAATGTATACCTGATGATATTGATGACGTGGTGAGTGCTTTATGCTCGAATTGATGATGATTGTGATGAATTTATAGTTGAGTTTGATGATTATTAATTGATGAGATGCGATTGAATTATAGTTGAGTTGATGATTAATTGTTGATAAAATGTGTTTAGCATGTATTTGATTTGGTGAATATTGATTGATGAAAATATGCTATGTATGCGTTGTGAACCTTGTCTTTAAATGATGATGTAATCAAGCTGTTAATGGCCTATGACTTAGATATAAATGTAGTAAGATGATAACCAAGCTTTTAAAATTGGTTGGTAATGATGTTATGCATGTTTGAGAGATAAGATTAGGCTTAATATAATGTATGATTATATGATGATGATGATGTTTGTTTGTTTTCCCTGAACTTACATGCGTTTATTGATCCTTATTGTTTAATGTATATCTCACCCCCAAGTGACTTTGTTGTCGCCTCATCCATGGGTTTTTCCTTTGGGGATGTAGACTTGCAGGTTGAGAAGTAGTTTGCTTAGTGAGTTGTGATGAGGATGATTTGGCGCCTACTCATATTTATTGCTTTGCTTTTGAGGATGTCTAGATTAGGTGCTCTGATCTAGGATTTTTGGGGATTGTATTATTTTACTGCTTGAATTATTGTTTAGAGATCTTTATGATCATATTGTGATGTACTCATGCTAAAATTTTTATGATGTGACCCGAGATGATAATATGTTGAGATGTGTATTCAGATGCGATCTGAGTTTATTATGGTGAAATTTTTATTATGAGAAATTAGCAGGAGATGTTTGATGTATTGTAATACCTCGATGTTGTTGAATTACATGATTTATTATTTAAATAGTAGTCTCAGGGACCGGAGTGTTACATTCTTAGTTGAGCATGTTGTGGCTTTAGCGCTAGTTTTCTTTGTTTTTGGGAAACTTGATGTAACATATACTTTCTTTTCTTAGTTCTCATATGACACTCCGTGTGTTTGAGAGGCTAAACTTTTCGGTAATTTAAGCCATTTTGACTTAATCACCCATGCTCTAGTTTTATTAAAATAAAAACGTATACTGAGATCATGGTTGCGTGGTATTATCAACAACAACAAAAATAAGGCTACATTACACCGGAAGTCCTTTAACTTATTTAATTCTAACAAATTGGTCATTTACGTTTTTTTTGTACCACTTATGTCCTTTAAGTTCATTAATTGTAACAAGCTAGTCCTTTAAGTATTTTTCGTAACACTTAGATCCTTTAAGTTATTTAATTGAAACTTTTGAGCCCCGAATAACTTACATTTTTAAGATTTGAAATTCCCTAAATTGTTACGGTTAAATAACTTAAAAAACCTAATTGATACGGAAAAAACTTAAAGGACCAACTGGTTACAATTAATTAACTTAAAGGACTTAAGTGGTACCAAAAAAACTTAAATAACCAATTTGTTACAATTAAATAACTTAAAGGACTTCTAGTGTAATTTAGCAAAAAAAGAAATAAAGAAATTGGGGGTGTGGTGTAGTCGAAAAGCATATTTTGCGTAAATTTTATTCCTAGTAATCATCATTTAGGGTTAATTTTGTAATCAATTAATTAATAACTAGGGTTAATCAATATTATAAGCCAGTGGTAATTTGGGGATCACAATATATAGGCTAGCACTTAGGTGACATTGGGGGTGCCTATGTCATGTAACATTGACCAACCACAATTCAAAAGTGTACAAAAAAACAAAAATTCCTTGTGAGAGAGAGAAGAAAACCACTTGTGACATTGGTACTCCAATGTCACCCAAGTACTACCCCAATATAGAAGGGTAAATAGTCGCCTGGGCCACAAGATAGATTAAATGGCACGTTTTCATGTTACAAATTAGGGGTTGACTTTTGGGAATTAGGGGTTGTTCAAAGATGAGATCTCATTGAGAAAAGTTTTCTTTTTTTTTTAGACAATTTAGTAGCGGCGTTTATGAGTTTCGGTAATCCGTCCAACCTGAACCAACCTGCATTTATCTTATCTGTATCCGTTTAAGTTCAGGTCCAACCCAAACCGACTCATTTAAACATGTAGTCTTTGGTTCGGGTGACAAGTTTATGATTTTAAACCTAGGAACATAGTGCGTTCAAAAATATTGTTAATTTTTTTTATAATATAGTTTAAAAATACGAATGCTACACATGAGTTGATTTAAAACTATGACCAAAAGTGATGGTTTAAAATTGTTGGGGACTAAAAGTCAAAGAGAACTTTTAGAGGGACTAAAATGAAAAGTTGGTATACTTATAAGGACCAAAAACATATTTATAAAAAAAAAAAAACAAATACATCAATTTCAAATGCATTGATTTACAAATTTTTCATCCCCTCAAAAAAAGAATACAATTTTTTTTATAAAAACCTACTGTTTAAGGTACTTAAAGAGTGCCCCGAGAACATTCATTAGTGTTCCCTAAATTTTAGGTTGAAATAATTGTTGATATTGGAAATTAGAATGTAAATAAGTTGAGTTATTGGCTCTTTTGCAAGACAGATGTTTGAGTTCATAGTAAATAGTGTATACTTCTTGGGTGCGATTGATTCACAAAACAACAAGTAATTGATAAAATAATACATGACATGACAGAATAGTACACGATAATACATAACTCTGCTATATAGAGATATATAGTATTTTTTATGTTGAAAAATAAAAATGTTAATTTGTACTCTCAACAAAAAGTTGTCGCATGGTTTGGTGGCGGACAACAATTCACGTTTTTTCTAGTCCATGATATATGTTTTGTTCATTACCATGTCTAGACTCTAAATCAAGCATGATAAAAAAAAATTGTTCAATCAAATCAAACACACACCTTGATAAAAAGAGTTGAATTCATGTTCTTACAAAAATACGAATTAACTTCTTATCAACTGAGTCACTATTCGTTATCTAACATTCATTTTTCTAATATTTGATTTAATTATTTTATTTCATTTTATCTCATCATATATCATCAATCATCAAAACAAATTTTACAAAAACAATTATATTAAAAAACAATTTATATTGTTCACCAAAAAAAAAAATTTACAATTAAATAAAAAAGCCTATTTATTTATTTTGAACACACGACGCAAATATATAAACACCATCGTTCACTCTCTTCACCCTTTGCATTCTTTCTTTTCTTCTTCTACCTCCGCTCGAAGATATTGTTTCTTCTCAGTAACAAAGTTTGCCACAAAACTTCATTGTTCTGTTTTGTTACTCCAACTTTCAATTTCATTCTTCTGCGAAGGTTTAATTTCTTTTTTATTTTTCATTTTATTTTTTACAGTTTCTTATTTATATATCTATCTGTTCAACAAAAAAAACACTTGTTCTTAAGGGTTCTAAAGTGTTTAAACTTCACAATCAATCCATAAAGTTTTTTCATTTGAATCGTTTCTTAATGGGTTGTAAATTTTTATCAAGTTTGCTTTACATTGAAGAAAAAAAAAAACCATTTTTTAATTATTTTTTATTCTGTTTGTTTAGGATTTGGTTGTGTTTGGTTGATCTGTGTTGTAATCTGGTTTTGGAATTCTTGCTCCGGTTTGATGTCTTTGTGAATTCCATTAGGTTAGATCTGTTTTCTGGTTGTTACTTTTTTGTTCTTAATGTGTAACATGGGTTTTTTAAGATTTTGAGTTTGAAGACATTGATTTAGTGTTTGTTTGTTTTTTGACAGAGATGAAGAGGTCAAGAGATGATGTTTACATGAGTTCACAACTCAAACGCCCCGTGCTGTCTTCTAGAGGAGAACCGTAAGTTTCATTAAAAAACATGTTTTTTTTTTTTGTCTTTAGTTTCTTGTTTCATGGATTGTTCTTGTGTGTGTGTGTGTGTGTTTATTTTCCCTTTGATTGCATTTTTAGTTTTCTCATTTGTTATTTAGGTTTAGGGTCTGTTTGGATTGACTTATTTGAACTTATTTACCGGTGTGAGTTTTGTAAGTTTTGTGAGACTCTTTGGGAGAACTTATGGAAATAGTTTATTTTCGTAAGTTTTCCAAGATAGCTTATGAAAACAGATTCTACGAAAATAGTTTAACTTTATTTTATCTTTTGCTATAAAAATAGCTTATACATAAGTGCTTATCATTATAAGCGCTTGTGCTATAAGCTGAAAATAAGTTGTTTATACAAACAGGGACCAAGTCTCTACTATTGGTGAAGGTTCAATTTTTGTTTTTGTTTTTGTTTTTGTTTTGATGTTTGACTTGGTGAGATAAGATAAGATGTTTCTTTGTTTGATGATTTATCTGTAGTTTCTATATGGAGTCATCCGTATTTCTAAGTTCTTTGGTGTAACTGAAACCGACAAGTTAATTTCTTTAGAGCTTTTTATATATTTTAACTAGCCTTAGCAGGTTCTGTAGACCTTTACTATATCAAGAGGAGGAAAAAAACTAACAGGAAACATTCAACATTCTTTAGCTAAATGGTGTTTGAATTTCACGAAACCGATAATTTAAGTACTCTGTCATTAATTTGTTCAACGGGCTAATTTTTTTTTGAAAATTTGTTGAATGTAGTTCGGGGCAAGCCCAAGTGATGACTGGTGGTCAGAAGTTAACCACAAATGATGCCTTATCATATCTTAAGGCGGTAAGAGAAATGTTTCAAGACAACAAAGAAAAATATGATGAATTTTTGGAAGTCATGACGGATTTCAAGTTCCAAAGGTTTGTTCTTGTTGAAATTCATTCTCGTTCTTTTTTCCCTCATGGGAGTGTGAATTTTCATTTTCTTAACAGAAATTGATTGGTGTCACGTTTTTTCTTTTGTTTAGAATTGATACTGCTGGTGTCATAGAAAGAGTGAAAGAGCTGTTTAAAGGGCATAAAGATTTGATTTTGGGATTTAACACCTTTTTGCCAAAGGGATATGCAATCACACTTCCATCGGAGGATGAACAGCCTCGTCAAAAGAAGCCTTTTGAATTTGAAGAAGCTATAAGCCTGTTGAATTTTAGGGAATGTATGGATGAAATGTAGATGAGGAAAGGTACCATGATAAGAGAGGATTAACTTAATCCATAAGTAGTCATAGTGATGTTAAGGAACTAGATTAGGGTTTAACCCTTATGAAGCAATGTTATGAACTTGATTCAATCTAAGAATGATATAATGATGAAGCTTAGAACCTTTTATAGGTTAAGCACTTATGAATGATCACTTAAGGAATAAGAATATGATACGAATATGTTATACGATTATGATCACGTGTTCATCAGACTCCGGATTATGCCGGATGGGATTTCTCCGAAAGGGTTATCCACACGTAAGTTAAAAGATTTAAGCATGTCCATCAGGCTCCGGATTATGCCGGATGGGACTTCTCCGAGAGGGTTGTCCACATGTAAAGTTAAGATGTGTCCAGCAGGCTCCGGATTATGCCGGATGGGGCTTCACCGAGAGGGTTGCCTACACAAAGATAAGAGGAGTCCGGTGTTAGCATGATATGATAGGAATTTCACCGGTATGATGAGAGATGTACTTCGGGGTTACTCCACCCGGATGCACTCCGTAAAACGAACCAAGATAACGTTATGTTTGTTCAACGCTAACCTCTAACTTAATGATACGAAAGATGAATATGTATATTTTATATGTAATACGAGATACGATGATTAGTTCCTAGTGAACGAGATGTGATCATAGGATGTCCCCAAGATCACTACGTATAAGCCTAAGATTAAGAATGGAACATGATATACATGAGATAAAACAATGAAGCGATCCTAGGTTTTCCCCTTGATCGCGATAAATGTAAAGAATGATGGCGATCGTAGGAACCCCCAAGATTGCCAAAAGTAGGCACGGCGACCCTAGGTTACCCTCGTGGTTGCCAACAGTTGGTAGGGTAGGAGCTCACTGAGACGTTATGTCTCATCCCTTTCCTTCTGGTGCAGGTTCTTCGCAGGTAGCACGACGTAAAGGTAAAGAGAAAGCTATGGATTGATCGTGCTGCTTATGCTTTATTATTATGGATAATTGTATATGAATGATGTATCATGATGTATATGTATATTATGAAGAATGTTTTGTATCGGATACTGAGTTGTATCACAAACTTATGTATTGTATATTCATTAAGCAATTTTCTGTGTTGTATTTAATGTATCCGGTACGAAATTTTAATACTCGTAAGAGATCCTAGACAATCTCTATATGGGTGTTACAAGGATGGTGGGAATCTGCTCAGCGCAGGATGGAAGCCAATGGTGTAGAAGTGAATTGGTTGAACTTTAAAGAAGTGATGTTGGAAAAGTATTTACCTTTGTCCTATAAGGTAAAGAAGGAGCAAAAGTTTTTAGAGTTGAAGCAGGGTAGTATGTCAGTTGCTGATTTCACTAAGAAGTTTGAAGAGCTGTCCTACTACTCTACACACAATGAGTATGCTGAGAATGAAGTGTGGAAGATGAATCAGTACAAACGGGGTTTAAGAGGTGAGATTGACACTGCAGTGAGTCTCCAAAGAACCGCAAGTTATGATGAACTGGTGCATGATAGCTTAGTGGTCGAAGCAGGATAAGTATCATGACAAGTTGAAACCGAAGGGGTCACCTCAAAGGGGTAAACAGACGTATTCACCGAAGGCTGGTGCCACTTGCAACAATTGTGGGAAATCACATTATGGCGAATGCATGAAGGGTACAGGTATTTGTTATGGATGTAAGAAGCCGGGGCATATTATTGCAAATTGTACAGAACGGAGGAATAGAAGTGGAGCTGAAGGAACTACCACTAGCAAAGGAAGGGTGTACTCCTTTGATGGTGCAAAGGCCTTGGCAAATGAAGATTTGATTGCTGGTATGTGCTATCTTGGTTCATACCCAGTAAAAGTTCTTTTTGATTGTGGTGCTACTTGCTCTTTTATTTCATATAAATGTGTGGAGACGCTTCAATTATCTTTGTCTCCGTTGAATCCTCCAATGTTAGTATCTACCGCTACTGAAGGCGGAATTGAGGCGAGTTATGTTTGTGAAAACTGTCCTATCACTGTGTCTAGTAAGACTTATTATGTTGATCTAGTATGTCTCCCGATGGAGCAACTTGATGTGATTTTAGGCATGGATTGGCTCTCCGCTAACCATGTGTATATTGGATGTTCTGAAAAGAGTATTTATATGCCGACCAGTGATACGGCGGAAGGTGTGACTCTATCTGAATTGATTAACCGCACCCATCAGTTAGTTCAATTTATTTGTGCACAAGATAAAGGATTTTATGTCATGCTCACTGTGGCTTCAGAATCAGAGATAAGTCCCAGTGATATTCCTATTGTAAATGAGTATTTAGATGTTTTCCCTTCAGAAGTAACTAGTTTGCCTCCAGAGCGTGAGGTGGAGTTTTCAATTGACTTAATTCCAGGAGCGGAGCCGGTATCTGTGGCACCGTATAGAATGTCGCCTACGGAACTTAAAGAGCTGAAATCTCAGCTAGAAGAATTGATCCAGAAGCATTTTATCAGACCCAGTGTGTCACCTTGGGGTGCTCCAGTTCTGTTAGTCAAGAAAAAGGATGGAAGCATGAGGCTATGTATAGACTACCGCCAACTTAATAAAGTGACTATCAAGAACAAATATCCTCTTCCAAGGATTGATGATCTCCTGGATCAGCTCAAGGGAGCAACTGTGTTTTCTAAAATTGATCTTCGGTCAGGTTACCATCAAATCCGCATTAAGTCTTCAGATGTGTCTAAGACGGCGTTTCGAACGCGTTACGGGCACTATGAATTTCTGGTTATGCCTTTCGGTGTAACTAATGCTCCAGCGGTATTTATGGATTATATGAACAGGATATTTCAACCATACTTGGATCAATTTGTGGTGATTTTTATAGATGACATTTTGATCTACTCCAAAGATCCCCAGGAACATGCTCAACACTTAAGAATTGTAATGAATGTCCTCAGAGACAAACAGTTATATGCTAAATTCAGTAAGTGTGAGTTTTGGCTATCTGAGATTAAGTTTTTGGGTCACGTTATTTCTCAAGGAGGAGTAGCCGTTGATCCATCCAAAGTTGAAGCTGTACTCAGTTGGGAAAGACCTAAGAATGTAGCAGAAGTCAGGAGCTTTTTGGGCTTGGCAGGTTATTATCGAAGGTTTATCATGAAGTTTTCTCAGATTGCCTTACCCTTGTCACGACTTACCAGAAAGGATGTACCCTTTATTTGGGACGAAGAATGTGAAGAAAGCTTCAGGGTTTTGAAAAGGAAATTGACTAAAGCACCCGTGTTAGCAATACCAGATCCTGAAAGGAGATACACCGTTTTCTGCGATGCATCCTCCAAGGGACTGGGAAGTGTTCTTATGCAAGGAGAGAATGTGATAGCATATGCATCTAGACAACTCAAGACTCGTGAAGAGAATTACCCCACTCATGACCTCGAGCTAGCAGCCATAATTTTTGCATTGAAGATATGGAGACATCATTTGTATGGTGCACAATTCGATCTTTTTAGTGACCATAAAAGTTTGAAGTATTTGTTTGATCAACGAGATTTAAATATGAGACAGAGACGATGGATGGAATACTTGAAAGATTTTGATTTTGATCTGAAATGCCATCCAGGAAAAGCTAATGTGGTAGCAGATGCCTTGAGTCGAAAGGCTTTAGTTAAAGCTGAGGTGATGATGCATACAAGTGGACTATATGAAAAATTTAGAGATCTTAACCTCCATGTTACAGAATTAGAAGGTGGCATCTTGCTAAACAAGTTAGATATTTTGTGCGACCTACGGTTTAGGATTGCACAAGCTCAATCTGTGGATATGGACCTCCAGAGGAAAGTTGGCCAAGCAGAGTTTTCATGGGCACCAGATGGTGTACTACTGTTTAAAGGAAGGATTTATGTTCCGAATGATATGGAATTGAAAAGGTTGATTTTAGAAGAGGCGCACAAGAGCAGTTTTAGTATTCATCCAGGTACCACCAAGATGTATCAAGATTTGAAGAGAGATTATTGGTGGCCTAGTATGAAAAGAAATGTTGCGGAATTTGTGTCGCGATGCATTGTATGTCAGCAGGTGAAGATTGAACATCAAAGGCCTGCAGGAATGTTAGTACCTTTGGAAATTCCACAATGGAAATGAGAAGATATAACCATGGATTTTGTGAGTGGATTACCTCGAACACAGCGAGGACATGACTCCATTTGGGTAATAGTGGACCGGTTAACCAAGTCAGCTCATTTCTTGCCGGTTAAGACTACTTACCGAGCTTCTCAGTATGCCGAGTTGTTTATTTCGGAGATTGTGAAACTCCATGGTCTGCCAGCTAGTATTGTGTCTGATAGAGATTCCATTTTCACATCCCACTTTTGGAAAGCTTTTCAGAAGGCTTTGGGGACAAGATTGAAGATGAGCACGTCCCATCATCCTCAAACAGACGGACAATCCGAGAGGACTATTCAGACGTTAGAGGATATGTTACGTGCATGTATCCTAGAAGATGGAGGAAATTGGAACGATCACCTACCATTGATTGAATTTTCTTACAATAACAGTTACCATTCTAGCATTGAAATGGCACCATATGAAGCTTTGTATGGTAGGAAATGTAGAACCCCACTTTGCTGGGCTGAGGTTGGAGATAAGAGTATATTAGGACCTGAGATAATACAGGAGACGACCTTAAAGATTAAATCCATTCAGGATAAGATGAGAACAGCCCAAAGTCGTCAGAAAAGTTATGCTGATAAGCGACGAAGACCCTTAGAGTTTGAAGAAGGAGACCATGTATTCCTTAAAGTTACACCCAAATTGGGGTTAAGAGGAGCATTCAGAACTAAGAAACTTTGCCCTAGGTATGTTGGACCGTTTCAGATACTTCGACGTGTCGGTCCAGCAGCTTATCAGTTAGCGCTGCCACCGGCCATGTCAGGTTTACATGATGTATTCCACGTCTCTCAGCTGAGGAAGTTCATTCCCGATCCTTTCCAACCAATGGAACTGGATAGTGTTGATTTGAGATCGGACTTGACTTTTCAACCTGAACCAGATCAAATAATTGATCGTGATGTTAAGTCTTTGCGGAACAAAGAAATTCCTATTGTTAAAGTTGTTTGGAAAGGTTCTCCCGACGGCGAAGCGACGTGGGAGCTAGAGTCAGAAATGCAAGAGCACTATCCACATCTATTTTCAGGTAAATTCTAAATTTCGAGGACGAAATTTCTTTAAGGGGGGTAGATTGTAATATCCCGCTCACAAGTATCAGTTATCAGTGCTAGTAACTTGAGAAGCAAGCATGGCAAATAAGTAATTAAGTGGGAATGGCAATTTTGTAAATAATGGCAAAGGGGAGATTATTTAAAAATGAACCATGATATTTTCATTTGCCATTATCTACTTCTCATCCTTTACTAGAAAATCAGTTCTCCCTCCCCCTCATCCTCTAGTTACACGCCTTCAACCCTCCATCCCTCACTCCTCAAAATTCATTTACAATACTTGTGAGAAGTTCTTGCTAGGAAGTTTGGCTTGGAAGCTAGAACAAGAGAAAGGAAAGAAGAACAAGGAAGAACCAAGGGGAGAGTTAGACTTGGAGAGGCATAGGGTTTTGGAATTCAAGCTTAACCAGCACCAATTGAGAACTAAGGTGAGCTCCACAGGGTTTTAGAACCCGTTTAAGTAAGTTTGTAAGTTTACAGTTTTCATGACCTAGTTTAAGGTTTTAGTGCCTAATTACCTTTCCATGTGAATTCTTGTTTATCCATGATGTAATCTAGTTATATGCTTTAGAAATTGATCCTTAAAGATGTTATGATGTCTGGGTATGTTGGATAAGCTGAAATGGTGAAAAATCACGTTTTAAACTTGCCAAATGCTGTCTAACTGCAGGTAAAATCGTGTCACGATTTTCCAATCGTGTCACGATTTCACAGGCAGAACCAAACACATTTTCTGGGTAGAATATCGTGTCACGATTTCCAAATCGTGACACGATGGGACAGTGGACAGAACATGTTGTTTTTTCATCACTTCTCGCACCATTCCGGCTATCCAATGCTACCTCAGACTCAATAACGATATGTAGTGACTAAGTGTCGCTAATAAGCATAGAAAGACCCAACCTTTAGGGAATGTATGGATGAAATGTAGATGAGGAAAGGTACCATGATAAGAGAGGATTAACTTAATCCATAAGTAGTCATAGTGATGTTAAGGAACTAGATTAGGGTTTAACCCTTATGAAGCAATGTTATGAACTTGATTCAATCTAAGAATGATATAATGATGAAGCTTAGAACCTTTTATAGGTTAAGCACTTATGAATGATCACTTAAGGAATAAGAATATGATACGAATATGTTATACGATTATGATCGCGTGTTCATCAGACTCCGGATTATGCCGGATGTGATTTCTCCGAAAGGGCTATCCACACGTAAGTTAAAAGATTTAAGCATGTCCATCAGGCTCCGGATTATGCCGGATGGGACTTCTCCGAGAGGGTTGTCCACATGTAAAGTTAAGATGTGTCCAGCAGGCTCCGGATTATGCCGGATGGGGCTTCACCGAGAGGGTTGCCTACACAAAGATAAGAGGAGTCCGATGTTAGCCTGATATGATAGGAATTTAACCGGTATGATGGGAGATGTACTTCGGGGTTACTCCACCCGGATGCACTCCGTAAAACGAACCAAGATAACATTATGTTTGTTCAACGCTAACCTCTAACTTAATGATACGAAAGATGAATATGTATATTTTATATGTAATACGAGATACGATGATTAGTTCCTAGTGAACGAGATGTGATCATAGGATGTCCCCAAGATCACTACGTATAAGCCTAAGATTAAGAATGGAACATGATATACATGAGATAAAACAATGAAGCGATCCTAGGTTTTCCCCTTGATCGCGATAAATGTAAAGAATGATGGCGATCGTAGGAACCCCCAAGATTGCCAAAAGTAGGCACGGCGACCCTAGGTTACCCCCGTGGTTGCCAACAGTTGGTAGGGTAGGAGCTCACTGAGACGTTATGTCTCATCCCTTTCCTTCTGGTGCAGGTTCTTCGCAGGTAGCACGACGTAAAGGTAAAGAGAAAGCTATGGATTGATCGTGCTGCTTATGCTTTATTATTATGGATAATTGTATATGAATGATGTATCATGATGTATATGTATATTATGAAGAATGTTTTGTATCGGATACTGAGTTGTATCACAAACTTATGTATTGTATATTCATTAAGCAATTTTCTGTGTTGTATTTAATGTATCCGGTACGAAATTTTAATACTCGTAAGAGATCCTAGACAATCTCTATATGGGTGTTACAGTAAATAAGTTGAGTTATTGGCTCTTTTGCAAGACAGATGTTTGAGTTCATAGTAAATAGTGTATACTTCTTGGGTGCGATTGATTCACAAAACAACAAGTAATTGATAAAATAATACATGACATGACAGAATAGTACACGATAATACATAACTCTGCTATATAGAGATATATAGTATTTTTTATGTTGAAAAATAAAAATGTTAATTTGTACTCTCAACAAAAAGTTGTCGCATGGTTTGGTGGCGGACAACAATTCACGTTTTTTCTAGTCCATTGATATATGTTTTGTTCATTACCATGTCTAGACTCTAAATCAAGCATGATAAAAAAAAAATTGTTCAGTCAAATCAAACACACACCTTAATAAAACGAGTTGAATTCATGTTCTTACAAAAATACGAGTTAACTTCTTATCAGCTGAGTCACTATTCGTTACCTAACATTCATTTTTCTAATATTTGATTTAATTATTTTATTTCATTTTATCTCATCATATATCATCAATCATCAAAACAAATTTTACAAAAACAATTATATTAAAAAACAATTTATATTGTTCACCAAAAAAAAAATTTTACAATTAAATAAAAAAGCCTATTTATTTATTTATTTTGAACACACGACGCAAATATATAAACACCATCGTTCACTCTCTTCACCCTTTGCATTCTTTCTTTTCTTCTTCTACCTCCGCTCGAAGATATTGTTTCTTCTCAGTAACAAAGTTTGCCACAAAACTTCATTGTTCTGTTTTGTTACTCCAACGTTCAATTTCATTCTTCTGCGAAGGTTTAATTTCTTTTTTATTTTTCATTTTATTTTTTACAGTTTCTTATTTATATATCTATCTGTTCAACAAAAAAAAAAACACTTGTTCTTAAGGGTTCTAAAGTGTTTAAACTTCACAATCAATCCATAAAGTTTTTTCATTTGAATCGTTTCTTAATGGGTTGTAAATTTTTATCAAGTTTGCTTTACATTGAAGAAAAAAAAACCATTTTTTAATTATTTTTTATTCTGTTTGTTTAGGATTTGGTTGTGTTTGGTTGATCTGTGTTGTAATCTGGTTTTGGAATTCTTGCTCCGGTTTGATGTCTTTGTGAATTCCATTAGGTTAGATCTGTTTTCTGGTTGTTACTTTTTTGTTCTTAATGTGTAACATGGGTTTTTTAAGATTTTGAGTTTGAAGACATTGATTTAGTGTTTGTTTGTTTTTTGACAGAGATGAAGAGGTCAAGAGATGATGTTTACATGAGTTCACAACTCAAACGCCCCGTGCTGTCTTCTAGAGGAGAACCGTAAGTTTCATTAAAAACATGTTTTTTTTTTTCTTTAGTTTCTTGTTTCATGGATTGTTCTTGTGTGTGTGTGTGTGTGTGTGTTTATTTTCCCTTTGATTGCATTTTTAGTTTTCTCATTTGTTATTAAGGTTTAGGGTCTGTTTGGATTGACTTATTTGAACTTATTTACCGGTGTGAGTTTTGTAAGTTTTGTGAGACTCTTTGGGAGAACTTATGGAAATAGTTTATTTTCGTAAGTTTTCCAAGATAGCTTATGAAAACAGATTCTACGAAAATAGTTTAACTTTATTTTATCTTTTGCTATAAAAATAGCTTATACATAAGTGCTTATCATTATAAGCGCTTGTGCTATAAGCTGAAAATAAGTTGTTTATACAAACAGGGACCAAGTCTCTACTATTGGTGAAGGTTCAATTTTTGTTTTTGTTTTTGTTTTGATGTTTGACTTGGTGAGATAAGATAAGATGTTTCTTTGTTTGATGATTTATCTGTAGTTTCTATATGGAGTCATCCGTATTTCTAAGTTCTTTGGTGTAACTGAAACCGACAAGTTAATTTCTTTAGAGCTTTTTATATATTTTAACTAGCCTTAGCAGGTTCTGTAGACCTTTACTATATTAAGAGGAGAAAAAAAACTAACAGGAAACATTCAACATTCTTTAGCTAAATGGTGTTTGAATTTCACGAAACCGATAATTTATTAAGTACTCGTCATTAATTTGTTCAACGGGCTAATTTTTTTTTGAAAATTTGTTGAATGTAGTTCGGGGCAAGCCCAAGTGATGACTGGTGGTCAGAAGTTAACCACAAATGATGCCTTATCATATCTTAAGGCGGTAAGAGAAATGTTTCAAGACAACAAAGAAAAATATGATGAATTTTTGGAAGTCATGAAGGATTTCAAGGCCCAAAGGTTTGTTCTTGTTGAAATTCATTCTCGTTCTTTTTTCCCTCATGGGAGTGTGAATTTTCATTTTCTTAACAGAAATTGATTGGTATCACGTTTTTTCTTTTGTTTAGAATTGATACTGCTGGTGTCATAGAAAGAGTGAAAGAGCTGTTTAAAGGGCATAAAGATTTGATTTTGGGATTTAACACCTTTTTGCCAAAGGGATATGCAATCACACTTCCATCGGAGGATGAACAGCCTCGTCAAAAGAAGCCTGTTGAATTTGAAGAAGCTATAAATTTTGTGGGCAAGATTAAGGTAAAAACAATGTTGAATTTGATGCACTTTATTTATTTCTTCCAACACATGTGCACACACAAAGGTTGGTCCCAGGTACTTGGACGACTGAAATGCAGGCTGATTTAAATGTGGGCCTATGAAGATGTTGGCATTGACGTTGCCTCGGCAATCTAGTGTTCCATCTTGCTCATAAGCCTTAGCTCTCACACATTATTAGAAGATCAACTCAGCATCGGCTATTTAACTTTTCATTCTGATTGACTTCTTTTTATGCAGAATCGTTTTCAAGGCAACGATCGCGTGTATAAGACTTTTTTAGACATACTAAATATGTATAGAAAGGAACTCAAGCCTATCACCGCAGTTTACCAAGAGGTCCGTTCTATCGTTGGCTATGTTATCATGTTCCAATTTGACTAATTTTTATTTTGGTTTAGCTATTTTTTCCCCTTTGGTAGGTGTTATGATTCTTGATACATACATTTTAATCATATAATGCAATTCTCCAGGTTTCTGCTCTCTTCCAAGACCATGAAGATCTTCTCGAGGAGTTTACTCATTTTCTTCCTGATACTTCAGGAGCAGCCGCTGTTCATTTTGCTTCTGCTCGTAATCCTCTCCTTCGAGATAGGAGCTCTGCAATGACAACAGGGAGGCAAATGCATGTTGACAAGGTAGATGTCTTTCTTCTAGCTCTTATAACCCTTTTATTTTGTAGTTGACCATTAAGCTAAGCTAATCTGTTGCTTTTCTCATTGCCAGAGAGAAAAGACAACAACTTTGCATGCCGATCGCGATCTCAGCGTTGATCATCCTGATCCAGAACTTGACAGAGGTGTGATGAGGGCTGATAAGGAGCAGAGAAGACGCGAGAGAGAAAAGGACCGTAGAGACGAAAGAGACAGGAGAGAACGGGAAAGGGATGATAGAGATTATGATAATGATGGTAATCGGGAGCGTTTATCCCACAAGAAAAAATCTGGTCATAGAGCTATAGACCCTGGTACTGAACCATTGCATGATGCAGATGAAAGGCTTGACCTGCTCCCTATCTCGTCCGCTTGTGAGGATAAAAGTTCTTTGAAAAGTATGTCAATAACTAAAATTATTTAAGTTAAGATGCATGATATTTTAACAGCACTAACACTTACTTCAGTCTCATATCATGTTCGCATGCGAAGGAATTAGTGGAAAATATAAAATGTAGAAAACCATTAATAACACCTGGAAAGTTATTATCTAATGCACAAATTCATCTTCACTTTTTGTCAGTTATAATGGTAAAAACTAGAAAAACTATCATATCCGTTGTTGATTGGATTATCTACAATTGAGAAATGCTGCTTTTTTTTCCATGTTTTACTTGTAAGAAGAAATATCTATTTTCCGACTTGTTTTGGTGTTATATTTTTTGTTGTATAGTAATTTTAACTCTATTTCTTTTATGATTCATATTGAACCTTAGAAATTTGTCATCTCAGGTTTGTGCAGTCCGGTGCTTGCTTTCCTTGAAAAAGTCAAGGAGAAGTTAAAAAATCCCGATGATTACCAGGAATTTTTGAAGTGCCTACATATCTACAGCAGGGAAATAATCACCCGACAAGAACTACTGGCATTGGTATGGTTTCAAATTTTTAGAAGCTACATTTCTGGATTTTTTTCCCCACATTCTATCAGTACCCTGTAATTTAGTCTGGTTTGCGTTGAACATTAACCTTTGATAAATATTTTTATGGTAAAATACGGAAATGAAGAAGAATTTATCATGGGCATTCAGAGAAAATCCCTGCACATAGGTGCCATTTATTTTGGAATGAAAAGTGCAGTGGGAGGAGCCAATTATAACCGTTATATCTGGGCAAATAGCCAAAACAATAAACTATGGGTTTTGTTATATCGTAAAAGACCATTGCCCTTATACATTATTTTAGCTTTGACTTTTGACCTTTAACGACACAGCAGACCAATTTTGCCGTTAACTCAATCCGGACACGTGTTCCTAGAATATACCCAGACACCTTTGTGCAAGTCCATAGTCCATACATCATCAACGAAAGTCAATTTTCTATTAAACAATAGGAGTGAGTACAATGGGAAGGAAAAACAATTGATTTTAGTCTGGTTTCCATAAAACAACAAATTAAAATTGCAATAGAACAATTGATTGAACAGTTGGATGCAGAGCTTTCCAAATACATTCAACTTCCAGCCGTCCTCCATGGCGAAAACCTGAAATAATTGAATGTGGTGTAGGAAATGTTGAATGGTATTGTGATATAAGTTATTTTTGTTGAACTTAACTAAGGTTCACACTATTCAGTTTAGGATCAGATTATCATTGACTTTCATTCATTTCACATTTTGAAATTTGCTCTGTCGAAACATACTCTATGTAATTGCTAATATCTGGTTGGCTTATTCTTTTAGGTGTGTGATTTACTGGGAAAATATGCCGATATTATGGAGGGATTTGATGATTTTGTGACACAATGTGAAAAGAATGGTAATGTTCAAGCTATTTATTCACTTTCTACAAAATCTAGTTTTCTTTTCCTTTTTTATCATTTCTTTTATATTATTTCTAATCAAGTGCTTTCATGTAGAAGGATTCCTTGCTGGTGTCATGAATAAAAGTAAGTTATATGGTTTTCTCTTTTCTGTTATCTTCTATAGATGAACTCCCTTCCCTTTATTTTTTTTTTTTGTAGCATGGGCTCACATGAACAATCACAGCATTATCTTCTGGTCCAAAAAATCTGACATTATTTATTCATCAGAATCTTTGTGGAATGAAGGACATGGGCAGAAACCAGTGAAGGTAGAGGAGAAGGACAGAGATCGGGACAGGGATGACGGGGTGAAAGAAAGGGACCGTGAACTCCGAGAAAAAGACAAATCCACTGGAATTTCCAACAAGGATGTTTCTATTCCTAAGGTGACTCTAAGCAAGGACAAGTATGTAGGAAAGCCTATAAATGAACTGGACCTTTCTAACTGTGAACAATGTACTCCCAGCTACCGTCTTTTACCAAAAAATGTATTGGTTCTTTGCTTGTCTCTTCATTTTTAGCTTGTCCCTGTGAAATCTGAGATTTCATTGCTGATTATGTTTTATATGTATAATATTTTGGCTTACACAGTACCCAATACCATTAGCTAGTCAGAGAACTGAACTTGGCGCCAAAGTATTGAATGATCACTGGGTTTCTGTAACGTCAGGAAGTGAGGATTATTCCTTTAAACACATGCGCAAAAATCAGTATGAAGAGAGCTTGTTTAGATGCGAAGACGACAGGTTATTGCTTACAATTGATTCTCATTTACCCTTAAAATTGCCTATTTATTTAATTTATTTTGTATCGGTTGGTTGCCGTCATAGTTGCCAAGTGTTGTACTTTTTGGTTAGTGTTGACATCACATGGTTGATTTGAGAGGTGTTATTTCCTAAGATTTCTATCACCAATTCTTTTCTGATATTATTTTATTCTATGATTGTAGGTTTGAACTTGATATGTTGTTAGAATCTGTAAACGCAACAACTAAGAAAGTTGAAGAAATCTTAGAAAAAGTTGATGACAACGAAATTCAAGGAGACATTCCCATTCGTATTGAGGAGCACTTATCAGGTTATATGTTTGTTTCAATTGATCAATGAAGTCTATCATAGCATATAAATGCAATATGATTTAATTTCCTGATATTTTGTGTTCTGATACTATCTTGTTGTGTCCTTTTAGCTCTAAATCTTAGGTGCATTGAACGATTATATGGTGACCATGGGCTTGATGTGATGGATGTGTTGAAAAAGAATGCTTCTCTAGCCTTGCCAGTGATATTAACCCGCTTGAAGCAGAAACAGGAGGAGTGGGCAAGATGCCGTGCAGATTTTAATAAAGTTTGGGCTGAAATATATGCGAAGAATTATCACAAATCACTTGATCATCGAAGCTTTTACTTTAAGCAGCAGGATACAAAAAGCTTGAGCACCAAAGGTAAAATATTAATTTTCCGTCCAATAACACAATTCTTTATTCTTTTTAACAGTTTAAATAAAGGGAAATGCTAACGAGTGCCCTAAAGGCACTTTTCCTATAAGCATTTTCTTAATTAGGAATGCTTAAAGAGTGCCCTTAGGGCACTCGTTAGCAAGACCCTTAAATAAATTGGAGTTTTTTCTACGGGCCGCAAAAAGTTGAACTAAACCGCGGTGAACTTGGCGGAGCAAGAGGAGAAGATCAAACTTCAACAGAATGTTGAGGAATGAGAATCTGGTGGGGTGGAGCGGGGGTGGTGGAACATCGAGAGCCTCCAACGCTCAAGTCAGCAATGATCCAATGTGAGGGAAAATTGTAGAATGAGTGGTATATGAGTTTGTAACTCCTTTATGCAGTAATTAAGTCATGTTTGGCCGGAGGTTCAGTTAAACAGGTAACTGAATGCGTATATGGCGACGTTGACTGTGACACAGTGTGGGAGGGGGTTGCAAGATCACAAACCATAGGATTGTAATATGGACTGTAAGATCCTACCAAAACAATTACCTAGGACCGAGAGGGCGTTGCAGGATCGTAAAATGTAGGATCGTAAGATCCTACCAAAATAAAAAAGTTGCACACACATTGCATAAACTAAATTTAATGAAATAAGAAAGTTATTTGTAGCTAAGAAAAATTTTATTAACATCCATTGAAAGAAAATATTTGATTTAATCATTTTAATATAGTTAAGAAATATTTAAAATTAGTTAGGGAATAAAGTATACTTAATTAATTTAATGTAGTTAGTTAAGAACACAGCCCAAACCAATATCGCCGTATTAAACTAAAGCACTAAAAAGTAATTGGAAAAGAAAAGTAATAAAAAGTAAAAGATCCATCATACGTTCCATAATTAGGTCACAGGTCATGCTTGTGTCATAATAAAAAGAATTAGGTCACACCATGGTTGTTAGAATTGCGATATAGATCGTGAGATTGTACAATCTCGCGCGTCACCAGGTCTCCACCGAGTTGGAGCAGTTCAAAGATCGGAGAAGACGACGGAACATACGGCACACAGAGGAAGAGTGTAAGATCATGAAATCGTCGCTCTGATTCGCATCAGAGAAGAACAGTTTGACCCGGTTGTTTCGCGCGAAGAGTGAGGTCGGAATGACATGAGCTGCTCGTTTGTTGTTTCCTGCGGCTGCTGGTTGCAGAGGCGGCTGTGTTATATTGAAGGAGAAGACTTGGTCTAGGTTTAGTTAGTGGAAAAGACTTATTTGGGCCTAGACTTGCATAAATATAAATAAACTGTTATGACTTATTTGGGTCTGAGAACAAAAAGAAAAAAGACTTATGTGGGCCTAGACCTATAATTTTTCATTTTTTGGTTACAAGAGGTATAATAAACTATTATGAATTATAGTAACAAAACAAAAACTATTATGAATTTATTTTTTTAAGGGAAAAACTATTATGAATTATTAATTAACTTAGTTTAATGTTGTAATTTGTAAGTTTTTTTTTATCAAAGGCGATTTTTCTTAGTTATTTTTATAATTTTGTCTATTTGGTGGGATCCTACGATCTTTGTTACGATCTTAAAATATACGCTTTTTCTATACCCCAACGATCTTTAGTGAGATCCCGATTTCGACTACCATGGGTCACACTACTATTATAATGAGTGGGCCCAAATAACCCATACTCTTTATAGAGGAAATAGGCTAAAAACCCTAAATTTCTTTCACCCATCAGTCGCCTACCACCATCAACACACACAACATTATGCCATCCTTCTTCTTCCGAGTTCTTCCTAGCTCTTCTTTGCAGAGAGATGACTGGAAGATCTTCAAGAAGGTAGAGACAAAGATTCACAAGATAGAGTGAGGTTTGTTGAGTGAACCTGACCCAAATTCAAAAACAAGCAAGATCATCCCAAAATTGTATAATCGGCTGATTTCATGTTTAAAATACTGATTTCACTTCCGATCTTAGTTAGAAGTGATTCTGCATAAGATCTGACTCGCTCCTAGGGAGTAGAATTGTAAAATCCTATGAATTTACAATCCTACTCTCATGTCGTGATTTTGATATCCTTGCCGCACTGTGCTTAGGGTCTTAGGTCCAGACCAGAACAATTGTCCCTAGAGTCGGCAGCTTGGCGGAGCAGAAGTGTTGTGCTTTTCTGCTTTGTCGTTGGCCAATGTCGTTATTGGAATTCATTTTGGACAAGATCATTTTTTGGGAATGGGTTATTCTTATTTGGCCGTGTGAAGTTTTCGCCACTCCTTTGCTAATACTTGTGAAGTGTCACTTATTACGGGGAGTCGTGCAGATGGTTGGTTAACTTTTAGGGGAAGTGTTGCTTGTTTGATTGGTAGTGGCTAATTGGTATTTTGAATCATTTATATTTCCCTCTGGAATTTCTTTGTCCGTTTGTTTCCCTTTTGGTTTGTTTTTGCTTTTTCTTGGTTGTCTTTGTGCAAGTCTTTTGAACCTTGCACTTCTTTTGATTAATAACTTCTTCGCATTCAACTATATTGTTCTCTACTTTTCTTTTTTGTATTTCCTATATTTGTATAGTCATGAGGGAGAAAGTCTTGATCCATAGAGAACTTGTGGTTGGCTTCTTTTCTTGAGGGTCCTAGCTCTACTTGGTTTGATTTGCTCTTAGTCAATTACAAATGAAGTTATGGTGTCAGAAGGGGATTCTCCTACACTTCAGCTTTATCGTTTACACTTCCGCTTTATTCTATTAAGAATGAGACTTCTGTTATGGGTGAGTTTCAGGCATGGCTGAGCGTATGATTCATAGTCTTGAGCGAACGCTTGAGTGGTTGATAGGTGGTCTTGTACTTGTTGCGAATTTGAGATGGAATGTTTCCGTTTAGTGTTGTTGAAACCTGTTGACTCTCTTCTTGTGGTACGTTCAAAGCTTTAGGAAATGGGGAAAAAGAAAGAATTTGTATTAGGCAAGGGCTTCTACAAGCCTTGTGATGCTATTTTTGTTTTTTGGAAACACATCTGACCCAAAAACTGACTAATCCGGGGCACCAATCCCATCGTTCACTAACATAGGATCCAATTGAAGTGTATGGACTGACCCAACATAAGAATTGTTGGCACCAAGGGGATTCAAACTTGAGATCATGAAAGAAGCATATTCCTAGGTCTCAAGCCTTTACCACCAGGCCAACCCTTGGGGTTAAGCCTTGTAATGCTTATTTGTATAGCTAACTTGATGAGGATGTTTTCCACACCTCTTTTGTGTATGACTTTAGAAGGGCTTCAAGGAGTTTTTATGTTTGATTCATGGTACAAACAAGGGTAGGTCTTGTTTATTTTAAGGCTTTGGAGAATGTATCTTATGTAACTTCTAGGATAGAAGTTGAGGTTGGGATGATGAACAACGGATCCGGAGTGGGGGGAGTACTTCGGCTTTTGGAGGTCCTTTTGGTCGTAGTTCATCACCTATTCGTAAAGAGCATTTATTTTTGTATTGGATGATAGACATTTGAAGTATAAAACATGGGAAAATGACTCGGAGTTTGGAAGATTTAGAATCTAATGACTTCTACAACGAGGAAAATTCATAAGTGGTTTAAATCTTTTGAACTAGGTCATAACGGTAAGCCTCGCCACGTTCTTACGTGTCCGCCAAGTGAACACCGTAAACGCTCGATATATAGTTATCTTCAAGTTGATACTGCTTTCTATTTTTGTGGTTGATATGTTTTCCCATTTGAATATTTCAGATTCAATGGAGAGGATGCACATTGGTGGGAGCAATAGTTCTCATATCACCAAGTCGCGTCCATTGCCGGAGGATGCAACCCTTGTAAACTCTAGCCTTTCTAGGAAGGATCACCCCTTCAAGCTTCCACCCCTTTTCGTGGGTGAACCTCCAAAGATGAAGGAGGACTTTCAGTTTGCGCTTTGTCAGGAAGATATGGCGTTCTTTTCCACCCTCAAGCTTGCCGCTAAGCGTCAGATGATTACTAAAGGCGTTCACAAGGCCTTCCAGATGCTTGGTATCTTGACTCTTGTTGCCTCCAATGATTTTGCCGCCTTCAGTGACCCAAAACTTCGTGAAGACAAGGAGAGAGCCCTCAAGGCCTTAGAGGACGCTAAAGCGGCTCATTTGAGAGCCATGAAGGAAGCAGAGAGCAAGGCTGAAGGTATGATCAAGAGGGACAAGAATACTCAAAGTAAGGTGGAGGGCCAAGTGAAAGATCTAAAGGAGGCTTTGTCCAAAGTTGAGAGGCGTGTCATAGAGTTGAAAGCTGACCAGGATCAGATGGAGATGGCTAAAAAGGATCTTGCCAACAAAGTTTCCTCCCTCTAAGGCGAGAAAACGTCCTTGGTGGAAAAGATTAAAAAACTTGAAGCGGACAATAAGGCCCTCCAAGACAAAGTCAAGAATCTTCAAGAGAAACGTCTTGAGCCGGCGGTCGAAGGTACCCTGCAAAAGGCTCTTAACGACGCCTTGAATGCTCAGGCCGTTGTTGCTGCTCAGGTCGAGGAATACAAGAAAGAATTGGCAACGACCTTGGAAGTCGCCATTGCTGCTTGTGGAGATTCTTTTGATGACGCTGTGGACCAAGTTGAATACTTCCACAAACCTCTCAAGGTTGACAGGAGCAAGGTGTTCCTTGGTCAGAAAGCTCACAAGAGCAAGCTTGCAGAGACTCCAACAAAGGACAGTGGCACCCATCCTAAGAAAGTTTGAATTTGCACTTGGCCTTTGAGGCAATTTTTGTGATCTCTATTCGCCTTCGAGGCCCTAATTTAATGAAACAACTTTTTCCTTTATTTTATTGAAGTGTACTTTATCTGTTATAGTACTTGCGTCTTTATATTATGCTTTCATATTTATTTCTATTTAAGCTTCGTCTTCGCGGACTTTGAGTCAGACTGGTTGAGGTTGCCCTGTTGGACTTTGAGTCTGGCAATCTCATATTGTTGTGTGTTGCCTTCACTGACTTGAGTCCGGCAGTCTTTTTTCCCTTTTGAGGCTTTCCGGATGTCACCGGGAAGCATGACCGACCAAGGTTTAGCTTCCCTTCCTCTTCCAAGTTCAGACTTGGTTAAGACTAGCCGTCCGGGTGGGTTTGCTGCTTATGGCTCCTACCCTTTGTCGCATAGCCATCACCTTTGTTTCCAAAGGGTGGGTTCAGCTTAGGGATTTTCGGAGTGACTTTGAGTCTTTGCAGTATTCGACAGTCGCCCGTGTTCCAATTGCTTTATTTTCCCTTTATATTTTTAAATAAAGACTAAATGAAATTAAAATAAATTAAATGAAGTGACTTAGAAAATAATATAGTTTGGGAGTTTTGATCGTAAGGCCAATAACTCATGAAAAAGAAGTGAGAGGATTTGGTTACACAATAGTGAGCATATCTCTGTATGTCATTGTCACATGCACAATGCGATCAGTTAGCTATGCAAAGATAGACATGATGACCGACGTTTGAACAATGGCTTGTTGCAGGAGTAGGCCTGAGGAGGAAGAGGCGTCAATCTCAGCATATGAGAGAAACCTATTCCTTTCTCGAAAACCCAACCTAGATTGCAGAAAAACCCGCTGCAACCAACTTTTGACCTTGTAGGCATTGTAGCACGCTTAGGGGATTTGGGTTGTAGGATTGTGCAATCCCACGATCTTACCAACAATGGTGCTTGTAATGCTCTTTTAACTTGGCTGCATTTCATGTCCTTGGAATGAAATCGCCTTGCAGGGTCTCAATAGTGTAGGTTCTTGTTTGTGTCTTGGAAATCACTCAATAAGGACCTTCCAAGTTATGGACTAGTTTACCTTGGTGGACGTTTTTACTGCCAATGTCTGTATGTCGGAGGACGAGGTCCCCTTCTGAAAACTCTCGTGGTACTATTCGTTGAGTGTAATGTGTTGAAGGTCTTTGTTTGATGGAAACATTAAGCATAACAACTACTTCTCTTTGTTCTTCTAAGAGATTGAGGTCCTCACGGTGAAGTTGAGTATTTTTGTTGTGGTTGAGGGGTATAGTGTTCGTTGATTGGGCTCCCAAATTTCCACACCTTGTGTAAGCCCTCATGGTTATGTCCATTGTTAAAGGTGCTTCGTGGGAGTGTGAGGGTTTGTAAACTCCCTTGGTTTTGACTCCCAAGCAAGTAATGTGACTTTCTGGTGGATTGAAACAGTAGCCCTCATTCAAGGCTAAAGGGTCTTTTAGCCCTCATGCGTGTCTTAGGACCTTTTGCCCTATAGACAATGCCACTGAACCAGAGTGAACTTGCTGGAGCCAAAGAAGAATAACCAATGAACCATGACAAAATGTTGAGGAATAAGAGTATGGTGCAGTGGAGCAAGGGTGGTTGGTACCCACACAGACTCCAACACTCAAGTTACCAATGATCCAATGTGAGGGAAAATCATAGTTCGGTTTATCTGTGTTTTAATGTAGTTAAGTAGCAGCGCTGTGCGCTATAGCATAGCTGAGTTTGAACAAATCACTATTGTTCTACAATACGCTCTTTGGTACAAAATATTGTCAAATAACAACTAAAGCTGCGCTGTAGCATTGTTACGTAGTGTAATTTCAACAAACCACTATTTTCCGTGTTGGAAATTCCGCCTTCAGTTATCTTTAACACGTGCCTTATTTGTGAATGGAATGCATCTTTGTTATAATGGAATGCATAGTTCCTTCCCCCAGGTTTCTTCCTTTGAAAGGAATTTATATGCACATAATTTGTACACTGGATTGCATCTTTGATTGTATTGATTTAAAACACTTGGTCTCTAGAGCTATTGTGCACACACATTGCAAAATAAGTGTTATTGTTTGAGCACAATGGAACTTGGAATTTCTAATATGTGGTGATCACAGCCTTATTCTTCTGATTCCTAACTCCTTTCTTTTACTGTGGATTACAGCCTTATTGGGAGAGATCAAAGAAATTAGCGAGAAGAAACGAAAAGAAGATGATGTTCTTCTTGCAATTGCTGCTGGGAATAGACGGCCTATTCTTCCTAACTTGGAATTTGAGTATCCTGATCCAGAGATTCAGGAAGATTTGTACCAACTCATAAAATATTCATGTGGAGAAGTTTGTACAACCGAACAATTGGATAAAGTCATGAAGATTTGGACAACATTTTTAGAACCAATGTTTGGTGTTCCTTCTCGACTGCGTGTTCCTGAAGACACAGAAGATGCTGTCAAGGCCCAGAAAGATTCTGCAAAAACTACTACTGCAAGTATTGCCAAGGGTGATAGTAGTCCTGGTGTTGGTGGTACCATAATGAATCTTAAGAGTTCAAACCCTAATAGAAATGGAGATGCTAGTGTTCCATTTGAACAATCAAATTCTTGCAAAGAATGGCAAACAAATGGGATTGGTGGGGTTAAAGAGGATGATTGTCTCAAATCAGACCGTTCTGTGCTTAAGACTGAAACTTTGGGAAGTAGTACCCTGCAGGGTAATGTTCATATAAGTGCATCCATTCCTGACAAAGTATCAAGAGTCAATAAGCAAGATCATTCCATTGAACAGTTGGTGAATGCTAATGTCTCAATGTCCTCTGGAATGGAGCAAAGTAATGGAAGAGCAAACATGAATAATGCATCAGGTTGGCAACTTTAAAAGAATGATGCAACATTTACTTCATTGTTTATCTTACATACTTGGTCTTGGTCATTAGTGTTTCCTTTGATTTTCAACTGTTTCTCTAATGAATGGACACTTTGAGATACCTTTTTTTTTTTCTGCAAGGATTTGCTGCAACTCCGTCTAGACCTGGTTATATTTCTAGTGAGGGAGGGCTTGATTTACCTTCATCAGAGGTATGGCTTAACTCCTTTATCACCTTACTTTAGTCTATTTTCAAGTTTAAGTGGATGAGACTTACTCACCTTAAGAGGTTTAATTTAATTCACTATTAGCATATATCATAAGGGTTGAGTCTAGGGTGAATAATGTAGTGAAATGATTTGTAGTGGAAGACTATTAGCATATGCCATCAGATATGTAGTGAACTATACCATCAGATATGTTGTTATAAAAGTCAATAGCCATGATTTGAAAAGATTAATGCACAACAAGTGGGAAAATGTTTTGCAAACATGTTTTTCATCTCCATTGGCACCATCCTTTGGATCTACGAAAGGTTGAAGCAACCATAACCATCCATAACAAACCTGCCTTTACTAGAAAGAATAACCTGCCTCCGAACCAGCAACCAGTGTTGAAATCACCTTGAATAACCACTACATCTCTGCTCTTACCATCAACCCAAAGTAGTTCTAACAGTGCTACACTGCCAAAACTGCATATTTGAAACAGGGTGCTGAGGTCTTGGGCTTCTGGCAAGAGGTCCTTTAGTGCAATCAAAGATTCGAGAGCAATGCTGGCTCCAAATGGCAGTGGCACTCAACGAGGATTGCTGACCTGTGAAGCCCTTGAGGGATTAATTTTAGGAACCAGATCTCAAAATAGTAATAAAATCAACAATAGACTTGAAAGAACAAAAATATGGTTGTTTATTAATGTGAATCAAGAGGGAATTACAGAGAAGGAATAATCCTTGATTGACACAGAGCGTTGCTCCTTGTACGAAGCTTATTGCTTCTTACCCTTAACAAACTTAGCTACCATCTAAGATAAGATCCCATTCTCTCACTCTACCCCTTATAATAAAATGGTTACAGCCATAAACAAAGGAATGCCACATTATTGGTACCTCAAGGCTTGCTAACTCCCACGTTCCCTACCCTTCTAGAATAAACTGACCATTTCTTGAGACCACCTGCTGACTGTGTACTAAATGGCTAGCTGCACCTCTATCAACTAACATGCAATGTAGAGCCTTTTGGTTGTTGGCAAAGAACAATATACAGAGATCTTGGTCCGTGGTTAAGATTTGGAAACTTTCAAATCTAGTATTAGAATGGATAGGTGGAGAAGCAGGGGTGGAGGGGAATTGTTACGGTGAGTTCGTCTGTGGCATGCTCTATGAAGAGAATCATTGGTCTCATTTTGGAGTAAGGTGCAATTTGTAAATTTAAAAACTCTAAATCCATGTGTGAAGGATAATAAACTAATAACTGAAAAATGAGATGACCTACTGAAACTGGTCAAAATTGCTGCTTCTGTGTGAGAAACATGCTAAGAGTCTTTTACCCTAGATACCAGCCCTATTATATCACTTGTTGCTGCTGTTTTCAAAAGAATATCAGGAGCACCATTTCCTTTCTACCGAAGTTCGTCTGACTACAATGATCATCTTGCGGCTGAAGTTGTCAATAACACTCAAACTGTAATATATTCAGCACTTTACTCTAGCTTGCAAATCATTTTTCATTCTAAGAGAGATATGTTACTGGTTTTTCTGAATGATTGATCCATGTAATTGATTCTCACCTACTAGGAAAATACTTGGTTGTTGTTGTTGTGGGGCTTATATAATTTAAGAGTTAAGGCCAGCAATAACTTAAAACTGAATGAAAATCAGTTTGGGGCTCCGTTTTTTTTCTTTTTCCTTCATTGCGTGTCTTGTTAGGCTTGCATTGTTTCCCAAATGGTATAATGTCGTGATTTCTTTTATAATTACCTAGGGTGCTGATTCTACAAGACCAGATACGTCCACAAACGGGGCCATCACTGAAGACACCAAAGCTCACAGCTGTCACAAAGAATCAGTTGGACACTTCAAAAGTGAAAGAGAAGAGGGTGAATTATCTCCTAATGGAGACTTTGAAGAGGATAATTTTGCAGTTTATGCAAATACTGGTCTGGAGGCAGGGCATAAAGGAAAAGAATGTAATACCAGTCAACAATACCAAAATAGACGCGGGGAACAAATTTGTGGGGTAGCTCTAGGTGAAAATGACGATGAAAGTGATGGAAGTCCTCATAGATCATCGGACGACAGTGAAAATGTGTCTGAGAATGGTGATGTTTCTGGTACAGAGTCTGCTGATGGTGAGGAATGTTCTCGAGAAGAACATGAAGAGAATGGGGATCATGATGACAAGGCCGAGAGCGAAGGTGAAGCTGAAGGAATGGCTGATGCCAATGATGTTGAAGGAGATGGAGCCTCGCTGCCATATTCAGAGCGCTTTCTTCTTACTGTAAAGCCTCTAGTAAAATATGTTGGCCCAGTGTTTCATGGGAAAGAAAATAATGTTCAGATTTTTTATGGAAATGATTCCTTTTATGTGCTGTTTAGACTTCATCAGGTACAAATGTGTCAGTTTATGTATTATAAGCATTTATGGTTGTGGTTGTAGACTGACCAGGAGTTTCAGAGCTCATAATATATTCCTTAACTTGCATTTCCTTTGAATTTGACAGACATTGTATGAGAGGATACGATCGGCAAAGATTAACTCATCTTCTGCTGAAAAGAAATGGAGAGCTTCAAACGATACAAGTTCCACTGATCGATATGCCAGGTAATATGCCTTGGAATGTTACTGTTTATTACAAATTAAATTATACATTTGAATATCTAAACAAGACTGATGATTCCCCTTTATGGCTTTATGCTGCAGGTTCATGAATTCTCTTTACAGTTTACTGGATGGTTCTTCTGATAATTCAAAATTTGAAGATGATTGTCGAGCTATTATTGGAACTCAGTCATATGTATTGTTCACGTTAGACAAACTGATATATAAACTTGTTAAACAGGTAATGTGCATGAATAATTTTTTTAAATATGTAAATTGACACTTGTTTTGGATAATATTCTGTGTAAATTTTATTCCCGTTTTTCTTGACTAAGATTTTTTAGGCTTAGCCTATATAATCACTTTAGTGCTTTTACTTTTTCATTCAATTAACAGGATTCAGTTTTTCTCTTGTTTTCACTTGGTATTAGAGCTCCCGATCTGGGAGGCTCCGCTTCTGCACCAAAACTATCAAAAACCTGGCTGCTTTCATTGCAGCCATCTTAACGGCCTTCTTTGAATCCGTTTTGCTTTCTTGTCTCTCAATCACAGCCATCTTCCGACGCCTTCTCCACCATCTGTCATTGCTGTCTACACTATATGCTGTCGCTGCCGTCTGCCATCACTGAGAACTTTTTCAATGCGTCATTCTGGAGGTACCCCGTACACCATTTGTAGCAGCCATTGCCGATCTGCCACAACCCAAAACCTTGGGCCTTTCTGATTTGTCACGTGCTCTCACATACAGTTTTTCTGTTCTGCCCTTGTCAGCTTGTGGGTTCCACGTGCCACCCTTATCTCCCCGTTTTTCGATGCTGCTGAAACCGGTCATCTCGTCTGTCCTTGCTGGTTTGGTTGGGGCCAATTCCATCTTTTGGATCCCATGTTTGATGTGTTCTAGGCATTTCTTTGTAAAGCACTTTTGTTTGTGGTGTCGCCATTGCTGCGCTCCAGCCCTTGTTCGACTTTTTTAGGGCTGTCTTACCCCAATGTCAACTGTTTTTTGGCTGTTCCAATGGTTTTCTCTGTCCTCCCAGGCAAGAAATTGTCTCTTTCATTCATTCACTATGTCAGTTGACAAATGTTCTGCTATTTCATCCTTGACAAATGTTCTGTGACGGAGGATATTTGGATACTTGTCTCCTATGCTAGCGATCATATGATTGTGTGTTCCTCACACTTCTCATCTTACTCCAGGATGTCTCGATAGCAACACATTATTGTTTCTACTGGATCTCATGCTCCTGTTATGGGGTACGGGCAACGTTCATAATCTAGTTTAGGATAAAATATTGTGTGCACGTGTATATTTTAGTATCTGTTTAGTAGGACACTTTATTTTTCCTTGATTGTGATTTATTATGCTTAGCTTATATAATCACAATAGCGCTTATACTTTTTCATTCAATTGATGAGATTCAGTTTTTCTCTTGTTTTTCACTTTCCTTTTTTCATCTGCCTTTATATACCATTCTATCTTTTTTCTGAGCCTGAAATCATGTCCTATTTTGTTTCAGCTTCAAGCTGTTGCCAGTGGCACTGATGAGATGGATAACAAACTTCTTCAACTATATGCATATGAACAATCAAGAAAACCTGGAAGCTTTTTTGATATAGTTTATCATGAAAATGCCCGTGTTCTTCTTCATGATGAGAACATATATCGTATTGAATGTGTAAGTTTTTATTTGTTCCACTTCTCTACTTGGATCAGCTTTTGATTTTATTTAATTTTTTGTGTTGAGCATTTGAATGAAATCTCAAGTGGATAGCTTTATATACATAATAGTGGTTGGTTGCAGTGGAAGTGGATTGATATTCCAGAAAAACATTACCTGCAATGTCAATGGTTTGAATTCTGGAGTCACCACTCACCACTCACTACTTCTGGAAGAGTTTAACCTAACCACCGCCCTTGGCTTAAGAATTACTCTCACAGATATGCCTGCAATGTCTTAAGGTTAAGTTTATATGATCTATAACAGTTTTATTTAATAACTCCTTGCAGTCACCTACCCGATTGTCTATTCAGTTGATGGACTATGGACATGATAAGCCTGAAGTGACTGCTGTGTCAATAGATCCTAATTTTTCAACCTATTTGCACAATGATTTCCTATCTGTTGTCCCCGAGCGTAAGGAGAAGTCAGGAATTTTCTTAAAAAGGTATTTGTAAGTGGGAGAATTATTGGTGCCATTTCATTTGCAGTCACTTTAATTCGAGCAATTCATTTACCTACCTTTGTATTTACTTTAGGTTCATTTATTTTATGCAGGAATAAACTAAAATGTGCCAGGAGTGATGAACTTTCAAGCCAGGTTATGGATGGAATACAAGTTATCAATGGTTTGGAGTGTAAAATTGCTTGCAATTCATCCAAGGTATGTAATCATTTACTTCTGCATATTGTAAAAAATTATATGCCATTTGTTCCGGAATCACCAAATTTTAGTATTTTTCTTTTCGCCCTTTTTCGTTAATGCCATGCATTTCGATTACAGTTTCATGCATCTTCCGATTGTGTTTCTGAACTCTCGTTCGTTGTTTTCTCCTTTGAACACAATGCATGTTGTTAGGTTTCATACGTTTTAGATACCGAAGACTCTTTAATTCGAACAAAAAGGAAAAGGGGAAGTTTGCATCAGAACAATTCATACTGTGAGCCGACAATGTCTTCAAACGCTTGTTCAAGCAGAGTACAGCGGTTCTACAAATTATTTTCCATCAAATGATGGTATCCAATTTGAGACGCATATGGTATGTGATTTTCCTTCATCGCCTCTTGAGATCCCACATCAATTAGATATATAAGAAAAAAGAAGTTCTTACAAGGCTTGACAATCACTACCCCTTAGCTTTTGGAGTTGATTTATGCACAAATTTGAAGTTAGTCATAGAGCCAAAATGTTCATCTAATTGCTAGTAATGTTTTTCCTATCATCAGTGTCAAATTGCTAGTAGACATCTTTATCAATTTTTTTTTTAATAATTTTTGTAAGAAAACAATCCATTAATTGGAGTTTTGTTGTTCTCAGTAATTTTGGTCATTCATCAGTGGTACCGGCACCAGATGACGATGACATCACATCCTAGAAATGGAGAATGTGATGTTTTTCTGAGATAACTTACTTTCTTGTGCTCTTCACATCTTCAATCCTAGACACCAAATAAGGGATACAGAAAGGTTGATGATGAGGCTCAGGAGATTGTATTCTATTGTGACATGGTGACTGATGAGTTATATCATGATGTAAATAGAGGTAATCTGTACACTAGGGGACATTTTCTTTCCATTCATCCACATTTTTGCTATCTTAATAAGTTTTATTTCTCTTTTTAGCTCGCTACCAACTTATTGAGATTATTATTCAAATTATGAAATATTCGCGGCTGCAATTGGCCTCCACATTCACTTATTTTGTGCATCTTGGTCCCAACTAATAATTATGTGTTTTTTGTGAAAAAATCTAAATTTATTTATGTTAAGTTTTTTTACATCTTAAATAATGCCCGTTCTTCTATATATATTGCATGTCATTTGGGAAAGGTAGAAAGGGTATATAACATGGTGCAATTAGATTTCATATTCAGGGTTGCAAAGTGGTCTTTCATTGGCTTTGCAGCCAATTTTTTTATATTTCCTTTGTCAAATTATGAAACTGGGTGTGGAATCTAAAATTATGGCTTGGCAATGGATCAGACTAATTTTCAATTGAAGGAAAATGAGTACAGACAAAGCAAATTTATGTGGTTTGATTGGGAAAATCTGAGTAAAAATAAATCAAATTTTAAAATTGATGGATACAAATATAAAAAAATAAAAATAAAAATGGACATACATAATCACGATAGTTCCTCTGTCTGACTATGTTAAGTGGTAATGTCTAATGTGTGGCATTAACTACAGGTTGACGTACCATGAATACATAGTGCACACAACTTTAAGGAACAAACTGAAACAATGGTTTAAAATATATTTTAAAACCCTTGCTATACAGGTTATCAAAGATCATCATCTCTGTGTTTTTTAAATAATAGAAAGAAGTATATCTTTTTAGGAAGAAAGAAAAACCCTCATGGTAAAGCTCTGCTAGGGTTTGCATTCACACTCAGAAAAAGAAACAAAGGAAGGAGGCCTTAAAGCCAAAAGAAAATGGATGATCAAGGAAATGGATCTCTTATGTCATATAAAGGAAAGTTTCAGAATCTTTTCGGAGAGCAGGTTGAGTTGAGTGTCACACATGAAACAAGTACCAAATGGATCTGAACTAGAAAAATGATGAAGATCCCTCTCCAAAACACTGAATGGGATCAATGGTCTTATTCATGAAAGAAACCTCTGATAGTTACTCTACTGGGGAAGAAAGCAAACTTCATGATACTTATCTCCAACATCAATGGACAAAAGATGGAAAGATCAAACATGTTGATATGGGGGATGGATATTTCCTGGTCTATTTCTCTAGAGGCTAACTATATGCACACCATATATATGAGCTATGAAGCCCAGATACTCCAAAATAGAGACGTACCCGTATCAGATACCTATACTCCGCGGATACTCTCAGATATGTGCCCACGGAGTATCGGAATTAATTATTTTAATTTAAAATATATATTTTATCGGATACTTATAAGATACTCGACAGATATACAAAGATACTTATTAGATACTTCACAGAGACGTATCCTGAAAAAAAATGACGGGTAAAAAAGCGAGTGTGTTATGAAAATTCAATGGAGATGTATATGATTCAATTTAAGATATGAATCACTATAATTGTTTTTTTATTAACCAATTAAAAATTATGTTTTTGGTGGATGAAAGTAAAGAGAGAGAAGATTCAATCAATCAACATTAAACAAACTTTGTTGAGTTCTTTTATTGATGCATTTGTTGATATCTAACATATGAATGAAAATAGAATATGATTTATACGAAAAAAGTTTCATTTTTTATTTTGATCACATGTATTATTTTTTTTTTTTTGTAAATTGTGACTTTTATGATTATATAGTATTGAAGAGTAATCAATGTTTATTTTTTTTCAAGTATTTTACATGCATATAAATTTTAATATAAATATTTTGTTAACGTATCTTAGCCGTATCGTATCCCAAATTTTAAAAATGTTATGTATCCACGCACCCGTATCGTATCGTACCCGCATACTCTGGGACTCATAGTATACGAGGGACCATAGATGTTCACAGATAACTACCTAATAGCTCAAAGATGTAGGAAGTTGTTTCTGCATAACGTAATAGCTATGAATAAGATGGCAATTTGGATCATAACCCCTCAATTACCTCTTGTGCTCTATAATGATGTTTTCGTAACTTGCATCATCATCATCATCATTTGTGTTTTACTCTAAATAAACGTTAAAATATTGACATGTTTCTAAGCACTTAGTAGACTTATTTCTTTGGAGTTGAGATCCTCTCCATTTATAAATAGGTTGTGGGTTTCACTGCTAAATGAGTCACACCATTATTAATTATTTTTATTTTTTTTCAAAATTGTGTGTCTTTATTTTTTCAAATGAAATAAATGGAGAGGATGCTAACTCGTTTCTTTGAGGCCTATTTATATAACTTTAGAACAACGACCTAATTGATATTCAACATGTGGAAGTCACAAATTGTAGGAAACATTCTCTGTTGAACAAAATATAACTTGAAAACTATCTCACCTTCTTTGATTAAATGTTATTATAGTCAAGTATTATCGGTTTGAAATGCAAAATTATTAGAGAATTTTATCTTTCCATCTTCCACACTTCTCGCGCGTCCTCCAATTCGACGAAAATATCTCCGTTCTACAATCCAAATCATTTTTTCACAAATTTCAGATTATATAATATGAATCTCCTAAAAGTCAGAAAACAACAAAGTGTCTTGGTTCATCCAAATTTTGTTTCAACACGATTAAAAAAAATAGAAGACTCATCACCACAAAAGTTTCTTATTTGAAAAAATGATGTGATACGACTTCTATAGCCATTGAAAATAGAAAGACTCAACACGGTTAAATTGATTTGCTCATAAATATACATATTGATTCACACTTAAAAATGTTTTAAAAATATTAAGTAAATCGATTTACATATTATAATACTAATTTGATTTACTCTTACTTAATAAAGAGTGTATTTGCTTTAAAAAAAAGGTGAATCAATTTACATATATACTATAAATCAATTTGTTTTATTTTGGCAGAATGCTATATCTTATCAATTGTTTAAGAGGGGTAAATCAATGTATTTTTGGCAAAAAAACATTTCAAAGGGATTTTTAAAGAAGTAAATGATTTACATGTAGTCAATTTTATATATAATCCTATTTTGGCATCTAACCAAAACCTAGCTAATTCTAACGAGCTTACACACATATTTACTTATTCGCCCTGAAGAGTATGTTCCTCCTGAATTTATGTTGGAACTTTTAGAGTACTTAGTCAAATCTTCTCCCCTTAGACAAAAATCAACCGTATCGAGTTCAAATATAATCATACATATAATAGAAACACCGTACCAAAAAGTATGAATAGCATACCGAACTTAGCATATCATACAAAGCATAAATGGGGACAACAACATAATCATTCAGCAATCAGTTACACATATTAGTGCAAAAAGACATTCAACATGGAAAGATAAATAAAAGAAATGGTGCAAGCACCTCAAGTACAAAAAAGACATAAATAAATGTTAAAACTCAGAGAAACTTGGAGAAATGTGAGGCTCAAAATTGTGTGCCTCTTCATTCTGATTTCTCATATAAATACAATGTAATTACATGTTGTCAAGTTGACTTTCAATCCACTAAATTAGCTAAACTGTCATATGTACATTTACAGCTAATTATGCTAATTAAAAGTATGACTATCTGACTTATTACAAATAAATGTGCAATCTCATACAATTTGATTTGCCATTAATTCCATTTACATCCCCCCTCAAATTGATGCTCGTAAATTTGCAAGCATCAATTTGCCAAGTAGAAAATTGTAACACCTATATAGAGATTGTCTAGGATCTCATACGAGTGTTAAAATTTCGTACCGGATACATTAAATACAATACAGAAAGTTTACATTTAATTATACATAATAGGAGTCATCACACAATACATTATCCGATACACTTCTTCTTAACAATATATACAACATACTACATCATCTGAAACAAATATACATAACAAGTAGTCAGCACGATCAATCCAAAGCTTTCTCTTTACCTTTACCTCGTGCTTCCTGTGAACCTGCACCAGAAGGAAAGGGATGAGACATGATGTCTCAGTGAGCTCCGGCCCTACCTACTGTTGGCAACCACGGGGAAAACCTAGGGTCGCCGTGCCTACTCTTGGCAATCTTGGGGATTCCTACGATCGCCGTCAATCTTTATATATTTCGCGATCAGGGGAAAAACTAAGATCGCTTCATGTCTTTATCTTATGCATTTCTTATTCTATCCTTGATCTTAAACTTATACTGAGTGATCTTGGGGACATCCTATGATCACTTCTTGTTCACTAGGAACTAATTGTCATATTCTCAATATATATAAATATACATATTCATCTTTTCATATCTTGAAGTTAGAAGTTAGCGTTGAACAAACAATATTATCTGAGTTCATTTTACGGAGTGCATCCTGGTGGAGTAACCCCGAAGTACATCTCCCTTCTTACCGGTGAAAATTCCTATCATATCAGGCTAACACCGGACTCCTCTTTCTTTGTGTGGTTGCCCTCGCGAGCGGTTACTTCACCGTCCCAGCTGCCATTTAAGGCGGTACTTCACGGGGACCCCCTGTATACTAACTAACGAGCAGACAGGAGACACATTAACTTTATAGACTTAGATGTGCAGCTGCCCTCACGAGCGGTAACTTCACCGTTCCGGCTGCCATTTAAGGCGGTACTTCACATGAACCCCTTGTATACTAACTAACGAGCATACAAGAGACACATCAAGCCCACTTAATAATTTATTTCTCATTCTTTAAAATAATAAGTCTTGAATACATAACCTATAAAAGGTTCTTAACCTAGAACATTGAATCATTCTCATTGATTCTCGTCTTATGTACTTGTAAGTGCTTCTATTTCTTTACTATAATTGGCATAATTAATGCACTTCTTAGGGAAGACAACCTCCCAATACTTAACATGTGAACCTATTGTCATAGGCTTATCGTTCTCATAAGCCACTGCTTAGTTACTGGAAACATTCCATAGCTTAATAACCTTTATTCTTGCATTTGTAATGCTTTGCCAAGTCCTTAATCATCCATTCCTTAAATGTTGAATAACTTTCCGGATATGTCAAGAATGGTGTTTTTCTTGGAAAATATGGTTTTCATTGAAAACGGTTACTAAAAGCCTCGTCAGATGCGATTACAGCCCCCAGAACGAAACAGAACATACCTGAGAGGTCTGTCTGATTTCGCTGGGCGAAATGGATTTCGCCAATGGCGAAGTGAGGTAGGGAAAAATGCTGGAAATCGCTGTAATCTCGCCCCGAGTTCGCCGGGCGAATTTGACAGTTCAGAACCTGTTCAAAACATGATTTTCCACCATTTTTGACATATCTAAGCATACCCAGGCATCACAACAGTATAAGGAATGAATTTCTAATGCAAATTGATAGTTTAAAACATGATTTATCAAGGAATTGGCAAGCAAATGAGATTAGGGTACTAATTCTAATCTTAGCTCAAATTGTAAAATTCCACTCAAACTTACTCAAAGCGGGTTCTAAAACCCTAGGGAGTTCACCTTAAACCTCAACTGGTGCTTGCTAAATTCTGAACTCCAAAGTCCTAGCTTCAATCTAACACTCCTCTTGATTCTTCCTTGTTTTCTTCTTTTACTATCTCTTGTTCCAACTTTCCAAAACAAGCTTGCTAGCAAGAACTTTCACAAGAATTGGATGAAGTTTTGATGGGTGGTGACAAGGTGATGAGGGCTTGTGACAAGGGGGAGTGAGGGAGAGAAAACTGATTTTGGAAGAGTGAAGGGAAAGAAGAAAATGGTAAGAAAATATCTTGTTCCCTCTTATAAAAATCTTTCCTTCCCAACTTCCAATTTTACGAAATTGCCATTGCTTATGACTTAAACTTCTAACTCTGATAACAGTTACATCTAAGCGGGATATTACAATCTACCCCCCTTAAAGAAATTTCGTCCTCGAAATTTAGAATTTACCTAAAAATAGATGCGGATAGTTCTCTTGCATCTCCGATTCTAGCTCCCACGTAGCTTCGCCATCGGGAGAACCTTTCCAAACAACCTTAACAATTGGAATCTCTTTGTTCCTCAAGGACCTAACATCACGATCAATAATTTGATCTGGTTCAGGTTGAAATGTTAAATCTGATCTCAAGTCAATACTGTCCAACTGTACTGGTTGAAAAGGATCGGGAATGAATTTCCTCAATTGAGAGACGTGGAAGACATCATGCAAACCGGACATGGCCGGTGGCAGCGCTAACTGATAAGATGCTGGACCGACACGTCTAAGTATCTGAAATGGTCCAACATACCTTGGACAAAGTTTCTTGGTTCTGAATGCTCCCCTTAACCCCAACTTAGGTGTAACTTTGAGGAATACATGATCTCCCACTTCAAACTCTAAAGGCCTTCGTCTCTTGTCAGCATAACTTTTCTGGCGACTCTGTGTTGTTCTCATCTTATCCTGAATGGATTTAATCTTTAGGGTTGTCTCCTGAATTATCTCAGGTCCCAAAATGCTCTTATCTCCAACCTCAGCCCAACAAAGTGGGGTTCTACACTTCCTACCATACAAAGCTTCATAAGGTGCCATTCCGATACTAGAATGGTAACTGTTGTTGTAAGAAAATTCAATCAAAGGTAGGTGATTATTCCAACTTCCTCCATCCTCTAGGATACACGCACGTAGCATATCCTCTAATGTCTGAATAGTCCTCTCGGATTGACCGTCTGTTTGAGGATGATGGGACGTGCTCATATTTAATCTTGTCCCTAAAGCTCTTTGAAAAGCTTTCCAAAAGTGGGATGTGAATATCGGATCTCTATCGGATACAATACTAGCAGGAACACCATGGAGTTTCACAATTTCCGAGATAAACAATTCATCATACTGAGAGGCTCGGTAAGTAGTCTTAACTGGCAAGAAATGAGCAGACTTGGTTAACCGGTCCACTATTACCCAAATGGAGTCATGTCCTCGCTGTGTTCGAGGTAATCCACTTACAAAGTCCATAGTTATCTCTTCCCATTTCCATTGAGGAATTTCCAGGGGTACTAACATTCCTGCAGGCCTTTGATGTTCAATCTTTACCTGCTGACACACAATGCATCGCGACACAAATTCCGCAATATCCTTCTTCATGCTAGGCCACCAATAATCTCTCTTCAAATCCTGATACATCTTGGTGGTACCTGGATGAATGCTAAAACTGCTCTTATGCGCCTCCTCTAAAATCAACCTTTTCAACTCCACATTATTCGGAACATAAATTCTTCCTTCAAACAGTAGTGTGCCATCATGTGCTAAAGAAAACTCTGACTGATCAACTTTTCTTTGAAGATCCATATCCATAGTTTGCGCTTGTGCAATCCTAGACCGTAGGTCGCACGAAATCTCTAACTTATTCAACAGGATGCCACCTTCCAACTCGGTAACATGGAGATTAAGATCTCTAAACTTTTCATATAACCCACATGTATGCATCATCACTTCAGCCTTAACTAAAGCCTTTCGACTCAAAGCATCTGCTACCACATTTGCCTTTCCTGGGTGGTATTTCAAATCAAAATCAAAATCCTTCAGGTATTCCATCCATCGTCTCTACCTCATGTTTAAGTCTCGTTGATCAAACAAATATTTCAAACTTTTGTGGTCACTGAACAAATCAAACTGTGCACCATACAAATGATGTCTCCACACTTTCAATGCAAATACTATGGCTGCTAACTCGAGATCATGGGTGGGGTAATTCTCTTCATGAGGCTTGAGCTGTCTAGACGCATAAGCTATCACATTCTCCCCTTGCATAAGTACACTACCCAGTCCTTTAGAGGATGCATCGCAGAAAACGGTGTATCTCCTTTCAGGATCTGGTATTGCTAACACTGGTGCTTTAGTCAATTTTCTTTTTAAAACTCTGAAGCTTTCTTCATATTCTTCGTCCCAATTAAAGGGCACATTCTTCCTGGTGAGGCGTGACAGAGGCAAGGCAATCTGAGAAAACTTCATAATAAATCTTCGGTAATAACCTGCCAAGCCTAAGAAACTCCTGACTTCCGCCACATTCTTGGGTCTTTCCCAACTGAGAACGGCTTCAACTTTGGATGGATCAACGGCTACTCCTCCTTGAGAAATAACGTGACCCAAAAACTTAATCTCAGACAACCAGAACTCACACTTGCTGAACTTAGCATACAACTGTTTGTCTCTAAGGACATTCAAAACAATTCTCAAGTGTTGAGCATGTTCCTGAGGATCCTTGGAATAGATCAAAATATCATCTATGAAAATCACCACGAATTGATCTAGGTAAGGTTGAAATATTCTGTTCATGTAATCCATGAATACAGCTGGGGGATTAGTTACACCGAAAGGCATAACCAAAAATTCATAGTGCCCGTAACGCGTTCGAAACGCCGTCTTGGACACATCTGAAGACTTGATGCGGATCTGATGATAACCTGACCGAAGATCAATCTTAGAAAATACTGTCGCTCCCTTGAGCTGATCTAGGAGATCATCAATTCTGGGAAGAGGATATTTGTTCTTGATGGTCACTTTATTCAGTTGGCGGTAGTCTATACACAGCCTCATGCTTCCATCTTTCTTCTTGACTAACAGAACTGGAGCACCCCAAGGTGACACACTGGGTCTGATAAAATGCTTCTGAATTAACTCCTCGAGTTGAGATTTCAGCTCTCTAAGCTCCGTAGGGGACATTTTATACGGTGCCACAGATACTGGCTCCGCTCCCGGAATTAAATCAATAGAGAATTCCACCTCACGCTCTGGAGGCAAACTAGTTACTTCAGAAGGAAAAACATCTAAGTACTCATTCACAATAGGAATATCACTAGGACTTAACTCTGATTCTGAAGCCACAATGAGCATAACATAAAATCTTGTATCTTGAGCAAAAATAAATTGAATTAATTGATGAGTACGATTAATTAATTCAGACAGAGCTACACCTTCCGTCGCATCACTGGTCGGCATATAAATACTCTTCTCAGAACATCCAATGTACACATGGTTAGTGGGGAGCCAATCCATGCCTAAGATCACATCAAGCTGCACCATCGGGAGGCACACTAAATCAACATAATAAGTCTTACTAGACACAGTGATATGACAGTTTTCACAAACATAGCTTGCCTCAATTCCGCCTTCAGTAGCGGTAGATACTAACATTGGAGGAGTCAACGGAGACAAAGGTAATTGCAGCGTCTCTGCACATTTATATGAAATAAAAGAGCAAGTAGCACCACAATCAAAAAGAACTCTTACTGGATTTGAACCAAGGTATCACATACCGGCAATCAAATCTTCATTAGCCAGAGCCTTAGCGCCATCAAGGGAGTACACCCTGCCTTTGCTAGTGGTAGTTCCTTCGGTTGCTCCTTTACCACGCCTATTTGGGCAATCGTACACGAGATGTCCGGGTTGTTTACACCAATAGCAGACACCCATGCCTAACATACACTCTCCTTTGTGAGACTTCCCACACTTCTTGCAAGCAGAATATACTGAGGCCGAACCAGATTGTTTTCCTCTTTGCGGGGATCCTTTAGGCTTAAGCTTGTCATGATATTTATATGACATTCTACTCTTCTTTCTTTCAAAAGCTGCAGCTCTTTCTTTCGAGGTCTTAGCAAGTCCTGCTTCAACCACTAAACTATCATGCACCAGTTCATCATAACTTGCAGTCCTCTGAAGGCTCACTGCAGTGTCGATTTCACCTCTTAAACCTCGTATGTATTGGTTCATCTTCCAGACTTCATTCTCCGCATACTCATTATGTGTGGAATAATAGGACAGCTCCTCAAACTTCTTAGTAAATTCTGCAACCGACATACTACCCTGTTTTAACTCCAAGAACTCTTGTTCCTTCTTTACCTTGTAAGACAAAGGTAAATATTTTTCCAACATCACCTCTTTGAAATTTAGCCAGTTCACTTCTATATCATTCGCTACCATCCTGTGCTGAGCAGATTCCCACCAATCTTCTGCTGCGCCTCTGAGTTGATTTGTGGCATAGATCACTTTTTCAGCTTCTGAACACTCGGCCATTCGAAAGATCTTTTCCATCTGTTTTATCCACTTCCTAGCTTCCTGAGGCTCACCTTCTTCATTAAACTCTGGAGGGTGATGTCTATTATATTCCCAGAAAACTGGATTACCAATTACGGGAGGAGGTGGTGGCTGTGGGTGGAAACCCTGCCCTTGCTGCATCATTTCCATCCATTGTTGTTGGGCTTGAGCCTGTTGCTGAGCTTGTTGTTGCATCATCAGCATCATCTGCTGATACTGTAATGCATTTTGAGCTTGCTGCTCTTGATACTGCTGCTGCCAGGCCTGTTGCTGCTGAATCATTAGTTCCCACGAATTCATACTTGGTCCTCCACTTTCATCACTGGCCTGATTAGCTCGAGGTCTACATGGTCCTCTTCTTCTCCCAGACATCTTATCCTAGCTGTCATATACAAGTCAAAGTGATCAGTTTCAACTGAATATAACATTTAGAATAATGTCCTGGATCCAAGAGGTCCACAACTTGGATTGTACTTAAATGACCCAAGGCACAGTCTGAATCGACCTGCTCTGATACCAAATTGTAACACCTATATAGAGATTGCCTAGGATCTCATACGAGTGTTAAAATTTCGTACCGGATACATTAAATACAATACAGAAAGTTTACATTTAATTATACATTATAGGAGTCATCATACAATACATTATCCGATACACTTCTTCTTAACAATATATACAACATACTACATCATCTGAAACAAATATACATAACAAGTAGTCAGCACGATCAATCCAAAGCTTTCTCTTTACCTTTACGTCGTGCTTCCTGTGAACCTGCACCAGAAGGAAAGGGATGAGACATGATGTCTCAGTGAGCTCCGGCCCTACCTACTGTTGGCAACCACGGGGAAAACCTAGGGTCGCCGTGCCTACTCTTGGCAATCTTGGGGATTCCTACGATCGCCGTCAATCTTTATATATTTCGCGATCAGGGGAAAAACTAAGATCGCTTCATGTCTTTATCTTATGCATTTCTTATTCTATCCTTGATCTTAAACTTATACTGAGTGATCTTGGGGACATCCTATGATCACTTCTTGTTCACTAGGAACTAATTGTCATATTCTCAATATATATAAATATACATATTCATCTTTTCATATCTTGAAGTTAGAAGTTAGCGTTGAACAAACAATATTATCTGAGTTCATTTTACGGAGTGCATCCGAGTGGAGTAACCCCGAAGTACATCTCCCTTCTTACCGGTGAAAATTCCTATCATATCAGGCTAACACCGGACTCCTCTTTCTTTGTGTGGCTACCCTCGCGAGCGGTTACTTCACCGTCCCAGCTTCCATTTAAGGCGGTACTTCACGGGGACCCCCTGTATACTAACTAACGAGCAGACAGGAGACACATTAACTTTATAGACTTAGATGTGCAGCTGCCCTCACGAGCGGTAACTTCACCGTTCCGGCTGCCATTTAAGGCGGTACTTCACAGGAACCCCTTGTATACTAACTAACGAGCATACAAGAGACACATCAAGCCCACTTAATAATTTATTTCTCATTCTTTAAAATAATAAGTCTTGAATACATAACCTATAAAAGGTTCTTAACCTAGAACATTGAATCATTCTCATTGATTCTCGTCTTATGTACTTGTAAGTGCTTCTATTTCTTTACTATAATTGGCATAATTAATGCACTTCTTAGGGAAGACAACCTCCCAATACTTAACATGTGAACCTATTGTCATAGGCTTATCGTTCTCATAAGCCACTGCTTAGTTACTGGAAACATTCCATATCTTAATAACCTTTATTCTTACATTTGTAATGCTTTGCCAAGTCCTTAATCATCCATTCCTTAAATGTTGAATAACTTTCCGGATATGTCAAGAATGGTGTTTTTCTTGGAAAATATGGTTTTCATTGAAAACGGATACTAAAAGCCTCGTCGGATGCGATTACAGCCCCCAGAACGAAACAGAACAGACCTGGGAGGTCTGTCTGATTTCGCTGGGCGAAATGGATTTCGCCAATGGCGAAGTGAGGCAGGGAAAAATGCTGGAAATCGCTGTAATCTCACCCCGAGTTCGCTGGGCGAAATTGACAGTTCAGAACCAGTTCAAAACATAATTTTCCACCATTTTTGACATATCTAAGCATACCCAGGCATCACAACAGTATAAGGAATGAATTTCTAATGCAAATTGATAGTTTAAAACATGATTTATCAATTAATTGGCAAGCAAATGAGATTAGAGTACTAATTCTAATCTTAGCTCAAATTGTAAAATTCCACTCAAACTTACTCAAAGCGGGTTCTAAAACCCTAGGGAGCTCACCTTAAACCTCAACTGGTGCTTGCTAAATTCTGAACTCCAAAGTCCTAGCTTCAATCTAACACTCCTCTTGATTCTTCCTTGTTTTCTTCTTTTACTTTCTCTTGTTCCAACTTTCCAAAACAAGCTTGCTAGCAAGAACTTTCACAAGAATTGGATGAAGTTTTGATGGGTGGTGACAAGGTGATGAGGGCTTGTGACAAGGGGGAGTGAGGGAGAGAAAACTGATTTTGGAAGAGTGAAGGGAAAGAAGAAAATGGTAAGAAAATATCTTGTTCCCTCTTATAAAAATCTTTCCTTCCCAACTTCCAATTTTACGAAATTGCCATTGCTTATGACTTAAACTTCTAACTCTGATAACAGTTGCATCTAAGCGGGATATTACAATCTACCCCCTTAAAGAAATTTCTTCCTCGAAATTTAGAATTTACCTGAAAATAGATGCGGATAGTTCTCTTGCATCTCCGATTCTAGCTCCCACGTAGCTTCGCCATCGGGAGAACCTTTCCAAACAACCTTAACAATTGGAATCTCTTTGTTCCTCAAGGACCTAACATCACGATCAATAATTTGATCTGGTTCAGGTTGAAATGTTAAATCTGATCTCAAGTCAATACTGTCCAACTCTACTGGTTGAAAAGGATCGGGAATGAATTTGCTCAATTGAGAGACGTGGAAGACATCATGCAAACCGGACATGGCCGGTGGCAGCGCTAACTGATAAGCTGCTGGACCGACACGTCTAAGTATCTGAAATGGTCCAACATACCTTGGACAAAGTTTCTTGGTTCTGAATGCTCCCCTTAACCCCAACTTAGGTGTAACTTTGAGGAATACATGATCTCCTACTTCAAACTCTAAAGGCCTTCGTCTCTTGTCAGCATAACTTTTCTGGCGACTCTGTCCTGTTCTCATCTTATCCTGAATGGATTTAATCTTTAGGGTTGTCTCCTGAATTATCTCAGGTCCCAAAATGCTCTTATCTCCAACCTCAGCCCAACAAAGTGGGGTTCTACACTTCCTACCATACAAAGCTTCATAAGGTGCCATTCCGATACTAGAATGGTAACTGTTGTTGTAAGAAAATTCAATCAAAGGTAGGTGATTATTCCAACTTCCTCCATCCTCTAGGATACACGCACGTAGCATATCCTCTAATGTCTGAATAGTCCTCTCGGATTGACCGTCTGTTTGAAGATGATGGGACGTGCTCATATTTAATCTTGTCCTTAAAGCTCTTTGAAAAGCTTTCCAAAAGTGGGATGTGAAAATCAGATCTCTATCGGATACAATACTAGTAGGAACACCATGGAGTTTCACAATTTCCGAGATAAACAATTCATCATACTGAGAGGCTCGGTAAGTAGTCTTAACTGGCAAGAAATGAGCAGACTTGGTTAACCGGTCCACTATTACCCAAATGGAGTCATGTCCTCGCTGTGTTCGAGGTAATCCACTTACAAAGTCCATAGTTATCTCTTCCCATTTCCATTGAGGAATTTCCAGGGGTACTAACATTCCTGCAGGCCTTTGATGTTCAATCTTTACCTGCTGACACACAATGCATCGCGACACAAATTCCGCAATATCCTTCTTCATGCTAGGCCACCAATAATCTCTCTTCAAATCCTGATACATCTTGGTGGTACCTGGATGAATGCTAAAACTGCTCTTATGCGCCTCCTCTAAAATCAACCTTTTCAACTCCACATTATTCGGAACATAAATTCTTCCTTCAAACAGTAGTGTGCCATCATGTGCTAAAGAAAACTCTGACTGATCAACTTTTCTTTGAAGATCCATATCCATAGTTTGCGCTTGTGCAATCCTAGACCGTAGGTCGCACGAAATCTCTAACTTATTCAACAGGATGCCACCTTCCAACTCGGTAACATGGAGATTAAGATCTCTAAACTTTTCATATAACCCACATGTATGCATCATCACTTCAGCCTTAACTAAAGCCTTTCGACTCAAAGCATCTGCTACCACATTTGCCTTTCCTGGGTGGTATTTCAAATCAAAATCAAAATCCTTCAGGTATTCCATCCATCGTCTCTACCTCATGTTTAAGTCTCGTTGATCAAACAAATATTTCAAACTTTTGTGGTCACTGAACAAATCAAACTGTGCACCATACAAATGATGTCTCCACACTTTCAATGCAAATACTATGGCTGCTAACTCGAGATCATGGGTGGGGTAATTCTCTTCATGAGGCTTGAGCTGTCTAGACGCATAAGCTATCACATTCTCCCCTTGCATAAGTACACTACCCAGTCCTTTAGAGGATGCATCGCAGAAAACGGTGTATCTCCTTTCAGGATCTGGTATTGCTAACACTGGTGCTTTAGTCAATTTTCTTTTTAAAACTATGAAGCTTTCTTCACATTCTTCGTCCCAATTAAAGGGCACATTCTTCCTGGTGAGGCGTGACAGAGGCAAGGCAATCTGAGAAAACTTCATAATAAATCTTCGGTAATAACCTGCCAAGCCTAAGAAACTCCTGACTTCCGCCACATTCTTGGGTCTTTCCCAACTGAGAACGGCTTCAACTTTGGATGGATCAACGGCTACTCCTCCTTGAGAAATAACGTGACCCAAAAACTTAATCTCAGACAACCAGAACTCACACTTGCTGAACTTAGCATACAACTGTTTGTCTCTAAGGACATTCAAAACAATTCTCAAGTGTTGAGCATGTTCCTGAGGATCCTTGGAATAGATCAAAATATCATCTATGAAAATCACCACGAATTGATCTAGGTAAGGTTGAAATATTCTGTTCATGTAATCCATGAATACAGCTGGGGCATTAGTTACACCGAAAGGCATAACCAAAAATTCATAGTGCCCGTAACGCGTTCGAAACGCCGTCTTGGACACATCTGAAGACTTGATGCGGATCTGATGATAACCTGACCGAAGATCAATCTTAGAAAATACCGTCGCTCCCTTGAGATGATCTAGGAGATCATCAATTCTGGGAAGAGGATATTTGTTCTTGATGGTCACTTTATTCAGTTGGCGGTAGTCTATACACAGCCTCATGCTTCCATCTTTCTTCTTGACTAACAGAACTGGAGCACCCCAAGGTGACACACTGGGTCTGATAAAATGCTTCTGAATTAACTCCTCGAGTTGAGATTTCAGCTCTCTAAGCTCCGTAGGGGACATTTTATACGGTGCCACAGATACTGGCTCCGCTCCCGGAATTAAATCAATAGAGAATTCCACCTCACGCTCTGGAGGCAAACTAGTTACTTCAGAAGGAAAAACATCTAAGTACTCATTCACAATAGGAATATCACTTGGACTTAACTCTGATTCTGAAGCCACAGTGAGCATAACATAAAATCTTGTATCTTGAGCACAAATAAATTGAATTAATTGATGAGTACGATTAATTAATTCAGACAGAGCTACACCTTCCGTCGCATCACTGGTCGGCATATAAATACTCTTCTCAGAACATCCAATGTACACATGGTTAGCGGGGAGCCAATCCATGCCTAAGATCACATCAAGCTGCTCCATCGGGAGGCACACTAAATCAACATAATAAGTCTTACTAGACACAGTGATATGACAGTTTTCACAAACATAGCTTGCCTCAATTCCGCCTTCAGTAGCGGTAGATACTAACATTGGAGGAGTCAACGGAGACAAAGGTAATTGCAGCGTCTCTGCACATTTATATGAAATAAAAGAGCAAGTAGCACCACAATCAAAAAGAACTCTTACTGGATTTGAACCAAGGTATCACATACCGGCAATCAAATCTTCATTAGCCAGAGCCTTAGCGCCATCAAGGGAGTACACCCTGCCTTTGCTAGTGGTAGTTCCTTCGGCTGCTCCTTTACCACGCCTATTTGGGCAATCGTACACGAGATGTCCGGGTTGTTTACACCCATAGCAGACACCCATGCCTAACATACACTCTCCTTTGTGAGACTTCCCACACTTCTTGCAAGCAGAATATACTGAGACCGAACCAGATTGTTTTCCTCTTTGCGGGGATCCTTTAGGCTTAAGCTTGTCATGATATTTATATGACATTCTACTCTTCTTTCTTTCAAAAGCTGCAGCTCTTTCTTTCGAGGTCTTAGCAAGTCCTGCTTCAACCACTAAACTATCATGCACCAGTTCATCATAACTTGCAGTCCTCTGAAGGCTCACTGCAGGGTCGATTTCACCTCTTAAACCTCGTCTGTATTGGTTCATCTTCCAGACTTCATTCTCCGCATACTCATTATGTGTGGAATAATAGGACAGCTCCTCAAACTTCTTAGTAAATTCTGCAACCGACATACTACCCTGTTTTAACTCCAAGAACTCTTGTTCCTTCTTTACCTTGTAAGACAAAGGTAAATATTTTTCCAACATCACCTCTTTGAAATTTAGCCAGTTCACTTCTATATCATTCGCTACCATCCTGCGCTGAGCAGATTCCCACCAATCTTCTGCTGCGCCTCTGAGTTGATTTGTGCCATAGATCACTTTTTCAGCTTCTGAACACTCGACCATTCGAAAGATCTTTTCCATCTGTTTTATCCACTTCCTAGCTTCCTGAGGTTCACCTTCTTCATTAAACTCCGGAGGGTGATGTCTATTATATTCCCAGAAAACTGGATTACCAATTACGGGAGGAGGTGGTGGTTGTGGGTGGAAACCCTGCCCTTGCTGCATCATTTCCATCCATTGTTGTTGGGCTTGAGCCTGTTGCTGAGCTTGTTGTTGCATAATCAACATCATCTGCTGATACTGTAATGCATTTTGAGCTTGCTGCTCTTGATACTGCTGCTGCCAGGCCTGTTGCTGCTGAATCATTTGTTCCCACGAATTCATACTTGGTCCTCCACTTTCATCACTGGCCTGATTAGCTCGAGGTCTACATGGTCCTCTTCTTCTCCCAGACATCTTATCCTAGCTGTCATATACAAGTCAAAGTGATCAGTTTCAACTGAATATAACATTTAGAATAATGTCCTGGATCCAAGAGGTCCACAACTTGGATTGTACTTTAATGACCCAAGGCACGGTCTGAATCGACCTGCTATGATACCAAATTGTAACACCTATATAGAGATTTCCTAGGATCTCATACGAGTGTTAAAATTTCGTACCGGATACATTAAATACAATACAGAAAGTTTACATTTAATTATACATTATAGGAGTCATCATACAATACATTATCCGATACACTTCTTCTTAACAATATATACAACATACTACATCATCTGAAACAAATATACATAACAAGTAGTCAGCACGATCAATCCAAAGCTTTCTCTTTACCTTTACGTCGTGCTTCCTGTGAACCTGCACCAGAAGGAAAGGGATGAGACATGATGTCTCAGTGAGCTCCGGCCCTACCTACTGTTGGCAACCACGGGGAAAACCTAGGGTCGCCGTGCCTACTCTTGGCAATCTTGGGGATTCCTACGATCGCCGTCAATCTTTATATATTTCGCGATCAGGGGAAAAACTAAGATAGCTTCATGTCTTTATCTTATGCATTTCTTATTCTATCCTTGATCTTAAACTTATACTGAGTGATCTTGGGGACATCCTATGATCACTTCTTGTTCACTAGGAACTAATTGTCATATTATCAATATATATAAATATACATATTCATCTTTTCATATCTTGAATTGAACAAACAATATTATCTGAGTTCAATTTACGGAGTGCATCCGGGTGGAGTAACCCCGAAGTACATCTCCCTTCTTACCGGTGAAAATTCCTATCATATCAGGCTAACACCGGACTCCTCTTTCTTTGTGTGGCTGCCCTCGCGAGCGGTTACTTCACCGTCCCAGCTGCCATTTAAGGTGGTACTTCACGGGGACCCCCTGTATACTAACTAACTAGTAGACAGGAGACACATTAACTTTATAGACTTAGATGTGCAGCTGCCCTCACGAGCGGTAACTTCACCGTTCCGGCTGCCATTTAAGGCGGTATTTCACAGGAACCCCTTGTATACTAACTAACGAGCATACAAGAGACACATCAAGCCCACTTAATAATTTATTTCTCATTCTTTAAAATAATAAGTCTTGAATACATAACCTATAAAAGGTTCTTAACCTAGAACATTGAATCATTCTCATTGATTCTCGTCTTATGTACTTGTAAGTGCTTCTATTTCTTTACTATAATTGGCATAATTAATGCACTTCTTAGGGAAGACAACCTCCCAATACTTAACATGTGAACCTATTGTCATAGGCTTATCATTCTCATAAGCCACTGCTTAGTTACTGGAAACATTCCATAGCTTAATAACCTTTATTCTTGCATTTGTAATGCTTTGCCAAGTCCTTAATCATCCATTCCTTAAATGTTGAATAACTTTCCGGATATGTCAAGAATGGTGTTTTTCTTGGAAAATATGGTTTTCATTGAAAACGGTTACTAAAAGCCTCGTCGGATGCGATTACAGCCCCCAGAACGAAACAGAACAGACCTGGGAGGTCTGTCTGATTTCGCTGGGCGAAATGGATTTCGCCAATGGCGAAGTGAGGCAGGGAAAAATGCTGGAAATCGCTGTAATCTCGCCCCGAGTTCGCCGGGCGAAATTGACAGTTCAGAACCAGTTCAAAACATGATTTTCCACCATTTTTGACATATCTAAGCATACCCAGGCATCACAACAGTATAAGGAATGAATTTCTAATGCAAATTGATAGTTTAAAACATGATTTATCAAGGAATTGGCAAGCAAATGAGATTAGGGTACTAATTCTAATCTTAGCTCAAATTGTAAAATTCCACTCAAACTTACTCAAAGCGGGTTCTAAAACCCTAGGGAGCTCACCTTAAACCTCAACTGGTGCTTGCTAAATTCTGAACTCCAAAGTCCTAGCTTCAATCTAACACTCCTCTTGATTCTTCCTTGTTTTCTTCTTTTACTTTCTCTTGTTCCAACTTTTCAAAACAAGCTTGCTAGCAAGAACTTTCACAAGAATTGGATGAAGTTTTGATGGGTGGTGACAAGGTGATGAGGGCTTGTGACAAGGGGGAGTGAGGGAGAGAAAACTGATTTTGGAAGAGTGAAGGGAAAGAAGAAAATGGTAAGAAAATATCTTGTTCCCTCTTATAAAAATCTTTCCTTCCCAACTTCCAATTTTACGAAATTGCCATTGCTTATGCCTTAAACTTCTAACTCTGATAACAGTTGCATCTAAGCGGGATATTACAATCTACCCCCTTAAAGAAATTTCGTCCTCGAAATTTAGAATTTACCTGAAAATAGATGCAGATAGTTCTCTTGCATCTCCGATTCTAGCTCCCACGTAGCTTCGCCATCGGGAGAACCTTTCCAAACAACCTTAACAATTGGAATCTCTTTGTTCCTCAAGGACCTAACATCACGATCAATAATTTGATCTGGTTCAGGTTGAAATGTTAAATCTGATCTCAAGTCAATACTGTCCAACTCTACTGGTTGAAAAGGATCGGGAATGAATTTCCTCAATTGAGAGACGTGGAAGACATCATGCAAACCGGACATGGCCGGTGGCAGCGCTAACTGATAAGCTGCTGGACCGACACGTCTAAGTATCTGAAATGGTCCAACATACCTTGGACAAAGTTTCTTGGTTCTGAATGCTCCCCTTAACCCCAACTTAGGTGTAACTTTGAGGAATACATGATCTCCTACTTCAAACTCTAAAGGCCTTCGTCTCTTGTCAGCATAACTTTTCTGGCGACTCTGTGTTGTTCTCATCTTATCCTGAATGGATTTAATCTTTAGGGTTGTCTCCTGAATTATCTCAGGTCCCAAAATGCTCTTATCTCCAACCTCAGCCCAACAAAGTGGGGTTCTACACTTCCTACCATACAAAGCTTCATAAGGTGCCATTCCGATACTAGAATGGTAACTGTTGTTGTAAGAAAATTCAATCAAAGGTAGGTGATTATTCCAACTTCCTCCATCCTCTAGGATACACGCACGTAGCATATCCTCTAATGTCTGAATAGTCCTCTCGGATTGACCGTCTGTTTGAGGATGATGGGACGAGGTGACATTGCCTTGCTATGATCAAGCTATGATCAGGCTATTTGCTTTGCATTTAATGCAAAAGGGAAGAGGTGACATTGCCTTGTGATTATAGTCAAGACTTTGGCTAATTTCAGAACCCAAAGCAGCTGAATTCTGACAGAAAATGTTGGAACAATGGAAACAGCTGCTGTTTGCAAACAGGGGCAGCAATTTTGCTGCAATCTTTGAATGATTTTGATAAAGCCTATGGCAAGGTGGATGCTGGAAAGTAGCAGGGTCAGCAGCAGGCAAAATGGTAGGGGAGAAGTGCTGCCCAAGGGCAGCCACTTGCTAGGTTCCTTGCTTGGTTTTGCTTCCTCTTCCTTTCTTGGTTTTGCTTCCTCTTCCTTTCTTTTCTTGCTTGGCAATTGACACATGTTTTCTTCCTTGCTTTGTTGAATTAGATAGTAAAACATAGTAATAACAGTGATAATAATGATAATAGATGATAATAATAATCATAATTGTAAAAATAAAAGAAAGATAAATCAGAAAAATCAAAATCTGCATTTTTCGCAGAGTTCGCAGAGCGATTAGAACTTCGCTCTGCGAAATCCCCTTTTTTTCTCTTTTTTTCTTTTCTTTAAAATAAACAATAAAACAAATAATAATAAAAGTAATGATAATAATAAAAGTAATAATGAAAACAAAAAATAATAATATTAATGATAATAATAATAAAGATGATAATAATAATAATAACGAAAAAGATAATAGTAGTAATAATAGTAGAAATAAAAGTAAAAATAAGAGTAAAGAATAAAAATAAAATAATGAAAAGAATAGTAATAATATTAAAAAGAAAATAACCATAAAATAATAAAAAATAAAAAAATAAGAAAAAGAAAAATGAGTCAAAAAATGGGGTATGACACCAGTCTTCAGACTCTGAACTTTATATTTTGAATATATAGTCCGTACACTCATATATATTTTATTAATATATGGTTCATATTGACTTTCATAAATAAAGATATATTGACATATTTCCGTAAAAAAGAATATACTCATATATATTTATTAATATATAGTTCACATTAAATTTCATAAATAAAGATACACTGACATATTCCCGTAAATGGATTTCATACAAAATAAACGTCTCTCTTCTGATAAAGACATACTGGATTTCATATATGTTAAGTTGATGATGAAATTATGTGAAATTTTTTAATTAATATATCGTTTAGGGTAAAGAAAAATTAGTGGTATAAGACTAATTGTAGTTTAGGTCATAAAACATATAGTATAAGACTAATTGTAGTTGAGGTCATAAAACATATAGTATATATTTTTAAAAAATTAGCATTGGAAGAGAGACGTATGTCTCAAATTAGATATAAAAAATATCACTCTCTCAATAGCAGAACGATGTAACCTATATAAACTACCTTTAACTAATTATCAATTTGTCTTCATGGTAGATAACACAGTGTATACATTATTTTACGTATTATATATAAATATTTATATAAAACTATGAATCATAAGTTTAAGATATGATGTGATATTTTATTTTCTCCTGGGATAAATATCATGTAAAGTTCTTTATATATAGAAATCATTCATAAGTATATGTTTATCAAGCAAAGTATATAATATCTGAATACAATTAAAACATTGGAAGCCATTACAAATCTTCAGACTCTGAACTTCAGACTTTGAACTTCAAACTCCAGTCTTCAGACTCTGAACTTCAGACTCCAATCTCCAGACTCCAGTCTTCAGACTCTAAACTTCAGACTCCAATCTCTAGACTCCAGTCTTCAGATTCAGACTTCAGACTCCAGTCTTCAGACTCTGAACTTCAGACTCCAATCTTCAGACTCCAGTCTTCAGACTCTGAACTTTATATTTTGAATATATAGTCCGTACACTCACATATATTTTATTAATATATGGTTCATATTGACTTTCATAAATAAAGATATATTGACATATTTCCGTAAAAAAAATATACTCATATATATTTTATTAATATATAGTTCACATTAAATTTATTAAATAAAGATACACTGACATATTCCCGTAAATGGATTTCATACAAAATTTCGTACAAAATAAACGTCTCTCTTCTGATAAAGACATACTGGATTTCATATATGTTAAGTTGATGATGAAATTATGTGTAATTTTTTAATTAATATATCGTTTAGGGTAAAGAAAAATTAGTGGTATAAGACTAATTGTAGTTTAGGCCATAAACATATAGTATAAGACTAATTGTAGTTGAGGTCATAAAACATATAGTATATATTTTTAAAATATTAGCATTGGAAGAGAGACGTATGTCTCAAATTAGATATAAAAAATATCACTCTTTCAATAGCAGAACGATGTAACCTATATAAACTACCTTTAACTAATTATCAATTTGTCTTCATGGTACATAACACAGTGTATACATTATTTTACGTATTATATATAAATATTTATATATAACTATGAAGCATAAGTTTAAGATATGATGTGATATTTTATTTTCTCCTGGGATAAATATCATGTAAAGTTCTTTATATATAGAAATCATTCATAAGTATATGTTTATCAAGAAAAATATATAATATCTGAATACAATTAAAACATTGAAAGCCATTACAAATCTTCAGACTCCAATCTTCAGACTTTGAACTTCAGACTCCAGTCTTCAGACTCTGAACTTCAGACTCCAGTCTTCAGACTCTGAACTTCAGACTCCAATCTCCAGACTCCAGTCTTCAGATTCAGACTTCAGACTCCAATCTTCAGACTCTGAACTTCAGACTCCAATCTTCAGAATCCAGTCTTCAGATTCTGAACTTCAGACTCCAATCTCCAGACTCCAGTCTTCAGATTCAGACTTCAGACTCCAGTCTTCAGACTCTAAACTTCAGACTCCAATCTTCAGACTCCAATCTTCAGACTCTGAACTTTATATTTTGAATATATAGTCCGTACACTTACATATATTTTATTAATATATGGTTCATATTGACTTTCATAAATAAAGATATATTGACATATTTCCGTAAAAAAAAATATACTCATATATATTTTATTAATATATAGTTCACATTAAATTTAATAAATAAAGATACACTGACATATTCCCGTAAATGGATTTCATACAAAATTTCGTACAAAATAAACGTCTCTCTTCTGATAAAGACATACTGGATTTCATATATGTTAAGTTGATGATGAAATTATGTGTAATTTTTTAATTAATATATCGTTTAGGGTAAAGAAAAATTAGTGGTATAAGACTAATTGTAGTTTAGGCCATAAACATATAGTATAAGACTAATTGTAGTTGAGGTCATAAAACATATAGTATATATTTTTAAAATATTAGCATTGGAAGAGAGACGTATGTCTCAAATTAGATATAAAAAATATCACTCTTTCAATAGCAGAACGATGTAACCTATATAAACTACCTTTAACTAATTATCAATTTGTCTTCATGGTACATAACACAGTGTATACATTATTTTACGTATTATATATAAATATTTATATATAACTATGAAGCATAAGTTTAAGATATGATGTGATATTTTATTTTCTCCTTGGATAAATATCATGTAAAGTTCTTTATATATAGAAATCATTCATAAGTATATGTTTATCAAGAAAAATATATAATATCTGAATACAATTAAAACATTGAAAGCCATTACAAATCTTCAGACTCCAATCTTCAGACTTTGAACTTCAGACTCCAGTCTTCAGACTCTGAACTTCAGACTCCAGTCTTCAGACTCTGAACTTCAGACTCCAATCTCCAGACTCCAGTCTTCAGATTCAGACTTCAGACTCCAATCTTCAGACTCTGAACTTCAGACTCCAATCTTCAGAATCCAGTCTTCAGATTCTGAACTTCAGACTCCAATCTCCAGACTCCAGTCTTCAGATTCAGACTTCAGACTCCAGTCTTCAGACTCTAAACTTCAGACTCCAATCTTCAGACTCCAATCTTCAGACTCTGAACTTTATATTTTGAATATATAGTCCGTACACTCACAAATATTTTATTAATATATGGTTCATATTGACTTTCATAAATAAAGATATATTGACATATTTCTGTAAAAAAAAATATACTCATATATATTTATTTAATATATAGTTCACATTAAATTTCATAAATAAAGATACACTGACATATTCCCGTAAATGGATTTCATACAAAATTTCGTACAAAATAAACGTCTCTCTTCTGATAAAGACATACTGGATTTCATATATGTTAAGTTGATGATGAAATTATGTGTAATTTTTTAATTAATATATCGTTTAGGGTAAAGAAAAATTAGTGGTATAAGACTAATTGTAGTTTAGGTCATAAAACATATAGTATAAGACTAATTGTAGTTGAGGTCATAAAACATATAGTATATATTTTTAAAAAATTAGCATTGGAAGAGAGACGTATGTCTCAAATTAGATATAAAAAATATCACTCTCTCAATAGCAGAACGATGTAACCTATATAAACTACCTTTAACTAATTATCAATTTGTCTTCATGGTAGATAACACAGTGTATACATTATTTTACGTATTATATATAAATATTTATATATAACTATGAAGCATAAGTTTAAGATATGATGTGATATTTTATTTTCTCCTGGGATAAATATCATGTAAAGTTCTTTATATATAGAAATCATTCATAAGTATATGTTTATCAAGCAAAGTATATAATATCTGAATACAATTAAAACATTGGAAGCCATTACAAATCTTCAGACTCTGAACTTCAGACTCCAATCTTCAGACTTTGAACTTCAAACTCCAATCTTCAGACTCTGAACTTCAGACTCCAATCTCCAGACTCCAGTCTTCAAATTCAGACTTCAGACTCCAATCTTCAGACTCTGAACTTCAGACTCCAATCTTCAGAATCCAGTCTTCAGACTCTGAACTTCAGACTCCAATCTCTAGACTCCAGTCTTCAGATTCAAACTTCAGACTCCAGTCTTCAGACTCTGAACTTCAGACTCCAATCTTCAGACTCCAATCTTCAGACTCTGAACTTTATATTTTGAATATATAGTCCGTACACTCACATATATTTTATTAATATATGGTTCATATTGACTTTCATAAATAAAGATATATTGACATATTTCCGTAAAAAAAAATATACTCATATATATTTAATTAATATATAGTTCACATTAAATTTCATAAATAAAGATACACTGACATATTCCCGTAAATGGATTTCATACAAAATTCCGTACAAAATAAATGTCTCTCTTCTGATAGTGACATACTGGATTTCATATATGTTAAGTTGATGATGAAATTATGTGTAATTTTTTAATTAATATATCGTTTAGGGTAAAGAAAAATTAGTGGTATAAGACTAATTGTAGTTTAGGTCATAAAACATATAGTATAAGACTAGTTGTAGTTGAGGTCATAAAACATATAGTATATATTTTTAAAAAATTAGCATTGGAAGAGAGACGTATGTTCAAATTAGATATAAAAAATATCACTCTCTCAATAGCAGAACGATGTAACCTATATAAACTACCTTTAACTAATTATCAATTTGTCTTCATGGTAGATAACACAGTGTATACATTATTTTACGTATTATATATAAATATTTATATATAACTATGAAGCATAAGTTTAAGATATGATGTGATATTTTATTTTCTCCTGGGATAAATATCATGTAAAGTTCTTTATATATAGAAATCATCATAAGTATATGTTTATCAAGCAAAGTATATAATATCTGAATACAATTAGTCTCAATCAACAGAATTATATATTAATTTTAATTAATACCGATAATATCTGAATATAATTAAAACATTGGAAGCCATTACAAATCTTCAGACTCTGAACTTCAGACTCCAATCTTCAGACTCTGAACTTCAGACTCCAGTCTTCAGACTCTGAACTTCAGACTCCAATCTCCAGACTCCAGTCTTCAGATTCAAACTTCAGACTCTAATCTTCAGACTCTGAACTTCAGACTCCAGTCTTCAGACTCTGAACTTCAGACTCCAATCTTCAGACTCCAGTCTTCAGACTTCAGACTCCAGTCTCCACTTTATCTTCGTTCTTAACTTGATCTTTCAAAATATAAAAGTAAAGATGATTGTCTTCAGACTTGCAACACAAGCTTCAAAAATTTTCTTCGTTCTTAACTTGATCTTTCAGAATATAAAAGTAGAAAGAAGTAAATAAATAGATCTAAAAAGTTATTTCTTCTTGTTAAAGTAATATGGTTTCGTCACATGACCAAAGTGTTTCATTTTTTTTCTAATAAAGAAAGTGCAGTTTTGTTTTTTTTTACAAAACGTGTGTTTTTTTATCATAAAAACCTTTTTAAAATAAATCCATAACAATCTTCTTTGTTGTGTATAGAAAAGTTATGGTTGTTTTTGCTGTCTGTATTTTTTATGATTTGTACATTGATGATGAAGCTGAAGAAAATAAAGACGATTGTTAAAAGTAATATGGTGGATCTCCATTTCATCTCGTGTTTTTCTGTATTCACTTTTTCTGCAAAAATAAAATTAGTAGAAGATGAGTAAGAGAGGATTGAAATGAAAAAATTAAAGAACAGAAAGAAAACATTACGGTTGAAGATGAGAAGGAAAGATGAGAGAAGTGAAGAGAAAAAAAATGAGAAAATAAGGGAAAGGAGGGAATATAAAATGAATGAAGGAAATTTGAAATTTGAAATTGATGAATAGTTGGTGAAAAAGTTGGATTAAAGCTGACATTAATGAAAAAGGTGTCCTGATCAGCGCAAATGACCATAATAACCCTTATAGTGTGGAAAAAACAACAATAACAAAAACTGAAACTGGACAGTTATGTAAAATTGGCAGCCAAAATGTGATAAAATGACATTTGTAACCTTCAGTTATGAAGAAAAAAAATCAAGGACAAATATTAGATATGGGCAGATTAATAAATTTGGTAGTTATCTCTTTTCATATATTGTAGGTAAATATATGACCAAAATACACGACTCCAAAAGAATGCTACAACCTATATCGTACAAACAAGTAAGCCCCCAATCCTATGTCTGAATATCAAGGTAAGCCAAAAAAGACACAGCTCCTCCAAACTTTACTCTTAACATCCCACTCAAATTACTAAGATACATTAGGTCGACAAAGGAAGGTGTGGTCCTCTCGGGTGGAGCCACCTTAAAATAACTCGAGTCATACAACTCCTTCGTCTCTCCTTTAAATTAGGTGTCCTCTCCTTATTGGGGATAACACCCACCTCAGGAGGAGACATTAACCAAGGCACCTCAATTTCATCTTCATATCTAAAAACAACTAGGTCGTGGCACTCAATCGTCGACCGAGGGTAAAACAACTCCAGCTGAAGCAACATCCGTAGCTCTCTTAGCCTTAAATCAGCACCACCATGATGGGGGATCAATTGAAGGACTATCTCAACACGCTCTGTCTCATGCATGAACACTCTAGCTCTCCTGGTGGTATGGACCACTGTAACATCCCGCTTCAGACTTAAATATTTATCAGTGTCGAGACGACGTATCAGAGATATTTTAAGAGAAGGGCAATTTGGTAAATTGTCGCCCAAGGAATTATAAAAGGGGAAAAACCCCAAAATTTCCTCATTTCCCCATTCTCCTTCTCTCTCTAAAGTTCTTAAACTTCCCTCCCTCTCTCTCTAAGGCACACGCACCCCCTCTTGCCACCATCCATCAAAGTTTCTTTGCAAAGCTCTTGGGTCACAAGCAAGCTAACTTTGGGGAGGCTTGGAGCAAGAAAAGAAGTTAAGGAAGAATCAAGAAGGAGGAAGGACCAAGTTAGGATTTTGAGGAAAAGTTGGCTAGTAAGCAATCAAGCATTAATCAAGGTTTAAGGAGGTTTAAGGTGAGTTCCCTAGGGTTTTAGAACCCACTTTGAGTAAGTTTAAGTGTGTAATTTCATCTTATGCTAAGTTAATGTTTTTGTGCCATAATCCCTTTGGCTTGCCAATTCCTTGCTTGCTCATGTTTTAAACTATCAATTTGCAATAGAAAATCATTCCTAACAACTTTGGGATGCTTAGGTAACTTGGATGGAGTTAAAATGGTGAAAAATGCAATTTCTGTACTGATAAGCTCGCTACAGCGAGCTGGAGCTCGCTATAGCGAGCATAACCATTTTGGCCACGGCACAGGGTCGCTATAGCGACCAGCCCGTCGCTATAGCGAGCTCACCAGAAACAGCAGTGTCAGCTGAGCTGTTTCGGGTGATCTGGCACGTGTAAATGTGGTTTTTCGTAACCGTTTTCTCCAAAAACTTTATGGAATCAAAGAACACCATTTCAACTCATCCTAAGGGCCTTTAATGGGCAAAAATCATAAAGGAGCAAGGAATAAGTAAAGTATGGGAAGTACAAAACAAAGGTCCAAGGGACGGGAATTACTACAACTGAGTTAGTAACTCTTAAGGATGACATATGACAATGATATGTCAAGAACCTACGTTAGGTAAGCAGGAATAGAGATGTATTCGGTTTAGAATACAAAGATAATAGGAATGCGTCAGTACATTAAAGGCCTAAGATAGGCCTAAGGGGGTTCAGGTACCCAACATGACTAAGTGGCTTATGAGAACGATAAGCATAGAACCTTATACTATAGATTAGGTAGTTCATGGTTAATTACGTGATGAATGCATCAGATATGCATAGGTTCAGATGATGTATTAGATATACACATGTAAGTTAAGAATTATATTATATTATAAGATTATGTTAACGTGTTCATCAGACTCCAGATTATGCCGGATGGGATTTCTCCGAAAGGGCTATCCACACGTATGTTAAAGATTAAGCATGTTCAGCAGACTTCGGGATACGCCGGATGGGACTTCTCCGAGAGGGTTGTCTACATGCAAGTTAAGTTGTGTTCAGCAGACTCCGGGATACGCCGGATGGGACTTCTTCGAGAGAGTTGTCCACACAACGATAAGAGGAGTCCGGTGTTAGCCTCAGATAGGAATTTCACCGGTAGATGGGAGATGTACTTCGGGGTTACTCCACCCGGATGCACTCCGTAAAATGAACCAAGATAATTATTGTTTGTTCAACGCTAACTTCTAACTTAATGTTATGAGAAAGATGAATATGTATATATATTATATACTGAGAGATAAGACGTAGTCACCAGTGAACAGGAAGTGATCGTAGGATGTCCCCAGATCACTAAGTATGAGATTAATCATAAGTTCAACATAAGATAAAGACATATAGCAATCCTAGTTTTTCCCTTGATCGCGAAATATGTAGAGAATGACGGCGATCGTAGGTTTCCTCGAGATTGCAAAGAGTTAGTGCATGGCAACCCTAGGTTTCCCCGAGGTTGCCAAAAGTAGGTTAGGCTGGAGCTCACTGAGACATTATGTCTCATCCCAATCCTTCTGGTGCAGGTTTTCAGGTAAGCAAGAGGTTCGTGATGAAGTTCCGCAAGGGAGACGCTGAATGGAGTACAGATGCTCGTCTTGTACCAGCTCAGGAGGTTGTCAGATTATATATATATATATATATATATATATATATATATATATATGTATATACGAGCATGTTCGTATTCATTCAGTTGTATTGTATTATTATTATTATTATTGAAAATTTTAATGTATCCAGTATCAGATTAATACACATGCTAAATATTCTAGACAATTTAGTATGGGTGTTACAATTGGTATCAGAGCAGATCGATTCAGACCGTGCCTTGGGTCATTAAAGATTCAATAAAAGTAGTGGGACCATTGGGTTCCGGATATTGTTCTAAAGGTCACATCTAGATGAGCCTGATCAACTCAATCTAGTATATGACAGTTAGGACAAATGTCTGAGAGCTGAATGTGACCGTGGAGGAATGAAGTGTATGAAGAGCGAAGATTAAGGTGACATAATTTTAAGACGGAATTGGCGAAGAAGTATTCAATGCCAAATGGTGGCCATCAAACCGTGAGGTAGCTAAGTCTGTTAATGACGAAGTTTCAGAAACATAAGAGATATTTAAAAGTAAGGTGAAGCACCTCAACCCAGTTGGACGCGTCGTTGGACGATGCCTCGTCTGCGGAAGACATAAGGATTAAGGAATCATGGGAATACTCTAAGGAATGACATTGGAACCACAGTTTGAGAAGTTAAAGTGAGGTGTGGACTAAGTAACAATTCTGAGTATAGAGTTAAGGAATTGCAGTACCAAACCTAGAGACTCGAAATGAGGAATTATCGGTCGGTTTTTGAAACCTCTAGACTCCCAACAAAGATAGAGTGTTGAAGAATTGAACTCGAATCGGATGAGATTTTAATGTCCAAACGGTTAAGAGAATTAATTATGGATTAAGCAAATTATTTGGACAGATGAAACTAACCACTCAAATGTGGTCATTGAGCATGAATCGCAAGTAAGTTTAACCCCATCAGATCAGCCGCATCTCCCGAACCATAAATGCCAGATTTGTGAATTAAGAAGAGATGATGGTATGCAACCTAAGAACTAAGATGGATGAATAAGTGGTAATAATAAGACATGTTGCATATCGAAGCATGAATCAGATATTCCGATGTGTCCTATTAGTAAGAAGATTGGAAATAAGCTAAGCTTAACTGGGATTTTACTCAATGAAAGGTGGATATTGAATAATAAGATGTTGGAATTTAGTGAACTGATGGACGAACAAAGTCGAATTTCCTTGATTGGATGAAGAAGGCAAGTTCAAGATAACACAAGATTAAAGTAGACCAGTATTTTGAGGAATAATCGGAATTTTAGCCGAGAAGTATTTTGAGGCTTTATTATCAGAAGGATCGGCACTAGGACGCAAGTTAATGTCGTGGTTGATGTTAAGGAATTTTATGGCTTCAATGATGGGTTTCCCTATGCAATTATTCTGGAAATTGAAAGGGAGCACCTTATGACGGTATGCTTCGAATGTGGTAAAATGTATAGACCTATGGAGGATGCTTAGTATAAATGGAGAATCATTTGGGTATTAAGATAAATATTTGAATTGTGAAAACAGTAAAAAGTTACTGGAGGAATCCGATAGATAATTATAAGTGCTGAAGTTTAAGATCGATTAATCGGGTGCTCGAAGAGACGTAACCTATTTTGGGCGTACAAGAGAGCCGGTAAGAGTTTGAATCTATTCCAAGGCGGATTGTGTCCGGAGAAACTCAAGGGTAACCTAAGGGACATGATAGAGTTATGGAGACCGAAGTTGTCTCGGAAAAGAGTATGAGTATGGAATCCTACGGATAAGAGTAAAAAGGGAAAGTAAACGAGACTCAAACTATGAGTGGGTTCGGTATATAAAGATGCGAATCTGGAAGGGTACTCGAGAAAATTAATTTACGAAACAAGTATATTGTTTACGTCTAAAGGAAAACACAAGTCAGAAGATAACTAGTCAATAAGGTAAGTAGTTTTAAAGTGATGCATGACATGAAGTTGACCCTTGTTATTAGTATGAGGACTTCGACGAAGGATTACCACCCTTGAATAAGCAGGTAGTCTAAGTCGCAAGAGAAGCAGCGAGCCGTAAAATGGTTCTCCTACGGTACCTACAAAGTTATAAATGAGTAAGATTGGTCAAGAGAATTTATATGGTAATAGTGGTGTATTACTCCTAGTCCAAAGCAAATGTTTAAAAATCAGAGTTGGGCAACGGAGAAGTAAATTAAGAAATGAGTTAACGAACAATCCTAAGTTGAAGCTTAAGTAACAAGGATGCCTGTGAAGTCCTTGTCAGATGAACGACAGGAAGGTATTAAGGGTCCATTTCTTACAACGCAGAATATCAGTGAGCAGTGACGACTTGAACTTATCATAAGTTCTAACAGGAAAATTTTAAAAGTTAAGTTGAGGAATAATTTAAACCTCGAAACTCATGAGGAATGGAAATTGAACCAGTTTAAGAGTATGTGGTAAGAGGATTAGAAAGATGTGTTCTTATCACAATAAGTCTAAAGCAATGGAAGTCACCGCTAATACGGTAATTTAGCTATTTTAGCTCAGTAACTTCAAGTGGACTTGAAGAATAAGTTTAGTCAAAAGGATTAAGCATAAGGCAACATTAGTAAAGGTTGCACTTGCAAGATGATATTTTTTAAATTGAAGCATTGATCAGAGGCGACAATGCAGTGGCATATGAGTTTAATCCACGTTGTACCCACGTTATGTCAACATGTCACATGTATCAGGTTATGTTTAGTATTACGTATACTTATCAGGCATTGCTTAAACTACTCAGATAGTAGTGTAGCAGATTTTCAGTTATGTGACATGTTTTGGCAATAGTGGTACACAGTCAGGAATGTTTAAGTTGGAAGGTTTTGACCAGAACAGGTTTATTGATATCAAACATATCTTAGCTGAAGGGTTCGGAAATTCTTGAACTTAATGTTCACCAGTAAAGGAAGAAGAACTTTCTATGCGGATCAAAAGTCACTCGTAGTCTACAGTAAAGGGCTATGTAAGTTCAGGTTATGATTAAGGGATTAAAGATTAAGTGTGCTATTTTTGGTAGCAATCAGAGTAGAACTTTCTTTTGGAAACAAGGATCTTGAACTCTATGTTCAGAAATGAGAAATAAGTTTATGATGCCGATAGAATGTAACCATAATTTGCTTTATGGGTTGATGTATACTCCAGAAATAAACATGAGTTAAGAGTAAGAAAAGATCTCCAGTTGATGTGGTAGTGTCTCAAATATGTTAGATCAAGAATGATGTCCCGTTAGTCGGACAAGGATGATGTGACGTACTATGTACCCGTTAGTAGTGTACACGTACTCGAACATATATGTAAATTTAGTGCTATGAATGGTACTATGTGATAATATGTGAGGCGGCTTATACCACTCATCACTTGGACTAAACTCCTATAAGTGTTGGATATATCAGTATAGAAAATATTTATGCTACGGCAAGAATTCGAGAATAAGTTGTGACATGAATGATAGAAGATCAGCAAACTCCCAGTATGAAGAATGATTCCTAAGTCATTAAGATACGCGTTGACGCCGTAGACTAATTGAAGCGGAGCACGAGTAATTTGTAAGAATTCCGCGAATTCTTGAGAATTTCATAGTGGAAGTAATGATTATGGTTGTGATAAGTAGCACATCGTGATGTCTGAAAGAAAGGAGCAGGTGCTAGAGGTGAAACCTCCTGCTTGTACATGAATATTAAATGAAGTTGGAATAGTCCTAGCGTTGTATACATATACACGACATCAGATGCTTTCCCATGTAGAACAATTTGTTTTACGGAGTATGAAATAATTACATATGAAAGCTACCGTCATACGAGACGAAAAATAAGGATAAGAATTCATGGGAATTAGTTGTGGTGCATTAGACCTCAAAAAGTATGGAAAGGTTGAGGAAGATGTGGCCGACCCAATGTCGTCAGATTAAGATTACATGGACTATGAAGGAAACTCATGAAGTTCAGTAAGAGTGTCTAAGACTTAATAACTTTAAATTGGATTTGCAAGAAGCGTATGAACAAGAGGCATAGTCAAATGAGTCGGGTATTGCTTCAGATAACCGCGCACCCTATTATGTAAGAATCATGTAATGTGCAGCAAACCTCTCAATTATGGAAGAGATTGACAAGTATTTTTGACTTACAGCGATGGAAGTCGTGGCTATGGAACAGTTCTAACCATCCAAGTTTAATTGAGGTTCATGAGTAATCCATACGTCAAACCCTAGAATAGCCATGGAGTCCGATAAGCAAGTTGAGTGGAGAATTGGCTAGTAGAGAAAGAAGTATGAAGGATCCATTCATATGTGATCTCAAGAGGATTCTAAATTTCGAGGACGAAATTTCTTTAAGGGGGTAGAGTGTAACATCCCGCTTCAGACTTAAATATTTATCAGTGTCAAGACGACGTATCAGAGATATTTTAAGAGAAGGGCAATTTGGTAAATTGCCGCCCAAGGAATTATAAAAGGGGAAAAACCCCAAAATTTCCTCATTTCCCCATTCTCCTTCTCTCTCTAAAGTTCTTAAACTTTCCTCCCTCTCTCTATAAGGCACACACACCCCCTCTTGCCACCATCCATCAAAGTTTCTTTGCAAAGCTCTTGGGTCACAAGCAAGCTAACTTTGGGGAGGCTTGGAGCAAGAAAAGAAGTTAAGGAAGAATCAAGAAGGAGGAAGGACCAAGTTAGGGTTTTGAGGAAAAGTTGGCTAGTAAGCAATCAAGCATTAATCAAGTTTAAGATGAGCTCCCTAGGGTTTTAAAACCCACTTTGAGTAAGTTTAAGTGTGTAATTTCATCTTATGCTAAGTTAATGTTTTTGTGCCATAATCCCTTTGGCTTGCCAATTCCTTGCTTGCTCATGTTTTAAACTATCAATTTGCAATAGAAAATCATTCCTAACAACTTTGGGATGCTTGGGTAACTTGGATGGAGTTAAAATGGTGAAAATGCAATTTCTGGACAATTTATGTACTGATAAGCTCGCTACAGCGAGCTGGAGCTCGCTATAGCGAGCAGAACCATTTTGGCCACGACACAGGGTCGCTATAGCGACCAGCCCGTCGCTATAGCAAGCTCACCAGAAACAGCAGTGCCAGCTGAGCTGTTTCGGGTGATCTGGCATGTGTAAATGAGGTTTTTCGTAACCGTTTTCTCCAAAAACTTTATGGAATCAAAGAACACCATTTCAACTCATCCTAAGGGCCTTTAACGGGCAAAAATCATAAAGGAGCAAGGAATAAGTAACGTATGGGAAGTACAAAACAAAGGTCCAAGGGACGGGAATTACTACAACTGAGTTAGTAACTCTTAAGGATGACATATGACAATGATATGTCAAGAACCTACGTTAGGTAAGCAGGAATAGAGATGTATTCGGTTTAGAATACAAAGATAATAGGAATGCGTCAGTACAATCAAGGCCTAAGATAGGCCTAAGGGGGGTTCAGGTACCCAACATGACTAAGTGGATTATGAGAACGATAAGCATAGAACCTTATATTATAGATTAGGTAGTTCATGGTTAATTACGTGATGAATGCATCAGATATGCATAGGTTCAGATGATGTATTAGATATACACATGTAAGTTAAGAATTATATTATAAGATTATGTTAACGTGTTCATCAGACTCCGGATTATGCCGGATGCGATTTCTCCGAAAGGGCTATCCACACGTATGTTAAAGATTAAGCATGTTCAGCAGACTTCGGGATACGCCGGATGGGACTTCTCCGAGAGGGTTGTCTACATGCAAGTTAAGTTGTGTTCAGCAGACTCCGGGATACGCCGGATGGGACTTCTTCGAGAGAGTTGTCCACACAATGATAAGAGGAGTCCGGTGTTAGCCTCAGATAGGAATTTCACCGGTAGATGGGAGATGTACTTCGGGGTTACTCCACCCGGATGCACTCCGTAAAATGAACCAAGATAATTATTGTTTGTTCAAGTCTAACTTCTAACTTAATGTTATGAGAAAGATGAATATGTATATATATTATATACTAAGAGATATGACAAAGTAGTCACCAGTGAACAGGAAGTGATCGTAGGATGTCCCCAGATCACTAAGTATGAGATTAATCATAAGTTCAACATAAGATAAAGACATATAACGATCCTAGTTTTTCCCTTGATCGCGAAATATGTAGAGAATGACGGCGATCGTAGGTTTCCTCGAGATTGCCAAGAGTTAGTGCATGGCGACCCTAGGTTTCCCCGAGGTTGCCAACAGTAGGTTGGGCTGGAGCTCACTGAGACTTTATGTCTCATCCCAATCCTTCTGGTGCAGGTTTTCAGGTAAGCAAGAGGTTCGTGATGAAGTTCCGCAAGGGAGACGCTGAATGGAGTACAGATGCTCGTCTTGTACCAGCTCAGGAGGTTGTCAGATTATATATATATATATATATATATATATATATATAAGTGTATTTTATGGTACTTGATTGGTTGTATATACGAGCATGTTCGTATTCATTCAGTTGTATTGTATTATTATTATTATTGAAAATTTTAATGTATCCAGTATCAGATTAATACACATGCTAAATATTCTAGACAATTTAGTATGGGTGTTACAACCACCATTCTCGTATATATCGTGAAGGTGAGAAAAACAGAAGAAAGAAGATGGGTTGAATTGTGTTGACTTTTTTTGAAAATCTTTTCTAAGTTAAAATAGATCAGAGGTAAGAATAGAAAGCAATATAGAGAAAAATCAACACAGATATTTATCATGGTTCACCCCACAATCCAGAATTACATCCGGTTCCCTCACACTTGAGAGATTTTTTCACTATAATCAAACTTGATTACAAAGCACTTAGACACACAAGTCTAAGATGTTCTGCCTCTCCTTGAGGACTTTCTACAATCCTACAAGATTAAGAGTTGACAAGAATTTGTTGTTGTTTACACTTCAGACTCACAGAGTGGTAAACTAAATTAAGCACAATAGAAATGATTTGTACCTAAATAGTTTTTCTAAACACTTAAGAAATTCTAAGATGAGAATTTGTAAGAATTTTTCTAAGTGTGCTTGCGCTAGAAATTTGACCAGAGTTTTGGCACAGTTGAAAGCGTGTAGTTCTCTGTTTTTCTACAAACACTCAAGGTCCTTTTATATGGGATTTGAATAGTGTCGTTTTTTTGAAGAGAGTGGCAATGCGTCAAGCTTCCCTGATAAGTTTTCTTCAGATTTCACATCTTTGCCTATTAAGGATTATTCCGTTGAAGAGTACTTCATAAATATTTTGCTTCTTTGAGAATGATATGTTGCATCCACTTTGTCTTTCATAGAGATTTATTCATTTCTGCAAGGTGTCTTCTTTTAATTCACCAAGGACAAAATGTACTACTGATAGTGAACAAATCATGGACAATGACATTCCTTTAGAAGAAGACAAAAGTGGTCAAATATTATTCAAAGCGTTGAGAATTAACTTGATCCTTCAAAGCTTCGTCTTCAGATCCAAGCTTCTCTTCATAACTTGATTCATAGTTGATCAGAGTTTTGACTTTTTGTTGACCATCTTCAAATCATAGCTTGTCTTGAGCATCAGAGTTTCTCTTCTTTGTTTATAGTAGTTTGTTTAAGGGTCAAAATGTTGGCTTAAGAGTCACATTCTAATTCTATGGACTTGCACATTTGAACAAACTTTATAGTACTCAATTTTTCTTCTATACATTGTTATCATCAAAACCTTAGAGATACTGTTCTAAAACTCATCTTGGTTAAACATGACGTTGTGTTTGTGGCTGGTCGAAACCGCCAGACATGAGGTAAACTCCTATCGGAGCAATCCATTGTTGTCGGTGTCACCAGGGGCGGACCTGGACTTCCACTATTAGTGAGGCAATTTTTTTTTTGTCAAATGATTAAATAATACAAAATTTAATAAGAAGTTATATTAAAAGTGGCTGTAGCAACCAAAATTACAAAACAAATGCTCTATTTTCCATTATAGTATGTCAAAAACATGAACAAAAAATTAATCATAACCCTGCCTAATATGCAACAAATTCGCAACATGTTTGACAATTTAATCTGTGTAAAATTAATCATAAGTCATAACCCAAACATAAAAATGATAAACCCACTTCTTGATGAAGCATAACAATTAACAGTGTGTGTTATACAATTGGTTGGAAATTAACAGCGTGTGTCAGTGTGTTATACAATTGGTTGACAAATGACAATTGACATTTGATGAAGTATAACAATTAACATAAGCCTAAAAAAAATCACATGAACTATTGGTAATTATACCTCTCAAATCTCAATCAAGACATGAATAATTAAGCCTAAAAAAATCACATGGTAATTAAGCCTAAAATCAGTTGGTAATTAAGCCTAAAAAAAATGGGCCTGGACTGGTGTGGCACCTGCCACAGCAGGCCCAGTCCAGGTCCGCCCCTGGGTGTCACCCATGTGATAGTTGACAACATCCGATCCAAAGACATTTGAGGGCATAGCCTAGAGTTCCAAAGGTAGAGGTAGAGACTCACGATCTAAAAAATAAATACATATGAAAATACATCATGCAAGCACACATTGCATGGTAAATGACATCAAAATAAACATTTCACATACAAGATGAAATGATGCATAATGAGTCTAAGATTTAGACTCTACATGTGATATATAATCCCAACCGGCTTATCACATACAAATAATTCTGGAATGTAGCCACTCCTAAGAGGGTCATGCTTATCTCTTTGATACTGCACTATTTTCTTCAAAAAAAAAAAGTTTACTGTTCTCTTTGATATTGTACCATATGGCCACTTCTCTCATTGATATTGTGTCATATAATGGGATGACACTTCTCTAATTAATATTTTATCATTCCAACCATATGAGTCTAGTACTTCTTTTGTTGATATTGTGTCAAGTACTCGAGGAATGCATGAACATACTATTCCCACCTCAATATATGCAAATGCATATATCATATAGATATGCAAAACACTAACATGCTTCTCATACATATGTTTCAACGAAATCATATGTAACATCATTCATTTGCAATCTTACGAAAACAACATTTCACCATATAACTAATCACATTGAAAGCACATATCCTATTTGGGCACAATTCAACATATCATACAACACACAAACAAACTAGAGAATTTAGGTAAATACGATACGATGTTATTAGAAAGTGACCTTACCGCTCTCAACTTTCCTTACGCTACAATTCTAGTACAAACAAACAACTTTCACTTCTTGTGCTAAGTATCATTGACAAACCCAAAAACTTAGGTAAACATCGACGATAAGACTTTCAATCCATTCACGTACTTGGGAGTTGGATTAAACTTTGCTAATTTTCAAATATTCGGAAGAAAAAAACATTTTGTGACGCTTATTGAAATAGAATTTCTCACAATATTTTATTTAAAGACATTTTTAAAGTAATAGAGTTCTTAAAATATTTTCAGATACACGAAATAATTACTAAAATTCTTATTTTAAATGAAACATTTTCAAAAGCATTTTCTGTTTACAAAACATCTCAAAATACTTTTAAAAATGTCAAGTATAATCTTATATATAAAAGTTATTAAGTCTCTTAGACAACTTTTTTAGCACAAAAAAAGTTGTTGCAAATTTCGTTCATAATTTTTTGTTCTTTTTTTTAGTTTTTAAAAAATGATCTCATATGATCTTATCTTATATATAAAAGTTCTTAAGTCTCTTAGACAACTTTTTGGAGTCAAAAAAGTTGTTGCAAATTTCCTTCATAACCTTTTGCTCTTTCTTTATTTTTATTAAAAATGATCTCATATCTTCTATATAAAAGTTATTAAGTATCTTAGACAAATTTTTGAAGCCAAAAAAGTTGTTGCAAATTTCCTTCTTAATTTTTTTAGAAAATGATCGCGTATCTTATTTATAAAAGTTCTTAAGTCTCTTAGACAACTTTTTGGAGCCAAAAAAGTTGTTGCAAATTCTGTTCCTAATTTTTTGTTTTTTTTTTTGTTTTTAAAAAATGATCTCATATTTTATCTTATATATAAAAGTTTTTAAATCTCTTAGACAACTTTTTGGAATTAAAAAATTTGTTGCAAATTTCCACGCTATTTTTTTTGTTCTTTCTTTATTTTTTTAGAAAATGATCGCATATCTTATATATAAAAGTTCTTAAGTCTCTTAGACAACTTTTTGGAGCAAAAAAAGTTGTTGCAAATTTGCTTGCTAATTTTTTTAGAAAATGATAGCATATCTTATATATAAAAGTTCTTAAGTGTCTTAGACAACTTTTTGAAGGCAAAAATGTTGTTGCAAATCTTTTTCCTAATTTTTTGCTCTTTCTTTGTTTTTTTTAAATGATCGCATAACTTATCTTATATAAAAAAAAATCTCCTTTATTTGAGATTTTTATTTCTATGTTTTGTATGAAAGAAAGCAGTTTAACTTGTAGATGAATTCACTATTTACGATTGATCCTTCATAATTAAGATCTTATTGTATCACACGCTGAGTTGTAGTAAATTTATTGTGCGAATGTGGTGTTTATCTGGGTATTCCATGAATGTTTGTGTGAAGTAGTAGTCAAATGTTAACCAAAGAAATTTGTTAGCATGTTTATACTATTAGTCTGCAGTGCTATTTTACTCTCATACGGTCAAGATTTTAATTAAAAACTCACTATCCACCCCAAGATTACAGGAAACTACTTCATATTCTTACCAAAATCTAAGGTGGAAACATTTGAACTGATTGGATCTATATCCTAAAAAAATAAAAAATACCTAACTTAACCTACTCACTCTACATCCATCTTAATGGTCTCCAAGTTACTTCCAAGGATAAGGTAAGATCATCTTGTTACTTGTTCAATTATTTTCCAACTTAACCCCATGCTTTCCTACCTTAAGTATAACTAGCATCAGGGCCGTTCCTTGGGGGGTGCAAACAGCTCTATGGAGCTGGGCCTCCAAAATTTGGGGGCCCAAAATATTTTTTTTTGATATATAATGCAAGTAGAAAAGGAATATATATTAATGATGTGGTAATATTATCAAATCTGGATGTGTGGCCCAGTGGTAGTGTATTGTGTTGCATTTCCCATGAACCTGGGTTCAACTCCCAGGTTTTTAGTTTTTCCTTCTTTAATTAATATATTTTTCATAAAAACACTATATAATATTTTTTCTTCTTATTTTTGTTAGAGTAGATTTTGTAATTTTTTGCCCATATTTATTGTATAAAATAGCAAAGCTCTAGCAACAAACATTATAATTCCATTATATAATTTATTAAAAAAAACAACAAACATTATAATTAAAAAAAACATTATAAACTTTTTTTTGCGTTTGTACTAACTAAGGAAAATACAACCTAAAATGTCGATAAAGATATTCGCTTGAAATTGTATTTTTATATTATTGATTAAAATATGAATCTTTTTTGTGTCAGTTACGTGACTTTTATTTATGTTTACGGATGTTATTTTCAATTAAATAAAATAATGTTCTTTGAAAAAAAATTAATTTTATTTTATTAGGGGCCTACTTTTACTTTCAGAGCCGGGTCTCCGTTTTCATAGGAACGGCCCTGACTAGCATCCTCTCTTTGATTAATGTGTCTTATGGTAAAGATTAGGATATCTTAAGACTTCTTAACTTACTTACTCTCCCAAAATATATAGCAGACTTTGACTTGTAGGTTCTTCTCTTTAAAAATGCATACACTATTTATACTCTCTCTTTCCCACCAATTCATAATAAGAACAAACTTTTGAAAAGTGTTTGTGGGTTTCTATGTTTGATACACAACAGCGACTAGTAAGCATAAAATTATAGATATCATGTGTCAACAATATAATTGTAATATTGTTTAATGATAAGTTTATTTTGTGAAGTATGTTTGCATTTCCACAAATTGCCTCAGTCATGAAGTATGGTACATGTATGCATGTTAGTCACCGTGTTGTATGTTGTGTGTTGTCACCGTCATATGTAATCATAATTGCATGATATCAAAATGTTGTTATGAGTTACATACCTACTAGTCATATGTTTGGAACCTTAGTAGTCTGGTGACTAGGTATTAACCCTTATTTAACACCTCCGGAGTCAAACTTCTAGTAATGTTGTGGATTTTAAGAATCTCAGTTGTTCTGAAGACCGTCTTTGGCATTGTACGTCATAACTTTGTTTATTTCATGAAAATGATGTTTTACCCAGTTGAACTACCTTCCTTTTCGAATCAAATTTGATTGATTGATTCTCAAATTCTCCTTTAAGGATGAACACATATTGTTTCAATTTTCTTGAATTTTAGAATCGGAAGAAAAAGAATTTAAAAAAATGTGAATATGCTAGTAACGTTGTTTGACCTATAAGATCACGTGCCCCTAGTCCCCTTGCATCCAAATACTATATATTTTGAAACATGAGAAATGCTAGCAACACTCACTTTTAAATACTTTCTTTAACACTCACTATTTTATTGGATTGAATCAATGTATGTCTTACCACTTTGTGTGAGTTCTATTTCTAATGTGTAGACCCACAATGATTTAAATCAATAACAGATTGTGTATTAGAGAGTGTTTAAAAGAGAGGGTTGCTAGCACAAACATATATGCTTCCTTCGTTTGAGTGGTACTCAACCTTTAGTTGTTTGCCCAATGTGGTTGGATTTTCTTCCTCCAACTCTCACTTCTCTGTCGTTGCCTTCTTTTGGTAATGTTTACTACAAGTTTGTTCACATTCTTACCGATCATTTTGTTGAATGTAATAAAGTTCTCACAAAATAAGATATTACGTCTTTTACCTTTGCATTTCATTCATTTTTGCACTGCATTTACGTTTGAATTTTACGCATTTCTGTGTCAGATTAGATTCGTTAGTTTCAAATTATTTTCTGTAAGATACTTTTGTAAAGTTCATATTCAGTGGTATGATCCTGATCTTCATTTCCCTAGTAAAATACTGATGGGAAATTTGGAAGATGGATTTAAATGATCAAAGTTCCTTGTATCTTATAAAAAAAATTATAAATCTTTTGCTTTTAATATTTATGTTCGTGATTAGTAGTAATTACTAACAATTATCTCGATAGGGGACTATTTGTTGTACCATTACAATTTTATGTGTGTTGGATTGGTATACGGTGTATGTGCTGTTGTAGATTTTTTAATGACCTTAGAAATATTGAGAGAAGTAGCGACGAAATAGGATTATAGATCATGATCATATATACACTAAATAGATCTGAAGTATTATTAAGTGAATTATCGCATCATAAGCTTAGATATTTTAGTTAGTTCGCAGAATTTCGGGGATAAAATTCTTTTAAAGGAGGGTAGAATGTAATATCCCAAAATAAAACTACTAATTATTACCTAATTAATATTATTTAGTTAATTGCTTGTAGTAGTTTTCCAAGGATACATGTAAATGATCATAAATTATATAGGTAGCATTAGAAGGAATATGACTTTTCCCACTTTTGTTACGTACTACTTCCTCCGTTCCTTTTTAAGTGTCTCTTTTGGAAAAAAAATTTGTTCCTATTTAACTGTCACTTTCAAAGTTTAATGCAACAATAAATATTGTTTTACCAATATTATCCTTAGTTATTTATTGATGAGAGAGAAATATATGAAAGGAGACATTAAATGAATAAGGTTATTATAGTAAAAATATAAATTATTATATCAAAACTAACAACATTAATTGATTGTTTTGGTTTATGTAAAATGTCAAAATATGACACTTAAAAAGGAACAGAGATAATATTTAATTAAGATAAGAATTTAATCTTCTTTCCCATTTTCCTTTAATGTCATACGGTTCACTAACACACAGACAACTAATTATACATAAGTTTATTCTTAGACTTATCTTAGAGTAATAGAGTAACAAAAAGGACCGTAGGTGGGAATAGGCCAGACCGCCCGCCAGGGGCCTATGACCCGACTTACTTAAAGTCCGGCTCGGCCTAACTCGTTTATTAAATAGGTTAGACTCAAGCTTTTTAAAAAGCTCATTAATTTATATAGGTCAGGCTAAGACTTATAAAAAAGCCTACTAGGCTTATCAGGCCGACCCATATATGTGTAATTATATACGCTGCAAAATACATTATATAACACACGCGTATTAACCTCTACAAAATGGATGTCATAGCTCTACAAAATTTTATTGAATATACATACAATATATATATGCTAATAAAGTTGGGGAAAATGGATGTACATGTTTTACAAAATTGTATTGACTTATTGGCATTTTAAAAAATATATGTTTATTAGCCTTTTTATAAATAGATCAAATGTTATATTTAAAATTGTTAGTACTGTTGGATATTTGGTTGTTGGCTTCATGTTTGCTAAAATCAAATATACAAGCAAGATGTGTGTCTTCAGAAGCTGGACCTCAGAAGCTGAACTTCAGAAACTGAGCGTCTTCAGAAGCTGAACCTCAGAAGCTGAACTTCAGAAGCACTGTTCAGAAGTTGAACCTTCAGAAGCACTGTTCAGAAGCAACCTTCAGAAGCTGAATGTTCAGACACAGAACTTCAGACGCAGAAGCAACCTTCAGAAGCTGAATGGTCAGACGCAGAACTTCAGAAGTACCTTCAGAAGCTGGTCTACTGTGCTCCTGATTTCGTCTGAAGATTTCATGTTACTTGTTCTCCAAGCTGCGTATGTTTCCAGAAGGAAGATATTTTCGCAAGATATATTTTCTCAGATTGGATATTTTTATTTGTGTGAATATATTTTCAAAGGGATCTTTGGAAAATATATTTCTGAAGAATATTAGCTTCAATATATTTCTGAAAAGAATAATTGATACGAATATGTGTTTTAGCCTGAAGAAAGATTTGATTGTGGAATATATTTCTAAAGAAGAATTTTGGAAATATATCTTTGAAGAATATTTGGATCAAATATTTGTTGCTGCTGAAGGCTATATATAGAGGACGCCTCTTTGAAGAAAATCACCTCAACCAAAGCTATCATTGAAAGAGTATACTTAGGCTTTGAGTCTGTATATTGTGAGCCTTTCTTGTGTCACCTTGATGCAAGCTTAGGACTGTGTTTTATAGAGTTGTAATTATGAATCACTCATGAGCTTTTAAGCAAGAGTGACGTTTGTGTGTTTTGGAGTGTGTCTCCTACTTTGATTGTTTTTTAGTTTAAGATCACTGAGGCAGTGATTGTTTGAGGGGAAGTGAGATGAGATCTCAGGTCTAGGAGTTCCTAGGTTGAAGTCAATACGGGTAGTTGCTAGGTGATAAGTTGTAAACTGGGAGTTTGCTGAGAACTTAGAACTATGACTACGCTAGTGGATTTCCTTCCTGGCTTGGTAGCCTCCAGACGTAGGTGTGTTTGTCACCGAACTGGGTTAACAAATATCATGTGCCTTTTATTTTCTGTCTGTTATTGTTCCTCTGTTTTACGGTTTAGCATCAAGACTTGCTAGAATTTCAATTGGCATTAGAGCAGGCACCCTGCCTATTTTAGGGTGAGCTCCAGGGAAGTTATCTTCTAGCATAATGGATAAAGAAGGAGGATTTGTGAACAAACCACCTCTGTTGGATGTTTCCAACTATGAAAATTGGAAATCACGCATGAGTGCTTTCCTTAAGTCTATAGACAGTAAAACCTGGAAAGCAGTTCTGAAGGGTTGGGAACATCCTGTTGTGCTTGACAAAGATGGAAAGAAGACAGCTGATCTGAAACTAGAAGAAGAGTGGTCCAAGGTAGAAGATGAATTAGCTCTTGGAAATTCCAAGGCCTTGAATGCTATATTCAATGGAGTGGACAAAAATATGTTCAGACTGATCAAGCAGTGCACTGTAGCTAAGGATGCTTGGGAGATTCTCAAAACTACTCATGAAGGCACTTCCAAGGTAAAATTGTCCAGACTTCAACTTCTCACCACCAAGTTTGAAAATCTCAAAATGTCGGAGGATGAGAACATACAAGATTTCTATATGAACGTTCTAGACATGGCCAACTCATTTGATTCTCTTGGAGAAAGAATGTCTGATGAGAAGCTTGTTAGGAAAATACTCAGGTCTCTACCTAAGAGATTTGACATGAAGGTGACTGCCATTGAGGAAGCACAGGACATCTCCAGTATGAAGGTTGAGGAGTTGATAGGGTCCTTGAAGAATTTTGAGATAGCTTTCGATAATAAAACTGATAAAAAGGGGAAAGGTGTTGCTTTTGTAGCAAATGCTGATAATGAGGATGATGAAAGCACATCAGAAGCTCTTGTGATGCTTAGTAGACAATTTAACAAGATTCTGAAGCAGGCTAACAGGAGATCCAAAACAAATGACTTGAAGAAGACAAGACCTGATGAGAAAAGCAATCAATCCAAAGGTGTTCAATGTCATGAGTGTGATGGATATGGCCACATTAGGACAGAATGTGCAACGTACCTCAAGAAACAGAAGAAAAGTTTGGATGTGTCTTGGTCTGATGAAGATGACTCAGAAGGAGAAGTGGAGAATGAGTCTGCTAAGTATGTCAATGCTTTAACTGGTAGATGTATATCTGATGATAAAGTTAAAGTTCCAGAAGCACCATCAGGTTCTGAAACATCATCAGGTTCTGAGGCTTCAGAAGCACCATCTGATACTCAGTCAAGTGATGGAGAAGTAACTTATGAAGAACTTTTTGCCTCTTTCAAAGAACTATACATCAGAAGTGAAGAAGTTTGCAAGTTATATATAAATCATAAGAAGACTATCAGTCAACTGCATGCTGAAAGAAGTGACCATGTAGCAAAAATTTCTGATCTCAATGTTGAAGTAATCCAGTTGAACTCTCAACTTGAACATATGAAGAAGCAAGTCAGAATGATGAACACTGGTACTGATGTGCTAGAAGAGATATTGGAGAGTAAGAACCAAGGGAAGCCAAATGGTATAGGATTTGATGATAGGACCTTGAACAACAAAAAGCAAAATCCAGCTAAAAGGTTCATTGCAGCTGTTGGAACATATGATCCAATGATGGACAAACCTAAGTTGGAACATCAGAACAAACCTCAGGGATCTAAGAGCAAGAAGGTATCTTGTCCTTGGATATGTCATTACTGTGGTAAAAAGGGACACAAAAAGCCATTCTGTTTCAAGCTGTATGGATACCCCAATCACTTTCAACAAAGAAAAGTGGAACCCATTGTAAACAAAATCAATGTGAAGAAGGAATAGAGACCCAAACTCAAGATTGTTGAAGGCAGCAAAGGTCCAAATATTAGAATCCAAAAGGATCATCCTAAGGACCTAATCATAGGGAATCTAAATGAAGAAATTACCAACAGATCCAGAGATTGTGCCAAGAGTAGAATGAAGAATTTTGCTCTTATAAATGCAAGACACAAGAGAACATCTGATGCAACACATGTGAAGATAATCAAAGATGGTAATGTTAATGCTGAAATGGATGTTGATGATGCAACTGTGTCCCCCTCTAAGGTTGTTGTTGATAACCCTGAATCTACCCCATCCAAGTCTGATGGTGGTTCTGATATGGGTTTTGATGTGGAGTCTGATGATGAACCCATTGGAAATAGGCTTGAACAAAGTGTAGCAAAGAGACTAAAGTCTAGGAAAGGAAAGGTTGTTGTTGCTGTCAGCAGGCATACTCCTGTTGCTAAGAAGAGTGCTATTGTTGGACCATCTAAAAGGAGGAGCAAACTGGGCATTTGTCTTTTTTAGGAGTTATAGCAGAATCTGAGGACAAAGCAGCTTCTGATGCTTTGTCAGTTTTTGTTTCATGTGTGAAGACTTTGCTGTGTAATTATGTTCTTCTGTGAAGACTTTGTGTGTGGTGCTGTGATGTGCTGGTCTATATTGAATGTTTATAGCCTCTGTTGGAAATGAAATGTGTTGCAGATTTCTGGGCGTGTTCCCTGTGTTTGTTTTTCCTCTGTTTGTGTGCATGTGGTCTGTAACCTCTGTTGGTTCTGTTCGTTCTACTCCTGGTGAATGCTTGGTTGTTTTTTTTTTTGTCAAAATTATTTGGCTAAAAAGGGGGAGATAAATATGTCAGATTGATTTTTGTAGTTCAGAAGCAATACAGGCAGTTCTATAGTTCAGAAGCAATACAGAGCTGATGTGTTTCAGGGGGAGTATCTGTTTCAGGGGGAGTAGTGTGTGTTTCCTGTAAGAAGCTGATCTGTTTCAGAGGGAGTGCTTCGTTTTGTTCATGTGTATGTGTGAAACGTAGTGTATTATCCACTGCTGACTATGTTGCTTTTGGTTGTATGTGTGAAACGTAGTGTATTATCCGCTGCTGACTCTGTTGCTTTTGGTTGCTACGTTTTATGTTCTTCATGGTTGCGCAATTTTGATGAGTGAAGAATTTGTCTTGTGATATCTTTCTGTTCTCAAATTGATTTTAGCCAAAAATTTGCCAAAGGGGGAGACTGTTGGATATTTGGATGTTGGCTTCATGTTTGCTAAAATCAAATATACAAGCAAGATGTGCGTCTTCAGAAGCTGGACCTCAGAAGCTGAACTTCAGAAACTGCACGTCTTCAGAAGCTGGACCTCTGAAGCTGAACTTCAGAAGCACTGTTCAGAAGCTAAACCTTCAGAAGCACTGTTCAGAAGTTGAACCTTCAGAAGCACTGTTCAGAAGCAACCTTCAGAAGCTGAATGTTCAGACGCAGAACTTCAGACGCAGAAGCAACCTTCAGAAGCTGAATGGTCAGACGCATAACTTCAGACACAGACCTTCAGAAGCACTAGAAGCTGGTCTACTGTGCTCCTGATTTCGTCTGAAGATTTCATGTTACTTGTTCTCCAAGCTGCGTATGTTTCCAGAAGGAAGATATTTTCGCAAGATATATTTTCTCGGATTGGATATTTTTATTTGTGTGAATATATTTTCAAAGGGATCTTTGGAAAATATATTTCTGAAGAATATTTGCTTCAATATATTTCTGAAAAGAATAATTGATACGAATATGTGTTTTAGCCTGAAGAAAGATTTGATTGTGGAATATATTTCTAAAGAAGAATTTTGGAAATATATCTTTGAAGAATATTTGGATCAAATATTTGTTGCTGCTGAAGGCTATATATAGAGGACGCCTCTTTGAAGAAAATCACCTCAACCAAAGCTATCATTGAAAGAGTATACTTAGGTTTTGAGTCTGTATATTGTGAGCCTTTCTTGTGTCACCTTGATGCAGGCTTAGTACTGTGTTTTATAGAGTTGTAATTGTGAATCACTCATGAGCTTTTAAGCAAGAGTGACGTTTGTGTGTTTTGGAGTGTGTCTCCTACTTTGATTGTTTTTGAGTTTAAGATTATCGAGGCAGTGATTGTTTGAGGGGAAGTGACATGGGATCTCAGGTCTAGGAGTTCCTAGGTTGAAGTCAATACGGGTAGTTGCTAGTTGATAAGTTGTAAACTGAGAGTTTGCTGAGAACGTAGAACTAGGACTACGCTAGTGGATTTCCTTCTTGGCTTGGTAGCCTCCAGACGTAGGTGTGTTTGTCACCGAACTGGGTTAACAAATATCTTGTGCCTTTTATTTTCTGTCTGTTATTGTTCCTCTGTTTTACGGTTCAGCATCAGGACTTTCCTGAATTTCAAGTACAAATTAGACTTTTAGACAAGCTAATAGGTCAGGCCGGACTTTTAAAAAGGTCAGACCAGACTTAAAATAAAGCCTTTGACAGACTAATAGGCCAGACTTAGGCTTTAGTTTTTTCAACTAGGCTTGACCTATTTAAGCAAAGCTCAGCTTGGCCCGGCCTATTCCCACCCCTACCCATGAGCTTAGCTCATTTGGTAAGGGATAATACACAATATGTGCAAGGGCCGGGGTTCGAACCCTGGACACCCCACTCATTCATCTTAAAGGTTAATTTCTCTAGCCAGTAGGCTACTTGACAAAAAAAAAGTAACAAAAAGGACCAATGAGATGCCATGCAAGGTGTAACGCCCGGAAATTTAATTAATTATTTAATTAAATATTTCTGAGTATTTTCGGAATTAATTGTTGAAAGTATTGAGGTTGGAATTTAATCGGTGCATTTCTATGAAGTATTGTTTAATTGGTGGATCGACGAAGTTGTAGAAATAATATTGGATTAATATGTTGTTTGAGTTGTTCAGTGGATAGTCGAGTAATTAAGTTGGTTAAGATGGAGAAATAATATTAGCAATAATATTGATAAAGAAATTATAATAAAAATTAGTTTATTGGTTGGGTTTAATATTTGGTTGCATGAAGTAAAAGTGGGGGGTGTGAAAGTGAAGCCCAATGGATTACATAAAGGTATTATTATTATTATTTGGTTATGAAAAAGAAAGAAATTAGGTTATTATGAGAAGAAAAGAATAAGGGTTTTGGAGAAGAGAAACTCATTCCCGTTTTTCTTGCAGCAGTCTCACTAAACCGACGATCCCCGATTCGTTAACCGTTGGATCGTTCTCAAATTTTGAGGGTAGGTTCGCAACACCTATATCTAACTTTTGACCGTTGGGATCTTCAAAATAAGGTGTGAGTTGAGAGATATCATCATCGCACTATAGCTGCATATTTGGGAAAATTTTCAGCTTTTGATTCTGATTTAGAAGAGGCAAAGGTTGAAGCCATGGATGAAGCTTGGATGCAACCGGATAATTATAGAGAGACCGTCATTCCAAGGTAAGGGTGGGGTTCTTACATTCTAAGGGATTGCATAATGATGGGGTATGGTAGACTCTAGGTATATGTGATTGTATGGATTTTGATCCCTTTTGTTCAATTCATGAGGTCTGTGATTTTGATGATGAAATTGGCATGATACATGCTGTTGTTGTGCATTATAATTGTGGTTTGTGATGTATGTTGATGTGTGTGATTCCATGAATTCGCATTCTGTGATGAATGGCTTTTGGGATGATTTGGGATGGGTTGAAATTGGGTATGAATTAATTATGATAGTAGAAGTTATAGTGATGATTATTAGTGAAGAGATATGAGGTTGATGAATTAAGTTGCATAACAATGGAATTAATGCGTAGAAGGAATAGCAGTAGTAATAACGATGATATATGTAGCAGGCTGAATTAGTAGCATAATTGGAAGTTAATAATAATTAGTAGTAGAATTAATAAATAGTAAAATTGGAAATAGAATGATAGAAATTGTTTAGTAGCGGATTGATTAATAAATTGAAGGAATTAGTACCTAGATGTTTAGGGGCTGTTTTATAATTATTAATCCGTTGTGTTTTCTTTTGTGATGTGTATGTGATGTTATGATGTGCGAGTATGTTGTTGATGTTGTGATGTTGCGATGATTTTGTTGATAATGCGAAGTTGCAGGAATTATAGTGACGATGAAAGTACCTATATTAATTGGTACAGTGACGAGATAGGCTTATGCCTTGGCGACGATGATTGTTGTTGATTGTGATGATTTTGAATGAATGAGAAGTTTGAATAATATAAGTTGCTTTTCCTGAGTTTTCTTATCTCTGCCCCGAATTTTGAAATAAAAACTGGTATTGATCGGTACAGAATTGGTCTTAGGTGTAAACACAAAAGTTGTAGGTATGGATGTTAGTTTTCTAATGCCGTTGGTCTGACGTCAAAACGATTTATAGAACTTGAGTTATGGTCAAATTACTGCACGTAGGTCACAGTGAATTTTTATGGACTTTCTGCACAACTTTTCAGAATTTGAAACGAAAACTGGTATTGATCGGTACAGAATTGGCCTTGGGTGTAAACATGAAGGTTTTAGATAATTTTGTTAGCTTTCCAGTGGCTTTGGTTTGACGTGAAAATGACTTTTAGTTTTTGAGTTATGATGAAAATACTCCAAGGAGGTCTTAGTGAAATTGTATGGTGACAGCATTCTCTGTTTCATGTTTTTGCGTCTCTTTCACACGTCTCTGTTTTAAATTGGTCTTTGGTATAAACATGAAAGTTGTTGATAATTGTGATATCTTTCTAGTATCCTTGGTTTGACATGGAAATATGTTATGTATAATTTGTTATGGTTTTACAAAATTGTATGATGAATTGTCGATGTTTGAATACGATGTTATATGATGAATTGTTGATGTTTGAATACGATGTTATATGACGTTGTTTATGTATGATGCTTGCATGTGTTTTGTTGTTTCATCTTAGAAGTCTCATTCATTGCATCTTGTGACGATGGCCTGAAATTTTGGTAAAGCGACGTAGCCGTGTTTGGCAAAGTGACGTGGGGCTCCGGCCTGACATGCCCTATTTGGCATTATTTTGCGACGTTTGGTACCACATGCATATAGGTGAAGTCGGGTCTCATTGCATTATGTGTCGATGATAAATTGTTATAACCGTGACGTGTGGCGATGTTCATGATGTGCTTGATGTGATGATGTTTGAATGTTGGTGATGATGATTGTTTATGAAAATGATGTGTGAACATGAATAAAATGATTGGTGAGATAATGAAGTATGATCCTGTGCTTATGTTTTTACTTGCTCATTATTATGCTTTCGTTTAGATTGTTTGATATCTCACCCCTTCTGCTGATGTTTCCCCTACCATGGGAAATGGGCAGGTACTTAAGAATAGCTATGGAAGTTGAAGTAACTTTATGAAGTCTCTAGTTGCTGTTAGTTCAAGTTGGTGTCTTGCTCTGATACGTAGCACTCGGGGAAATAGTTGTTATTATTTCAGTTGTTGTATTCTAAGTTAAAATTTATTTCAGTTGAAGAAAAATATTAAGTGGAATTTTGTTAAGTACTTTGTCGTTTAAAAGATGTTTCTAAGTTGATTCTAAATCATAAGATGAAGTTTGAATTCATGCTGAATGAAGTTGTGATTTCGAATGCTATGTATCAATGTTAAATGAAATACAGGTTGTTTTGTTGTTTTATGTTGAAATGTGACATCCCATGTTTGTTGGAAGTTTTTAAAATACTCTGATTTTCGTTTATATTTACCGGGTAGATTTGGGGTGTTACACAAGGAACCACCTCTTAACTAGCCAATCCTCTCCTTTCTCTTATTGTATTATAATCTCCTCATGATAAACAATTTACAATTGTTGTTTGAAGAATATAGCTAGTTGTTATTAGGTAATTTTTTAGTGATATAGTGGGTTGTGGTAGAAAAAAGTTGAGTATTCTTCTGCATAAAAAGGATTATGACATGACTGGGTTAGTTTGGTATAACATGAGCTGTGAAATTCAGTTTTGAATGAACCAAATTAGAATGGAAACATTATGTTAAGTATTTTAATACTGTCAAGTCTTATAATTTTATATTTTATATAGATTATGTAAATTGTAGTGATTTTAAGAATTGTGATGTTCTTTTTACGAATTGCATTGCATCAGTTGGCTTAAAATATCTATATCTTGAGCTAGGGACCAGTTGCATTTGAAAAAGGACATGCAATAGTTTATCCATATTAATTTCTGTAATTTATCATGTACCGAAATGTCTCGGTAACTCTGTGAACTTTTACGATCTGTCACAAAATTTAAAAGTAACGTTGAGTTTTGAAAATCACAACTTAAGTTATATGAATCGGGTTGGGGTGAATATAAATGGGTTGGAAAATTCTAAATTAGCTTAGTGAATGTGTGATTGATTAGTAGTGGTTAGTTTTAGTTTAACCTAACTACAAGAACGTTGTTAACACCTTTATGTCTTCACTTCACTAACAGATGAATGATCTTTGGATACACTCACGCTCAAGACTACATAAACATTAAAAAGAATAAGATAATAAAATAAAATAACACTGCAGGGCAAACCTGGGTAACAATGGATCCCCAGTAGAACGGTAAATCCTGAGTGTTCAGTTTAATTATAACACTGCAGGGCATACCTGGGTAACAATGGATCCTCAGTAGAAAGGCAAATCCTGAGTGTTCAGTTAGATATAAAACTGCAGGGCAAACCTGGGATACGATGGAAATCTAGTGGAAAGGCAAATCCTGAGTATTCAGTTAAAATGAATGACATTGCAGGGCAAACCTGGGTAACAATGGATCCCTAGTAGAAAGGCAAATCTTGAGTGTCCAGCTAAAGTCATTAACAACTACATTTAATTTATGAATAAAGACACATATGCATAGAGATCATCGCTTATTTTTTTTATACGTTTAGTAGGTATAAGAGATTTATTAATATTGATGACATGATTTTCTCCATGTCTAGTACACCAGGAATGGCTGGAAACATCAAAATACATTTTATATTCTATGTTATTGAGTCTTTGTGCTCACTATGTTTGGGTGATGTTTTCAGGTTTAGCTTGACATTGGAAAGTTGAAAAGTATGTCCGAACTACTCGTCAACAGTTCAATGTAGAGCTAATTTGTTACCGGATCACAGCCAGTGTCATAGATTAGAAGTTGTTTTATTTTGTATGATTTGAATGCATTTGTGTAATTATTCTATTAAAAAACTTGTAAATATTCAGTAATTTATCAGAAATCCTTTTTTATCAAATTTGTTGTGGTCTCTAGTATCAGACATCTTCTTAGATATATATTCCTTGTACACCATAGATTTGGCCACTTTTATCTGAAACGTGTCGAACATTATGCATGAATACATCTGATCCCAATCAAGTTTTAAACATTGATTTGCCACTTTGTGAGAGTCTATCACCTTCCCTCAAATTCAACCTATACTTATTAGCATGCAAACATGGCCCTCTTTTTTCTTTTATCGATCTCTAATTTTTCTTCCTATCTTTGTTTTCTTTTCACTTTTTCTTTTACTCCTTTTATATTTTCCTCTCTGTCTCAAGATTATAACTATGACTACCAAGTCAATATTGTTTACGTTACTATTTGTTGTTCTAAGTGATCATTACTTACGTAAAAAAAGTGATAATTACTTAAAGTTACAATTTTTACACAAAAATAATTGCAAAAAAATTATTTAATTATGTAAAGAAGAGGAACATTGTAAATAATTTCAATGGATGCAAAATTAGAAGAGAAAGAAAGTTACGTCAAAATTTGGTATTGTCTTCGGTAAATACATCTATAAATACCAAGTTTTGGTGTAGCACTTTTGCCAATAGTTATGAGTAGATGTGTTAAATCTACGGTTATTAACCTTATATTTAATTTAATTAAAAATCTTAAATTAAAATCAACATAACAAAATAAATTATTCTACTCTATTTTATTCACATGATAAACACTACTTTAAATAACATAAGCCATACATATCCTCATGAGCTTAACTAGTTTGGTTGATAACGACATTACATAATATATATGGGGACCATATTCAAACTCCGGATACCTTGTTTATTCTCCTTAAAAGGTGAATTTCTAAGCCATACATTATTTTAAGCATGGTTTTTCTTTCCATTCTTGGAATCAAAGTTTTAACCATGTGAAACAAGTACAAATGTACAATAAATTTGCGTGTTCAATGCTAGCATTGGTGCCTCAAGTTTTGGTGCAATGTCAAGATAATTCAGTGTTGACCGAACAAAATATTTTCAAATTATCGTGCACTGTCAACATATTTCCAGTGCCAACATCCTTCATTGATGAAGTGGCAAAGAAAGTGAGGAGAATTGAGGGTTGGGACTTTTTTTTTAAGGATCGAGGGTTGGGACTTATTACTCCCTCCATTTTTTTATGAATGGAAAATGAATAACAACAAAAAAATGCAAGATGAATTTCGCCAACCAATCTGCATAGATGGTTACTCTTTTTGTATTTTGTGTTCTTAAAGGCTTCGACAAATAACTTTCAAGGATTGTTTTTCACGATAAAGAGCAAATAGCAGGACCAAAAGAGCAACCATCATTTACATAAAGTGTGTTCTATACATACTGCACCGATGACCCACCACATCTTCTGCGTAAAACGTGTTGTATACATTCGGCACCGATGACCCACCACACAAACTAACAAGCTATAAGAATTTCTTACACACAAAAAGTGTTGAAAACTCATTCTAAGCTTGAGTTAAAAAGGATCTGATGTGACCAATAACTAGAGCATAAGGATGACTATCTGAGACATCGTCCTTGGTCATTATCAAGAGACTATTTGAGTCTGATTTACAAATGTTAAGTTTGTGCCCATCATGTCAGGCCAATGTCATCAGCCATGGTATGTGGCTTAGGATTCAAGCAAGTAGTAAAACCACAACAACCTGGAAACCCATCAAGTCATTCACCAATGGAGTTTTTAATCAAGTCATCAAAACAACACCCCAGATTGTGTGGAAACAATTCATAAGAATCTTTTATGTAAACAGAGGTGCAGATATTGGGTTTCTAGGAAGGGGTCTGGATCATCAACAAGCTAAAGGTATTGCCCACCACGACATCATTCTTATTTTCAGAAAGGTGGTCCTCTAGTGTATCATCAAGTAGAAGGGCAAAACGATTAGGCGAGATAGCTTTCATACGGACTATAGACTTCGCACCATATCCCACATTGACAATTAATGTGATATGGATGTAGTGATAAAACTGTCAACTATGGAATTCAACAAAAAAAAAACACAGCAACCGTATTGGAAAAGACAAGTAGAGATCGTCTCCATTTCTCAATAAAAGTAGATATGAAAGGGAAAGTTGTGTTATTACTGTTTGTGGTGTCTAAAGATGTCTCTGTTTTCCAATAGAAATGCAAAGAAAAACGCAAAGATGCATTAACATATAGTTTGTGGTGTATTAAAGACAAAATGTATCTCAGGAGTTATAGTAATGTGTCTATATACCTTTATACACCTAAAATTATAGTGACTGGGCACTCCTTTTCTTTGGAGAAACATCTGTTGTTAATTGCGGCCGCTATCGGCGCTATAGCTGCGCGGAGCAGCCAAAAACAACTTTCCGCATTGCGACGCTCCAGGGCGGAGCGTTTGGGGTTCGCGGCGGAAGCGGCGCTTTTTGCATGGAGCGGGCGCGGGCGCTTTCCGGGTCAGGCGGGCACTATTCAAGTTTGGAGGGTGAACACGTGTGAAATACAATATTGCCCCTCACTTAAAAGTGTTTGGAGGGGTAATTTTGTAATTTTCAAAACCCTAAGTGACTTCTGCATCAGACCTCACAACACAGCAGCCGCACAACACTTCTCTTCTCTTCATCGTACAGCACTACAGCAACAACATCATCTCTTTTTTTTCACCTCTTCATCATACTTACAAACAACAACTTCATCTCTTCATCTCTTCATCATTTGTTTTTCCTTTCACATCTCTTCCCTCTCTATTTTTTTTATTCCACTTTCTATTTTCCCATTTTTCCCTCTTTGTTTTTTATTCCCTTTTTTTTATTCAACATTCTAAATCTATATTCCCTCTCTATTTTGTGTTTTTTATTTCCCTCTCTGTTTTGAAGAGAAAGAGGATGAGGAAGAGCACATGAGTGATGGTGGAAGTGATGAGGGAGAATCAACTCATAAATGAAGTTTTTATAAAATAGAACAGCTTCTCTCCATTTATTTAAATCCTAACATAAGTATGACAAAAAATAAGTGTGGATTATTACCACATGGCTCAGTTAAACGTAGTGGTTAAAAAACAACAAATTTACTCTTTTAAAACTGTCTGAAGAGGCAAAGAACTTTCAACTTCTTTTGCAGCCTTGGAGTTCGCTTTAGAAACTACCTTAGACAAACCAAACATCTGAAATAGATCCAAAACCACACTATATCAGCAAACGACAAAGAATGTGGTGCAAACAAATTTAACAGGATAGCTTTGGTACATACATGATTTAACAAAAAAAAAAAAAAGAGAAGAAAAAGTCGTTGCACATAACAAAATTGACCATGGCATTATTTTAGGGATATTTAAGAAACATGTTTTGATAAAAAAAGTGTAACTTATCGGAAAAAACTTACGTGACTTAGAGTTTTAGTGACTTTAATGTATTTTAAAAGAAAGAAAATAATAAATAAATAATTAAAATAAATTATTTTTATGAGAGAGAATTATTGATTAAAAAAAAGATAAAAATAAAGTCAATAAAATCACCACACACAAAGTTACCCAGGTACAAGTCAAATTATTACAAAGGTGACCTAACTTACGATACTAAAAAAGAAAAGAAAGGAACACATCTGCATCACAGTCACAAACATGAATTGGCCTTTCATGTCATGAAAAGACGGCTAAGTATTCATATTTAATCAAAATGCATCCATAAAATCGTCAATAACTATTTATACCATCCTCTTAAAAAAAAGAAACTATAATACAAATATAACCCATGAACTTGACACTTTTTTGGCCGTAAAATGGATTGAGGTTCCAACAAAAAAAGTTGTAAAAAAACTATTTATATAAATAAATTTTTTGATAAACTAATTTAGCGGCAAAAAATTCACTCTTAAGGTGAATATGTTTTTGGTCCTTACAAAAATGTCAACTTTTCATTTTAGTCCTTCAAAAAAATTTCCTCCACTTTTAGTCTAAAAAATTTTCAATCACAATTTTTTATCCATATTTTTAAATCAATTCATGTGTAGTTTTTATATTTTTTAACAAATTAAATTTTTTATATTTTTGACACTTAAAAATTGATATTTTGTTAAAAAAAATATTTTTTTTGAAACATTCTTAAATTTTTTAAAGAACTATAAGTAATTTTTTTTAAAAGAATTAAAACAAAAATTTAATATATTTACATAGACGAAAAATACATTCAACCCAAAGAAATCCCCCGAGAAAGAAATGTGTAGAGATTCAAATGCGAATACGACCATAATCTTATCTGACAATAAAATAAAAAAACAGAATTCCTCGAATTGCGGCACCAACTATATTCAATAGCGTCCTCACTCTTTAGTCTTTCCATTCATAGAAGAACAATCATAACATAGCTCCCCTAATTTGACCCCTCTTCTTCACCTAACCTCTAAAAATTACTCAAAATCTAATCATTTAATTCACAATCACAACTCTACTTCTCCTTCTCCTAATTCATTCATCAAACTCATTTTCAAGTAACAGATCCAATCCAAATGGCTCTATCGCGATTCTCATCCTCCCAATTCGGATCCAACCTCTTCAAACCCTACTTCCTCTCCTCCATACGACACCGTTCCACCGAAACCCTAACCGTCGAAACCTCCATCCCCTTCACTTCCCACAACTGTGAACCACCTTCCACCACCGTCCAAACCACCGCCTCCGAACTCATGTCTTTCTTCAACGACATGGTTCTCATGCGCCGTATGGAAATCGCTGCTGACTCACTCTACAAAGCCAAACTCATCCGTGGTTTCTGCCATCTCTATGACGGTCAGGAGGCCGTTGCTGTTGGAATGGAAGCCGCCATTAATCGAAAAGACTGCGTAATCACCGCTTATCGTGATCACTGTACTTTTCTCTGCAGAGGTGGAACCCTTGTTGAGGTTTTTTCTGAATTGATGGGAAGGAAAGATGGGTGTTCCAAGGGGAAAGGTGGTTCCATGCATTTTTATAGGAAGGAAGGTGGGTTTTATGGTGGACATGGGATTGTTGGAGCTCAGATTCCTCTTGGGGTTGGATTGGCTTTTGGTCAGAAGTATAGTAAGGATCCCAATGTTACTTTTGCTTTGTATGGTGATGGTGCTGCTAATCAGGGTCAGTTGTTTGAAGCTCTTAATATTGCTGCTCTTTGGGATCTTCCTGCTATTTTGGTTTGTGAGAATAATCATTGTGAGTCATTCTGTTTTCATGATTTTTTTAATGATTACTTTATTTGTTTTTTAATTTTTTGGATTTTGATTTTGATTTTGATTTGTGTAACAGATGGAATGGGGACTGCTGAGTGGAGATCTGCCAAAAGTCCTGCGTATTACAAGCGTGGGGATTATGCTCCTGGATTGAAGGTTAGAAAGATTAATCATTAACAAGTTTTGGATATCGGTGTGGTTTTGGTACTTGCATAACTTTTGGAATGACTTTTTTAATGGTTTGTCATGTTATTGCATAATTATTTGTTATCTTCTTGGAAGGAATTACTAGTATCTTTTTGAAATGGTTGATTTTTATGTTGAATTTGGAATGCTATGCAATTGCTCTTTCCTAATTCAAAGTATAGATATGTGGCTTAATTACAATCGATACCTATATTAAGAGTCCTACATTGAGTAAATAAAAGTGCTAAATGTATAAATTTGGTTCGGATGTATTCAAATCATTTTTTGACTCAACCACATGGTTTGGTTCGGTTTGCGTTTTTTATTTTGGCAACCGAACCAAACCGCAACATAAGAGGAACACTAATTAAACTTATGTCACCCAACTTAGTACTCATAGAAATTCAATGAGAAATTTTATAGAATGACATGTTTTTTCTCCTCTTTTTTTTACTAAGACATGTTTTTTCTCTTGTTAAGTTTCTTCTATGCTTTTGATTCTAAAAATGTATTTATGTGCTTTGATTTACTTTTACTTGCACTTTTGCATATATGTTTATGTTAGAAATATCTTGAATCATAAAAACTCAATGAGAACTTGTAGAGAATGATAAGATCTTAGTCTTTTGCATTTCTTACCGAAGAGAATTGCTTTTTAGTCCATGTTTTTAATTTAGTCCATGTTGATGAGAACATTGTTGGATGAAAATAAAATTGTAATTTTAGATCAAATTTGAAACATTGTTGAAAATAAGTTGTTTTAACTTTTAACTTGATTTTAATGTTGGAAACAAAAAATTGTATTGTCTCGCAAAAAACCACAACAACTGAACCAACACAAATCACATTGGTTTGGTTTGGTTTGGTTCGGTTTTCATTTTAAAAGTCAACCGAACCAAACCAAACCGCATGCTTTTTTATCTTGCGGTTTGGATGACTTTTAGCCTAAAAACCGAATCGCGAACACCCCTAAATTGCGTTGTGATTTTCTTGTTCTTGTGTTGGTTCTTTTTGGATTGTAGTGGTTTGACTCCTTTCTTGTGAAGTGTTCCATTTTTCTTACCTAAATACGTAGAATTGTGCATACTATATACACGTGTGATTTAGTTGGATGTATAGGTCTTTACTATCTTCGTTTGAGCAGAGATATTTTATGGGTATGATTGTGGCCTGTTGTGTATGCGTAAGCATGTCTGGCTCTCCACATATACACGTGCTAAGCATATATATATATATATATATATATATATATATATATATATATATATATATATATATATATATATATATATATATATATATATATATATATACATATAGTATTTTCTTGAACAACCCTTTTGAAATTTTATGAATAAATATATTTACTTTGTACAGGTAGATGGTATGGATGTTCTTGCTGTAAAGCAAGCTTGCAAATTTGCAAAGGAACATGCTTTGAAGAATGGTCCCCTGGTGAGTAAAGTTACTTGCATTTATTTGTACGAATACTTATTTCTAAAGCTATTGTTAAACGATGTTCCGGATTGATTGTTCATCTACTAATGCTTGACAGAGCGATTTAGATTAGGAGTTATCATCCATGATTATTTCATTGGTCATTATATTAGTTTTAGGGCTAAAAGAAGGCTCTAGATATTCATCATCAGATATTTGATCTAAATCATTTGTTATGGTGGAAATCAATCAAGAAAATTTTATTAGCCATCAAACTAGATATAGGTCCATTTAGTTTTGTAGATATTAACATGATACACTTTATAAATGTTGGGGAATCTACACAGGTTATGTAGTTTTCTCCTGTGGGCCATGTAGATTATTTAATCTTCTGTAGTATCTATCTCGTCTTTCACCATAACCTGGGCTGATTCTGTTGCAGACTGATTTTGATTTGTGTCTTTTTTGTGTTGTACTTGAAGAATTAATTGTTGTTTGTGTTAATTCTTGCGGTGTTGGGGAGGGATGCTGAGTGTTTGATTTAACATGGGAAGGTCACTCAATGGTGAGTGTAGTTCTTTGAACTAAGGATTAAACAATTGCATATAAGATGAGAATACTTTGGGTTTTCTGGATACAAGCATGTATGACTCTTCCAATTGACCGAGTGATGATGTGGGAACTGCTCATTCAATCTGGTCTTGTCCTAGGTAGCTGATTGTATATAACTTGCGTGATCCATAGGACCTGTCCTAAGCTAAGAAGCAGGAGATGAATGCAAGAAACTCAATGACAGATAGAAAAGCGTTGGTAACTTAAAATAAATCACGTGCATCTTCACCGGACATGAACATCTTAAGCGTATAACAAGGCAGTCCTTGAACTGGTATTAGAGTCTCCTTGACCAACTTGTTAGGAGTTTGATCCTTGCAACCCCAATTCTTCTAGATATGAAGTGTAAATTGGGAACAAGGCATGCACATTGTGAATATTGAAGCCTTAATTTCTCTTCTATGAGGGAGTGTCTTTATAATATAAAACCAATCGTAAGTCCTTATGTTGCTGTGTTTACTAAAATCGCCATTTAGATTGTAGGATTGAGATAGAAACTGGTACCAAAATCCAAACTAATAGTATAATTACAATGGGCTCCCAAGAAATTCGAGAGCCTTGGGTCTCTCCCTTCCAAGAATTTGAGAGCTTGGTCTCCCTCCCAAATAACCACTTTATAATTTCCAGGATAACCCACAATAGACTGGAGTTTCCCTTTTATTCACACACAATACATAACTAACTTAATAACTACTTGGCAAAATTACAATTTTAGTCCCATAACTTAATTTCAGGTAATAGTTTGGTTCTTTATCTTTTTTTCATTTCAATTTTGTCCTTTTGGTCCATTTTCATATGGATTTTCAAGCTTCAAATTTAATATTCTTATGCATAGAAGAAGACCATAGATTTGAAGATTGAAAGGCCATTAAAAAATAAAACCATGAATTTGAAGCTTGAAAATTCATATGTAAATGGACCAAAAGGACAAAATTGAAATGAAAAAAAGATAAAGGATCAAACAGTTACCTAAAATCAAGTTGTAGGACTAAAGGTGTAATTTTGCCTAACTACTTATTACATAATAACTTACACAATAACTATCATAACTGCTATTATAAAATATAACATTTTAATAATAAATAGTTTAACAAATTGCAAGATCCTATGAGTTTTGGTGTCACCACCACAATCTCAATACACAATATGATTAGATCATCTGGGATTACTAATCTTATTCAGTGTGGTGGTCTCGCTGTACCTGATGAAAAAACAACTTTTTTTTTTCAAAAGCCTGAGGATCTAATTGGTTTTGGATCCCTTATTTCACTCTTGAGCATACTTTTATGTCTTTTGGTCCGATCTTCCAAACATGCTTTTGTACCGGTGTTTTCTCACTACCGCTCATCTCTTGTCCTTACCCTGGCTGGACAACCATTCTTGCTACTGCTCTGTTCTTCTTGCTCGTTTCTCGATCACCCCAGTGTGATATGCTGGTTCTTATGGTCCAATGACTTAATTGTTCAAGGCTGTGTGGCTCTGTTGTGGGTGCTTGTTTGAGTGGTCTTTAATGGCGAAGAAGGTGCTTCAATCTTCTCTGGGTGCTCTGGTTTGGCTTTTAATCTACACCTGCCTGCTTCTCTGTTTGCTGTTTCAATTGGGGTTTTCGTTTTAGTGCTGGTAGCATCTCTGGAGTTGCTGATGCCGTTTGTTCTTATTTATGTTTGTTATATGTATATACATCCTTAATACATTTTTGTTTCTGAAGTAGGATCTTACAATCAGTGTTACCAGCACACAGTTTGTGTGTCTTACACCCCCTTTCCAATCCTAGGTAGATTCTCATTTTTTACTACTTTGCATGCGACAATTTAAGCCTTTAAGAGAGTTGGTCCTCGACATGGCCCATCGGGATTTGACATGTGTTGTGATATATTGCATTGTCTCCAATCATATGATTTAGTATTAGTAGTTTGCACTCTTCAAGAAGGTGCTTTGTTTGAGCATACATTGCTTGTCGTCATTCTGTCTGATGCAGATAGATGATACCTACCATGTCAATGATATTTTTTTAGACAGAGTCAGATACTGACTTTTATTCCCGTTTAACCTGTAGTATATATATATATATATATATATGGAGCATATCAAGTGAGAGCAATAATTATTGTGAGAGATGAGTAAACAGTAGCCCTTGGATTTAATTCAACGATTCTAATTGAGTTTAACTTTCAAAACTGCACCTTACTTCATCGGTTTTTTTTTTGAATATTTTTTTAACAATACTAATGCAAACAATTGCGAAGAATGCATAGAACCCTAAATTATTAAATTGGGATTTTAGGATCGTGGTTGGTTCCAACATGGACAATCATCGAGCAACTAAAAGATCTTCTTGCTGATCTTTAATTCAATGGTGTGTTTTTACTCATCTCATGGTCAAGTCTTGAATTATAGGACACTTCTCCATTGAAAGAATTTTCACAGTATTTGAAGAGTTTTATATCAATTTTTATTGAAAGGCTGTCGACTGTCGTAGTCAGTTGAAGGATGTTTTACAGGATTGTGAATCAATTTGTATTAGGCGCAGTGAATCAATTTCTGTTTTTTATTTTTTTATTATAAATAATCAATTCAATAAATTTCTGTTTTAAAGAAAAACAAACCAATTCAATAAATTTCTGGTTTGTCTCAAGCTTTGATTGCATTTCATTTCCTATAGATTTTTTTTGCATATTAACACTTAGAGTGAAGAAGATGCAGGGGAAAAGGACAAAGGCACACACATGTGTTGACAAAAAAAGTTAGGGTGCAGTTTTGAAGTTAGATTCAATGATAGTTGATTTAAATCCAAGGGCTATTATTTACCCCTCCCTTCTCTCACAATAATTAGTGCTCTCACTTAACGTGCTCCCTATATATATAAATGATAAGGGTTAGGTCATTGGCTCATTCATGTGACCAATTCCACCTAGTGGAGTATGGCTAGGTTGTTGGTATTTGTGGCTTATAATTAGTTATTCTCTCCTTTATCACTTGATTTATAGTTTGCATAGATAGTTTAGTTGATTCCTAGTTTCCTTACTTTGGGAGATTGTCTCTTGTATATGAATATGTGCATCCTCATTCTATAATAACACAATATTTTTCATAACATTTAACTGTGTTATAGAAATGGCTAAATTTTAAAACTTTCTGAAATTTTAAAACTGTGTTAATATTTGCTAGATTATGATTGGTCTCTCATTCTCTCTCATGACTATAATGTCCAGATTCTTGAAATGGACACTTACAGATACCATGGCCACTCCATGTCTGATCCGGGCAGCACATACCGCACACGTGATGAGATTAGCGGTGTTAGACAGGTATATCACTATCACCAGTATACAATGTCCTTGTTGTTTAATTAAATTGAGGAATTAATTGTTCTCTTTTTTATTGACTACTATGATTACAGGAGCGTGATCCAATTGAGAGAGTAAGAAAGCTGGTATTGGCTCACGACATTTCTACTGAAAAGGAATTAAAGGTGATTGCGTGAAGTTTGAAATCATGCTTAACTATTGTAAAATGTGATATATCTGTCTTTATTTTGTATAAAATACTTCTATGATCGTCTTTATACTGGTCATCGAGTTTTTCTGGCTTTTCACTTTGAAGTTTACAAATAGAAATAGTTTCATTATTTAGTTTAAGTGGGTCTACACTAAGAAAAATAAGGTGGTGCAGGGAGTGAATACCAGGGACCTTATTGAGGTGGTGGCAGAGAGAGAAAGAGAGGGGCTGGACATGTGAGTTTTCAATTATTAGGGGGGGAGTAGCGGAGAGGAAGTTCATCATTAAATACTCTAGTTGGTTATCAACAGAGAAAACCTGTTATGGATTTTAGAACAAAGGAGAGCAATAATAAGAGTTTTAGACATTGATAATAACTCGATAATAAGCTTAATACAAAAGACTAAGTACTAATCCCTATTTGTTGAAAGGACTCCGTACATTGATAGGCACAACATAACAGACTGCCCATGGGGAAATAAGTTGTGATGAAGGTGTCAAGTGTGAAATATTTTAAAGTAAATACTGAAAAGTAGTGTGAAAAGGGGAAGACTTTTAGCGTTTGAGCAAGTATTTGGGTGCTTTGGATTGGACTGGGTAGGAGGCAATCCCTCAGATATCATTTTTCATTTTCTTCTATTAACCATTAGAGTATAATTGCTAAAAGTATTGTGCAATTTCTTCTTTTAGGATATTGAAAAGGAAGCCAGAAAACAAGTTGACGAAGCCATTGCCAAAGCAAAGGTATAACCATATATTAGTTGTTTAATTCTTTTTATTTTTATTCTTCTCATACTAACTTTGGTATCCCACATATTTTTATATGCTTTACAATCTATGTTCTGTTTTATTTTCTTATTTCCAGGAAAGTCAAATGCCAGACCCATCTGATCTATTTTCCAATGTATATGTTAAAGGCTTAGGGGTCGAGGTACACAAATTATTTCATCCCTACTTATTATTCTTGTGTATCTCATTGAAAATACCCGATGTTTAATAAATTTGAATATAAGCAAGCAAATGCGTGACAGATGATATGTGACAGATTCAACAATCCTTTGCTTAAATTTGTGAAGAATATTACTCCAGTTATTTGATATACAGGAAAGACTTTTAATTTGTCGAAGAATGAATAATATTTTGTTGGATTTAGTTTTTATGTAGTGAAAGCTTTACTAAACAAAAGGACATGAACAATAATAATGTAGTTTGGTAGTTGGTGTTTTTATTAAACTCTTATGGTTTGTGATATTTTGAATTGCAGGCATGTGGTGCTGATAGGAAAGAAGTGAAAGCTACTTTGCCCTAAATGATGGTTATATCCTTTGAGCGTTTTCTTCCCATGTTACAAACCAATCAAAATAATGAAGAATAAAAGGTTCTTCAGCAGCAGATCATCTCTCTGCCTATTGGTGAAGCTTTGCCTAATTGTATATTAAATTGTTTCTTGAGTAGCAATATGGCGGCCTATACATTCAGAGTGTAATTTTGGAGGGATCCCTATTTTAATTTATTATTGATTATACATACAACTATGTGATGCAAATCGGAAGCGTCATTGTGCTCAATTTCTTTTGAATGTGTTCCACAATTGGTGGAGAAATGTTGCCATTATTTTTTATGCACTCATCAGATTGTGTTTCAATTATACCCATTCATTTTGGGCATTAAGAAATCATATTTTTTTGGACAATTTCTTAAAATTTTGTGCCTGTTTATTATTGAGGCAGATGCCTTAAGTAACTTCAGTTGTGTTAATTTCTTGTATCTAGTCCTATTTCAATTGTCTGGACATAAAGTGTAAGCAATAATGTTATACGTATACCTTGAATATTTGGATCATCCGGCTGCTAATTGGATCGACAGCATATGCTCAAAATCATTGTTATCAAATCAATCAATCAATCAATTATATATGTAAAGAAGAATCTCTGTTGGATGGTTCAGTGAAGATCAACAACAAAGCAGCGATGGGAAGTGGGGTTTAAGCTGTGGCCTGTAATATAGATGCACTCTTCTGATACGGATGCTTGTAATACAAACACTCTTTCGGATGCGGTGGTGGCAGAGGGCTTAGCGGTCAAATGACCTCTCATTTTCGTGAAAGATAAAAGGTTCTCATGTGGAGGTTGAAACAAATTGTGAAGCTCATGACGATGGCGAATGCTGATAGAAATTATTTTTGGACTCATTGTTGAAGTTTGCCAAAAAAAAGGCCCATTTCAATATTTTTATCTTCTTTTTCCACTTCCTTGCAGTCAAGACAACTCCAAATTCTAAACAAGTGAACAACACAGTTGTACGCGCGTTGGATCCGGGTAATCTTGTGGTACAAAATGGAAATGAGTCAAACGAGGAACATAATTTGTGGCAGAATTTTGATTACCCATGCCACACGTTATTGTTATATGGAATGAGACTTGGATTGATATTTTGTAATTGGTCACGAAATATTTTTATCATCTTGGAAAAAAAAATGATGATGCAGCTAAAGGTGAGTGTTAATCTAAGAATTTACCGTATGAGATATCCACAACTTTTTAAATTTAAAGGGTCAGAAAGAAAATTCGGAATAGGGTCGTGGAATGGTGTTAGTTTTAGTGGTTTACAACTCATTTACTCACGAACCAACATAATTGAATATAAATAAGATCTTATGTGAGTTAAACTAATTTCTTTTTCGGGTTGTACGTCCTGATTTCTTCATATATGAATCAACATTTTTGAATAGCATGAACAAATATCACCAAAGAAGCGTCTAACTCATTTGAGAACATGGTTCACTCATATCAATATATTGACATGTTTTAGATTATAATAATTTAAATCCTAAAATACTGGTTTGGTTTATATAATCGAAACCAAATATACGCAGTTTTTAACCGATTCTTGAATTTGTGTTCACCTTTATAAATATAATATGACAACGTAAAACATAATATAATACATAGTATTATCTAAAACGTATTAGCCTAGTGTTAACACATAATATTATTGTAAAAAACTTAATTCAAATGAAATAAATGAGTCAATATTAAACCAACGATAGCCACAAATAAACTAAAAAGAGGAATAAATAATGCCTAAACACACTCAAAGGTGTGCATTGTGGGAAATCTACATCCCCGCCTTCATGTGGAGCTGGTGATGAAAGAGCCTCCAAAGGAAGGATGACCACTGTAGTGGATGGTCCACAAGGCCATCATAGGGAAAGTTCCATCAAAGCTTGGACATTCATTTCATGAGTACAATGGTTAAAGCAGAGGGTGTGAAAAGAAAATTTCAGTAAATTTGGAACCTAATGCTAAAGCCTCATTGGCCGTTGCATTTTATTTTATTTTACAAGAACCTGCTCGAACACGCGTCTATCAGACGTATTCCCACTTTACTCTTCTAGTCTAGTCTAGTCTAGTCGATACCTTGCTTCTTTACAAAACGTTGAACCTTCCTTTACTTCAATCGCCATCCCCACTCTCAGAAAATAAATCATACCAAGGTTTTATATGTATTGTACAATATTGCTCCTGCTGCTATTTTTTTTAATGCAACTGTATTCTTCATAGTAAAACATAGCTGTTGCTCAGGTTGCTAAAGTTGGATAATTAAAAAATGATTACAATCCTTATCTTCAAATCATAGTTGGGCAATTATCCTGAAGGATCATGCGCGACAACATTATTTGCGGCATTGTGCATGGACTTCTTTATCTTCATCGAGTCTTTAGATTAAGAAGTATTCACAGATATCTAAAACCTAACAACATTTTAGTAGATGAAAATTTGAGTCCAAATATTTTGGACTTTGGTTTAGCGCGCACATTGTTGGGAGATCAAGTTGAGGCAAATACAAACAGGTTAGCTGGAACCTAGGGTATGGAAACTGGGGACAGAAGGGAGACAACTAGAAGTGTTGAATGTCTTTTTGTGGGAAATATGCTCTCCTTCTGAACTGAAGTCATGCGATGCATACAAGTGGGTTTATTTATTCTGTGTGCAACAAACAACAGAAGATAGACCAGGCATGTCATCATTGCTTTTAATGCTAAATGGTGGGAATACATTGAAAGAGATCTTACTCTTGAAGATGCTTTGTTGACAAATTGTGCAATGTTCTTGCCAAATGAAATGTCTGTTGCAACTTTAGAGGCAAGATAGACTTAAAACGAGTTAAAGACAAAGGTCTCCTTCTAACATGTGATATGAGTTAATACTTACTTTCATACTCCGCTTACATATTCAATGTTATCCTCTAACCTTTTAAAGGGAATAGTTTATTAGAGATATAGGTTAGTGGCAAACTAGTCCTAGGAGATAGTAGTATAAATAATTTGTAACCACCCCATTAGTGTGTACCTTTCTCATTTGTAATATCACTCTTTACTATCAATACAAAGTTTCATAGATTTTCTCTCATTCCTTTCATGGATGCCTTGTTTTCTAACTTAGTATCAGAGCTAATCTGGTATTCACCTTGAAGGATATTTTCCGCTGCATTTTCTTGAGAAAATCAAATTTTTCGCTATTTTCCTTTTCTTTCCCATTCTAGTTTTTTTTTCTCTTCACTTTCTCAAGAAAATCCATTCAATTTTCGCTGTTTTCTTCTTCGTCATTCTGGATCGGATTTGTATACCTTATCTCAACTTCATCCAATTTCTTTGATTCGTTTTTTTTTCTTTTTGTGTTTTCTCATTAGCGATTTTGCTCTTAATTCGGTTAGATCTCGTTCCGATCATTTTCCCCTAAATTCTAGGTTTCGCGTTTTCTTTTTTGTTCAATGTTCGTCTAATTTCATGTGAGATTCGCAATTCATGTTCAATTTGATCATGTTTTGTGTTTTCGCAATTCAGTTTCGTTTTTCAGTTACTTCGACCCTATCGTCTTTCTTCTGATTTCAATCTAATTCTACTTGCTTGTGTGTACGATTTCTGATTCTAATTCATGTTTTGATCTTGATTTGTGAATATCACAATTCTGTTTGTGTCAATTTCCCCAATTTATAGGGTTTCCATTTCGTTTTTCAATCCTAATTTTGATTCGTTTTCAGATTCGATTTCACTTTCTTTGTTATCAATCGGGTTTCGTTTTCCTTCCTTTCTTCTCCAATCGATCCTTTGTCCTTCAATTTCTGGATTAGGTTTTGATTTCTCCCCTTATTATCTGAGTTCTTGATTGGAATTCAATTCCTTTATTCTTTGCTGAAGTGTGTTTCTCTTAGTTCTGATTTTGTGCATTGGATGCGCTTTGTATATGCAAGTGTTTAGAGTTGTAATCTTGGTTACATATTTGGCTGATTGATTCTTACCATCAATCCTTGTTGATTTGGTTCTACCATCAAAGAAGAATTCCTGTGTGATAATCCATTGTGCAGTTGCCTTTGTCAACTGATATATGCAAGGAGCTTATTTCATCTGTTAGTGTACATTGCTGAAGATTATTTTTTTGCTTTCTGATTTGCTTGTGTGGAACACATTGAAGTTTCTATTAGCAATTTGGATAACAACTCTATAGGATTTGAGGATTAAATATGTTGAAGTTCCACTCAAGATCAATGTTCTGCATATGATTCACCATGTCAAATTGTGGTTTGAAGATCTCTTTTCAGCTGGGACTTCTGATTGCAAATGTAATTTCTCTTCAAGCATGGAGTTATTGATAAAGTTTGTGTTGCACTATTATGCATACATTTTTTATGAAGATTGCTTTGGTCTGCTGTGAGCTGAAGTGTTTGGTGTGATGTTGTTGATTCGATTATTGAAGCCTTGCTACATGTACTATAGAACGTTGAAGGTTCTCTCCCTACAAGTTCAATTTTGGAACAATAACATGGTTGATGCTATATAGAGTTGTGATTTTTGAGCCATTTCGTAACTTGGTGGCTTCTTAGTTTGTGAGTTGTTTGATGTCTGAAGCTTGAGATTTGGTTATTGTTTGCTTCTGGTTTTTTCTACTAATGTGACAATTGAAGACTATTTGTTTTGTCTTCTGATTTGGTCATTCCTTACTCGATATTTTGATGGGTTGTGATTCTTGGTGCTCTAGCTTATTGCACATTGGTCCTTTAAAGCATTTGGGACTTTAATTGCAGTTCTGTTTGGTGTCTGCAGACTGCAGAGTTGTACCCATGATTTGTGTTTTTGCAGCAAGATTATTTTTCTTTGTGTCTTACATGTTGCCTACATGTGTTGGAGGTTCCATTCTGTTTGAACCCCATTGAGTTTTTCTGTCATGTTGTGGCAATAGTTTATGTCCATAGTTTTCTTCTTTATCTTTCTTTTTAGCCTATGATGGCTTTGATTCTTGTGTTGTGCTTCTGTCCATGATGGTTAAGCGTTGTTGTGCTTCTGTCATGGATGGTTAAGCGTTGTTGTGCTTCTGCCAAGTGGTTAAACTTGACACATAGTTTCTGCTTGGTGGTTAAGCGTTGTGCCTTAATTGGCTTTGTTGATGATAGCTTCTGTCTATGATGGTTAAGCATGATGTTTCTGTCATAGATGGTTAAGCATGGTTGCTTCCTCCAAGTGATTAAGCCTTGAGTTGTGGCTTTTGCTTGATGGTTAAGCATTGATTTTTTTTTTTGTTGATGATTGCTTCTGCCCTTGTTAGGTGGTTAAGCATGTTGCCTTAACTGGCTTATTGTTGTGCTTCTATCAAGTGGTTAAACTTTGAGTATAGTTTCTGCTTGGTGGTTAAGCGTTGATTTGATGCTTCTTCTTTCAAGCGGTTAAACCTTGAGTTGTGGTTTCTTCTTGTTGGATAAGCACTTGTTTTGTTGGATATTTGGTTGTTGGCTTCATGTTTGCTAAAATCAAATATACAAGAAGCTGTGCGTCTTCAGAAGCTGGAAGCAGAACTTCAGAAGCTAGGTCTTCAGAAGCTGAACAGTACTTCAGAAGCTGAACAGTGCTTCAGAAGCTGGATGTTCAGACGCTGAACAGTACTTCAGACGCTGAATCTTCAGAAGCAACCTTCAGAAGCTGAAATGTTCAGACGCAGAACTTCAGAAGTACCTTCAGAAGCTGGTTTCTGCATTCTGATTTTGTGCCTTGGAGCTGTTTATTTTCTCACATTATCTTTTGAAGATTTAATTGAAGAATTCTCCAAGCTGCGTTTCTAGAAGGAAGAAGAATTTCGCAAGATATTTTCTGAAGATTGGATTCAATTATTTGTGAATATATTTTCAAAGAAATCTTTGGAAAATATATTTCTGGAAAATAAATTGCTTCTATATGTTTCTAAAGTATTTTGGAAATATACCTTTGAAGGATTTGGTTCAAGAATTATGATGCTGCTGAAGCTATAAATAGAGGACGCTGTCATTGAAGAAAATCATCTCAACCAAAGCTATCATTGAAAGAGTCTTAGGTTTTGAGTCTGTTAGTTGTGAGCTATATGCTCTGTTTCTCTGTACACCACTCAATTGTTTAGAGTTGGTTTAGTTTATTGAGTTATAATCACTTGAAGCTTTTAAGCAAGAGTGATTGATTATGTTTTGAAGAGTGTCTTCATCTTTGTTTGTTTAGAGTCTGATAATCACTGGGGCAGTGATTGACTGAGGGAAGTAAGATGGGTCTTATATCTAGGAGTTCCTAGGTAGAAATACCACGGGTAGTGATTAAGTGAGAAGACTGTGAAACAGGGGTTGTTGTCATAGGACTTCGAATTGATACTATTATAGTGGATTTCCTTCCTGGCTTGGTAGCCTCCAGACGTAGGTGTGTTTGTCACCGAACTGGGTTAACAAATCAACTGTGCATCTTTATTTTTGTCTGTTATTTTGCTTCTGAACTTTTTACTCTGTTCTACTATGTTTTACGATTCAGCATCAGGTCCTGCCAGAAATTTCATGTTTGATGATTGCTTTCAGCCGATGTGTTTCCGACCTCTCTTCTTGTAATTTCTTTTGTTGGATGTAATTTTGTCTTTCTCATCCCAAGTTGGAAGTGTTGTGAACACCTTCCAACTTGTGGGGGACTATTAGAGATATAGATTAATGGCATACTAGTCCTAGGAGGTAGTAGTATAAATAACTTGTAACCACCCCATTAGTGTGTACCTTTCTCATTTGTAATATCACTCTTTACTATCAATACAAAGTTTCATAGATTTTCTCTCATTCCTTCCATGGATTCCATGTTTTCTAACATTATTCACAAAATCATTTTTCAAATCTTTTGAATATTGATCATGTAGTAAGAAGAGTAGATCGACCGGAGGATAGCCGGACTACTATATACAAAGTTAGACCTAAAAAAACTATAAGAGAAACTATTAAAGAAGATCTAGAGATAAATGAGTTAGATCGAAATATGATTTATGATAGTCGGACTACTATAGGCGTAATTTGATTCATGTAGTCAACTCTACTTAATGGGATAATGCTTGATTATTATTGTTGTTGAATATTGATAGCCATAGTAGGTTTTGATGTTTCCAGTGTAATCGATATAGCTTATTTGGAGAACCTTCTTTTCGTTGCTTCAATATAATGATGATATGAGGCAAAATTGGAAAGGTGTGTTTGTCAAGCTGAGGTAATGGTAAAAACTTGGCGGAGGAAAGATGGAAGCTATTCAACTGAATATGCTAGAAAGACTGTTGTAAGTTGTATATATTTTTTTACCCAATTGTAGGTTCAAATGAAACGTGACTTAAACCAGTTTGCATTTTTAAAAGAAATTTCCCAATCGTGTAAATCAAAACATATTCATTGTTGTTTTCACAAACAACTCTGAAATTTGGCTACTTAAAATATAATTTTAACATGCAGTGTATGATTGTATTTTCCTAGCACTTATGCTGCATATATGGTCTGTTATTGGAGTTATATGATTAGTGGTATATTAGGCCATATAGATAGTAGTATAAATAGCTTGTAACCACCCCATTAGTGGGTAACTTTCACTCATTTGTAATATTCAATTTCCATCAATACAAAGAGTTTGTTACATTTCTCTCATTCCTTCCATGGATGCCATGTTTTATAACATGGTATCAGAGCAAATCTGGTATCCACCTTGAAGGAATTTTCCGCTGCATTTTCTCGAGAAAATCTAATTTTCTCGCATCAGTTTCACTTTCTTTCTCGTTCCAATTTTCGTTTTCTCAATTCATTTTCTCTTCCTTCCTCGCTGATTCTGTTTCAGATTTCAATTTCGTTTTTCTGATCACGTAATTGACGAATTAATTGCATCCATTGTTCATATTTTTCATTCCTTCTGAATTCACACCAAAAACAGTAATCAACATTCATTTGTGATTCTCTTATTTCTGTTTTCAATTTGCGATTGCGTTTTTTATCGCGAATTCCTCTGTTCTCACCTTTTTCCCTAATTTCTAGGGTTCTGTGATTTCATTACTTTTGTTAGTTTTTTGGTTCAATTTCACGTGCGATTCGTAAGTCTCGTTCGAATTCTTCATCAATTGCAATTTCCAGTTTCTGAATCTCGCAATTTCGTGATTTGATTTCTTCTGTTCTTGCGGTTGCAACTCTGTTTCCTTCATTTTTCATTTTTCATTTTCGATTCTGTTCAATTTTGTTGTTGATTGTTACGTACAATTCTTGTGCGATTTTCGTGGCTTCTCCTCATCATCTGCGATTGGTGTTCAGATTGTGGTTTAAAGATCTCTTTTCAGCTGAGATTCTGTTGTCAGTTGCGATTTTGTTGAAGGTTGTGATAATTCCTTTTTGGTGTGATGTTGTTGATTCACTTATTGAAGTCTTGCTACATCAGAAGCAGAGTCTGAAGGCAGACTCTAATGTACAGTGCGTCTGAAGTACAACTGAGTCTGAAGCCAGCTGCGTCTGATGTACAATGCTTCTGAACCTGAGTCTGGATGATGGTGCTTCTGATACCTCAGATGCTGATGCCTGCTTCTAATACTTGCTTCTGATGCCTCAGAAGCTAAGGGTGCTTCTGATGCCTACTTCTGATGGTGCTTCTGATGCCTACTTCTGATGCGTGCTTCTGATGCCTCAGAAGCTGATGGTGCTTCTGATACCTTTTCATTCCTTTGCTTTTGGCTGGCTGGCCGTGAGATTGTTCTTTGTCACTGCAGTTTGTTATGTTCCATCATTGTGTTGGCTTTGCTTTGTGATGTTGCTGCTTGCTGCGTGCATCATCATGTTTAATTCTTTTGCAATTCCTCATTGTGAACCCTTCATTACAACTGCATTTTTGTTCTTGTTAAGTTTTCTCTGGTTCGTGAAATTGCTTAAGCTTCATGAGCAGATTGTTACATTGTTATATGTTGTTTTGGCTTACTCATCCAATCAGCCAGTTGTTGAAGTCCATCTTGGGTTTGGTATCTTTTGAAGACAGTTTTGATCTGGTTTTCCTTTTCTGATGGTTGGGTGCGTTTCTACTGCTGCAATTCTGCTCAAAGAAACAAAAAAAAAAAAGATATAGGTTGCAGACAAAGTTGCATTTTGTTTTGATTGACTGTGTTCTGTTTTGGTCCTGGATCGTTGTTGAGTCTGAAGGGTCTACTCATGTTTGGAAATTATTGTCCATCTTGGTATGGAGTGGTATGATTTCTGAAGCTTGAGATTTAGCCCATTGTTGGCTTCTGGTTTGTCTACTCTTGTGACTATTGAAGACTATTTTCTTTGGATTTTCGTTACGCTTCATTCTTGGAAACATTGGTTTTGGCCTCTGTTTGACTGCATCAACATGGATTTGTTTTCTATAATTTGAAGACACGTCACATGGCTATGCATCTCCACTGTCTCCTTGATTTTGTTGTTTTGTTGGGTTCTGTCGCGGTGATTTTTGGATATCAAGCTATTAATTAGCGTTGACTCACAAAATTAAGATTCACCACCGATCTTTTATTTTTCCGAGGAAAAGGGAGAAAGTTCGAAAAAACCCTATTTTTTAGAGAGATCAAGGTCCGGGGGTTGGTTATGCAAAGGGAAGGTATTAGCACCCTAAACGTCTATAGTACTCTATAGGAACCTCTTGTTTTATTTTATCTTTATGCTAAATTGTTATTTGTTTTGTAAATAAAAGCCTAAGTGTAAAAGGATTAAAATAATGAGAGTAAAAGAAAGGAAAATGTTTTTGTTATTTTGTTGATTTGGAAAGACAAAGTCTTTTGCCTACATACCCGAGTGAGATCATAATCACGTAGTTCGGGGTAAAAAGCCGAGTGATTTGTTTTGATTGATTTTTAAAGTTTTGAAAATATTTTTGAGAAGACAAGAGGCCGATAAGGCATAGAATACCAAAAAGTGAGTTTGATTGATTTTAATTTGAAAAAAAAGGTTTGAAATAATTAAAATTGATTGAAATTGTTTTTTGAAGAGAACGTATGAGTTAGTTGACTTGAAAATGAAATTTGATTGAGAAAAGATTTTTTTGGCTTTTGTTATTTGAAATGTTTTTGATTTTTGATTAAGCTAATTAACAAAAATAAACTAAGTGGTGGTCGAGGTAAACTAAGCGCGAGGGTTTTCTCACAAAGACGTTGGATCAAAGTGAGAGCCCTTTTTTCCTCGGATACGTTCGTTATTTTTATCGTTTTATCAATAATAAAGTAAAAATAATAAAGCAATAAATAAAGAAAAATAAATTGCAAGTGCATAAAAAATAAATAAATATGCAAAGTAAACAAAAAAAATAAATAAATAAAAATAAAATAAAAAATGCATGAAATGGACTTTACATTAAGTAAACATGCTGCATAAAATAAAAAGAAAATAAAAATGCATGAAATGTTGGACATAAAATAAATATGTTGCAAAAATAAATAAAGAAATAAAAAATGCATGAAAATAAAATAAATTAAACTAAGAAATAAAAGAAGAAATATAAAGAGCAAAAAAATAAATGAAGTAAAAAATGCAAGAAATAAAAACAAAGAGGAGAAAATAAAATAGAAAAAAAAGGGGGTGCAGGAAGTGGAAGAGGGGGTGCAGGAAGGAAACTGAAGAGAGAAAACGGGCCTAAGGAAATGGGTGCTGGGCCTTCCAGATTGAATCTGGACCGTTGATTGATCAACGCTCTAGATTCAATCTGGAATTAGGCTATAAATAGCAATTTTCTTCCAAATTTCCCCATTTTCACTCTTCCATTCTCTCTCCACTTCTCTCTCTAACCGAAAACTCTCCTCCCTCTCTCTACAAACCGGCGACCGAAAAATGGTTTTCCGGCGCGGTGGCTGCCGGCCTTGACTGCGGCGCCACCGTGCCGGAGGTAAAAAAACTCCTTTTTTCAAAAATTTCGTTTTTTCAATATCCATTTTCTTCCCCTTTTCGAAAATCCACTTGCTTTTTTAAGAAAATTTCACACAAAACCTAGATCTAGGTTTAGGTTTTGTTCGAAAAATCACCTTCTTTTTCATTTGTTGGATTCGGACTGTTTGTTTACTTTTGGTTCGGATTTGTTGCCTTGTGTTGGTTTTTGATTCGGTTTGAGGCTTTGGTGTTGGTTTTGTGTTGATTGGGTTCGGACTTAGAGTTGGTTGTGGTTGCTTTTGTTTGTGTTGGTTCGGCCGTGGATTTTGTGGGTTCGGCCGTGGGTTAGGTTGTTGGGAGTGGTGGTTTAGAGGGGTTGTGCGCGGCTGCTGGTTGGTGGGAGAGGAGGGAGTAGTGGCGCGGCCGTGTGGGTTAGGAAGAGGAGGTAGTGGCCGAGTAGTATTGTGGTGAGGGAGAGGAGGTTTAGTTTTGTAGTGTTTGTTTGTGGTAAGAAAATGAGAAGAGTTTTTTAGAAATTTTTGATATTGTGATTTTTTGCTGTTGTTTTTTTGATTCTGCTCTGATGAAAAAACTCTCCTTTTGTGCCTGATTTTCGTCCCTGTTATAGGCTTCTTGGTGTGTGTTTTTGGCAAAAAAAAAAAGGTTAACATCCCTTGAAAAGGGGGAAGAAGTGACATTGGTGAAGATTTGGGCAAGATTTTGGTGAAAGAAAAACAGAAGAAAAATGGGCGCAGACAGTGTACAGTGACATTGACCTTTGAATAAAAATTAAAAAATTATAAAAATGATAATAATAAAAAAGTAAATAATTAAATAGTAATAATAGTAATAATAAAAATGGAATAAATGACAATAAATAAAAACTGAGACTAAAAGTAAAGATGAAAAGTAAAAATAAAAATAAAAAACATAAAAAGTGGCCCTAAAATGAACCAAAAAAATGAGGTATTTTAAAATACCTCTCTGCCGAAATTTCGTCTGAAACGACGAGAATTTCCGGCTTAAAAGGACGAGAAAAACAAAATGAAAATGGGTCAAAAATGGGGTATGACAGATGCCCCTATTTAAGTTTCTTCGTTACGGAGATTTAAAAGTGAAATTTTTAATTCGACGGATCGAAGAGACTTAAATACAGAGTACACCATTTTTGACCAATTTTGACTGGAAAATGCTATGGATGCAATGCTATGCATGCAATGCTGTGAATGCTCGAGATGCAGGTATGAATGCAAGACGATGAAGATGACCTGACTGGGGACAAAACAAGACAAAAGGATACCCGAGCTCGCTAAAGAAATGGGATCCGACTCCATTGGGGATAATGTGGTTTGACTGGGGAAGACATTGTCTACTATCGCACTGATTCAGAACGATAGCCTAACAAAAACAAAGACCGACGTTACCTACTATCGTGTAAATGATAGCTTAAATAAGGTAAAAGGAGGAGACACTGCCTACTTTTAACAAAGATGATAGCTTAAAGAAGACAGATGACATGTTTATCTACTACCGTTGTGAGGGTAGCTTTAAAGAAAGTAAAAATGTAAATGCCAGCTGTTCGGGATGTGACCGAACTAGCCACTGATGACAGGATAAAAGTCAAGCTGGATGAAAAGATAAAAGCTAGATGAAAAGATAAATGCTGGATGAAACATAAATGCCGGATGAAAGATAAAACTGGATGAAAAATAAATGCTGGACGAAAAAATAAAACTGGATGAAAAATAAATGCTGGATGAAAGATAAAAGCTGGATGAAAGATGAATGCTGGATTAAAAATAAATGCCGGATGAAAGATAAAACTGGATGAAAAATAAATGCTGGATGAAAGATAAAAGCTGGATGAAAGATAAATGCTAGAAGAAAGATAAATGCTGGAAGAAAGATAAAAGCTGGACGAAAGATAAATGCTGGATGAAAAAATAAAACTGGATGAAAAATAAATGCTGGATGAAAGATAAAAGTTGGATGAAAGATGAATGCTGGATGAAAAATAAATGCCGGATGAAAGATAAAACTGGATGAAAAATAAATGCTGGATGAAAGATAAAAGCTGGATGAAAGATAAATGCTGGATGAAAGATAAAAGCTGGACGAAAGATAAATGCTGGATGAAAAATAAAAGCTGGATGAAAGATAAATGCTGGATGAAAGATAATAAATGCTGGATGAAAGATAAATGCTGGATGAAAAATGAACGCTGGACGAAAGATAAATGCTACATATAAGTTGTTTTCTAAAGAACTGCCACTTGGCGTAAAGACAAGATAAATGAAAGATGCACAAGCTGTTCATTAAAGAACTGCCACTTGGCGACAAAACAAGATAAAAGATGCACCAGCTGCTCGTTGAAGAACTGTCACTTGGCACGAGGAAGGTGACATCTCTGGACCAGACACACTGGGGAAAAAGAGGGTTACCAATTGTTGATGATTGACTGATATAAAAAGGTAGTTAAAGCAGGACTCAGGGTGATTAATGCAACCATGTATGAATGATGTTGTCTGTATGTTGTATATGCATGAATGTGTATATGCATGAATGTATGAATGATAGCACGACTTGTATGACTATATGAAGGATAAACTTGTGTGATTGCATAGCTGATGAACTTGACAAGACAAAATTGGACAGATAAGATGGAAAGTGGACCGACAACGCATTACAAACACTCATCAATCTTCATTGGGAATGATGCCATTGGGGACGTATCATAACATTGACGGGGTGAAGCCCGATGTATTCAGCAATTGATGGGGAGTAAACACTTCCTGGGGAAAACATGCTAATCTGAAGACTTGGCAGAAGAACCGGTGCTTCTGTGGTCATGCTATCTTTTGTTTTTTTTTTGTAACTTTTGCCTGGACCGCCCTTTCGGGTTTTCGATCCACCGGGAATATATTATTTGTATGCCCCTAATTTTTGCTGGACCGCCCTTTCGGGTTTTCGACCCACCGGGGATATGTTCTTTTGTATGTCCCTAATTTTTGCATGGACCGCCTTTTCAGGTTTTCGATCCACCGGGACGCTCATTTTTGCCTAAGCCGCCCTTTCGGGTTTTCGACTTACCGAGCTCTTTCTTTTTCTTTTTTTTTCCTTTTTGATTTTTTTCTCCTTTTTTTTTGTATTTGACCAAGTTAAATATGCGGAGTTTGCTCGTTCCTGAGATGGATGTTGATATACACTTTACTTATTCATGAGTGCGAAGAAAATGCAATTGTTTGTTTACACTTTTCAAAAGGCATGAAGAAGATTTTATTATTTTGAAAAACTTTACTTTCAAGTATTGCCATCAATAATAGAATAAGTTTTTTGAAAAATAGAATCAATGAGACTTTCAAACAAGAGACACAAGCTCAAATTTATTTAATAGAGTGGTGGCTATGTCTTCCATTACCATGTCCAGGAGAACATGACTTCGATTCCTGTTTGCAACATTTTTTTTGTCAGACTTTACTTACCTCTCGGTCAAACTCCAGATTATTTGAACACATTTCTCCTATGAATTGGAGGGTTAAAAAAAATATGATTCTTGTTCGATACTAATTTATTTGATTCTAATTAGTGTAACTAGGTCAAAATTAGTTTGTATTAAAGATATATGTTCTCAGCCATCATCGCACCTCAACACCGGTCATGTAAATATATATGTTCTCAGCCATCATCGCACCTCAGTATCTCTGAGTCCAAATTGATCCAAAACAATAAAGATATATGTTCTCATATACATAGTAACATATATTTTATATATATTGTTTTTTTTTATGTCAAAAAAATATATACTATTTCTTTTTAAAAGGAGATACTAATTTTTTATTATCTAATATACTATGGGAACATGTATTTTAATTAGTCTTTTTTTAGGGATATTTTTAATTTGTCTTAACATTGAATATTTTATCAACAAAGAAAATTTGAATACGGGGTATATTATTAATATGTGCAGAAGTATGTAGATTGAAAACAAGTAATAAATATGTGTGGCCTTGAAAGCAGATTTTAATGCGCTTTTAGCATTTTAGCCGAAGTGGATCTAACGGTTGGTGTAACGCAGCAAAGATGGCAGTAGAGAGTGTGGCTGTCGAGGATGCAAATCCTGTTTATTTGTAGGCATAAAAAGCAGACTGAAACGAAACAGAAGAGACCCTTCTTTCTTGCGGCTTCCATAAACCCTAGTTCACAGCCAAAACCCATTTCAAGGTTGTGTGGCTATGTCGTCTTCCATTACCATGTCCCCATCTCTCTCAGAAGGCAAGAAGAAGAAGAAGAAGAAAAACACCAACAAACATACAGAACCAGAAGAACCACAAAACCAACAAGATTTCATGATCAAACCTGAAAAACTAACACCTACAATCGACACCTCAAACTGGCCCATTTTGTTGAAAAACTACGACCGTCTCAATGTCCGTACAGGTCACTATACCCCCCTTCCAGCTGGTCACTCACCTCTCAAACGACCCATCAGTGATTATCTGAAATATGGTGTTATCAATCTTGATAAGCCTGCTAACCCTAGTTCTCATGAGGTTGTTGCTTGGATCAAGCGCATTCTTCGCGTCGACAAGACGGGTCACAGCGGTACTCTTGATCCTAAGGTTACTGGGAATTTGATTGTTTGTATTGACAGAGCAACGAGGTTGGTGAAGTCTCAACAAGGTGCTGGAAAAGAGTATGTTTGTATTGCTAGGCTTCATTCTGCCGTTCCTGATGTTGCTAAGGTAGCTCGTGCTCTTGAAACTTTAACTGGTGCTGTTTTTCAAAGACCACCTTTGATTTCTGCTGTTAAGAGACAACTTAGGATTAGAACTATTTATGAAAGTAAGATGCTTGAATATGATGCTGAGAAACATTTAGTTGTGTTTTGGATTTCTTGTGAGGCAGGTACTTATGTTAGGACTATGTGTGTTCATTTGGGTTTAGTTCTTGGTGTTGGTGGTCATATGCAAGAGCTTAGAAGGGTTAGGTCTGGGATTATGGGTGAGAAGGATAATATGGTTACTATGCATGATGTTATGGATGCTCAGTATGTTTATGATAAGGAGAAGAGCGATGAGAGTTATTTGAGGAGGGTTGTTATGCCTTTGGAGGTTCTTTTGACTAGTTATAAGAGGTTGGTTGTTAAGGATTCAGCTGTGAATGCTATTTGTTATGGTGCTAAGTTGATGATTCCAGGGTTGCTTAGGTTTGAGAATGATATTGAACCTGGCGAGGAGGTTGTGCTTATGACTACTAAGGGCGAAGCAATTGCCCTTGGCATTGCTGAGATGACTACTGCTGTTATGGCTACTTGTGATCATGGTATTGTTGCTAAGATCAAGAGGGTGGTTATGGATAGGGATACTTATCCGAGGAAATGGGGTTTGGGTCCTAGGGCTTCTATGAAGAAGAAGCTGATTGCTGCAGGGAAGCTGGATAAGCATGGGAAGCCGAATGAGAGTACGCCTCAAGAGTGGATGAGGAATGTTGTTTTGCCTACTGGTGGGGATGCCGTGATTGCTGGTATGGCGGCTGCTCCTGGAACTGAAGATGGGAAGAAAGAGGTTGCTGATGAAGAGGGTGAGAAGGTTAAGAAGGATGGAGATGGGGAAGGGCGTAAGAGAAAGAAACATGAATCTGCCGATAGCCCTGCTCCTGCTAAGAAGTCCAAAGTTGCTGAAGTTGACGGCGAAGAAAAAGTGAAGACCAAGAAAGTAGATGAAGCGGCTATGGAGGTTGAAGATGAGAAGAAAGAAAAGAAGAAGAAAAAGAAGAAGGATAAAGAGAATGGAGCTGCTGCATCTTCTGATGAGGAGAAGGTTGAAAAGGAGAAGAAAAAGAAGCACAAGGAAAAGGGTGAAGATGGTTCTCCTGAAGTGGACAAGTCTGAGAAGAAGAAAAAGAAGCACAAGGAAACGAGTGAAGTCGGTTCGCCTGAAGTGGACAAGTCTGAGAAGAAGAAAAAGAAGAAAGACAAAGAAGCCAAAGATAATGCTGCAGAGATCAGTAACGGAAAGATAAATTAAGTTTGAGAATGATTGATTTAAGTCTTCTTGTTTCAGGTTTTCTAATTCTCCTTTTTACTCAAGAAATGCTTTCACTTGGTCTTCTCTTTCATTATGCTCTCAAAATCTCATTTTTCATAACTGGTTTATATCTTTTGGCTCCCATCTACCAAACACTTACAAGGTCCATTAGATCAGATTCTATTTGGGCAGTAACTGTATCGCTTCGCATACTTCACTTTTTCCTGCACAACTATTCAGAATCCACTATCAAAGTCCGAGGGGTTCTAAAAAATCTTGCATTAACCAGTTGTATATCTGTAAATGCTTCTGTAGTCCCCTCGGTTTTTATTGCTTCTCGTCTTCCATCAAGACTGCATGTGTTTGCCATCATGTTATTCTCACTACAAGCTTTCCTTTTTGCTCCACTGGTTACATACTGTATTAAATTTTTTTTCATTCTGCTTACACCTATGCTTTTCTATTAGTTTGATGGTCCTGACATTTAAGTTTTGTGTAGATGCTGCATCACTTGCTATTTGTGTTACTACTTTGTTTGTCGGTTTTTGTTTTTGTCAAATTGGTCTGTTGTATTGGCTTATAAGGATTCAGGAATACAATGGACCTTGGGACAAGGCTAAGCTTTTCTTTGATATTAGAGACTGAAATCAGAACATGGTTATTGAGGAATTGGAGTGCCTTATGTTTAGGTGGCAGTATAATTTACTCACTAAACTTGGTCTAGTTTAAGGTACCGATGGATGGGAAGGTCCTTGGAGTACTACTCTTGCTTTAGAGTTTAGATTTGTATGTAATGTAGGTTTCAAAATCTTTAGCTACCATTGGTATGTGAATAGCCTAAATTTGATTGCAGGAAAGGTAATTCAAGCAGGAAGGAGGAGATGATCTGAGGAAAACTTGTGTTTTTTCCTTTTGGCCAACTGATATGGATATGGTGGAATTAAGTTTAAGAAGCACATTTAATTTAAACTAGTATACATCCATCCATTGGTGCAATACATAAATTTTCTCTCTTTTTTTGAACACCTTTTATAGGTAATCAAGGAATAGAATAAATTTAGCCTACAAATAAGAGTTATGCTGCAGTACTGCAGAAAAAAATAAGTTGAGTTTGACAGAATTCGACTATATTATCGGTCGCTGATAGCATGATAGGAAGCACTCATCCATCCGAAAGTCAATAAGCATATTGGCTGCTGATGATAACTTGATTAACCAAAATGAATGCCAATGATTAGTTGATTAACCAAGTTCTTTGCTGACATAATTTGCTCAGTGATTCCATCAATTTTGACGATATTTCACATGTGGAAAGATGCAAAACTATCACCTAGACTATAAACCAACGGAATTTGTTCATCACAAGGCATATTAATGGTACCGTTTTATTTGTCGTGATAAACTTCGATAAAGATCCATTACTTCAAAAATAGAAGCTCATGATTTTTTTTTGTTATGATAAAGTCAATGTTGCAAACTAGAACTAAAAGAAAAAATCAATTCAACCTGTCTATTAAACAGAGAAATATTTAGTGACTCAAGTTACTCTCACTAAAAACATATGTAGTTGAATAGCAATTTGGTGTAGTGGTTCTTTCTATCTGGCTACATGGCGTAATGATATAACTGGAGAATTGAAGAACAAGTGTGAATTGTAAACTCAGAATATTTAGAAAAGTAGTAATACCTAGTATCATTTCACAATTTAAATTTCAAAATTTATAAAATCACCTGGTTTGCACTATAAATTTTAGCTATCTAATCCACTTATTTTAAAGATGCGGATTAAGAAATGTTATATAAAGAGTGAATCGTAAAACTCATTTATGAAACAAAATTAGTTAACAGTCAATAATGAAGATTTATTTGAAGCATTATCAATCTTTACTGTTGAGTAGTTAACCTATCCAATTTCTACTTTGAACTGTTCACCCTTATCCCTAAAATCTCACATCTCTCATCTCACTCACCATTTGTCAATTACGATTTGATTTTCTTTTGTGAGAATCGAAGGAACTTCTGTATTGGGTCTTAACATAGAAATGGGGATTGTACTGTCTTATTTATTGAAAGAGAGAACTTAGACAAAGTAATTTGAGCACCTGCATATATTGATGACCATTGGAGCTCTGTTGCACTCTCACATTATGTGAGTTTTTTGTTGCTATTTAATTCTAGCTTCTAGGCCATACTTCTTGGTTCTTACACAAACGAGAATCCAGGATCAATTCTTGTATCAGCTCTCCTTATCAGAGAGAACTACCATGTGTGGCTATCATTGACATTAGCACATGATGCAGTTTATTGATGACAATCTTCAACGGCCTACATCCGCTGGTCCTCTTTGTGGACTAGATCCTTAGTAGGACTTTGTAGAGTTGCACTTGTATGCTGAGTTTGCGGTTCAAAGCATCAATGTGGACTTTGCTGTAAGTGCGAATAGATGAAGTCGAATGCAGAAAATACATGTTTTGTAAAGTGATGATGACTAGACTGTTAGAGTTACTGTGAAGCTCACTGTTGTGCTAATGTTTTAGCTAACTTGAGGTGTCTTGCGCCTCCTCCTTTGGTCGTACTTCATGAGCCCCATGAGAAGTCGGAGTTATGAGTGTTTGTATGTACTCTCCGCTTAGTTGTTTTGTAGTTTCTCTTCTCCTTTTCTAGTCCTTTGATCTCTTATTAATTCAAAAGGTAAAAATCACCATGTTAAACTAAGACACTGTATCTGATCAAGACCTTTTGGGGCTATGGTAGGACTGCCGAGTGAGTCTGCAATCCTTCTACAAAACATGGAAACAGAATATGAATGAAGTTGCTTGAGAAAAAAGGAAACTACCACAATCACCATTTTTGTACATGATTTGTAAAACCTGTTTATGTCTATTGATTGAAATTATATGAATTACTAATGGTAAATTTATATAGCACAACAAAGCAACATGGATTTGGCATTTGCAAATTATGGCTAGTTAGTTTTAGTCTTCTTGTTGGGAATAAACTTGATGGAATTTGAATAACTTTTTTCACTTTGTAACATTTGCAGTGTGCTTTACGAAAAGGTAGCAAATATGGCAAGGAAAACTGGCCTATTGAAAGACTTCTTGAAAATTGTTCTTTGGTTATTTTTTTTTTGGTGTAGAGATACTATCTTATTTATCACCTTTAAGTTTGGTCTTTCAAGTCAGTTGTTAAACAAGAGGCATAAATTAAATGAGTGTTGCTATAAAAGGGGTGATGAATATATCATTTGTAGGAAAACATGGGGTGAATGAAAATAAAAGGGGTGATTGCTGCAGTTACATTCCACTATCGTGATGTTCAACAATTTCGGGAGAAGTAACATTTCTCAAATTAAATTCGGTTAAATTAGTTTTTCGTGCTTATATATATATATATATATATATATATATATATATATATATATATATATATATATATATATATATAGGGGAATGCTAATGCACACCCATTCAAAAAATAGAAGGTGTGTATTAGCAGTGTACACATTTTGTATTTGGACCAAAAACCCACACTTTTCTTTTTAAAAGCCACTAAAGTGAATGGGTGTTATGGTAATTTTAATTTTTCTCTCTCCCTGCAGTTAATGAATAATCTTTTTTCTCTCCTCCAAATAATTTTTTTGTTCACCATGGCTGCCTCAAAAAACCATTTCTTTATCCACGAGTCTTCTTATTTACATCTAAACACCATCGTCATTTAATAATATAACCAATTTGAGTATGAAATTGTTAACTTTGACTGTATGGCAATGGAAAATTCTAGAGACCGAAGGTGAACAAATTTTATTAGCCAAAATGCTTTGTTGAATCGGGAACAAAAACCAAGTAAAATAATGCTTTAAAAAAACATCTTCGTGCATCTTTTTCGTTTTATTTCAGCTGAAGAAAAAAGGGAATTACATCATAATCATTTGAATTTGATGTTGCCTTACGGTAGTAATTAGACTGAAGTTTGATGTTCCTTGCAATGGTAGGGAATTAGATCATAACCATTTAGATTTTTTGTTCTACTACTCCTGTAACATTTGAGCAATGACGATAAGAAGAAAATTGAACAAAGAGATTATTTGCAGCCATGAGAGAGGCTAGAAGGTTGGATGAAAGGGATGATTCATTAATTGCAGGGAGAGAAGAAAATTAAAATTACCAAAAGACCCATTCACTTTAGTGGCTTTTAAAAAGAAAAGTGTTGGTTTTTGGTCCAAATACAAAATGTGTACATTGCTAATACACACCTTCTATTTTTTGAATGGGTGTGCATTAGCATTCCCTATATATATATATATATATATATATATATATATATATATATATATATATATATATTGTTATGAAATTAATCTAAAGTGTTGCAACATATCGTAAAATATAGAAGAATATAGAGAAATGGATAAAGAGAGAACATGCGAGTATATTGCATTACTTCATAAGTGTGTTCTTTACATTGACATATAAGTCCTATTTATAGGACACATATGTGGTAAGTTGTAAGAACATGAAGAGCCATAAGACTAAGTGCCAATAACAATGAATATAGGCATTCACTCATAGGAGTTAAGGAACATAGAAAGCCTTAGAGAATATGGACATCCATACCAGAATAATATTATTCATAACACTCCCTCTTGGATGTCCATGAATGATATGCCTCAATTAAAACCTTACTAAGAAAAAACCCAATGGAAAAAAAACTTAGTGAATGAAAAATAGTACAATATCCAATATATCTGCCTCTTTAAAAACCTTACCAGGAAAACCCGGTGGGACAAAACCATGGTGAAGGGAAAAAGAATGCAAGATATATTTATATCTCCCCCTCATCCAAACAATCATCTCTGAGACGATGAAGACCAATCTTTTACATCAGTTGTTCAAAAATTATGCTTGAGAGTGACTTTGTGAAAATGTCTGCAATATTATCATATGAATAAATTTGTTGGTTGCTTATATCATATCCTTTCAAATTGACAATGCATATGGTATTATATTCATAAAGGATTGTTGCTCGTTCTTCTGGAAGACAAACCAAAAGTTTCTTCTACGTGTTCAATCATAAACCTCAATCAAGTACATTAATATTGAGGATCTGACAAATAACCTGCATATCTAAAATAATAAAAATAATAATATATGATAACATGAATAATCATCAATGAGCTACATTATGGTACTTCAGGACCAATTAATTCTTCATAATTTACTCAAATTTTCAAACGATCTTTGTCTACATCTAATGACTTTTCAACCATTTGAGTATACAACAAATAAGATTTGTCCATATATAAACATTTTAGCACCTTGTTATATAAGCTTCTTGATTAACAAAAGTGTTACTCTTCAAATACTCAACTTGTAATCTCAAATAAATATTTTCACTTTCTGCATATTTCATCTCAATATTTTGCTTTAATAAATCAACTTTCAAAAACTCTTCAAGAGTTCTCAGGTTTATTTCAAAATGGACAAATGATATCATTTTTATATCTCTCTTTTAGAAAATATTCACTAAGAATACTATACAACATGTTTCTATATTTCAAGTTGATTAAGTAATCTCTTCAATAATATGAATTGTATGCCTCGATAAAATGATTCCTTCGGGGAATTTTATATAAAAATATCAAGTGAGTCATATAAATATATTGTAACATGTACTTCATATATAGATAGATTGAGGCTTTCAAGTTGTGCTAGACTTAATCAAGTATGATAATGTACTTGAATTCACTTCAGGTGAATACGCCTCTTCAAAATTAATAGTAGGTTTTCACCAATACTCTTGAAAATAAGGCAAACTTCAAATATCAATATTTCATGATTCTCTTTTATTTGCACATCTTCAGATGTATGGACTACTGGTCCAAAAACCATTCTCTTTGCAAAGCTAGTTTAATATTGCCTCAAATTCGTCTTTCCATTTAGTCAATCATTTTACTGTCTAAACATGGGGGGACTATAAGTATTTGATTTAAGTCCAAAATTTCATATTCTTCAAACATGGGGTTCAAACATGGGGGACTATATGTATTTAGTTTATGTTTCTATTTATATTGTAGGTATAAATAACGTTGTGATTAACAATTATATTAATGTTAAAGTCACAAACTCTACTCAATTAAATTACAAGACAAACTCCACTCACAATTCAAACTCAAAATTCAAATACCCACACTTTCACCGTATTCTCACTTTCACCCTCTCAAACATTATAATATTGCTCTTTTTCTCCCGTGCGTTGTACGGGTCGAATACTAGTAGACTTTGATTCATGATCCTCGTTATCATTTTTACATATATCGCTATATTTTATGTAAAAACATCGTCAACTTTGACTTTTATTTTTCGGTTCTATCTCATTTCATTGAGATCTTTCATTCATGACATAATTTATCGATATTTCATAAACTTCAGGTACCTGATAAGTTCTTCTGGAACTGAAAAATCCATTATGTTAGACGACTCTTTTAGAGTTCCTATATTCTCATTTGGGTTATCTTTCATTTTAGCTCCTTTTCTTATTTGAGGATTTTTATATTTGAAACCGATTGGTTTATCATGCTTGATGAATGATTGAGACTCATTTGCAATATTAGATTATCCTACAGGGACATCTGTTTCGTTTGGAGCATTAGCAGCTGCTATTTTATTTGTTTAACTTTACAAATGAGTGATATTTTGAGGATCAAGATGAGATAATAATATTTGCTTTCAAATAATTCAATTGAACTTCAGGGTTCAAATTTTCAGCTGCTTATTCTCTCCCCCTAATATTGGGAAAACTATCCATCAATCGATAATCGGGCTACTGAAGTTGGCTCAATACAATTTATAATAGTAGGGGATTCATATCAAATATATTTTCCCAATATTCTTTCGATATTTATCTTAGTGTATTATTTTGGAGCAATTGTGATATACACAACACATTCAAAAATTCACTTAGATGAAAAATATTTGGTTGTTAACCTAAAATAAATTATAAATTAAGGGGATGACTTACACATAATAATGTGTTGGTTTGATGTGAATCAATATCTCAACATACAAGATTACATATTCTCAAAGTATAATTTAGAAGTTATGTTCTCATAAGTATCATTCATACAATTAACTTTAGACGTCTAAAGAATGGACCTTCAAGACCATTTTTTTATGAACATATACTACACGATGTTCAATATTAATTTAAATTGAGAATTGATACTTATTAAATGCTTCCTGAAAATTGAGCTCTTAGACAAATTTGTTGAGAAAACAATCTCACAAACTTCTGGTTGTGAGTTGACAATAAACATATATGTGATCATTTAGTTGATGTATTAAATCAAGTTATAAGGTATCAAAATGATTCACATCATCAGTGTATTCATCCACAAATATCACCTAATATATATAAGAGACTTATTTTCTTAGATTGTCAACTTACTTTAGAAAGTAATAACACACAAACATTAATGGGATAACCCAACCGGTCTTGCCAACAATAAATTTAATATGATGTGTAAATTTCAATTTTACAATAATACGTGCTTCAATTGCACTAATATAAGTGTAGTCAATCCATATGAAAAGACATGTAATTTTTTATCTACACTTATTTCTATCCAAAATATGTCTCGTAATATAGAGATATTCAACATCTCCTTTATTTCTTATTTCAATATGATATCAATTTAGAAGGATATTCTTTAATAAATTTCTATGAGACCTAGAGGAATATAATGCATTCTCAATGTGTCTATTCCTCCATATAAGAATATATTGGCTCTTCTGGAGCCTTTAATAATTTTTGCAATGCCAGATATAATAATAAAATTAGTTTCTTTGTATCACTCATCCAATTTTTTTATAGTCTTTTACATAAGAAATCATTCATTTACAAACAATATCCAACAAAATATACATAAAATTACTATTCTCCTTATTGAGGCCAAGTTCAAAGAGCTTGCTTAAGACATCAAAATAATATAGTCATACTTTTTAGAAGGAATCAATAATTCAAATTTCATTTATAGTTATTATGTCAACACAATATTGTTCTTACATCTTAATCTATTAAAAAAGAAATTTCAAATTGACAACTATAATACTTACTATTTCATTAGAAAAGAAATTATGTGGAGCACAAATTATAAGTGTCGAATATGCAAAGAGATGACATAGATGACAATACCTCTAATTTATATGTCTTGTGATAACTCATTAGTAGTAAAGATCATCATCATAAGTCATAAATAATAAACTTTTATCAAATTCACATATATCATTTCAATGAGAATCTCTACTATATCAATTTGTGATATTATTTTCTCGATTTCGCTACTTCAGGAGCTGATTCAAGAGGTAATTTTGCTTTCTTTAATTTTATTTCGTCCAATTTATACTAAGATCCAATAGATCGTATATAATTCAATTGTGAACAAAGATCTAGTTCTTTGAGAACTCAACCATAAACCTCTATCGACAATGACAAAGGAAAATCACAATATTTTTATTTTGCAATCTTTCACGAATGCTTAACGTTAAATTATTAGTTCTTCTAGAACTATATTTTAAATCTTCATAAACAATGAAAACAAATGTATTTTTGGGCAATCCTTCAGGGATGCTTTAATACTACAAGAACTATATCATAAAAGATCTTCATTGTTTAAGCAATCCTTCAGGGATGCTTCAACATTAAACTTTAGTTCTTTTTTTCTTTACACATAGGAAATATAGTCATCCATATGATGCAATGATCCGTACATCAAATGATCTAATTATGCTCATAAAAGAAAGAAACGGATACAAGTATAACACATGAACAATTATGGATATTTTAATACGCTACTCATGATGGTAATAGTAACAGCTCCTAATGTGTAAAAACTCCAACATGAAAAAGAAACATATGTCATCTTTAGATACAATTATCGATCATCAGAATAACATCTAATGTAATGTTTTTCTCTAAATTAGTTTCACAAGAAAAAAACACCACAATTTGGAAAGTAGCACTAATATCCATATCCAAGAAGACAAAAAGTGTTTCTCAAAATCTAAGTCAATTCAAAATTGGAAAATAAACAATAGACGGTAAGAAATCAAGAAAGCAATATTTCCATAAACTTAATTAAAACAAATAGCAACAAGAGATAGTTGGTAGGGACTTACGATGACTATATCAGAAGCAAACATACGTTTATAGCACGTACGACCGATAGTAAAATTTCAGTGATAAGTTTTTCCATAAGTTATTGTTTTTCTTCTTTAACTTCTCCATCACTTTTCACTGTAACAAATGAAAATCTTATAATTATGTCTCTTTGTGACCAGGTCATACACAATATATCTAATTCAATCAAACAAAGCCAAAAACAAAAACCATTAGAAAGAACCTGAAAACATGATTATGTTGATCGTGAATTAGATTAGTGAAAAGATGTTGAGAAGAATGAATTTTATAGCAATATAATCTCTAAGGTAATTAAACCATCATTTTGATAGACTATCGTGCTGATAACATGTTATGAAATTCATCTAAAGTGTTGCAACATATTGTAAAGTATAGAAGAATAGAGAGAAATGGATAAAGAGAGAACATGAGAGTATATTGCATTACTTCATAAGTGTGTTCTTTACATTGACATATAAGTCCTATTTATAGGACACAAATGTGGTAAGTTACAAGTACATGAAGAGCCATAAGACTAAGTGCAATAACAATGAATATAAGCATTCACTCATAGGAGTTAAGGAACATAGAAAGCCTTAGAGAATTTGTACATCCATACCATAATAATATTATTCATAACATATATATATATATATATACATATATATATATATCAAATTTTAAATTTTGTTTTTAGTCCTTTTAAAGTTTTTCTTCAAACAATTGTCACTCAAATGTTTTCTGTCAATTTTTTTTACTATGTTTTTTAGTCAACTCATGTGTACCCTTTAAATTTTTTGAATGCATTTTTTCAGGCATGTTTTGAATATTATAGGAAGCACTCACATGAATTTATAATTTTTAACCAAAGATGAATTCAATATGATTTTTTAAGCGTCAAACATATAAAAATTCATATTTAATTTATCCCTTGTTAAAAAATTCTAAACTTTTGCAAGATAGATTTCTATGAAGTATTTAACATGATTGGAACAAAAAAGAATTGAAGGATATACATAAATTTACTTAAAAGTAGAGACTAAACATGTTGACTAAAAACATTTGAAGGACCATTGTTTGAAGAATTTTTTTAGAAAGACTAAAAATGAAATTTAATAAATCTTTGGAGACCAAAAACTTATTTAACTAAATTCTGTGGTGCAACTTGTTCTTTTATTTCTCTTCAGTGTGTAAAAGCACTTTAGTTACCTTTGTCACAACTAATTCCCCTACGACGGTATCCACCGCCACGGATGGTGGAATTGTAGCCAATTATGTGTGTGAGAATTGTCCTATCACCGTATCTAGTAAGACTTACTATATAGATTAGTATGTCTTCCTATGAAGCAGCTTGATGTGATTTTAGGCATGGATTGACTTTATTCAAACCAAATGTGTATATTGGGTGTTCAGAGAAGAGCATATACATGCCTATCAGTAATACGGCTGAAGGAGTAGCTTTATCAGAATTGATTAATCAAACTTATCAGATGATCCAGATTATTTGTATCAAAGATAAGGGTTTTTATCTCATGCTCACTGTGACTTCTGAACTAGAACTAAGTCCCAGTGATATTCCAATTATTAAAGAGTATCCATATGTTTTTCCTCCTGATGTAACCAGCTTACCTCCAGAGCGCGAGGTTGAATTTTCCATTGATCTTATTTCGGGGGCGGAGCCATGTTAGTGCCACCATATAGTATGTCACCTTCAAAGCTTAAAAAATTGAAGTCTCAGCTGGAAGAGTTAATCTAGAAGCACTTTATCAGACCAAGTGTATCACCTTGGGATGCACCAGTTTTGCTTGTTAAAAATAAAAATGGTAGTATGAGATTATGCATAGGCTACCGCCAGTTGAACAAGGTGACTATCAAGAATAATTATCCTCTTCCGAGAATTGATGACCTATTGGATCAACTTAAGGGAGCCACGGTGTTCTCTAAGATTGATCTGAGATCGGGTTATCATCAAATTTGTATCAAGTCATCAGATGTGTCCAAGACCACCTTTAAAACCCGTTATGGGCACTATGAATTTTTAGTTATGCCATTTGGTGTGACTAATGCTCCAGCTGTATTCATGGATTACATGAACAGAATCTTCCAGCCCTACCTGGATCAGTTTGTTGTTATTTTCATTGATGACATTCTGATTTATTCCAAGAGTCCTCGGGAGCATGCTCATCACTTGAGGATTGTTTTGAACATTCTCCGAGAGAAGCAGTTGTATGCCAAATTCAATAAGTGTGAATTTTGGCTATCAAAAGTCCAGTTTTTGGGACATGTATTTTCTTAAGGAGGAGTGATAGTGGATCCATCCAAAGTTGAAGCTGTCCTTAATTGGAGTAGACCTAGGAATGTAGCTGAAGTCAGAAGTTTCTTGGGACTGGCATATTATGTAATATCCCGCTTAGAAGTAACTTCTATCAGTATCAGATAAGTTTCTAACCGTGAGGGTATAAACGTCATTTTGCTTTAAAAGGCTTTAAATAGAAGGACCAAGACTTTTTCCCCTCATTTCTCACTTCCCTTCTCTCTCTACAAAGTTGGAAACCTCTCCCTCTCTCTCTAAGATTTCGGCCTTCACTCATCCTTTCCTCAATCCATCAATTTTCTTTCCAAACTCTTGGATCACAAGCAAGCAAGTGTTGAGAAACTTGGAGCAAGAGAAAGCTAAAGAAAACCAAGAAAGGAGTAAGATCAAGCTAGGGTTTTAGTTGTCAATACTTGGCAAAGATCATTACAAGTACTAGGTGAGCTCCCTAGGGTTTTTAGAACCCACCTAGAGTATGTTTGAGAGAGTATTTCATCTTATGCTAAGATATTGTTTGTGTGCCCTAATCCTATTTGTTTGCCAATTCCTTGCTAATCCATGTTTTAATCAGTCAATTTGCAATAGAAAATCATTCCTAACATTGTTGGAAAGCTTGGGTAAGTTGGATTGAGCTAAAATGGTGTAAAATGCAATTTTTGAACAATTTCTGCACTGTCAATCTTGCTACAGTGAGCAGAGCCTTTTGGATACGGCACTGGGTTGCTATAGCGACCAATCCGTCGCTACAGCGTGCTCACCATAAACAGCTTGGTCAGCTGAGCTGTTTCGGGTGGTCCGGCGCGTGTAAGCGAGGTTTTTCGCAGCCGTTTTCTCCAAAAACTTTAAAGAATCATAGGACACCATTTTAACTCATCCTAAAGCACGTTATAGTGTACCTTAGGTAGTGGTACCAGGTTTTCCCCCCCAGATTCAGGTACATTTATATGTACATCAGGACGTGCCTTAGTTGTTCACGTCAGAGTGACACTGAGGGTACACGTATCAGTTCAGGAAATTATCAGGAAAATATCAGGAATTAATATTTAATTAATTATCAGGATAAATCGTGTGTCTTCTGTGCTCTCGTCAGGTAGAGACCTCAGGGGGTTCCAGATACAGCTGGAACGGGTAGGAATCTTTCGCGAGGATAACCACACACACACAGGCAAGAGGAGTCCGGTGACTAGCCTCAGATAGGAATTTTCACCGGTTATCAGGGGAATGTGCTCCGGGGTTACTCCACTCGGGGGCATTCCGTAAAATCAACTCAGAAAATAATGTTTGTTACACGCTAACATCTAACATAATATTATCAGGAAAATACTTTATTATGTTCAGGCAGGTATCAGTTATCAGGTAACAGTTATCAGACAGTGATCCTAGGAATCCCCTCGATCACTGAGTTAGTAGATTATAGTCCAGTCTTTACGACTACATAGTATCAGGCAGGTAGTAACCCTATATGGGAAAAGTTAAGGCTTCGCGATCATAGACTCCCTGAGATTGGGAACAGTAGTCATGGCGACCCTAGGTTTCCCGAGGTTGCCAACAGTAGGTTGGGTGGAGCTCACTGAGACATTATGTCTCATCCCATTCCTTCTGGTGCAGGTTCGCAGGTAGCACGCATCAAGGGTAAGGAGAAGGCTATGGACTGATCGTGCTGGTTTTAGTTATTTCTGATTATTATGTATTCAGATGATGTATATGCTGTACAGTTTCAGAGATGCTTTGTAATAGAGGACATATGTATTGATACCTTATGTTATGTAACATTATCAACTGAACTTTCTGTATTGTAAATTAATGTATCCAGTACGAAATTTTAATACTCGTATAAGATCCTAGACAATCTTTATATGGGTGTTACAATTTGGTATCAGAGCAGGTCGATTCAGATCGTGCCTTGGGTCATTAAAATTACAATCCAAGTATATTCCTGATCCTTTTCAACCAGTAGAGTTGGATACAATCGACTTGAGATCAGATTTAACATTTCAGCCAGAACCAAAATAGATTGTTGATCGTGATGTCAAGTCCTTAAGGAACAAAGAAATTCCAATTGTTAAGGTTGTGTGGAAAGGTTCTCCCGACGGTGAAGCTACATGGGAGCTAGAATCAGAGATGCAAAAGAGCTATCCGCATCTATTTTCAGGTAAATTCTAAATTTCGAGGACAAAATTTCTTTAAGGGGGTAGAGTGTTGTTGATATTTTTGATGTTGGCTGCATGTTTTGGCAAATGCAATGTGCTCAATGGAAGCGTCTCCATGTGTATAACAAGTCTTCAGTTGCAAGAATTCGCATTTGAAGCTGTTCAGAAGCACTTTTTGCCCTTCAGAAGCTAGAACAGTGCTTCAGACGCGCTACAGTACTTCAGAAGCTAAAATCCTTCAGACGCAGGAACAGTGCATCAGACGCACTATTCAACAGTTGACTTTTGTTGACTTCTTCAGAAGCTGAGTATTTTTGAGTTCTTTCTGCGCGAATCTTTGCGAGATTTGTCAAGGTTTAATCATGGATGAATTGTTCTAGAATGCTGATTGAATTAGTGAAGATCTAATGAAGATTTGGCTCGTGTTTATGATGTTCATATTTTCTGAAGCAATCTCTTAGAAGATACAATGCTGAATCGTTTGTTTCCTTTTCAAGCCTTGCATATTTCAGAAACATATCATTACAGAAGATTGAATTCAAATTTAAGAAGAATTGCTGAAGCTTATAAAAGGAGAGCTGCTGCCATTGTTCAAGACTTACGAGAGTATATTGAAAAATCAGAGTTATTGAGTTTTTGTTTTAAACTTTGAGTTTTATTTTGTACACCACTCAAACTGAGTTGGTTTAGGTTTAATTGAGTTGTAATTCATTCTAAGCCTTTAGGTACGAATGAAGTGTTAGTGTATTGAAGTGTGTTCTTCATAACTGGGTTTTTCAGAAGTTGTTCAAGTAACAGGGTAGTTGCTTGTTTAGGAAGTTAGTGGTTTCTAATACTCAGGAGTTGGGTAGAAGTCTGACTAGGAGGAGGTTGATTGCTTAGGCTGGGAACTGGGGGTCAGTGTCTGAGTCTTAAGGATTAATTCCTATAGTGGATTTCCTTCCTGGATTGGTATCCTCCATACGTAGGTGGCATTTGCACCGAACTGGGTTAACAAATACTTGTGCCTTTTTACTTTTCTGCACATTTTATTTGATGCTTCTGATTGATTTTATTTGTACTCTGTTTTTTGCAAACCGTGCCCTGTTTCAAGTTCTGATCATTGTCCTAGCCAGAATTTCAATTGGCATCAGAGCAGGCACCCTGCCTGTGATTGGGTGAGCTCCAGGGAATTGTTTTCTGGCAAGCATGGACAGAGAGGGAGGTTATGTCAACAAACCACCATTATTGGATGGCACAAATTATGAGTATTGGAAGTCCAAGATGAGTGCTTTTCTAAAATCAATTGACAGCAGAACTTGGAAGGTTATGCTCAAAGGCTGGGATCATCCAGTGGTTTTAGACAAAGATGGGAACAAAACTGAGATTCTAAAACCAGAAGAAGAGTGGACAAAGGCTGAAGATGACCTGTCACTGGGAAACTCCAAAGCCCTGAATGCAATATTCAATGGTGTTGATATGAACATGTTCAGATTAATCAAACAGTGTACTGTTGCAAATGATGCTTGGGAAATTCTAAAAACCACTCATGAAGGAACCTCTAAAGTCAAGATGTCCAGACTCTAGTTGCTTACCACTAAGTTTGAGAACCTGAAGATGAAGGAGGATGAAAGCATACAAGATTTCTACATGAATGTGCTGGACATGGCAAATTCCTTTGAATCTCTTGGGGAAAAGATGTCAGATGAGAAGATAGTGAGAAAAATTCTTAGGTCTCTTCCCAGAAGGTTTGACATGAAGGTTACAGCTATAGAGGAAGCTCATGACATCACCACTATGAAGGTTGAGGAGCTGATTGGGTCATTGCTGAACTTTGAGACTGCTTTTTGTAAACAGCGTGAGAAGAAAGGGAAAGGAGTAGCTTTTGCAGTCAATTCTCATGCTGATGATCAACAAGAGTCTGATGAGGATGATAGTGATTTATCAGAAGCTCTAGTGTTGCTGGGAAAACAATTCAACAAAATTCTGAAGAAGGTTGACAGAAAATCCAAAACCAAAGGTCAGAATTTCAGATTCAACAACAAGAAGCAACAAACTGATGAGAAGAAGACCAAGTCTGAGGAGAAAAGTAATCAAGCTAAAGGTGTGCAGTGCTTTGAGTGTGAGGGTTATGGACATATCAAGTCTGAATGTCATACTTTTCTTAAGAAGCTGAAGAAGAGCCTTGCTGTTTCATGGTCTGATGATGATTTTGAAGAAGATGCTACAAGTGAATCAGCTAAGTTTGATACAAGTCTGATGGTTAAGTTACTATTTCAGAAGTCAGTAGCTAATTCTAAGTCTGAAGCAGTTTTAGAGTCTGAGGCTTTTTCAGAGTCTGACTCAGAGTCTGAAGCCTCATCTGTGTCTGAAGTTGCTAAAACCTCATATGATGAACTGGCTGACAACTACAGGAAGCTATACACCAGAAGTGCTGAAGTTTGCAAACAAGTTCTAGATCAGAAGGAGACAATAAGTCAACTGTCTGCTGAGAAAGAAAGAGATGAGTCTGAAGTTATTCCTGAGTCTGAAGCATCAGAAGAACAACTGTCAGAAGCAGAGAATCATCCAGAGTCTGAAGAAGCAGAAAATCAACCAGATCAAGTTCCTACTGGTAAAGGGCCATCAATTAGAGTTCAGAAGGATCATCCTAGAGACTTAATCATTGGAAGCTTAGATCAAGGGGTCAGAACTAGAAGTTCAGATGCTGCTGCTACTGATTCTTGTTTTGTATCTAAATTTGAACCAAAAAATGTGAAAGAAGCCCTAACTGATGAATTTTGGATTGAAGCCATGCAAGATGAGTTGAATCAATTCAAAAGAAGTGAAGTGTGGGATATTGTTCCAAGACCTGAAGGGTTAAATGTCATTGGCACTAAGTGGATTTACAAGAACAAAATAGATGAAAATGGTACTGTGGTCAGAAATAAGGCAAGGTTAGTGGCTCAAGGTTATACTCAAGTAGAGGGACTGGATTTTGATGAGACCTTTGCACCTGTTTCCAGACTGGAGTCCATAAGATTACTGTTAGGTGTATCCTGCATTCTCAAGTTCAAACTGTTCCAGATGGATGTGAAGAGTGCATTTCTAAATGGCTATCTGCAAGAAGAAGTATATGTTGAACAACCTAAAGGTTTTGTGGATCCAAAATTTCCAGATCATGTCTACAAGTTAAAGAAGGCATTGTATGGATTGAAGCAAGCACCTAGAGCATGGTATGAAAGGCTTACTCAGTTTCTTGAGACACAAGGATACAAAAAAGGAGTTTCTGATAAGACCTTGTTTGTGAAAGATGAAGATGGAAGTATGATGATTGCTCAGATCTATGTAGATGATATAGTGTTTGGTGGGATTTCACAAAAGATGGTTCAATTGTTTGTTCAGCAGATGCAGTCAGAATTTGAAATGAGCTTAGTTGGTGAACTGACATACTTTCTTGGACTGCAAGTCAAGCAAATGGATGACACAATTTTCATTTCTCAGAGTAAATATGTCAAGAACATTGTGAAGAAATTTGGAATGGAAACTGCTAGTCATAAGAGGACACCTGCTGCTACTCATCTGAAGTTAACTAAGGATGAACATGGAGTTTCAGTAGATCAAAGCCAATACAGAAGTATGATAGGGAGCTTATTGTACTTAACTGCAAGCAGACCTGATATCACCTTTGCTATTGGAGTATGTGCAATATATCAAGCTGATCCTAAGATGAGTCATCCGACTCAGGTGAAGAGAATCCTGAAGTATGTGAACAGCACAAGTGATTATGGGATCATGTACTCACACAGTTCAAGTTCTGAATTGATGGGATTTTGTGATGCTGACTGGGCTGGAAGTGCAGATGACAGGAAAAGCACTTCAGGAGGTTGTTTCTTTCTAGGAAATAATTTAATTTCATGGTTCAGCAAGAAACAAAATTGTGTGTCACTGTCTACAACTGAAGCTGAATACATAGCTGCTGGGAGTAGTTGTTCACCGTTGGTATGGATGAAGCAGATGCTGGAAGAGTATAACATTGAACAAGGAACTATGACACTATATTGTGATAACCTAAGTGCAATCAACATTTCTAAAAACCCCATACAGCATAGCAGAACTAAACACATAGATATCAGACACCACTTTATCAGAAATCTTGTGGAAGAAAAGATTGTTCAACTTGAACATGTGGACACTGAGAACCAGATTGCTGATATTTTCACAAAGGCCTTGGATGCTAAACAGTTTGAGAATCTGAGAAGCAAGTTAGGAGTATGTCTGCATGGGGATTTATAGCAATTAATGCAAACTGGATGTGAGGAAGATAGAGTACCTGCCAGTATTGCACATGCTAAGTGTGATCTTGAACCTGAGTCTGAGTCTGATGCTGGGACTGATTCTGATGATTTTTGTTCCTATATGATTTTCGTTCCTCATTTGAAGATTATGGTTTGTCATAATTTTGTGGCTAAAAAGGGGGAGAAAAACCTGTGTTGGTATTCAGAATGTATTCAAAAGTGTTTTGTTCAGAACTCTATGTTTCAGAAGCTGACAGAAGAATTTCTCAGAATTCAGATGCATTACATCAAGAACTGTGAAGATATGATTAAGGGGGAATGTGTGTCTCAGGGGGAGTGTATGATTGTTATATACCTGAGTGTGAAGTTTTTCAGTTTCTGAAGTTACTTGTCTCAGAAGTTACTGCATTTCAGAATTAAGGGGGACTAATGTTGAATGCTGAGTTGCAGGGGGAGAGTGGTTTTGTGAAGCTTCAGGGAGTGTTATAAGAAGATGTTTAGTAGTTTTCATTGTTCAGAAGCTGATAAGTGTACTTCAGAAGAAGAGAATATCAGAAGCTGATGTGTGTTTTGTGTTTTTAATGATAATCATAGCTGAATCCGCTGCTTATCTCTTTGTTATGATTAATTTTGTGGAGTTCTTCACTGATGAGTTGGTTTTATGGTGGATTGAAGAACTTGGTTTTGTGAAACATTGGTTTTAGCCAAAAATTTGCCAAAGGGGGGAGATTGTTGATATTTTTGATGTTGGCTGCATGTTTTGGAAAATGCAATGTGTTCAATGGAAGCGTCTCCATGTGTATAACAAGTCTTCAGTTGCAAGAATTCACATTTGAAGGTGTTCAGAAGCACTTTTTGCCCTTCAGAAGCTGGAACAGTGCTTCAGACGCGCTACAGTACTTCAGAAGCTGAAATCCTTCAAACGCAGGAACAGTGCATCAGACGCACTATTCAACAGTTGACTTTTGTTGACTTCTTCAGAAGCTGAGTATTTTTGAATTCTTTCTGCGTGAATCTTTGCGAGATTTGTCAAGGTTTAATCATGGATGAATTGTTCTAGAATGCTGGTTGAATTAGTGAAGATCTAATGAAGATTTGGCTCGTGTTTATGATGTTCATATTTTCTGAAGCAATCTCTTAGAAGATACAATGCTGAATCGTTTGTTTCCTTTTCAAGCCTTGCATATTTCAGAAACATATCATTACAGAAGATTGAATTCAAATTTAAGAAGAATTGCTGAAGCTTATAAAAGGAGAGCTGCTGCCATTGTTCAAGACTTACAAGAGTTTATCGAAAAATCAGAGTTATTGAGTTTTTGTTTTAAACTTAGAGTTTTATTTTGTACACCACTCAAACTGAGTTGGTTTAGGTTTAATTGAGTTTTATTTCATTCTAAGCCTTTAGGTACGAACGAAGTGTTAGTGTATTGAAGTGTGTTCTTCATAACTTGGTTTTTCAGAAGTTGTTCAAGTAACAGGGTAGTTGCTTGTTTAGGAAGTTAGTGGTTTCTAATACTCAAGGAGTTGGGTAGAAGTCTGACTAGGAGGAGGTTGATTGCTTAGGCTGGGAACTGGGGGTCAGTGTCTGAGTCTTAAGGATTAATTCCTATAGTGGATTTCCTTCCTGGATTGGTATCCTCCAGACGTAGATGGCATTTACACCGAACTGGGTTAACAAATACTTGTGCCTTTTTACTTTTCTGCACTTTTTATTTGCTGCTTCTGATTGATTTTATTTGTACTCTGTTTTTTGCAAACCCTGCCCTGTTTCAAGTTCTGATCATTGTCCTAGCCAGAATTTCAAGTGTAATATCCCGCTTAGACGTAACTTCTATCAGTATCAGATAAGTTTCTAACCGTGAGGGCATTAACGTCATTTTGCGTTAAAAGCATTTAAATAGAAGGACCAAGACTTTTTCCTCTCATTTCTCACTTCCCTTCTCTCTCTACAAAGTTGGAAACCTCTCCTTCTCTCTCTAAGATTTCTGCCTTCACCCATCCTTTCCTCAATCCATCAATTTTCTTTCCAAACTCTTGGATCACAAGCAAGCAAGTGTTGAGAAACTTGGAAGAAGAGGAAGCTAAGGAAAACCAAGAAAGGAGTAAGATCAAGCTAGGGTTTTAGTTGTCAAGACTTGACAAAGATCATTACAAGTACTAGGTGAGCTCCCTAAGGTGTTTAGAACCCACCTGAGAGAGTATTTCATCTTATGCTAAGATATTGTTTTTGTGCCCTAATCCTATTTGTTTGCCAATTCCTTGCTAGTCCATGTTTTAATCAGTCAATTTGCAATAGAAAATCATTCCTAACATTGTTGGGAAGCTTGGGTAAGTTGGATTGAGCTAAAATGGTGTAAAATGCAATTTTTGAACAATTTCTACACTGTCATGGTCGCTATAGCGAGCATAGCCTTTTGGATACGGCACTGGGTTGCTATAGCGACCAATCCGTCGCTACAGCGCGCTCACCAGAAACAGCTTGGTCAGCTGAGCTGTTTCGGGTGGTCCGGCGCGTGTAAGCGAGGTTTTTCGCAACCGTTTTCTCCATAAACTTTAAAGAATCAAAGGACACCATTTTAACTCATCCTAAAGTCCCATAACAGGCGAAATCATAAAGGAGCAAGGAATAGGCAATGTATGGGAAATGCAAGAACAAAGGGTTAGATGAACAAATTCATACAAGTCAGTTGGTAACTCTTAAGGATGACATATGACAACGATATGTCTAGAACCTATAAAAGGTTAGCAGGATTAGAGATGTATACAGGTAAAATAGTATTAGGTATGTTAAGGGTTATTTATCAGGATACCCTTAACCAGGCACGTTATAGTGTACCTTAGGTAGCGGTACCAGGTTTTTCCCCCAGATTCAGGTACATTTAAATGTACATCAGGACGTGCCTCAGTTGTTCACATCATAGTGACACTGAGGGTACACGTATCAGTTCAGGAAATTATCAGGAAAATATCAGGAATTAATATTTAATTAATTATTGTCGCGTCGAATTTCGGATATCAAGCTATTGACAAGCGTTGAATCACTAATTTTAAATCACGACTGAACTTTTAATTTTTTGAGGAAAAAAGGAAAAAAGTTCAAAATTACCTTAATGTTAGAGATTTTGGGTTCGGGAGTCGATTATGCAAGGGGAAGGTATTAGCAACCCTCACATCCGTTGTACTCAACGGGAACCTCCTAGTTAACTAAGGCTAGAATGTTTTTAAATGTTTGCTTGCATGCTTAAATATATTAAAAGGGAAAAAGAAAAAAAATATATAAAGAGGTAAAAGAAAGTTTTTTATTAATGGGCTTGACAAGATGTGAATCCTGCTCCTACGTATCTCCTGGTGCGATGGAGAATTCAAAGCTTACGTAGTTCTTTGGTAGAAAAAGTTTGTATGCTGGTTGATTTTAATTGAAAAGATTTGATCGCGCCCGGGCGAAAAAGTTTGGTTGAAAAGGAAACACGGTCTACTATCGTTGAATGGATAGCTTAATGAAGACCGATGAAAAGCTTTTTACCTACTACCGTTATGATGGTAGCTTAATGAAGGTAAAAAGGGTTTGATAAAAAAAGGAGACGGACTCGCACTCGGGCGATGGTATCCGTTGGAAAATGCGCAAAGGCGCAAAAGTTTTTAAATAAAAAAGGACGGACTCGCACTAAGGCGACGGTATCCGTTTGAAAACGCGCAAAGGCGTGAAAAGGTTTGAATTGACCACGGGGGCCAAGAAAAGTTTAAATTGACCACGAGGGATCAAAGAAAGGTTGGATTGGTCACGAGGGACCAAGAAAGGTTTAAATTGGTCGCGAGGGACCAAGAAAGGTTCAAATTGGTCGCGAGGGACCAAGAAAGGTTCAAATTGGTCGCGAGGGACCAAGAAAGGTTCAAATTGGTCGCGAGGGATCGAGAATTGATTCAATTGACTACGGGGAGTCAAGAAAGGATTTGGTTTGGTTTTTGAAAAATAGAATGACGATTGTCCGAACAATGAGACATACGTCAAGTATTCGTGCAACCGGGGAATGGAGAGACATACATCAAACCATTCCTTTTTCATTCAAGTTTGTAACTCAAGAAATCTCAAAAGAGCAAAACACTTAATTAAAAAACTTATGAACAAATGTGAAACTCAAATTAGTTGTTGCAACTTATGAACAAGTGTTGTTCAAGTTGTTGAAAAAAGAAAGAAAATGTTTTTGTTGTTTTTATTGATTTGGAAGGACAAGGTCCTTTGCCTACATACCCGAATGGGATCAAAACCAATGTAGTTCGGGGTAAAAAGCCGAGTGATTTGTTTGATTGATTTTAAAGTTTGAAAATATTTGTGAAAGATAAAATGAGCCAAAGTGGCAAGTGAGTGAAGTTTGATTGATTTTAATTGTAAAAATAAAGTCTAATATGATTAAGATTGATTGAAGTTTGATTAAAAGAAAGTTGCTTGGTTTGAAATCCAAGGCTTTGTTAATGAAGAATATTTTTGATGAAGTTTTTGAATATTTGAAATGTTTTTGATTTTTATGGTTTTTACTTGGAGTTAAAAAGAAATTAAGTGTGATGAAATAAACTAAACGCGAGGGAATTAAAAACGGTGTTGGATCAAAATGAAAATCCCCTTTTCTTTGGATTATGAATTAAACTATGAAAAATGAAAAATAAATGCAATGCATATTTATTTATTGTTCCTAAATACATTCTAATGACATAAAATGCAAAATAAAATGACAAAATAAAATAAAATGCATGAGATGATGTGATAAGTAAATAAATAAGATGTTAAAAATAAAAGAACAATAAAAAGGAAATAATAATAAAAGGAAATAAAAATTGCAAAGAAAAATAAAAGAAATAAACAGGGAGGTGTAAAAAATAAAATGGGGGGGTGCAGGAAGTGAGAAAATGATCAGATTTAAAATAAACAGGCCCAAAATGCATTGGGCCAGCGTGATTAGATCTGGACCGTCTGATTAATCAGAGGGCCCTGATCTGATCACAAGGGGAAGCAACCATAGCTGTCTGATTTAAATCAGAGAGCCTGAGGGGCGAGGGTGCACGCTAACGCATACACCCACGCGCACTGAATCAGGGAGGGGTATAAATACCCATTCCCTTCACAAATCTCCCATTTTTCTCTTTTCTTTCTCTCTAAAAAATCGGTTCTCTCTTCTCTCCCTTCTCTCTAGAAATCCGGCCACCAGAAGAGTTTTCCGGCGCGGTGGCCGCCGGCCTAGACGGCGGCGCCACCGTGCCGGAGTTTTAAAACTCCATTTTTTCACAAAAAAAAATAGTTTTTCTAAACCCTTTTCTCACCCTCTTTTCAAATTCAAAGTTAGATTTTTCAAAAACCTTTTCAAAAATCCTAGATCTAAGTTTAAAGTTTTTAGAAAATCTACCTCTTTATCTCCTTTTTTGGTTCGGTTGTTTGTTTCTGGCTTTGTTCTTGTGTGTGTGCGCTGCCGTGCTGGGTGTGTGTGTGTGTGTTTAGGGCGTGTGTGTTGCTGGCCGTGGTGGCTGGCCGTGTGTGGTTGTGTGTGTGTGTTTAGGGCGTGCTGGGTGTGTGTGTGTGTTGCTGGCCGTGGTGGCTGGCCGTGTGTGGTTGTGTGTGTGTGTGTTTAGGGCGTGTGTGTTGCTGGCCGTGGTGGCTGGCCGTGGTGGCTGTGAGTTTGGTTATGTTAGGGAGGAAGTGGTTTTGTTGTTGTGGTGGTAGGAGGATGGTGGCCGAATTTGTGTTGTGTTAGGGGGGAGGCCGAATTTGTGTGTTTTTAAAATTAGGGTTTGTGACTTTGTTCTTTTTGATTCTCTTCTGAAAAAAATCCACCCCTTTTTTGCTGATGAAAAATCCATGTTATATAGACATTTGAAGCTGTTTTTGTTGACCCTGAGATTAATTCAAAAGCTGGATTTGCTGCAGATTTTGGCCAAAATTGTGGTGAACATTTATGGGGAAGTGACTTGGTGTGATTTTTGGTTGAAGATTTTGTGAAGATTTTGGACAGAAAATGATGATGAAAAAAATTCAAGAAAAGAGGCGCCCCTGGCAGTGGCAATTACTGACTTTGGACAAAAATAATAATAATAAATAATAATAATAATAATAATAATAATAATAATAATAATAATAATAATAATAATAAAGGAAATAAATAAATAGTAATAATAGTAATAATAAAAATGAAATAAATGACAATAAATAATAAAACTGAGACTAAAAGTAAAAATAAAATAAATAAACGAGATAAAAAGTGGCCCTAAAACGAACCGAAAAAATGAGGTATTTTAAAATACCTCCCTGCCGAAATTTCGTCTGAAACGACGAAAATTCTCGGCTTTAAAAGATGAGTAAAACGAGGCGAAATTGGGTCAAAAAATGGGGTATGACAGATGCCCATATTTAAGTTTCTTCGTTACGGAGATTTAAAAGTGAAATTTTGATTCGACGGGTCGAAGAAACTTAAATACAGAGTACACCATTTTTGACCAATTTTGACAGTAAAATGCTATGGATGTGATGTCATGTATGCAATGTTATGAATGCTCGCGATGCAAGTATGAATGCAAAGACGGCAAATATGACCTGACTGAGGATGAAAATGAGACAAAGGGATGCCCGGATTTGTTAAAGAAACGGGATCCGACTCTACTGGGGATAGTGTGGTTCCACTGGGGAAAGGATTGTCTACTACCATATTGATTCAGAATGATAGTTTAATAAAGACAAAGACCGATGTTACCTACTATCGTGTAAATGATAGCTTAAAAAAGGTAACATAAGGGAAAAGACATCGTCTACTATGGTCTCACTGGGGATTCTATTTTACCTACTACCGTTGTGACGGTAGCTTAATGAAGGTAAAATACAAGAAGAAAAAGGCAAGGTCTGCGACATCACTGAGGATATAAGGATCGTTTTGAAAATTGATCGATATACGGCCTTAATGGTTGAAAGAAATGCATGGGGTGTGCTCCACTTGGAGAATTCTGGTTGAAAACATTTTACCTACTACCGTTGTGATGGTAGCTTCTAGAAGGTAAAATGTAAATGTCAGCTGTTCGGGATGTTGCCGAACTGCCACTGACGACAAGAAACAAAGGTAAATGTCAACTGTCCAGGTTGTTGCCGAACTGCCATTGACGAACAAGAAATAAAGGTAGATGTCAACTGTTCGGGTTGTTGCCGAACTGCCATTGACGAACAAGAAATAAAGGTAGATGTCAACTGTCCAGGTTGTTGCCGAACTGCCATTGACGACAAGAAATAAAGGTAGATGTCAACTGTTCGAGATGTTGCCGAACTATCACTGGGGAAAGTGGACAACTAACCACAGGAAACAAAAAATAAACGTCAGCTGTTCGGGTTACTGCCGAACTAGCCACTGACTACAAGAGACAAAGATGAATGTCAGCTGTTCGGGATATTGCCGAACTACCCACTGAACTTCTCTGGGGATGCTGCTGAAAAGCTGTTCATTACAGAACTGCCACTTGGCATAATGACAGGATAAAAGATGCGCAAGCTGTTCGTTAAAGAACTGCCACTTCAACTGGGGAGAAAAGATGCACAAGCTGTTCGTTAAAGAACTTACCACTTGGCACAAAGACATGATAAAGATACGCTCAAGCTGTTCATTTGTTGAACCTGCCACTTGGCTGGGGAGAAAAGATGCACAAGCTGTTCGTTAAAGATTTGCCACTTGGCATAAAGACATGATAAAAGATGCACAAGCTGTTCGTTTGTTGAACTTGCCACTTGGCACAAAGACATGATAAACAATGCACAAGTTGTTCGTTAAAGAACTTGCCACTTGGCACAAAGACATGATAAACGATGCATAAGCTATTCGTTAAAGAACTTGCAACTTGGCACAAAGACATGATAAAGATACGCTCAAGCTGTTCATTTGTTGAACTTGCCACTTGGCGGTAACGGTGGGGAGCATGCACAAGCTGTTCGTTTGTAGAACCTGCCACTTGGCAACAAGATAAAAATGCACAAGCTGTTCGTTTGTAGAACCTGCCACTTGGCGATAACGACGGGGAGTATGCGCAAGCTGTTCGTTTGAACCTGCCACTTGGCAACAACGACCTGATAAAAGATGCACAAGCTGTTCGTTAAAGAACTGCCACTCGGCAACAACACCGGGGGATATGCACAAGCTGTTCGTTAAAGAACTGCCACTTGGCATAACAAGATAAAAATGCGCAAGCTGTTCGTTTGTAGAACCTGCCACTTGGCAAAACAAGATAAAAATGCACAAGCTGTTCGTTTGTAGAACCTGCCACTTGGCAAAAAGGAGGTGACATCTCTGGACCAGACACACTAGGGATGACACTTGGGGAAAATAAAGTTGCAAATTGTTTATGATTGATTGGTGAGACTCATGGTGGTTAATGCAGCCATGTATGAATGATATTGTTGTATGTTGTATGCATGAATGCATATATGCATGAATGTATGAATGCATGAATGTACGAATGACAATACGACTCATGACTTGTACGACTTGCACTAGGAATGCGGTATGAATATATGAAGGATTGGCTTGATTGATTAATATGAAAAGATGGTTAAGGCAAGACTCATGGTGGTTAATGCAGCCATGTATGAATGATATTGCATGTATGTTGTATATGCATGAATGTGTATATGCATGAATGTATGATATGATATGAGGTAGACTCAAAAAGGAGTTTCTGCTGGGGAAACTCAATGGGTGTAGGTAAGCTTAAAGAAGATTGGATTTTGTGAAGGGATCCATTGGTTTTCTTTTGAAGAAACCTACTGGGGAAGTTCTTGAAAGAAGTCCACTGGGGAACATTGGGATAATTGTTGGTAAATGTCGGTGAATATGAGATATTCACTGAGGGAATGCTTGCTGGGGGCATGATAAATTGTGAGGGAGAGCATGATATGAACATGAGATGCATGCTAATGAATGAGTTTGATATGATGCATGCACTATGCTGACTTGTGGGATAAACATATGTCATGTTTAATGCTGGGGATAATGATTGGATGCCGAGCAAGGTCGGGCTTTGATTGTGATTGGATGCCGAGCAAGATCGTACTTTGATGTGATTGGACGTCGAACAAGGTCGGGCTTTGATTGTGATTGGATGCCGAGCGAGGTCGGGCTTTAGTTATGTTTGGATACCGAGCGAGGTCGGGCTTTGGTTATGATTGGATGCCGAGCAAGGTCGGGCTTTGATTATGATTGGATGTCGAGCGAGGTCGGGCTTTGGTTATGTTTGGATGCCGAGCGAGGTCGGGCTTTGGTTATGTTTGGATGCCGAGCGAGGTCGGGCTTTGGTTATGTTTGGATGCCGAGCGAGGTCAGGCTTTGGTTATGTTTGGATGCCGAGCGAGGTCGGGCTTTGGTTATGTTTGGATGCCGAGCGAGGTCGGGCTTTGGTTATGTTTGGATGCCGAGCGAGGTCGGGCTTTGGTTATGTTGTGATGCCGAGCGAGGTCGGGCTTTGGTTATGTTTGGATGCCGAGCGAGGTCGGGCTTTGATTATGATGGGATGCCGAGCGAGGTCGGGCTTTGATTATGATGGGATGCCGAGCGAGGTCGGGCTTTGATTATGATGGGATGCCGAGCGAGGTCGGGCTTTGGTTATGATTGGATGCCGAGCGAGGTCAGGCTTTTTATGATTGGATGCCGAGCGAGGTCGGGCTTTGGTTGTGATTGGATGCCGAGCGAGGTCGGGCTTTGTATGATTGGATGCCAAGCGAGGTCGGGCTTTTTATGATTGGATGCCGAGCGAGGTCGGGCTTTTTATGATTGGATGCCGAGCGAGGTCGGGCTTTTCATTATTGGATGCCGAGCGAGGTCGGGCTTTGATTATGATTGGATGCCGAGCGAGGTCGGGCTTTTTGTGATTGGATGCCGAGCGAGGTCGGGCTTTGGTTGTGAATTGTGAGTGGGAATGCCAATGAAAATTGGGCTTTATTTGTGATTGTGTTTGTAAGGGCCAATGAAAATTGGGCTTTTTGGAAATGGGGTTTGTGAGTGCCAATGGAAATCGGGCTTTGGGTTGGAAATTGTGTTTGGGAATATGTTTGTGAGTGCCAATGAAAATTGGGCTTTTTGTTATGATTGGGTGCCAAGCATGGTTGGGCTTTGTGAATTGCTTTTGGGAGTGCCAATGACAATTGGGCTTTTTGTAGGAGATTGAGGAATGTCAATGACGACTGGGCTTTTTGTGAATTGTGAGGGAGTGCCAAGCATGGTTGGGCTTTTTGAATTGGAATTGCCAATGATATTTGTGGGGAGGTGCCAATGATGATTGGGCTTTGGATGGAAATTGTATTTGTGTATGCCAATGAAAATTGGGCTTTTGTTTGAAATTGTGGGTGCCAATTAGAATTGGGCTTTGGTTTATAAATTGAGGAATGCCAATGACGACTGGGCTTTTTGTTGGAAATTGAGGAAATCCAATGGCGACTGGGCTTTTTGTAATTGTATCTGTGATTAGGTGCCAATGACAATTGGGCTTTGTTTGAAATTTGAGTGTGTGTGCCAATGAAAATTGGGCTTTATTTGTGAGTAAGTGCCAAGCATGGTTGGGCTTTGGTTAATTGGGGAATCCCGTCCTTCCGACATTCGGGATCTTTGCGTTTCACGTACCGTGAGTTATGCACTTGTTTCTGCTGAAAAGCAGGATCTTGAAATGACCGATGAAGAGTTTCAGGCTTTGAGTCCTTTGATGCAATACCGGGGACCAGCGAAATTCTTTCGACATTTAACGTCCAAGTAAAAAAACATTTTTTTTGTTTTTTTTATGTTATTCTCGTATTTCAATGCATTATTTATCATGAATAAAAACACATTTTACGAGCATGTAAGGACGCATAACAATGAAAAGGCTTAAAGATGATTTTTATTGAACGAAACTTAGTCCCTTGTATGGGTAACTATTTATGAAGATGTAATCCCTATAAGAGGTGATTACTGAGATAGAGAAAAAGGAAGAAACAAAAAGGCAAATGGAGATTTGCTTGGGTTTCACGTGCTACTTTCCCTATGACTTTGAAATACCTTGCTTTTGAAAGATGATATCAAGGTTGATTCTTTCCCTGTTGAATTCTGTCCGGACCTCATGTGCCGCAGTCTTTTGCCCTTTTTTCTTTTTTTATTTTGTTTTGAAACCCCTAACTTTTACCTGGACCGCTCTTTCGAGTTTTCAGTCCACTGGGGCATATTTCCTTTTTTGATGTCCTTAATTTTTGCCTAGGCCGCCTTTTCAGGTTTTCGATCTACCAGGACGCTCTCTATTGCCTAAACCGCCCTTTCGGGTTTTCGATTTAGCGAGCTTTTTTTCTTTTAGGCATAATAAATTTTTTGACTGCGTGGGAGTTTATTGAGAGTGGAAACTCTTCTCCACCCAAAGTAGTGATGATTAAGGCTTCGCCAGAGAAGGCCTTTTTTACTACGTATGGTACTTTGTAGGAGTCCATTTCCCGTGGGGATCCTTGGGTAATATCTCCTTCTCTAAATTCTCGAGAACGAACTTTCTTGTCGAACTGTCCGTGCCACAATGTTGTGAGGCGTTTCTCTTTTCTGAGGCTCAGTTGGTCGAATCATGTTTGGACCCATTTGGCTTCCTCTAATTTTGTTTCCATCAAGACCTTTATCGAGGGAATTTCAACTTCAAAGGGAAGCATGGCCTCCATACCGTATATCAAGGAAAAAGGGGTTGCCCCAGTGGAAATGTGCACTGACATTATGTAGCCGTGTAGCGCAAAGGGAAGCATCTCATGCCAATGATTGTAGGCTTTTATCATCTTCTGGATGATTTTCTTTGATGCTCTTGTTGGCTGCTTTTACCACACCGTTTATCTTCGGCCGGTATGGGGAGGGGTGGTGGCATCCGATTTCAAAATCTTTGCACAACTCCTTTATTGTGTTGTTGTTTAGATTTGCCCCATTATTTGTGATGATTTTGTGCGGAGTGCCGTAACGGCAAATGATTTCTTTTTTGATGAATCGGGCGACCACTTGTTTGGTCATGTTTGCATAAGAAGCTGCTTCGACCCATTTGGTGAAATAGTTGATGGCAACTAGTATGAACCGGTGCCCATTTGAAGCTTTTGGCTCAAACATTCCAAACATGTCTACCCCACATAGAGAATGGTCAGGGTGCCGTCAAGACATTCAGAGGTGTCGGTGGCACGTGCCCCTTGTTGGCGTAAATTGGACATTTGTGACATGTCTTGGCGTAGTGAAAGCAGTCGGCCTCCACAGTTAGCCTGTAATAACCCGCCCTTAGGATATTTGCTTATATATTTTTTTGCATGTCCGTTGGCATGGTTTCCGGAGGTCTCCTCATGGATTTCTTTGATGATCATGTATGCTTCACGTTTATCCATACATTTGAATAAGACCAGGTCATAATTTCTCTTGTAGAGTGTGCTCCCGCAGAGGAAAAACTGTAGTGCCAATCTTTTGAGGGTTCGTCTGGTGAGGTTGTATTACCCTATCCTCTTGATCCCTAAGCCTGGACAATCCTTCAGGAGGTTCATAATCGTCCTCATTATCGCCTTTCGTTTGGTTAATTGGAAAATTGAAGTCATAAGGGACCGTAGCAGTGTTATTTTTGGTGGGTGTGTTTGTGGATTTTCATGAGCCTGATTTTTTGATTTAGGGTTGCGAAAATTTATTGCTATTTAAGAACGAAAGAAAAACGAACTCTTTTGAACATACACTGTAATTTCATTAATGACGGAAATAAATTGAAATATGGGGGTCCCACAAAGTTAATCATTTGCCTTGGGAAGAGCAAAATGATTTTTTTCAAAAAAAGCAAAAATATGATAAATTACTTGGACAAAGAAATGATTTATAGAATTTTGATGGCCTTCCGGTTGCTCGGATCTCTTCAGAAACGCCATGGTACACTGGGTTGGGTACTTCTTTTTTTGTTTTGGGGAATGATGTGGGTGTTTTTCTTTGAAATGCATGAAAATGCATGTATGCGATGTAGATGAGACAAAAATTTTATGAATGCAAATGTTATGATATGCAGGGGTGTGGTATAGGAACATTCAAAACTTCCCCCCATCCTCACATGTAGGCTCTAGAGATGAGATTTTCTAAAAGGTCCCTAGAGTCACGGATCCCACAGGGAAATAAGGTCGTCAATTGCAAATTACTCGCAAGACTTCAATAAATTCCAAGTGAAATCTCCTCTAGGCGGGGTCTTCGCATCATCCTCACGGACATACGTCAATGCGGGACTCCGCTACGCAACCACCATCCTATCTTAATTTCTCTCAAAGCTCGGGTAGAGAGCCTTACACGTTCGACATTACCCCGAACAATGTGGCGTAACATCACTCATGTGACAACCCCCACAGTTGATATATGAACATAGCATAATGAAGCATATAAATATAAAGCAAGAGGAAAAAAAGAAAGATATAGACAATAAAACAAAAGCATGCAAGCAAAACTAAAAACATTTAGCCTAAAAGCTAACTAGGATAGGCTTGACTCGCTAGCGAGTAAAGTATTTTTTCCCCAGTGAAGTCGCCATTTTTGTCGCGTCGAATTTCGGATATCAAGCTATTGACAAGCGTTGAATCACTAATTTTAAATCACGACTGAACTTTTAATTTTTCGGGGAAAAAAGGAAAAAAGTTCGAAATTACCTTAATGTTAGAGATTTTGGGTTCAGGAGTCGATTATGCAAGGGGAAGGTATTAGCACCCCTCACATCCGTTGCACTCAACGGGAACCTCCTAGTTAACTAAGGCTAGAATGTTTTTAAATGTTTGCTTGCATGCTTGAATATATTAAAAGGGAAAAAGAAAAAAAAATATATAAAGAGGTAAAAGAAAGTTTTTTATTAATGGGCTTGACAAGATGTGAATCCTGCTCCTACGTATCTCCTGGTGCGATGGAGAATTCAAAGCTTACGTAGTTCTTTGGTAGAAAAAGTTTGTATGTTGGTTGATTTTAATTGAAAAGATTTGATCGCGCCCGGGCGAAAAAGTTTGGTTGAAAAGGAAACACGGTCTACTATCGTTGTGTGGATAGCTTAATGAAGACCGATGAAAAGCTTTTTACCTACTACCGTTATAAGGGTAGCTTAATGAAGGTAAAAAGGGTTTGATAAAAAAAGGAGACGGACTCGCACTCGGGCGATGGTATCCGTTGGAAAATGCGCAAAGACGCAAAAGTTTTTAAATGAAAAAGGACGGACTCGCACTAAGGCGACGATATCCGTTTGAAAACGCGCAAAGGCGTGAAAAGGTTTGAATTGACCACGGGGGCCAAGAAAAGTTTAAATTGACCACGAGGGATCAAAGAAAGGTTGGATTGGTCACGAGGGACCAAGAAAGGTTTAAATTGGTCGCGAGGGACCAAGAAAGGTTCAAATTGGTCGCGAGGGACCAAGAAAGGTTCAAATTGGTCGCGAGGGATCGAGAATTGATTCAATTGACTACGGGGAGTCAAGAAAGGGTTTGGTTTGGTTTTTGAAAATAGAATGACGATTGTCCGAACAATGAGACATACGTCAAGTATTCGTGCAACCGGGGAATGGAGAGACATACGTCAAACCATTCCTTTTTCATTCAAGTTTGTAACTCAAGAAATCTCAAAAGAGCAAAACACTTAATTAAAAAACTTATGAACAAATGTGAAACTCAAATTAGTTGTTGCAACTTATGAACAAGTGTTGTTCAAGTTGTTGAAAAAAGAAAGAAAATGTTTTTGTTGTTTTTATTGATTTGGAAGGACAAGGTCCTTTGCCTACATACCCGAATGGGATCAAAACCAATGTAGTTCGGGGTAAAAAGCCGAGTGATTTGTTTGATTGATTTTAAAGTTTGAAAATATTTGTGAAAGATAAAATGAGCCAAAGTGGCAAGTGAGTGAAGTTTGATTGATTTTAATTGTAAAAATAAAGTCTAATATGATTAAGATTGATTGAAGTTTGATTAAAAGAAAGTTGCTTGGTTTGAAATCCAAGGCTTTGTTAATGAAGAATATTTTTGATGAAGTTTTTGAATATTTGAAATGTTTTTGATTTTTATGGTTTTTACTTGGAGTTAAAAAGAAATTAAGTGTGATGAAATAAACTAAACGCGAGGGAATTAAAAACGGTGTTGGATCAAAATGAAAATCCCCTTTTCTTTGGATAAAAATTGCAAAGAAAAATAAAAGAAATAAACAGGGAGGTGTAAAAAATAAAATGGGGGGTGCAGGAAGTGAGAAAATGATCAGATTTAAAATAAACAGGCCCAAAATGCATTGGGCCAGCGTGATTAGATCTGGACCGTCTGATTAATCAGAGGGCCCTGATCTGATCACAAGGGGAAGCAACCATAGCTGTCTGATTTAAATCAGAGAGCCTGAGGGGCGAGGGTGCACGCTAACGCATACACCCACGCGCACTGAATCAGGGAGGGGTATAAATACCCATTCCCTTCACAAATCTCCCATTTTTCTCTTTTCTTTCTCTCTAAAAAATCGGTTCTCTCTTCTCTCCCTTCTCTCTAGAAATCCGGCCACCGGAAGTGTTTTCCGGCGTGGTGGCCGCCGGCCTAGACGGCGGCGCCACCGTGCCGGAGTTTTAAAACTCCATTTTTTCACAAAAAAAATAGTTTTTCTAAACCCTCTTCTCACCCTCTTTTCAAATTCAAAGTTAGATTTTTCAAAAACCTTTTCAAAAATGAGGTATTTTAAAATACCTCCCTGCCGAAATTTCGTCAAAAACCTTTTCAAAGATGAGGTATTTTAAAACCTTTTCAAAAACCTTTTAAAAAATGAGGTATTTTAAAACGAACCGAAAAATGAGGTATTTTAAAATACCTCCCTGCCGAAATTTCGTCTGAAACGACGAAAATTCTCAGCTTTAAAAGATGAGTAAAACGAGGCGAAATTGGGTCAAAAAATGGGGTATGACAATTACCAGGATAAATCGTGTGTCTTCTGTGCTCTCGGTAGGTAGAGACTACAGGGGGTTCCGGATACAGCTGGGACGGGCAGGAATCTTCCGCGAGGATAACCACACACACAGGCAAGATGACTTTGGTGACTAGCCTCAGATATGAATTTTCACCTGTTATCAGGGGAATGCGCTCCGGGGTTACTCCACTCAGGGGCATTCCGTAAAATCAACTCAGATAATAATGTTTGTTACACTCTAACATCTAACATAATATTATCATGGAAATACTTTATTATGTTCAGGCAGGTATCAGTTATCAGGTAACAGTTATCAGACAGTGATCCTAGGAATCCCCTCGATCACTAAGTTAGTAGATTGTAGTCCAGTCTTTACGACTACACAGTATCAGGCAGGTAGTAACCCTATATGGGAAAAGTTAAGGCTTGGCAATCATAGATTCCCCTGAGATTGCCAATAGTAGTGCATGGCGACCGTAGGTTCCCCGAGGTTGCCAACAGTAGGTTGGGTGGAGCTCACTGAGACATTATGTCTCATCCCATTACTTCTGGTGCAGGTTCGCAGGTAGCACGCAACAAGGGTAAGGAGAAGGCTATGGACTGATCGTGCTGGTTTTAGTTATTTTTGATTATTATGTATTCTGATGATGTATCCAGTACAAAATTTTAATACTCGTATAAGATCCTAGGCAATCTTTTTATGGGTGTTACAATTTGGTATCAGAGCAGGTCGATTCAAATCGTGCCTTGGGTCATTAAAATTACAATCCAAGTATATGGACCATTTGGATCCAGGACATTTTTATAAATGTTATATCTGGTTAAAACTGATCACTTTGGCTTGTATATGACAGCTAGGATAAGATGTCTGAGAGACGAAGAGGACCAGGAAGGCCTAGAGTAAATCAGGCTAATGAGGAAAAAAGAGATCCTAATGTGAATTTCTGGGCTCAGATGATGCATCAGCAGCAAGCGTTGCAACAACAGTATTAGGAGCAGTAGGCTAAGAATGCATTACAGCATCAATAGATGATGCAACAACAAGTGCAACAACAGGCCCAATCTCAGCATCAATGGATGGAAATGATGCATCAGGGGCAAGGTTTTCATCAACAGCCCCCACCGCCTCCAGTTGTTGGTAATCCAGTCTTCCGGGAGTTTAATCGGAGTCACCCTCCCGAGTTCAATGGAGATGGCGATCCTCAGGAAGCCAAAAGGTGGCTAAACAGATGGAGAAGATTTTCCGGATGGCTGAGTGCACGAATGCTGATAAGGTGTTATATGCCACAAACCAGTTCAGAAGCGCAGAATGTTAGCAAATGATGTGGAAGTGAATTGGGTAAACTACAAGGAAGTGATGTTAGAGAAGTATTTACCGTTGTCATACAAGGTAAAGAAAGAGCTAGAGTTTCTTGAATTGAAACAAGGATGCATGTCAGTCACGGAGTTTACTAAGAAATTCAAAGAGTTGTCATACTATTCCACTCATAATGAATATGCAGGAAATGAGATCTAGAAGATGAATCAGTGTAAATGAGGTTTGAGGGGTGAGATTGACACCGCAGTGAGCCTTCAGAGAAATACAAGTTATGACAAATTGGTGCAGTTTGGTTGCTGAATCGGGTTTTGCTAAGACCGCCAGAGAGAAAGTAGTAGCGTTTGAGAAGAGGAAAGGTAAATTTCAAGACAAGTATCATGATAAGCTGAAGCCAAAGGGTTCCCCTCAGAGAGGAAAGCAGTCCGACTCTCCACGGTCTAATCCTACTTGTAAGACCTGTGGGAGAGCTCATAAAGGAGTATGTATGAAGGGTGCTAATGTGTGTTACGGGTGCAAGCAACCTGGACACTTTCTACGGGAATGCCCCAATAGGCAAGGTAAGGGAACAACTGAGGGAACTACAACCAGAAAAGGTAGGGAGTACTCCCTAGATGGACGGAAGGCTCTAGCTAATGAAGATTTGATTGCCGGTATGTGTTATCTATGCCAGAACCCAATTAAAATTCTTTTTGATTGTGGCGTAACTTGTTCATTTATTTCATATAAGTGTGTAGAAACACTGCAGTTAACTTTGTCTTCATTGATTCCTCCTATGACGGTATCCACAGCTACGGAAGGCGGAATCGTAGCAAGTTATGTATGTGAGAATTGTCCTATTACTGTATGCAGTAAAACATACTATATAGATTTAGTGTGTCTGAAATTCTGGCCAGGCAATAAACAGAGTTACCAGGTTCTGAACCAAACAGGTTCTGAACAATATGCAGGGCACAACAACTTGCTAAAACAGAGCACACACAAACACAATGCAAAGCAAGAAAATAAAGTGCAGGAAAGTAAAAAGGCACACAAGGTTTGTTAACCCAGTTCGGAGTAAACACCTCCTACTCTGGGGGATACCAATCCAGGAAGGAAATCCACTATTGGATTTAATCCTTAAGACTCAGACACTGACTCCCAGTTCTTATCCCAAGCAATTAACCTCCACCTAGTCAGACTTCTACCCAACTTTGAGTAATAGAATCCACTATCTTCCTATTCAAGTAACTAAACCCAGTTACTGAAACCCTTAACCAAAATCACTCTGTTTTTTAAGAAAACTTCAAAAAACACAAAGACTTCATTCGTACCTAAAGGCTTAGAATGAATTACAACTCTATAAAACTCTAAACCAACTCAAACAATGAGTGGTGCACAAATAAACTCTAAGTTAAAAACACAGACTCAATTTTCTGAATTATATCACTAAAAACCGTAACTTGAATAGCAGCAGCACTCCTGCTTTTATAGTCTTCAGCAAGGCTCTTAATTCTGCTCCAAATCTTCTGAATTAGATTTGTTTCTGAATTATGAGTAATCCAATAAGGAAACAAATAAACCAGAAAAATATCTTCAAGAGATTATAACAAACAAATACGAGCATTCATAAATCCATGCCAAATCTTCATTAAATCTTCTTCAAATTAATCAACATTCTAGAAGCCATATGCGTGGATAAATCTTCAATAAATCTTGCAAAGATTCGCATAGAAATAGCTTGAAAATAACCAGCTTCTGATGAAGTCAACATAAGTCAACGCTGGCATCAGACTCTGATCAGCTTCTGAAGTCATTTTGAGCCTCTGAACAGCTTCAAATGAGAAAACTTGTAACTGAAAAATTGTTCTAATCATGAAGATGCTACTATTCAACACTGGTTTTGCCAAAATATGCAGCCAACACCAAAAGACTCAACAATCTCCCCCTTTGGCAAATTTTTGGCTAAAACCATCCAAGTTCTTCAATCTCCCATAAAATCAACTCAGCAATGAAGAACTCCACAATAAAATAACATAGCATAGAGCTAAGCAGCGGACAAACATAATCTGAGCTATGCTTAAACCAACAAAAACCAATCAGTTTCAGCTTCTGAACACTGATACACAAATTAACAGCTTCTGAGCACATTCAGCATCACTTCAGGACAACTGAAACCACATAAAACTCTCCCCCTGAAGCTTCACAAACATAAACAAACACTCCAGCTTCACAACACCCCCCCTGCAACTCAGCTTCTCATACAAACTCCCCCTTACTACTGAACTACAGAGAAAAATGGTATCATAACATACTTCAGAGCACACTTGATCTTCAGGACCACTCTTCAGGAACACAACATCACTCAGGATAACAACTATCATGTACTCCCCCTGAGACACATCTTCCCCCTTGATCATATCTGGACATATCTTGTTGTTGCAAAGGTTCTGAACTCTGAACATAATGCTTGGTATCATAATGCTAGGTATCAGAGCAAAGCTAGTCACCTTCTGAATCAATGACACACATTCTGAACTTAAACATAAGATTTTCCTCCCCCTTTTTAGCCACAAAATTATGACAAACAATAGTCTTCATATAGGGATTCAAATCAAAATAAGTAACACAGATCCTTGAAAACATATCAGATTCAGACTCAGGTTCAGGATCACACTTAACACAGGCACAACTAGGTAGGTACTCTATTTTCCTCACATCCAGTTTGCAGTAATTGCTATAATTCTTCATGTAGACACACACCTAACTTGCTCCTTAAGTTTTCAAACTGTTTAGCATCCAAGGCCTTTGTGAAAATGTCAGCAACTTGTTCTTCAGTAGCTACATGTTCCAGCTGAATGATCTTGTCTTCCACAAGGTTTCTGATAAAATGGTGTCTGATATCAATGTGTTTAGTCCTGCTGTGCTGTATTGGGTTCTTAGAGATGTTGATAGCACTCAAATTGTCACAAAATAAGGTCATGGTTCCTTGTTTCATGTTGTATTCTTCAAGCATTTGCTTCATCCACACCAGTTGTGAGCAACTACTCCCAGCAGCAATATATTCAGCTTCAGCAGTTGACAATTGTCGCGTCGAATTTCGGATATCAAGCTATTGGGAAGCATTGAATCACTAATGTTAAATCACGACTGAACTTTTAATTTTCCGGGGAGAAAAGGAAAAAAGTTCGAAATTACCTTGAAAAAGATTTTAGGTTCGAAAGTCGATTATGCGAGGGGAAGGTATTAGCACCCCTCACATCCGTTGTACTCAACGGGAACCTCTTAGTCGGCTTAGGCTTAAAATGTTTCGAGGTTTTGCTTGCGTGTTTAATCATATATAAAAAATATAATACTATAAAGGGACAAAAGAGATAAAAACAAACGAAAGGGGAAAAAAAGAGTTTTTATTAATGGGCTTGACAAGATGTCGATCTTGCTCCTACGTATCTCCCGGTAGTCGGAGAATTCAAAGCGTACGTAGTTCTTTGGTAGAAAAAATTTGTATGTTGGTTCGTTTTAGTTAAAAAAAGATTTGATCGCGTCCGAGCGAAAAAGTTTGAAAAGGAAATGAATGAAAGTAAATGTCAACTGTTCGGGTTGTTGCCGAACTGGCCATTGACGACAATGCATAAAGGTAAATGATTTGATAAAAAAGATTTGCACTCGGACGTGAACAAAGGTTTTAAAACGCACGAAAGCGTAAAAGGTTTTAAATGTCAAAAAAGACGGACGCACATTACGGCGATAAACTCGCGCAAGGCGTAAAAGTTTTAAAAGATAAACGCGCAAAGGCGCGAAGGGTTCGGATTGACCACGCGGGCCAAGAAAAGGTTAAAAATGGCCACAAGGGGGCCAAGGGAAAGTTGAGCGTGCTAGACGCGTCAAAGGTGGAATGACGGTTGCCCGAGCGACGAGACATACGTCACGCATTCGTGTAATCGAGGTTTGGGGAGACATACGTCAAGCCATTCCCGTTTCATTCAAGTTTGGTTTCAAAGGGAAACAAAACATTTTAAAAGGAAAGTTGAAAAAAAAGAAATCACGAACAAGTTTGTTGTTCGAGTTTTATTAAAATCATGAACATTGCTTGTTGCTTAAGCTATTGAAACTTAAGAACAAGCGTAGTTCAAGTTTGAACGATGAACAGATCATAAAACATGCACAAATTTGGAAAGTTCACAAGTTCGGCTTAATTCGAGCTTGGTTTAAAAGAGTGAGCAAGCTCGGCTTAAGTTCGCGTTTGGATTGAAAATCATGAACAACATGGTTGTTCAAGTTTGGTTTTGGAAATAGAGAACTTAGCCTATTGCTCAAACTTGGTTTTGAATATTAAGGACATAACTTGCTTCATAAGTTACTCAAAATTTATCGCACGAACTTGTAAAATTTTCAAAGTTGTGCATGATTATGGATATGGTTTGAATAAAAATGATTTTAACCCTTTTTAGGTTCTGAATCAAGGGCTGGAACCCCAAAAATTTGGCATTTGGATGCCTGATTCATGTTCTGAATTTTACATACTTCGCAGAGCAACCAGAACTTGGCTCTGCGAAGTCAGGTTCTGATGTGTTCGCAGTGCGAACAATACTTTGCTCTGCGAAGTATACGAAATTTTGAACTCAGAAGCTGTTTCTGAACAGAAGTTCAGAAAAGAACTCCTAGTGTAGGGTTTTTGTAGATTGGCTACATTTTGCAAAAAACATCTACTAGCCAGATGCTGGGACAGATGTGGTAGCATATGGAACAGCATTACGTGAGTTGTGTTTTCGCGCCAGCTAGCGCTTTATATTTGTATACGCAATCTTCCAAAGATTTGCTTGAAGATTTATTTTCCTCTAGCTTGCTGATCAAGGCGCGTGTATCTGATTGAAGATTTGTTTGAAGTTTTATTTGCCTTGCCATTTGTTCCACAAGATATTGTTCTATATTTGGAAGCTTTTTATTATTTCTAGAAGATTGTTTCAGCTGGACCGGTCAATGTCCATGCTCTTTTTGAAGCCCAGACCCGTGCTACTTCAGTACTATATATTCGTGAAGGCAAACCCTAGTAGGGTAACTAAAAACCGTGTGTGTTAGCAAAGCGTGTGTTTTAAGGTTTTTAGGGTTTTGTTTGTTAATTGTGAGCCTTGCTTGTATCTCCCTGATTCAAGCTAAGGACTGAGTTTGTTTTGAGTTGTAATTTGTAAGCTACTCCTAAGCTTTTAAGTACGGAGTGAGTATGTGTTATTAGCGTGTGTTTCTCTTGGTTGTGTTTTATGTTTTGTGTGTTTGATAACAATACTGTGTGTGTTGTTCGTAGGAATTGAGACGGGGTCTCATATCTAGGAGTTCCTAGATAGAGTTGCCACTGGTAGGGTCTAGGTGCAAGGTCAAGTAGTGTGTCTGCGTTGGTCTTTTCACTAGAACTATAATAGTGGAATCATTCCTGGATTGGTATCCCCCAGAGTAGGAGAGTTGCTCCGAACTGGGTTAACAAACTCTCTGTGTACTTTTTATTTCCGCTGTGTTCCTTTTAATTTGTGCTTTGTTACGTGGTGCTATTTTAATTGTAGTTCTGAGTAGACACGCGCTCGGACAGTTGTGCCAACATTGTGCACAGCATATTTCAGTCAGGTTGCCAGGAATTTCAATTGGCATCAGAGCAGGCACCCTGTTTTGTGTGGGTGAGCTCCAGGGAAAGTAGTTTCTGGCTCAATGGATAAAGAAGGAGGACTGGTGAACAGACCACCCTTGTTGGATGGGTCAAACTATGACATTTGGAAATCACGCATGACAGCTTTCTTGAAATCTCTAGACAGCAGAGCTTGGAAGGCTGTGATCAAGGCATGGGTCCCTCCTAAAATAAAAGATGCGAATAATGTTGATACTGATGAGTTGAAACCAGAAGAGGAGTGGTCTACAGAAGAAGACACTGCAGCTATTGGAAACTCTAAAGCCCTGAATGCTTTGTTTAATGGTGTTGACAAGAACATGTTCAGGTTGATTAAACAATGTACTATTGCCAAGGAAGCTTGGGATATCCTAAGAACAGCTCATGAAGGTACTCAAAAGGTCAAGAAGTCAAGGCTACAACTGCTAACAACACAGTTTGAGAATTTGAGAATGAAAGAAGGAGAGAGTGTTCATGACTTTCACATGAATGTGCTAGAATATGCTAACACTTTTGAATCCTTGGGGGAAAAGATATCTGATGAAAAACTGGTTAATGAAAGATCTGAAAAGAAAGACAAGAACATTGCTTTCATCTCCAACACTGATGAAGATGATGTGGAGAGTAATTTAGATACTGATGAGAGCATCTCTGAAGATATTGTGTTGTTAGGCAAACAATTTAATAAAGTTGTGAAGAGATGGACAGACGCCCTAGGACAAATGCTCCGGACAACAGTCGCAGCATCTTTAAAAATGTCAACAATCAGAGGAAACCTAGAACTGATGACAAAATCAATCAAAGCAAAGGGTGCAATGCCATGAATGCGAAGGTTTTGGTCACATCAGAACTGAGTGTGCAACGTATCTGAAGAAACAAAAGAAGTGATGACTGTGTCTTGGACTGATGAGGATGAATCAGAAGAAGAACCTGAAACTGCAAAACATGTGAATGCCTTGACTGGAGTGTGCACATCTGACAATGAATCTAGTGATGAAGAGCTAACATATGATGAACTGGCTGATTCTTACAAGGAGCTATATCTCAAAAGTGAGGAAGTTTGTAAAACTTTAGAAAAACAAAAAGGGACCATCGCTCTCCTGCAAGCTGAGAAAGACAAACTTCTGAAAATAAACTCAGACCTCAATGATGAGGTTATCTTACTTACTTCCAAGATTGGCAATATGAACAAGCAACTGCGGATGATGAACAAAGGTACTGATGCTTTAGACGAAATTCTGGAAATAGGACAGAAACCTGGAGATTCTAAAGGTATTGGGTTTGACTACAGTTCTATGCCTCAGCAGAAACTATTACCAGTGAGACAGTTTGTGGCACCTGTTAGTACTCATGATCATACTATGTCAAGACAGATGCCCCAGCATCAGGTGAGACAACAGGCATCAGGATATAGGACCAGATCAAAAGGAAGGAATTATGCTTGGGTATGTCATTACTGTGGAAGAAAAGGACATATCAGACCTTTCTGTTTTAAATTACATGGTTACCCAGACAGGACCTATTCACCAAGACCTGATCCCACAGTAAAGATCACCAAAAAGCAGTGGAAGCAGAAAAATGATAATTTCACAAGCAACACTATGGATCCTAGAAAAATAGAACCAGAAGCTGATGAGATTGCTCAAATTGCTCATACATCTCTGAGAGTGTCATCCAGAAATGATTGGTACTTTGACAGTGGATGTTCCAGACATATGACTGGTGATAAAAATTACTTGACTGATGTTAAGCCTTATGCTACAAGTTTTGTGACTTTTGGGGATGGAGCCAAAGGAGAAATAAAGGGTGTAGGAAATCTTGTGGAAGAGGGTCTACCCAAACTTGATAAGGTGCTTCTTGTGAAAGGATTAACTGCCAACTTAATTAGTATTAGTCAACTGTGCGATCAAGGGATGAAGGTCAACTTTACTAAGAGTGAATGCTTAGTTGCTAACAGTGAAGGGGACATCCTGATGAGAGGTATTAGATCAAAGGACAATTGCTACTTGTGGGTCTCTCAAGAAAAAGCAAAGTTATCTACTTGTCTAATAACCAAAGAAGATGAAGTTAAGCTATGGCACCAAAAGCTTGGACATCTGAATCTCAGAAGCATGAAGAAAGCTATTGCTGAAGGAGCCATCAGAGGTTTACCAAAACTCCAAATTCAGGAAGGAAGTATATGTGGAGAATGCCAGATAGGAAAACAGACCAAGATGCCTCACCAGAAGCTGCAACATCTGTCCACATCCAGAGTTCTTGAGCTATTGCACATGGACTTAATGGGACCTATGCAAGTCGAAAGCTTAGGTGGTAAGAAGTACGCATTTGTTGTTGTTGATGATTTTTCTAGATATACTTGGATAAATTTCATTAAGGAGAAATCAGACACGTTTGAAAAATTCAAGGATCTTTGCTTACAACTTCAGAGAGAAAAGGATTGTGGAATTGTTAGAATCAGAAGTGACCATGGGAAGGAGTTTGAGAATGGTAAGTTCTCTGATTTCTGTATTTCTGAAGGAATATTTCATGAGTTCTCCGCACCCATTACTCCTCAACAAAATGGGATAGTTGAAAGAAAGAACAGGACTTTGCAAGAATCTGCTAGGGTTATGCTACATGCAAAGAAGCTGCCATTTTTCTTTTGGGCTGAAGCCATGAACACAGCCTGCTATATTCATAATAGAGTGACTTTGAGAAAAGGTACATCTACAACTTTGTACGAGCTATGGAAGGACAGGAAGCCAACAGTGAAGCATTTTCATGTGTTTGGTAGTAAGTGTTATATTCTAGCTGACAGGGAACCAAGAAGAAAGATGGATGCTAAAAGTGAAGAGGGAATCTTTCTAGGCTATTCTACAAACAGCAGAGCCTATAGAGTATACAACTCCAGAACCAAGACAGTGATGGAATCCATAAATGTTGTTGTAGATGATGAAGGAAATAATGCGATGCCAGATGATGCTACATTTGACGCAGCATCTGACCTACAGGAAGTGAAGAAAGTAGATGAAGCAAGTGATAAGCAAGATTTTGAAGTAACTGGCCCAGAGAAGACTGCTCCCAACAAAGGACCATCTATCAGAGTTCAGAAAAATCATCCCATAGATCAAGTCATTGGCGATCCTAACCAAGGGATCACAACTAGAAGGAACCATGATGAGGTATCAAATTCTTGCTTTATATCTAAACTTGAACCAAAGAATGTTAAGGAAGCTCTAACTGATGAGTTCTGGATAAATGCTATGCAAGAAGAATTAACTCAGTTCAAGAGAAGTAATGTGTGGGACCTAGTTCCTAGACCAGATAATGTGAATGTTATAGGTACCAAGTGGGTTTATAAAAACAAGTCTGATGAAAATGATACTATCACTAGAAACAAAGCCAGACTGGTTGCACAAGGATACTCTCAAATTGAAGGTGTAGACTTTGATGAGACTTTTGCTCCTGTAGCTAGGTTGGAATCAATTAGATTGTTACTTGGGATTGCATGCATACTAAAATTCAAGTTGTATCAGATGGATGTCAAGAGTGCCTTTCTCAATGGGTACTTAAATGAAGAGGTTTATGTGGAACAGCCTAAAGGCTTCATTGATCCTAGTTTTCCAAACCATGTGTACAAATTGAAGAAAGCTCTCTATGGCCTGAAGCAAGCTCCTAGAGCTTGGTATGAGAGACTTGCTGAGTTTCTAATCAACCATGGCTATAGGAAGAGAGGAAATGACAAGACCCTGTTTGTGAAAGATGAAAATGGACAGCTGATGATTGCTCAAATATATGTAGATGACATAGTCTTTGGAGGAATGTCTGACCAGATGATAGAGCATTTTGTTCAGCAAATGCAATCTGAATTTGAGATGAGTCTTGTAGGTGAGCTAAAGTTCTTTCTTGGTCTCCAGGTGAAACAAATGGAAGATACTATATTTATCTCTCAAAGTAAGTATGCTAAAAATATAGTCAAGAAATTTGGGATGGAAAATGCTGCTCATAAAAGAACTCCTGCTCCCACACATGTAAAATTATCAAAGGATGAGAAAGGTGTGGATGTTGACCAAAGCATGTATAGGAGTATGATAGGAAGTCTTCTATATCTTACAGCAAGTAGGCCAGATATCACATTTGCAGTTGGAGTGTGTGCCAGGTACCAAGCTGAACCAAAAATAAGTCATCTGACTCAGGTAAAGAGAATTCTGAAGTATGTGAATGGTACTAGTGATTATGGTATGTTGTATTCTCATGGGGAAAGCACTGTGTTGTTTGGATATTGTGATGCTGACTGGGCTGGAAGTGCAGATGATAGAAAGAGTACCTCTGGTGGATGTTTCTTTCTAGGCAACAACCTTATATCCTGGTTCAGTAAGAAGCAAAATTGCATTTCTTTGTCTACAGCTGAAGCTGAGTACATAGCAGCTGGTAGTAGTTGTTCTCAATTGTTGTGGATGAGACAGATGCTGAGTGAGTACAATGTCAAGACAGATGCTATGACATTATATTGTGATAATCTGAGTGCAATTAATATCTCCAAGAATCCTATTCAACATAGCAGGACCAAACACATTGACATTAGACATCATTTTATAAGGGATCTTGTTGAAGACAAAATTGTTACTCTTGAACATGTTTCAACTGAAGAGCAATTAGCAGATATTTTTACCAAAGCCCTTGATGCTAATCAATTTGAAAAATTAAGACGGAAGTTGGGGATATGCTTAGTTGAAGAATTGTAGCAATTAATGTGCAAGGGACGTGCAGCTATTATTTTTTCCCTCGTCAACCGCTTATTGCACGTCACTCAAGGAGGTTATTGCTCACTTGCCTTTTTCAAAACTCTTGCACGTTATCATCATTACCTTTGTCCTAACTTCTCTCAACCTCTCATTGCCTCTCTTACCGCGCACATCTTCATTCAAAAATCGTCCACTTCTCATACCTTCACATTCCAAATCATCACCATGGCTGATTCGTCTTCGCATCCAACTACACAAGATCAAGCTGAAGCCGTCATCACTGATGCGCAACCCCTCACCACTATCCCTAGCGCTCCTACAAAGAAGCGTCGAACTAGGGCATCTGCACCACGAAGGAAGACACATGCCAAATCTAGCAAAGCTGCCTCCTCCACCGCTGTGAACACCAGATCAAAATCAAAAGCCATGCCCGAAACCCTAGGTTCTGATAATCCTAAGGTAGATGAAAAATTAGTTGGTGATTCTTCGAATTCACCTATGGAAAAAGATGTTACTACTGATTCTGGTGCAAAGAATGATGTTGATACGGCCGTATCTGAGACATCTGCTGATTCCCCTGCCACAACAAAGAATGCTGTGACAGATGCTCCCGCATCTTTGTCACAAGCTCAAGAGGAGCCTGATGTGGTAGTTCCTAATATTTCTGGTTCTGTGAGTGTCCCTGAGAGTGAGTCCTCAGAGTCTGAAGATGAAGGGACTGAGACTCAAGATGGTGTAAATGATACTGAGACTGCTATGTTAGATTGTGCTGACACTATTGTTGTTGAGGAAGCTGTGCCTGAAGAAAGACCTCAGGAAGAAACTGGTACCATTGGTGTTGCTCGCAGGACAAGGAGCAAAGCTGACAAAACTGCTGCAGTTGTTAGTGAAGGACAAAAGGATAAGAAGAAGAAAGCTGTTAAGGCTGGGAAGAGGCCTGTGTATGGTCCCCCCAAGGCTGGAAGCAAGAAGGTGGCTCAAAGTGGTCACAAGAAGAAGAGCTTAAAAAGAAAAGACCCTCCCTCTAGTGACTCTGAGCTTGAGGTCACTGAAGACACAATCTGCAGGACAATTACTGATAACAAGATTAGACATTGGCCAAAGCATTTGTCTTCTGCTCAACTGTCTCCTTTGTATGCTGCTTTGAATAGGATCTGTGCCCAAAATTGGACTCCCACCACTCACTCAAATTCTGTTGCATCTGGGTTGGCCAAGTTTATTTATGCTGTGGGGACTAAGTCACCCTTTGATTATGGAGCCTACATCTATTATCAAGTTTTGGAGCATGCTAAATCTTTTGCTATTAAGTTCCCAATTGCTTTTCCTACCCTTCTGTGTGGAATTATTCTTCAGCAACACCCTGATATTTTGATAAGTAGAGATGAGCCCTGCAAGAGGCCTGGTCCTATGGCTTTGGATTGCAGTCTGCTGTCTGAGACACATGATGCTGATGTAGCTGGTACTTCTGTCCGGACATCTGGTGTGCTCTCCAGAAAGCAAATGATTGCTGATCTTACTGAGACAAGTGTGGCCCTTGGAGCGAGGAAGGTGAAGATTGACAAGATCATTGCAGCTTTGAAGGCTGAAGCTGATGTTGAGGGTGAGCAGGATGAGGAAGAAGGAGGAGATAAGGCTGTTGCTTCTGCTGGTGACTCTGAAGATTCCTCTGCTGATTCTGAGGATTTCTGATTTTCTTGTTTTGTTCTGACCCCTTTTGATGTATTTTTTTTGGTGACTGGGCTATGCCCTGAATTCTTATGCACCTTTGTGTGCTTCTGGTCTGTAATATGCACTCTATGTGGTTTCTCTGCACTCTTTATGGCTCTATGCACTTTCTATGAGTTTGCCCTATCTGTTGGTTGTCAGAATTTTTGGCTAAAAAGGGGGAGTAGAATTTGATTTATTATCTGTTGCTTGTGTGCTGATTTGAAGCCTCTATTATGTATGGCTACATGTGTTGAGGGGGAGTGTAGTATATGTTGAGGGGGAGTTCTGGTACATGCATGTTTTGAGGGGTAGCTATCTTAAGTTTTTTTCTTTGTGTGTGGAAATTTATTTTTTCCCCTATCTATGTGATTCCACTATATGAGAGTTTATTTCTCTCTGGTTGTTCCTATGAGGCTAGATGTTTGTGTTATCTGGTGCATGCCTCTGATTCTACTTGCAAGCCATCTTTGACTATTTCTCGCTTTGAAGTAATCTCACTCTATGCTACGATTTTTTCTTGCTGTGTGCCTGTGTTGACGTGAAGGAATCTTATCTGTGTGTTTCCCAAAGTACTGGCTCTAGAGTGTTTTAGCCAAAATTTGCCAAAGGGGGAGATTGTAGGGTTTTTGTAGATTGGCTACATTTTGCAAAAAACATCTACTAGCCAGATGCTGGGACAGATGTGGTAGCATATGGAACAGCATTACGTGAGTTGTGTTTTCGCGCCAGCTAGCGCTTTATATTTGTATACGCAATCTTCCAAAGATTTGCTTGAAGATTTATTTTCCTCTAGCTTGCTGATCAAGGCGCGTGTATCTGATTGAAGATTTGTTTGAAGTTTTATTTGCCTTGCCATTTGTTCCACAAGATATTGTTCTATATTTGGAAGCTTTTTATTATTTCTAGAAGATTGTTTCAGCTGGACCGGTCAATGTCCATGCTCTTTTTGAAGCCCAGACCCGTGCTACTTCAGTACTATATATTCGTGAAGGCAAACCCTAGTAGGGTAACTAAAAACCGTGTGTGTTAGCAAAGCGTGTGTTTTAAGGTTTTTAGGGTTTTGTTTGTTAATTGTGAGCCTTGCTTGTATCTCCCTGATTCAAGCTAAGGACTGAGTTTGTTTTGAGTTGTAATTTGTAAGCTACTCCTAAGCTTTTAAGTACGGAGTGAGTATGTGTTATTAGCGTGTGTTTCTCTTGGTTGTGTTTTATGTTTTGTGTGTTTGATAACAATACTGTGTGTGTTGTTCGTAGGAATTGAGACGGGGTCTCATATCTAGGAGTTCCTAGATAGAGTTGCCACTGGTAGGGTCTAGGTGCAAGGTCAAGTAGTGTGTCTGCGTTGGTCTTTTCACTAGAACTATAATAGTGGAATCATTCCTGGATTGGTATCCCCCAGAGTAGGAGAGTTGCTCCGAACTGGGTTAACAAACTCTCTGTGTACTTTTTATTTCCGCTGTGTTCCTTTTAATTTGTGCTTTGTTACGTGGTGCTATTTTAATTGTAGTTCTGAGTAGACACGCGCTCGGACAGTTGTGCCAACATTGTGCACAGCATATTTCAGTCAGGTTGCCAGGAATTTCACCTAGCAATGCTTGAGCAAGAGGTTGGAAGTGGCTTGCTTGATTGATTAGAGTTTATGAACAATGAACTCTAATTGGTTTTGCTTTGTATATGAACTGATTTGGTGCAGCAATGCAATGGGTTTTTTTTGGTGTAAATTTCGTGTGTATTGTGTGTGTGTATGGCTGTTTTTCTGGTGTAATGGCTCTCTCAATTGTGTTGTGATCCTTATGCCTTGCATTCCCTTTTATAGGCAAAAATGCAATCCTTGCAATGATGAACAAAATCTCTAGATCCTAGCTGGTTTGTGGGCTAAATCCAGGCTAAATCACTTTGCATTTAATGCTAATGGATAGAAGTTGCTTTGCCTTGTGCCAAGGGCCAAGACCTTGACTGATCTCAGCCACAAATGCAGCTGATTCTAGAAGGTAATGATGAGAAAAACTGAAAAACAGGGCAGCTTGAGATTGTGTGATTCTTGGGATCAATCCTTGCAATCTTGGAAGGCCATGCAATGAAAACGTGTACTGCCATGTACAGGGAGATTGGGGGAAGCAAAATGAGCATGTGGGCTGGTGTGTGGGAGGAGAAATCCAGCTTAAAACAGGGCAGCACAAACAGCTTTTTGCAAGCAAAAACCACTTAAGTTTGACTGGTTTTGGTGAAGAAAGAAGGAAGGAAAGGGATCAAGCAGGTGGCTGGCAAGCTCAGGTTGGATGATGGGTCAATTTGGAGGGACAAGAGCTGACCAAGGGCAGCCAATTTGTTTGAGCACATGTTAGGTTGGAAGAAAATCCTTCTTTCCTTTTACCTTTAATGTCACACATTAACTCTTGCTTTGCTGCATCATTTCAGTCACAAATAGCAATAACAAAGATAATAATACTAATAATAACAATCACAAATGAAAACAAAAAGGAAAAATCAAGAAATAGAATTCTGCAGAAAAATTCGCAGAGGTCGCAGTGCGAAGGTCACTTCGCACTGCGAACTCCCCTTTTTTTGATTTTTTGTATTTTAAAATAAAATAAAAGGTGAAAAATGAATAATAAATAATAGCAATAATAATAATAAGGGTAATGAAAATGATAATAATGAAGATGATAATGCAAATAAAATAAAAGGTAATGAGAGTGAAAATGATGATGATAATAATAAAAATGATGAAAAGCTTAATATTATTAATTAATAAAACCTTAATAATAATAAAAGATAATAATGATATTATGAATGAAAATAGAATAACAATAATATTAATAATATTAATGATAATAATGATGATAATATTAATAGTAATGCTAATAGTGATAAAATGCAAATAAAATGCTATGACAAGAATGAAATAATAAAAGGTAATAATAAGTGATGAAATAATAAAAGATAAAACAAATAAAAAATATAAGTCAAAAAATGGGGTATGACAGATGCCCCTATTTAAGTTTCTTAGTCCCGGAGATAAAAAGTGAAATTTTGAAATGGATGGGTCGAAGAGACTTAAATATAGAGTACGCCATTTTTTGACTAAATATTTTTTCGAATTGTAAATGTTATGAATGCATGTATGCGAATGTTATGAATGCTTGTAATGTAAATATGAATGCAAAGACGATAAAAATGACCACATTGGGGATAAAAAGAGACAAAGGGATACCCGGGTTCATTGAAGAAACGGGATCCGACTTTACTGGGGAACATGGTTCCACTGGGGATAAATGTCAGCTGTTCGGGTTGTTGCCGAACTGCCACTGACGACAAAAAAATGAAAAGAATGTCAACTGTTCGGGTTGTTGCCGAACTTGCCATTGACGACAGGAAATAAAAGAATGTCAACTGTTCGGGTTGTTGCCGAACTTGCCATTGACGACAGGAAATAAAAAGAATGTCAACTGTTCGGGTTGTTGCCGAACTTGCCATTGACGACAGGAAATAAAAAGAATGTCAACTGTTCGGGTTGTTGCCGAACTTGCCATTGACGACAGGAAATAAAAAGAATGTCAACTGTTCGGGTTGTTGCCGAACTTGCCATTGACGACAGGAAATAAAAAAGAATGTCAACTGTTCGGGTTGTTGCCGAACTTGCCATTGACGACAGTGGGGATGCGGCTGACAAGCCGTTCCCTACAGAACTGCCCCTTCAATTGGGGAGAAAGGATGCACAAGCGGTTCATTAAAGAACTTGCCATTTGGCACAACACTGGGGAATATGCACAAGCTGTTCATTAAAGAACTGCCACTTGGCATAAAGACATGATAAAAGGACGCGGAAGCTGTTCGTTTGAACTGCCACTTGGCGTAAAAGGTGACATCTCTGGACCAGACAGACTGGGGATGACACTTGGGGAAAAAAGAATTCACGAATTGTTCGTGATTGATTGGTGAGACCCATGATGGTTAGAACAACCATGTATGAATGATATTGTAGTATGTTGCATGCATAAATGTACGGATGTACGAATGTACGAATGCATGAATGTACAAACACCTGATTATACGAATGAATGTATAAATGCATAAATGTATGAATGCAATGACTCTCACTGGGGATGCCATGTGAAAGATGGACTTGCACTGGGGATACTCAAAATGTTTGTTAAGGAATTGCCCCTTGATACAAGGATACAAAGAGAGGAGCACAAGCTGTTCGTTAAAGAACTACCGCTTGGCGAAAAGGAGATTGACATCCCTATACCAGACAGGCTGGGGATGACACTCGACTGTTTGTTGTGGGGAATGCATGATATGAATGTGAGATGCATGTTAATGAATGAGTTTGATATAATGCATGAATTATGCTGACCTGTGGGATGACAGACGTCACGTTGGACGCTGGGGGTTATGATTTGGGTGCCGAGCAAAGTCGGGCTTGGATGAGATACCGAGTGAGGTCGGGCTTTGGTAAGATGGTTGTGCCAATGATGATTGGGCTTTCGGGGTTGAGACTCCACTGGGGGATATGCCAATGAGATTGGGCTTTTGTGAGTAGGTGCCAATGACAATTGGGCTTTTGATTGTTTGGACAAAGATTGACTTCCTGGGGAATTTGTTAATCCACTGGGGATTGTGTTAATCCGCTGGGGAGAAGAACTGGTGATTCCGCCGGGAATGCTTATGCTTTGGTTGGCAAGTCCTTGCCTGAATTGTCGTTTCGGGCTCTCAATTCATTGGGGATATTCCCGATTGATTCACTGAGGATTCTGTTGGGGAATTCCTTCTTTGCAATTGACCCTGCTTGGCCTGCGAAGCTTTATCTGCTTTAAGGACAGACATCGATGTACGCTCCAAATATTCACGAGTTCGAAAGGAATGTGTTTGTTATTGATAAAAATAAAAGACTCACAAAAATAAATTTTGAAAAGTTTTTTTGTTTTGAAGTACTATCATCAAAAATAAAAAATGAATGAAAGGAATTTGATAAAAGGTAAAGGATGTAATGTTGGGAAATTTATTTATTTATGGGGTGGTAGCCTGCCAAAGGCGTGGCTCCACGAATCTTACAAAGTTTGAAAAAAACGGTAAATATACAAAAAAAGGGGGGGGGGGGGGGGGACATTGAACATAATGGCCACTAGTATCCCTAACAACTTTGAATCCCTTGTTTGGATGCTTCCGATTCGGAGTCTTTAGACAATTGAGGTGTCCCCAAAGAATTACGACCAATCCGATGTAGTTACTTTGTCTTTTGATCCTTAATTTTTGCATAGGTCGTCCTTTCAGATGTTTGACCTATCAGGATAGTTGTTTCTGTTTATGTCTCTAATTTTTGCCTGGACCGCCTTTTCAGGTTTTCAGTCCACCGAGACGTTTTTTTTTTGTTTCTAGACAAAGTATTTCTTGACTACATCGGAATTCACAGGACGCGGAAAATCCTCGCCGTCCATTGTTGTGAGAATCAAGGCTCCTCCGGAGAACACTCTCTTGACGACATACGGGCCTTCGTAGTTAGGCGTCCATTTGCCCCTAGAGTCGGGTTGAAAAGATAGGATCCTTTTGAGCACGAGGTCTCCTTCTTGGATTTCACGAGGACGAACTTTCTTGTTAAAAGCTTGTTTCATCCTCTGTTGATACAGTTGTCCATGACATAAGGCAGTCATGCGTTTTTCCTCGATTAAGTTCAACTGATCGTATCTATTTTGACACCATTCAGCCTCTGACAACTTAGCTTCCATCAAGATTCTCAATGACGGGATTTCGACTTCTACGGGGAGCACTGCTTCCATGCCGTATACTAGAGAGAAAGGGGTTGCTCCTGTCGACGTACGTACTAAAGTACGATACCCGTGCAAGGCATATGGTAGCATCTCATGCCAATCCTTGTATGAGACTACCATCTTTTGCACTATTTTCTTGATGTTTTTGTTTGCAGCTTCAACCGCACCATTCATCTGAGGTCTATAAGGAGAAGAGTTATGATGCTCGATCTTGAACTCTTTGCATAGCTCCTTCATCATTTTGTTATTTAGATTGGTCCCGTTGTCCGTGATGATCTTGTTGGGAATACCATATCGACAGATGATATGATTCTTAATGAATCGGACCACCACTTGTTTGGTGACGTTGGCATACGATGCAGCCTCAACCCATTTGGTGAAGTAGTCGATTGCTACTAGGATGAAGCGATGTCCATTTGAAGCTTTGGGTTCGATCCTACCAATCATGTCAATGCCCCACATGGAGAAAGGCCATGGTGAAGAAAGGACATTCAGAGCCGTTGGTGGCATATGGATCTTGTCCGCATAGATTTGACATTTGTGGCATTTCCTGGCGTGCTTGTAGCAATCACTTTCCAAGGTCATCCAGTAATATCCGGCTCTTAAGATCTTCCTAGCCATTGTGTGTCCGCTGGAATGGGTTCCGAAGGAGCCTTCATGTATTTCATGCATTATGAGATCCGCTTCTTGCTCATCAACACATCTGAGCAGCACCATATCAAAATTCCTCTTGTATAAAACTTCTCCATTTAGAAAGAAGTTGCCAGCTAATCTTCGCAGAGTTTTCTTATCCTTGTTGGATGCCCCATGCGGGTACTCCTGCTTTTGGAGGAAACGTTTGATGTCGTGGAACCATGGTTTGTCATCTATGACTGCTTCGGCTGCAAATACATGTGCAGGCCTTTCTAGGTGTTGAACCTTGATCGTTGGAATTTCATTCCGACGGCTGACCTCATACATAGAAGACAAGGTTGCCAAAGCATCTGCCATTTGATTCTCATTTCGAGGAATGTGATGCAGCTTGACTTTGTTGAAAAAGGTTAGCAAACGTCTTGCGTAATCTTTGTAAGGGATCAAGCCGGTGTGGCGAGTTTCCCAATCTCCATTGATTTGATTAATCACAAGAGCTGAGTCTCCGTAAATATCGAGGTTCTTGATCCTTAGATCGATGGCTTCCTCAATTCCTAAGATACAAGCTTCATACTCTGCCATATTGTTTGTACAGTCGAATGATAGTCTTGCTGCAAAAGGGAGATGTTTGCCCTCAGGGGTTATGATGACTTCCCCAATTCCGTTGCCATAGACATTTACTGCTCCATCAGAGATTAACTTCCATCTAGATTCGGGATCTGGACCTTCGCCGAGTAGTGGTTCGTCACAATCCTTCATCTTTAGATACATGATTTCTTCATCGGGGAAGTCAAACTTGATTGGTTGATAATCCTCAATTGGTTGATGAGCCAAATGGTCAGCGAGAATGCTGGCTTTGATAGCTTTCTGAGTGTGGTATTCGATGTCGTATTCTGACAACAATATCTGCCAACGGGCGATCCTTCCGGTTAAGGCGGGTTTTTCAAAGATGTACTTGATTGGATCCATTTTGGATATCAACCAAGTAGTATGATTGAGCATGTAGTGGCGAAGACGCCTAGCAGCCCAGGCTAATGCACAACAAGTCTTTTCAAGTAGAGAGTATCGGGACTCGCAGTCCGTAAACTTCTTGCTTAGGTAGTAGACGGCGTGCTCTTTTCTACCGGTCTCGTCTTGTTGTCCGAGTACACAACCCATGGAGTCCTCCAATACGGTTAAGTACATGATCAAAGGTCTTCCTTCGACCGGAGGAATAAGTATTGGAGGTTCTAGCAGGTACTCCTTGATGCTGTCAAAAGCTTTCTGGCAATTTTCTGTCCATACCACTTCTTGATTTTTGCGGAGCAGCTTGAAGATAGGTCCACAAGTGGCTGTCATATGGGATATGAATCTAGAGATGTAATTTAAACGTCCTAGAAATCCCCTTACTTGCTTCTCAGTTTGAGGAGCAGGCATTTCTCTGATAGCTTTGACTTTATCGGGATCTACCTCGATACCCTTTTGACTGACAATGAAACCTAGGAGTTTTCCCGATCTCACGCCGAATGTACATTTGTTGGGGTTTAGGCGAAGCCGATATTTTCTCAGGCGTTGAAACATCTTTAACAAGTATTCGACATGCTCTTCTTCCGTTCCTGATTTGACAATCATGTCGTCGACATACACTTCAATTTCTTTGTGTATCATGTCGTGGAAGAGAGTAGTCATGCCCCTTTGGTAGGTAGCACCCGCATTTGTTAGGCCAAAAGGCATCACTTGATAGCAGAAGGTGCCCCAAGGTGTAATGAAAGACGTTTTTTCTCTATCCTCAACAGCCATTTTAATCTGATTGTATCCCGAGAAGCCATCCATGAAGGAGAAAACCTTGGATTTGGCAGTATTGTCGACCAATATGTCAATGTGAGGTAAAGGGAAGTCGTCCTTTGGACTAGCCTTGTTTAAATCTCGATAGTCGACACACATCCTGACTTTACCATCCTTTTTGGGAACTGGCACTATGTTGGCCAACCATTGAGGATATTCCGAGGTAACGAGAAATCCAGCATCAATTTGCTTTTGCACTTCCTCTTTGATCTTAAGAGCCATGTCAGGGCGAGTTCTTCTCAACTTCTGCTTGACTGGCGAACATTCAGGTTTTAGAGGTAGTGGTGCTCCACAATCTCAGGATCCAATCCTGGCATATCTTGGTATGACCATGCAAAGATATCCACATATTCTTCAAGAAGCTTGACTATTTTCTCTTTGACGGGCGCATCCAATAATGCTCCAATCTTAACTTCTTTCTTTTCTTTTTCGGAACCCAAGTTGATAACCTCTACCGTTTCGTCGTGAGGCTGAATGGTCTTCCTCTCTTGCTCTAGTAGGCACTTGATCTCATCCGGGATATCTCCATCCTCTTCCTCTTCCGCCTCGTAAACAGGGAATTCAAAGTTGGGAGGGAGCCTAGGGCTAAGGTGTTCAACGGGTTTATGGGTGCTTAGTCTGCATATGATGGATGATTGATTTTAATAAAAGATGAAAAATGCAGACTCTTTAGAATTGAAAATAAAAATGTTTTTAAGTTTTTCTTTTTGAAAATAAAAAGGAAAAGACAACGTATAAATACGTAGAGGTTGTGATAGAAACAAACAATTTTTTATTAATTGATGATAGTATATTAAACAAGCCCTACATGAGTCTCCCTTCGCTTCGAGCGAGACGAAAGGGGGTTTTTTTTTGAAAAAGATAAATAAACAAACACATTACTTTGAAGACTGAATAACAGAGGGAACATCGACAGCAACCCAATTGCGGCAAGCTCCTCCGGGCGTTACATGGACATGTGCTGCTTCTTCCGGCCCATCTTCAGTGATGGCGTTGGTTTCCTTTGTGGAGTGAATGAAACTGGCACTACGAAAGATGCTCTCGAGCGGTTCAATGCTAGTGCTTGGTTTGGTGACTCTTGTAGTGGGAGTGAAACCTAACCCTTCTCTATGCTTACGCTCCGACAGACTTATTGTCTTTCCCCAATCCGGGAATAAGTCATCTTGCACTGCTCTTTGTGCGCTCTTAAAAGAAGTCATGGACGCTCCATTCTTTGTGGCACTCTCATCATCTAAGGAAAGACCTTGGAATGATGTCCCCTCAACGATATCAGCACCGATGAACGAGAAAGCCGACAGATGGCTGATTAACAGAGCTTCCTCTCCTCCCACAGTGACTAGCTTCCCATTCTTCACAAATTTCAGTTTTTGATGCAGTGTGGATGTCACTGCTCCGGCCTCGTGGATCCACGGTCGGCCTAACAAACAACTATACCCTGCTTGTATATCCATTATTTGGAAGGTTATTTGGAAGACAGATGGCCCGATTGTAATAGGTAAATCCACCTCCCCGATCACTGATTTCTTCGAGCCATCGAAGGCTTTAACAACTACCCCACTTTGCCTCATGGGGGTCCCCTGGTAGGAGAGCTGATCAAGGGTTGTTTTGGCCGTTACGTTCAATGAAGAGCCGGTGTCTACAAGTACGTTTGATAAGGCATCCGACTTGCAATTTACCGATATATGTAATGCCAAATTATGGTGCCTTCCTTGCTCCGGGAGTTCCTCATCACTGAAGCTTAAGCTATTGCAGACAGTGATGTTTCCGACAATGCCTCCGAATTGGCTGAGGGTTATGTCGTGCTCCACGAAGGCTTGGTCCAAGACCCTCATCAATGATTCTCTATGTGCGTCGGAGTTCAACAATAAGGATAACATAGAGATCTTGGAAGGCGTTTGCAACAACTGATCCACGACCTTGTATTCGCTCTTTTTGATTAGTTTCAATACCTCATCGAGATTCGAATCGGCATTTGCCCCACTGGATTGACCCATTTCTTTGCTCGTGCAGGGGTCTTGGGTTGGCTTCGGTTTAAATACCGGGGTGCTGACCTTCTCTTGGACTGTTGTGGGAAGAACGCGTCCGCTCCTTAGCACTTTGCTGCTGTCCGTGATATTACTGACAGAGACTAAGGGGGGAATAGGCGTCTCTTGGCCGTTGTTCATCATGGTCGCAAGGTACTTGTAAGGAACTGCTTTGTTGGAAGTGTATGGGGCAGGCCCTGGTAAACATATTACAAGTGGAGTAGCGGCAGGCTCTTGGCTGCTGAAGGCTAATTCCAAATGTTTCGGGAGATTAAACTCCGGGATTATGACACATACACTTTCGTCCTTTTTGGTAACAACAAGCTCCTTCTTGTCCATTAGTCCTTGTTTGTCATTTTGGATTTGCATACACCCTTGAGGACTTACCGAACACTCTTCGCAACTAGCATGATCGTGCTCGAACATGGCTGCTTTACACATCTTGATGTGTAGTGGAACCAAAGGCGTCCTGATCTTTTGGACTTTCAAAATAGGACTGGTTCCTTGGTGCTCTTGAACCATGTTGATTGAGGAACCATGGCTCGGTAGTGGGTTAGTTTGGACATTTGGGTTTGAGTCCTTGAAGGTCAAAACTTTGGTACGGACTAGCCTTTAGACCTCATTTTTTAGAGCAAGGCAACGTTCAATATCATGGCCTGGTGCCCCTTGATGGTATGCACAAGTAAGGTCAGGGCGATGCCATGGAGGTAATACACTTGGTACGGGAGGTGGTGCTCTCTTGTTTGTACGAGATTTCTCGCAAGTAAAGCCGGGAGCAAGTCTGCGTACTTCATGGGTATCGGGTCGAATGCCATTCTTGGGCGATTCTGATGATTGAAGGGCTGCTGAGATGCTTGAGGTCGGTATTGTTGCTGACCTTGTGGACGCGGCTGTTGATAATGTTGTTGTGGATTTTGTGGGTGTTGTTGTTGATAGGACGGTTGATATTGAGGGGGATGCCTTTGCGGGACCTGAATTTGGTAGTTTGGAGGTGTAGAGATGGAAGGTGAAATGGCAGAGACATGTGGATATGCCGAGTATCCTTGATGAGGTCCTCCGTGGCCAATCATGCCAATATCTTGCTCTTTCTTCCTTGGGTAGCTACCCCCGAATCTCTTCGTGCTGCTAGATGGAGCACTTTCCTTCACTAAGCGTCCTTCTCGGACCGCATCCTCCAAACGTACGCCCATGCTTACCATTTCTGTGAAGTCACTTGGCGCACTGGCAACCATTCGCTCATAGTAAAAGGAACCAAGAGTGTTTAAAAAGATCTTGGTCATTTCCTTTTCTTCTAGAGACGGGCTACTCTGAGCCGCTATCTCTCTCCACCTTTGTGCGTACTCCTTAAAGGTCTCTTTGTCCTTTTGGGCCATGGCCCGGAGTTGGTCCCGGTCCGGGGCCATGTCCAAATTGTATTTATACTGGCGGACAAATGCCTCTCCCAAGTCGTTGAAGGTTTGAATTTTGGTACTATCCAAACCCATGTACCACTTTAAAGCGGCACCGGTTAAGCTATCTTGGAAGTAATGGATGAGCAACTGATGGTTGTCGGTTTGAGTCGACATCTTCCTTGCGTACATTACCAAGTGACTTTGCGGGCAAGTGTTCCCCTTATACTTTTCAAAATCCGGGACCTTAAATTTAGGAGGGATCTTGACATTGGGTACAAGGCAGAGGTCATGGGCGTCTTTCCCGAATAAATCCTTCCCTCGGAGGGCTTTAATTTCCTTTTGCATCTCATCAAATTTTTCTAGGAAATCAGCCATCCTATCTTGGGCACCTAAACTTTCGGCATGAAAGATAGGCCCGTGATCAAACGGAGTGGTATGAACCACTGGTGTAGAGAAGGCCGCAGTAGCCTGGGTGAAGGTAACCTCGGGTTGAGTGACCGGGGTTTCTTGAAGAGTGGTGGGAATAGGGACGAATTCCTCACCGAAATCAAACGGCATGCCCCATGTACAACCGGGGGGTCTAGTGTAGTGCTGAGTACCGGCATGTATGGTTGGAGTTGAAGTAGAAGCTGACGCTTGAGCTTGAGAGCTAGAGGGAGGAGGAGGTGTTTGGATTTGTGCGGCCGCTAGTAGCTTCACTAACTCCGCTAGCTTTTCTATCTCCGTTCGCATAGATGTCACTTCTTCACGAAGCTCTTGATTCTCTTGTTCTAAATTCTCCATTTTTCTCTTTATGGTCGCTCGGGTATTGTAAGAGTGGGTTGCCTCGGGACGATGAGCCACTTTTCCTTATGGGAAGACACGTAGTGTTGCGGAGAAAATGCGAACACTGAAGACTCAATTCGGATTATAAGAAATCCTGAGGATAAGAAAAGGGAAATGAGTTTTGGACTCGAAGATGACCGTATGCATGATAATGAATGATGTATGTAAATGCATGAAATTTTTTCTTGTTTTGCTTTATAAGGAAATTAAAAAGTGTGCAATTAATATTAGCAATTAGAAGTGTTAAAGGCCGGAAAATTAATATTGTCCAAAATATATTTATTTGATTGAATAACATTGAGATTACAAAGTGTAACTAATGCTAATACAAGTCAAATAGCCGCTCGCTTTTCGGCCTTGTCTATTTCCTCCCTATAGAAATCTACGGTGTCCTTGCAGAACTCCATAAATTTCTGGATCTCCGTAGGGATGACAAAGTAAGGCATGACCATCTCGGCCTTTGCTAGTTTCTTCGGAAGCTCGGCAATGACCAAGTTTGAGAATGCGACCAATCTAGTGAAGTCCTCACTTAGTCGGGTGGCATCTTGCCATACAAACTCAATCACTTCCTTGCGTTGGGCTTGCTGGATGTTTGCACTTCTAATCTCATCAAGGAGTCGTGCAACGTGGTTTCCATGCTCTCTTGCAATCTTATCGAAGTATTCTTCGAATTTCTTGACGTCCGCTTCGAGACGATTGCAATGTAGCTTCCCTTGATGAGAAAGACTTTCATACCTTTGTCGTTGGACACGTTCGGCTTGGAGCTGCTCCTTGTGGTCCTTCATGACTCCTTGGAGTTGTTGATTTTTCTCTTGAAATTTCAACCTCCATTTCTTTTGAGCTTCGATAGCTAGCTCGCCGAACTTCTTGAGTTCTTGGTTGGAATGCAAGATTCTTTCCAATTCCTCGTCCTTGGCTACAAGGTTGGCATCCGCGCTAACCAAACCGCCTCCGATCCAATCTCTCTTCCCTTCGGAGATCTTTAGCCGCTTTTGACACACTAGGAGAGAATTTGTCGCTTCATCTCGATCTCTCTTCGCCCTAGTGATTTCCCCTAAAGCTTGAAGGTGTTTTAATTCTAGCTCTCCATTTTTATTTTGGAGCTCTCGAATTTTAGCCTTGAGTTCCTCCGCTTCTTTGTTGGGGATGATTGTGCTTGGCTTAGGTGTAGGAGATTTTGGAGGGCATATGACCTCAAAGGGTAGCTTGATTGTTTTAACCCTCTTCTTCACCCATTGAGTATATAGAGGCTTGGCCACACAATTCTTCTTGCCGACCCTTCCTTTGCGCACTTGGCTCCATGCCCTTCGGATTCTTTCTAGCAAGGCCGGGTCTTGATCTCCCTCTCTTAAGAAGAAAGGTTCTAGCAAGAGATCACCGGGTTTGTCTTCCATGGGATAGCCTAGCTGGCGAAGAGAGAGGACCGGATTGTAGTTAATGCATCCCTTAGTACCAATGAGGGGTATATTAGGGAAATCCCCACAACTTAGGATGACTTCCGGGTCCTCTAAATCCGGAGAAAACCAATGAATGTCTTTCTCGGTGAGAGCTAGCATTCTTTGCGACCATTGAAGCTTAGCTCGATTTTCCATAAAATCTCGGCTCCTTGGCATGTGGGATGTCAACCAAATTTGTACCAAAGAAGTACAACATGAAATTGTGCGCCCTCTCCCTTGTCCATGCCTTGAATAAAGGGAACGATAAAAATCCGCCAAAATGGTGGGGACCGGATTTTTAATCATGAACACCTTTATGGTCGGTAGGTCTACAAAGTCGTCCATATTGGGGAATAGAACTATTCCATACACCAAAAGTGCTAGAATTGCGTTGAATTCCTTCCCCTCTTTGTTAGATAATAAAAACCGAGCTTGGGTCTCCAAAAACCTTCTCGAAAACCCTTAGTGTTCCCTCTAGTTTCCCACTAAGGTGCTATGTCTTGAACATTAAGGTGCAAGGATTCGGCGATGGCTTCCAAAGTAGGGTCCTCTCCCGGACCGAGATAAAGCCCATGATCCTTCATGCTACAACCCAAAATCTTCTCAAATTCTTCCAAGGTTGGAGCTAGTTGGAAGTCTTGAAAGGTAAAGCACCGGAGAGGTGGGTCGAAGAACTGAGCCAAAGTGGTTATAGCCGCTGAATCTATCTTCACGGGTAGGAGGTCGAGTATTTGCCCATAACTTGCCTCGAAGTTGCTCTTGTCTACCGAAGAGAGCCGCCTACTAACAAACTTTCCACTTTAGGGACCTTGATCTTGAAAGCGAGCGTATTTCTATTTTTGGAGGCCATATTTTTTTTGCTAATATTTGTTGCTCTTTTTAATTTCCTATAAAGCAAAGTGGTATGCGAAAATTATTTTCCATGAACGTAAATGTATGATATGCATGGGTGTGATATGTATGTTCAAAATTTCCCCCCACCCTCACATGTAGGCTCTAAAGGTAAGATTTCCTAAGAACAGGTCCCTAGAGTCATAGATCTCACACGGAATGTAAGGTTGTCGATGGACATACGCCAACATGACTTCAATACATTTCATGTGAAAATCTCCTCTAAGCGGGGTTTGGCATCCTACCTCACGGACATACGTCAACGCGGGCTTCCGCTCACAACCACCATTCTAACTTAGTTTTCTCTCGAGCTCGAGTAGAGAGCCTCACACGTCCGGCATTAACCCGAACAATGTGGAGTAACATCGCTCAAGTAACCCCACAATTGATATATATATAGATATGAAGCAAAATGATATATGTAAATGTAGAGCAAAAGAATAAAAACAAATTATGATAAGAAGATATAAACACATAAGCAAAATGAAACAAATTAGCCTAAAAGCCGACTGAGATAGGTTTGACTCGTCATGCAAAAACAAAGTGTTTTATGCATGATCCCCAGTGAAGTCGCCATCTTTGTCGCGTCGAATTTCGGATATCAAGCTATTGGGAAGCATTGAATCACTAATGTTAAATCACGATTGAACTTTTAATTTTCCGGGGAGAAAAGGAAAAAAGTTCGAAATTACCTTGAAAAAGATTTTAGGTTCGAAAGTCGATTATGCGAGGGGAAGGTATTAGCACCCCTCACATCCGTTGTACTCAACGGGAACCTCTTAGTCGGCTTAGGCTTAAAATGTTTCGAGGTTTTGCTTGCGTGTTTAATTATATATAAAAAATATAATACTATAAAGGGACAAAAGAGATAAAAACAAACGAAAGGGGAAAAAAAAGAAAGTTTTTATTAATGGGCTTGACAAGATGTCGATCTTGCTCCTACGTATCTCCCGGTAGTCGGAGAATTCAAAGCGTACGTAGTTCTTTGGTAGAAAAAATTTGTATGTTGGTTCGTTTTAGTTAAAAAAAGATTTGATCGCGTCCGAGCGAAAAAGTTTGAAAAGGAAATGAATGAAAGTAAATGTCAACTGTTCGGGTTGTTGCCGAACTGGCCATTGACGACAATGCATAAAGGTAAATAATTTGATAAAAAGATTTTCACTCGGACGTGAACAAAGGTTTAAAACGCACGAAAGCGTAAAAGGTTTTAAATGTCAAAAAAGACGGACGCACATTACGGCGATAAACTCGCGCAAGGCGTAAAAGTTTTAAAAGATAAACGCGCAAAGGCGCGAAGGGTTCGGATTGACCACGCGGGCCAAGAAAAGGTTAAAAATGGCCACAAGGGGGCCAAGGGAAAGTTGAGCGTGCTAGACGCGTCAAAGGTGGAATGACGGTTGCCCGAGCGACGAGACATACGTCACGCATTCGTGCAATCGAGGTTTGGGGAGACATACGTCAAGCCATTCCCGTTTCATTCAAGTTTGGTTTTGTTACTCGGAGAAATCTCAAAGGGAAACAAAACATTTTAAAAGGAAAGTTGAAAAAAAAGAAATCACGAACAAGTTTGTTGTTCGAGTTTATTAAAATCATGAACATTGCTTGTTGCTTAAGCTATTGAAACTTAAGAACAAGCGTAGTTCAAGTTTGAACGATGAACAAGATCATAAAACATGCACAAATTTGGAAAGTTCACAAGTTCGGCTTAATTCGAGCTTGGTTTAAAAAGAGTGAGCAAGCTCGGCTTAAGTTCGCGTTTGGATTGAAAATCATGAACAACATGGTTGTTCAAGTTTGGTTTTGGAAATAGAGAACTTAGCCAATTGCTCAAACTTGGTTTTGAATATTAAGGACATAACTTGCTTCATAAGTTACTCAAAATTTATCGCACGAACTTGTAAAATTTTCAAAGTTGTGCATGATTATGGATATGGTTTGAATAAAAATGATTTTAACCCTTTTTAGGTTCTGAATCAAGGGCTGGAACCCCAAAAATTTGGCATTTGGATGCCTGATTCATGTTCAGAATTTTACATACTTCGCAGAGCAACCAGAACTTGGCTCTGCGAAGTAAGGTTCTGATGTGTTCGCAGTGCGAACAATACTTTGCTCTGCGAAGTATACGAAATTTTGAACTCAGAAGCTGTTTTTGAACAGAAGTTCAGAAAAGAACTCCTAGCAATGCTTGAGCAAGAGGTTGGAAGTGGCTTGCTTGATTGATTAGAGTTTATGAACAATGAACTCTAATTGGTTTTGCTTTGTGTATGAACTGATTTGGTGCAGCAATGCAATGGGTTTTTTTTTTGTGTAAATTTCGTGTGTATTGTGTGTGTGTATGGCTGTTTTTCTAGTGTAATGGCTCTCTCAATTGTGTTGTGATCCTTATGCCTTGCATTCCCTTTTATAGGCAAAAATGCAATCCTTGCAATGATGAAAAAATCTCTAGATCCTAGCTGGTTTGTGGGCTAAATCCAGGCTAAATCACTTTGCATTTAATGCTAATGGATAGAAGTTGCTTTGCCTTGTGCCAAGGGGCAAGACCTTGACTGATCTCAGCCACAAATGCAGCTGATTCTAGAAGGTAATGATGAGAAAAACTGAAAAACAGGGCAGCTTGAGATTGTGTGATTCTTGGGATCAATCCTTGCAATCTTGGAAGGCCAAGCAATGAAAACGTGTACTGCCATGTACAGGGAGATTGGGGGAAGCAAAATGAGCATGTGGGCTGGTGTGTGGGAGGAGAAATCCAGCTTAAAACAGGGCAGCACAAACAGCTTTTTGCAAGCAAAAACCACTTAAGTTTGACTGGTTTTGGTGAAGAAAGAAGGAAGGAAAGGGATCAAGCAGGTGGCTGGCAAGCTCAGGTTGGATGATGGGTCAATTTGGAGGGACAAGAGCTGACCAAGGGCAGCCAATTTGTTTGAGCACATGTTAGGTTGGAAGAAAATCCTTCTTTCCTTTTACCTTTAATGTCACACATTAACTCTTGCTTTGCTGCATCATTTCAGTCACAAATAGCAATAACAAAGATAATAATACTAATAATAACAATCACAAATGAAAACAAAAAGGAAAAATCAAGAAATAGAATTCTGCAGAAAAATTCGCAGAGGTCGCAGTGCGAAGGTCACTTCGCACTGCGAACTCCCTTTTTTTTTGATTTTTTGTATTTTAAAATAAAATAAAAGGTGAAAAATGAATAATAAATAATAACAATAATAATAATAAGGGTAATGAAAATGATAATAATGAAGATGATAATGCAAATAAAATAAAAGGTAATGAGAGTGAAAATGATGATAATAATAATAAAAATGATGAAAAGCTTAATATTATTAATTAATAAAACCTTAATAATAATAAAAGATAATAATGATATTATGAATGAAAATAGAATAACAATAATATTAATAATATTAATGATAATAATGATGATAATATTAATAGTAATGCTAATAGTGATAAAATGCAAATAAAATGCTATGACAAGAATGAAATAATAAAAGGTAATAATAAGTGATGAAATAATAAAAGATAAAACAAATAAAAAATATAAGTAAAAAAATGGGGTATGACAACAATGAAACACAATTTTGTTTCTTCCTGAACCAAGAAATTAAGTTATTTCCTAAATTCATCAATATGTCATCAATAACAAATTCATTTCAAATTCTGATTGCATTTGCTGAACAAACAGTTTGACCATCTTCTGAGACATTCCACCAAAAACTATGTCATCAATATAGATCTGAGCAATCATCAGACTTCCATGTTCATTCTTCACAAACAAAGTCTTATCAGAACCACCTTTTCTGTATCCTTGAGCAACAAGGAACTGAGTCAATCTTTCATACCATGCTCTTGGTACTTGTTTCAGACCATATAAAGCTTTCTTCAACTTGTAAACATGATCTGGAAACTGATGATCAACAAAACCCTTAGGTTGTTCAACATATACTTCTTCTTGCAGATAGCCATTCAGAAATGCACTCTTCACATCCATCTGGAACAATTTGAACTTGAGAATGCAGGATACACCTAACAGTAATCTTATGGACTCTAGTCTGGCCACAGGTGCAAAGGTTTCATCAAAATCCAATCCCTCTACTTGAGTATAACCCTGAGCAACCAACCTTGCCTTGTTTCTGACTACAGTACCACTTTCATCTGTTTTATTCTTGAATATCCACTTAGTGCCAATCACATTCAACCCTTCAGGTCTTGGAACCAGATCCCACACTTCACTCCTTTTGAATTGATTCAACTCATCTTGCATTGCTTCAATCCAAAATTCATCAGTCAGGGCTTCTTTCACATTTTTGGGTTCAAACTTAGACACAAAACATGAATCAGTAGCAGCTGGTTCTGATCTCCTGGTTCTGACCCCTTGATCCAAACTCCCAATGATAAGCTCCTTAGGATGATCCTTCTGAACTCTAATTGATGGCCCTTTATTGATAGGATCATGATCTGGATGTACTTCTGCTTCTTCAGACTCTGCTTGGTTTTCTGCTTCTGAAGATGCTTCAGACTCTGGAACAACTTCAGACTCACCTCTATCTTTCTCAGCAGACAGATCATCAATTACCACATTAATGGACTCCATCAAAACCTTGGTTCTGGAATTAAACACCCTGTAAGCTCTGCTGTTCACTGAATAACCCAGGAATATGCCCTCATCAGACTTAGGATCCAGTTTTCTTCTGTTTTCCCTGTCAGCCAAAATGTAGCATCTGCTCCCAAAAACATGGAAATATTTGACTGTAGGCTTCCTCCCTTTCCACAGTTCATACAATGTAGATGCTGTTCCCTTTTTCAAAGTGACTCTATTGTGTATGTAACATGCTGTGTTCATTGCTTCAGCCCAGAACATATATGGAAGTTTCTTAGCATGCATCATTACTCTTGCACATTCTGCTAAAGTCCTATTCTTCCTCTCAACTACACCATTTTGCTGAGGTGTTATAGGTGCAGAAAACTCATGCTTTATACCTTCAGAAGCACAGAATTTTGAAAAACTCTTGTTTTCAAATTCCTTGCCATGATCACTTCTGATTCTGACTATACCACAGTCTTTTTCTCTTTGTAATTGAATGCACAGGTCTTTCAATACTTCAAAAGTATCTGACTTCTCTCTTACAAAGTTAATCCATGTGAATCTTGAGTAGTCATTTACCATTTCAAAAATGGTGACTTCGCAGTGCGAAGTTCACTTCGCAGTGCGAAGTCTGCGATTTTTCTGCAGATTTTTGGTTTCTTTGATTTAATTCCAGTTTTTGTTACACATCATTTTCATTATTATTTTCATCAGCATTCATGGCCAATTGGGCTCAGCAAAGCCAGAGTTGAAGGACTTGCCATTAATGCCAAGGAAAGAAGCTTTTTCTTCCAACCTAGCATGTGGCAAACAAGTGGGCTTGCCCTTGGGCAGCTCTTGTCCCTCCCAAGTGACCTGCTACTGACCCTAGGGTTGCCAGCCACCAGCTTGTGGACTTTCTTCCTGCTTGCTCCCCCAAAACCAGTCAAACCCAGCTGGTTTTTAGTTGTAAAAAACCATGATTGCTGCCCTGTTTTTCAGCAGCTTTTCATCCCCCTCACACCAGCCCACATGTTGCCTTTTGTTTCCCCCAACCTCTGCACATCACAGTGCACGTTTTTATTGCCCAACCATTAAGATTGCAAGGATTAATCCCCAAGCATAGCCAATTGCAATCCAGCCCTTTTTCATCATCATTTCTATCCAAAAGCCATTGAATTTGTGGCTGAAATCAGTCAAGGTCTTGACCCTTGGCACAAGGCAAGGTTACCTCTATCCATTAGCATTAAATGCAAAGAGATTTAGCCTGATCCTAGCCCACAAATCAGCTGGATTTTGGGGATTTCTAATGATGAAATTGATTTGGTTTTGGCCTATAAATAGAGATGCAAGGCAAGAGGAAGGAGAGCATGATTCAGACTTAGAAATACTACTCATTAACACTTGATACACTTACAAACAACCAGAGAAAACCAGCACAAAGCACTAGCAAAAACCAATTCCAATACAGAGCATTATTCAGACTTAGAAATACTACTCATTAACACTTGATACACTTACAAACAACCAGAGAAAACCAGCACAAAGCACTAGCAAAAACCAATTCCAATACAGAGCATGATTCAGACTTAGAAATACTACTCATTAACACTTGATACACTTACAAACAACCAGAGAAAACCAGCACAAAGCACTAGCAAAAACCAATTCCAATACAAAGCATTACAAAGTTCATTGCTCATCACCAACATTCAAAACCTTTGCAAGAACCTTCAACCAATCCAAGTTCATTACAGCAGGAGCTTTGCTAAGGATCTCTGTAAGTGCTCTAAGTCATTATCTTGCATTTACATTTGTGCTTGCATATCAATTTTGGTTCAAAACCTTTTGCTCTAAAAAACCCCTTTTGAATTTCAAAAGAAATCCCAAGGTTTGCAAAACACTCAAACTGGTTTGTCCAGCTCTTTTCATTGCAAAACTCAAAGCTTTTCACTCCCCTAAAAGGTTCTGAGTGTGTTCAGAAGTTGTTTCTGAACAACAGTTCAGAAACAGCTTCTGAACTCAAAAATTCGCATTGTTCACAGTGCGAAGTCATGGTCGCAGTGCGACCATGACAGAACTCAGAATCTGAGTTTAGGCTCCCAAATGGCCAATTTTTTAGGTTCTAGCCCAAGAGCTCAGAACCTAGGAGGTTTAAAACTCATTTTATTCAAACCTATTCAAGGATTTAGCATAATTTTGAAGGATTCGCAAGTTCGGGCAACACTTTGTGGATAACTTGCAAAACAAGTTATATTCACAAACTTTCAAAATAAACTTGAACAAACAAGCTATGTTCATCACTTTCAAATCCAAACTTGAACAAAAAACCTTGTTCATGATTTCCAAAACCAAACGTGAACATAAGCCGAATTTGTTCGCTTTTCAAAACCGTTCGCAAAACGAGCCGAACTTGTGCGTTTTTCACAAAAATTGTTAAAAACCTCTTCATTTTGAGTTCCAAACCAAATGTTTTGATAAACTTTGGGATTTCTAAGAATTTCAAACCAAAAACTTGAATGAAAAAGGGATGGTTTGACGTATGTCTCTCCATTGCCCCGATTGTACGAATGCGTGACGTATGTCTCGTCGTTCGGACAATCGTCATTCCATTTTCAACGCGTCCGACCATACCAAACCAATTCTTGGCCCCTTGTGGTCAATCCGAACCTTTTGGTCCCCCGTGGCCACTAGATTCAATCCCTCGACTCGTTTGAGTCCCTTCGGTCAATGTTCGACTCCAATGAGTCCATTGTACCCGTTCTTGATCCCGTTGGATCAATCGAACCTTTTCCCGACTCGTTTGAGTCACTCCGGTCAATGATTGACTCGTTTGAGTCCATTGCACCCCTTTTGGTCCCATAGCGACCAATTCGAACCCTTTTACCCCAACGGACATGCCTTTTAACATTCTAGCGCGATTTTAAACAAACTCTTAATAAGCCTCCCATGTGCGAGCATACAAGCTACGTTTAATCGCAAGAATTCGGTTAAAACATCGTCCATCTAAAAATAACCAACACATGTACGTTTTTCTACCAAAGAACTACGTACGCTTTGAATTCTCCGACTACCGGGAGATACGTAGGAGCAAGATCGACATCTTGTCAAGCGCAATATGGAAAAACTTTCTTTTTCCTTTCGTTTGTTTTTATCTCTTTTTCCCCCTTTTATCATATTTTCTTTTGACATAGATAAGCATGCGCGCAAAACATTTAAAAACATTTTAAGCCTTAGCCAAATAGAAGGTTCCCGTTGAGTACAACGGACGTGAGGGGTGCTAATACCTTCCCCTTGCGTAATCGACTCCCGAACCCGACAATGGTTGCGATGACCAGTCCTTTTCCTCATCGTCAAGGGTTTTATTATCGTTTCCCTTCAAAAAAAAACTTAAGGGTTTATCAACGTTCCCTTTACACAAAAACTTTGGTGGCGACTTCACAAAGGCCTCCCGAGCGTTCGTACGCGTCTCGGAGGATTGCGCGTTTTTTAACGATTGCGCACAGCTGGCGACTTCACTGGGGACCCTTTTCCCACTAGCGAGTCAAGCCTATCCTATTTGGCTTTTAAGCTAATTGTTTTTATCTTCTTTACGCGCATGCTTTTATTTTATTTATCTATGTCATTCCCATGCTTTATGTTTATAAATACTTTATTTTGCTTTATATTCATATCATATATATCAAATGCGGGGGTTACTTGAGCGATGTTACTCCACATTGTTCGGGTTAATGTCGGACGTGTGAGGCTCTCTACCCGAGCTCGAGAAAAAAACTAAGTTAGAATGGTGGTTGTGAGCGGAAGCCCGCGTTGACGTATGTCCGTGAGGTAGGATGCCCAACCCCTCTTAGAGGAGATTTTCACGTGGAATTAATTGAAGTCATGTTGACGTATGTCCATCGACAACCTTAATTCCATGTGAGATCTATGACTCTAGGGACCTCTTCTTAGGAAGTCTCACCTTTAGAGCCTACACGTGAGGATGGGGGGAAGTTCTGAACCTCCGTATACCATACCATTGCATATCACCCATTCGCATTCGTTCATGTTTATTGCATTATGTTTTATTTTATCAGGGGCAATCAACAAATTATTTGTTTATTACTTGTTTTTATATGCACAATCATAATTGGGGATAGGAATGACCAATGTGTTGAGAGGTAGCTTTTTTAAAAAATTTTTTTTTTCAGAATTCGAGTACTTCACAGAGCAAAGGTATCTTCGCACTGCGAAGTTAACTCTGAAGTTCGCAGAGCAAAAGTACTTCGCAGTGTGAAGTATGTGAATTTTGTCAGCTCAGTTTTCAAAATTGCTGACCCTTCATTTACTCCCTCTCAACCACCCATTTCCACTATCCCCTTTATCCAACCGTTTTATTTTTTTTCTTAACTCTTAAAACTAAAAAGATAACACTTTTATTCCATAACTTCAAAAAAGAAGAACTCTCAAATCTTAAAAAAAAGTGAGCATACCCATTTGTGAATCTTCCCTTCATTAAATTTGTGTGTTATTCCATTCAGAACCAACTACCAGGTACGATTTCCTTTCTTTCTCCTCTGTTTATCTCTAATTTGCATTACAACAGTTTAGGTCCTAGGGTTTCTAATTTTGAAACTTCCTTTTTTTTAGGGTTTAAGTTTGTGATTAGTTTCTTTTCCTTCTTAAATTGCTAGGATAGGTTGTGATTTAGTAAATGGGCATTATGGGTAGTTTAAAACTGACCCATTCCTCTCCATTTTAGTGATTTTACACGAATTCTATTTTTACCCATTTTTGAGAAATTGAATCAAAACTAGTTGCCGTGTTAGTTGTGTTCATACCCATACATTTATTCTTGATCTCCTGTCTAACATGCATTGTGTGAAGCCTAGCTTAGGAGTTTAGGGTAGCTTTCTGGGGGTTTTTGGGTTTTCCTGTCATGGTCGCAGAGCAAAGATGAACTTCGCACTGCGACCCCTTTTGTTCTGGGCAACCCAGATTTGTTCGCGTAACTTCGCACTGCGACCATACCTGCGCAGTGCGAACATGCCAGAAACAGAACCTATGTTTTTTCATGCTTCCTTTCCAATTCCATTGATTTCACCCCATATCACCTATAATCATGAATGTTGTTTACTGACTTTGTCTTTTTTCTTGTAGATGGCACCAAGACCAACGCGAAAACGATTAAGGGGTGAAGCATCAGGATCTAGACCCCAAGGGGCATTCGACGCCTCCCGCTTCCTCAGCCTCCGGAATCAGGAGAGGTACGAGGAGCTTCTCAGCAGGACGTTCTGGGCTGAGAGGCAGTTCATCATAAGCGAGCGGGGCACCTAACGAGAGTTGGCACGGCTGATTGATCACCACCGTTGGGGAGTTTTGGTGAACCCTCCGCTAAACCTTAACTATGACATTATCCGGGAGTTTTACGCAAACGCCATTCCCGCGGATCCGGAAGGAGAGTTCACCTATCAAACCATGGTGCGTGGTCGGGTCATTAGATTCGATCGCGACGGAGGCCAAGGAGAGGATGAGGATGATGAGGACGAGGAGGACAAGGATGAGGAGACTGAGGATGATGAGGCTCTCACTCCTTGAGTGGCCCCCTTTTTTTTGATGCTTTCTCATGTTTATGTTTTTTATGTTTATGTTATTTTTCTCGTACACTCTTTAGAAGCTTCCTATGCTTAATACTCTATATCTATATTTGTACTCTTGTTTTGTTATTATTTGAGTACTCTTTCTTTTATTGCTTGGCCTTTGCATCATCTTCATGCCTGTTTAATTTTAATATGCGTAAATGTCGAAATTTCTTGCTATAGATCATTGGAAATGTGAATTTGACAAATCTTCCCGCAACGGATTAAGCCAAAGTTAATTTGATTTAGCCATAGACGATTGGTAATGATAAAATTTGATTAATTTTCGCAAAGCTAAAATGCATGTTTCCTATTTTTCCATGATTAAACTTGAAAGGAGAATATGTATTCAAATACCAAGTTATACCATACAATTTACGTTATTAATATGTTTGTTCTATGAACCATTTAGAACCAGCCAGATGTGAGGAATCCTCAAAGTCATCATAACGCATATGCAGGAGACCGACATTTTTGTTTAACTCGATCTTTTTATGTTAAATCTGAATTTTCTTTTTTAATTGTATAAAAAGCATTGACATGATCAAGGCATTTGTTTGAATATGAGTAAAAACAATTGACCACAAATAGCCCACCTTGTGAGAACTGATCATTTGTCAAACCCCTTCGAGCCTAACAAATCAGAATTGTTAACCATGAACTGCCAACTTTCATAAGCTCAACTGCTTATTGAGATTGCCGGAGTTTGTAAATTTTTTTTTCAGTTCATGGTTGAATCATCATTGAATTCTGATAATTTTCTTTCAATTTTTGAACCCTTAACCGTCATGATTAGTGTCCCTTGCCAAAAGAGGAAGGAACATTCAATTAGGGTATCATCCTGAAATAAGTTGAGGAGAAAAGGGAGGTTGTGAAAATCAAGTAACGGTGAATTTCTTAAATTGATCTTGACAACCAAAGAAAAGAAAGAAAGAAAGAAAAGCAAACCAAGAAAAAGAAAAGAGAAAAGAAAAAAGAAAGATCAATAAATCGAAGGGTTGTCAAGATCAAAGAGAGATGTTGTAAATCACCAAAGGTTGTGATTGGATAAAGAAGAGGAAGGTGTAAAATAGAAAGAATGTTCCTTTCTTGGCCATTTGAATTCAATTTCCCCACATATGACATTTCTTTTGTAACCCAGCCAAATTACAGCCCTCAAAGACCTTTTGATCAATGCTTTTATGCTTTTAAGAAACAATAATTAGATGGACACATAACTCGATCGGAATGTTAGCAAACTTGCCGGAGGAGTGTTCAATACCCCTCACATTAATATTCAATTTGTTCATTTACTTAAATGAGTGATAGGTCGGTTCATTGATAAACATGTTATTAACTTGAACTGTACGATATATCTTTTGTTTGGTATTTGTTTCGAATTTTTCAGTACAATCTCGGAATAATGGGGGCATTAAAATTGCATGCGCAAATTTCATATGAATCATACCAATCAAAGCCCGACCTCGCTCGGCAACCAATCAAAGCCCGACCTCGCTCGGCATCCAACCATCAAAGCCCGACCTCGCTCGGCATCCAAACATCAAAGCCCGACCTCGCTCGGCATCCAAACAATAAAGCCCAATATTCATTGGCACCCCAACAAAAGGCCCAATTTGCATCAGCACCCACAATTTTAAACCAAAACCCGATTATACCCGGTGCACAAATCATTCAAAAAAGCCCAACCATGCTTGGCACTCTTCCTCAATCACCCCAACAAAGGGCCCAATTGTCATCAGTAATCCCAAACACGATCAAAGGAGCCACACCTTAGGGGCAGATCACCACCCCATTAACAAATTTCTTCCCAAGCGAAGCCTTTTACTTTTGTCAAAATTTCCCATTTTTATGATAGTGCTTAAAACAAAATTTTCCAAAAAAAACTTATGTGGAATCTTTTATGTTTTTGAATAAATAATAACAAACGCATTTTCTCTGAACTGTGAGTACTTAAAACATGCGTCAATATCTATCCATAGAGTAGATAAACCTCGCAGGCCGAGTATTGTTAATTGCTAAAAGGATTTCCCCAGCAGGGTTATCAGCGAATCAAAAGAAATATCCCCAATGAATCGAGAGCCTGAAGGGACGATTCAGGCAGGATTGGCCAACCAAAGCACAAGCATCCCCGGCGGAATCATCAATTCTTCTCCCCAGCGGGTTAGCACGATTTACCCAGCGGATTATCAATCCCCGCGAGGTATTTATTTTTCATCAATTATCGCGGCTTTGCCCCGTCAATATTCGGATGTATCCCCTGAGACATCATCCCCTTTGAGGATTACCAAGTGTTTATAATGCAATACCGGCCCACTTTTTATCTTGCCGGTCTAATGTTGTCTCATCAAGTTTATCGTTCATAAGTCAAACACAAAACCCCCAGTCAAAACACCCCAAGCATCTCTTCCATCAACCAAGGCTGGATATCGATCATGCTTCCAAAATGATCCTTATATCCCCATGAAGCCCAACTTTTATTGACATTCCCCAGGGAGTCTCAACCCAGAAAAAAGAAGTCCAATCATCATTGGCAATCACAAAAACAAATCCCCAGAAAAAGCCCAACCATGCTTGGCATCTCAACATCCATACAATTTCGCCCAAAGACCGACTTTGCTCGGCACCCAATCATCACACATGCATATCATTCATAATTCATACATGCATCATATCAAACGCATTCATACATGCATATCCAAATCAATCAAAATACATGCATCTCATATTCATGTCATGCATTCTCAACCAAGGATTCTCCAGTGAGTATCACATATTCACCAGCATCTTTCAATCATCTCTAGTGTTCCCTAGTGAACCTCAGTCAGGAGCTTCTCCAGTAAGTTCTTCTAGAGAATTGCCTCTAGGTATCCACCTCTAGTGTTAGCGGCTAGATAAGATTACTTATCCCCAGGTATCCACCTCTAGTGTTAGCGGCTAGATAAGATTACCTATTCCTCAGTGTTTCGACCTTCAGTGTTAGCGGCTGAATAAGATCACTTTATCCTTAGGTATCGACCTCTAGTGCTAGCGGCTAGATAAGATCACCTTTGCCTTTAGGTATCCACCTCTAGTGTTAGCGGCTAGATAAGATTACTTATCCCCAGGTATCCACCTCTAGTGTTAGCGGCTAGATAAGATTACCTATTCCTCAGTGTTTCGACCTTCAGTGTTAGCGGCTGAATAAGATCACTTTATCCTTAGGTATCAACCTCTAGTGCTAGCGGCTAGATAAGATCACCTTTGCCTTTAGGTATCCACCTCTAGTGTTAGCGGCTAGATAAGATTACTTATCCCCAGGTATCGACCTCTAGTGTTAGCGGCTAGATAAGATTCCCTATCCCCAGTGTTTCTACCTCCAGTGTAAGCGGCTGGATACGATCAACTTTTATCCCCAGTGGATCGACCTTCAGTGTAAGCGGCTGAATAAGACCACTCCATCCTTAGGAATCTACCTCCAGTGTAAGCGGCTGGATACGATCAACTTTTATCCCCAGTGGATCGACCTTCAGTGTAAGCGGCTGAATAAGACCACTCCATCCTTAGGAATCTACCTCCAGTATCAAAGGCTGGATATGATCAACCTTTTACCTTTGTCCATTTTTACATTTGCATAGCAATATTTTCATTTCACTGCAATCTTTTCGTACCGCGAAGGACAAAATTCGGGTCCTTCTTTTACTTAATTGATCAATAGTGCTAAAACCTTCAAGTTGGTATATGATCTGAACAATTTTGCCTAAAATAGTTCAGTGATACTGCACAAGATATATTGAACAAATGTGTCTGAACAAAGAATGCTCTGATCAGAAGCTCCAATCTTTTATGCTTCTGAACATCATTCTATTTTTAAAAATGCAATGTCATATACTTCATGTATGATCAAGCCTGCTTTGATTCTCATCTTTGCTGTTTGATTACTTATATGATTGCATGATTATCTCACATGTTTTTCAAACTCTCTCAAAATTCTGAATTTTTTTTTTATGAAACTTCCTTTTTGTTGATGACAAAAGGGGGAGTAGAGGTAAACAAGTATTACGGCTCCCGAGCTCTAAACATAATTTAAATTTTGTCAGTAATTAACTTATGAAAGGGGAGTAAAAGGTATTAAAGCCTGAGCTCAAAACATAAGTTAAGTTCTGATTGAATTTAACTTATGAGAACTGTTTTTAATTTCTAGCCTCTAAATTGAATTTTTGTGAGATACATTACTCTTAGTGAGTTAAAATGAATTTAAAATAACAAGGATAAGACTCAGGGAGCTTACAAAACTCATCCTATGGATTATCAGACTTAGGGGGAGAGCTTACAAACCTCAGAACCTGAAGTCAACCTGTTATTTATAATTATGTGTGTTTATTTCACTTTATTGTTTTAAGTTGAGTTTAATTAACTTGGATAAGAATCAAGGGGAGCTTACAAACCTCACCTTGTGGATTGTCAGACCTAGGGGGAGCTTGCAAACCTCTCCTGAAGTCAGCCTGTTAATTAAACTTAACAACAATTCTGAAATTTTCACCTGTTTGTTCTTAAACTGAATTTAATTACCCTGGATCAGACTCAGGGGGAGCTTACAATCCTCATACCCTGCAGTTAACTTGTTAATTAAATTAACAACAATTTTCTGATTAATACTTATGTTTGTCATCATCAAAAAGGTGGAGATTGTTGGAACAAAATGTGAACAACTCTCTTTTGAATAGAGGGAGATTGTTGGAACAATATGTATGAACAACTCTCTTTAAGGTTTTGATGATAACAAATTGTTAAAAAGAAATTTGGTATTGCTAATGCTTTGTTCTAAGTTGTGCAGAACCATGTTCTTAATGTTGGTTAATCGATATTGGTTATGGAAGAACAAGCTAAGAGCAAGAAGGAAAGCTTAGAAGCTATGTTGCAAGTTTGAAGGAAAACTGGGTCTGAAAGCTGAGTCTGAAGACTGAGTCTGAAGAGTGCGTCTGAAGGCAGAGCCTGAAGCCTGCGTCTGAAGGCAGCGTCTGAAGGCTGAGTCTGAGGGTCAACGAAAGTCAACGTCTGAAGGCTGAGTCTGAGGGTCAACGAAAGTCAACGTCTGAAGGCTGAGTCTGAAGGTCAACAAAAGTCAACGTCTGGAGGGAGCGTCTGATGAACAGTGCTTCTGAAGTCTGAGTCTGAAGAGAGCTTCTGAAGTACTGTTCCTGAAGAAGCTTTTGAAGTCTGAAGTGGAAAGTTTCCTTCAGCATTTAATGCCTGCAGTGTCAGAACAACTCCAATGGAACAGTTGTCTTCCTGACTCAAACATTCCCCAGCTTTTAAGGAAAGCAAATTCAAAAATGGCTGCTGCTCTGTTTTCTGCTGAGTTTAGCTCACAATTTCAGCCTGGCCTAGTTCTATACTTGCAACGGCTCTTTTCTTAAATCCTGGCAATCTTCAACAACTTTATTTTCCTCTATATAAGGAAGAAGAATTGAAGAAGAAAATTGCTAAGACCCTTGAGACAAAAGAACTGAACTTGTGCTCTGTTTTCCTGTCAAAAATACGCAAGTTACCAAACCTCTTAGAAATGCTTACAAACTTGTAATCTTAGAATTTCTTAAGTGTTGAGTCTTATTCCTGTGTTGTAATAAGTGAACCCTCTGATATTTGATCAAGTGTTCAACCCAAACTTACTTTCTTTGTAATACAGTTTGGTTCAAGTCTCAGTCTGCGTACTGAGCATCAGAAGTCTCATTACTTAGTGTTCTGAGCATTAGAAATTCTCATTACTTTGTGTTCTGAGCAGGAAGTCTCATTACTTAGTGTTCTGAGCATTAGAAAGTTTCATTACTTTGTGTTCTGAGCAGGAAGTCTCATTACTTTGTGTTCTGAGCATTGGAAGCCTCTTGACTTAGTGTCTTGAGCATTAGAAGTCTCTTACTAGGTGTTTAAGCATTGATGTCTCATTACTGTGTTCTAAGCAATTGTAATCAGTTTGATTATACTTAAATCTCCTGTAAGTGACAGGGGGACTAGACTACTTCCAACTTGTGGAAGGAACTAGTATAAAAATATTGTGTGTCTCTCTTTCCTTCTCTCTTTACATTTGAATCCACTGCTTAATTAACTCTGAAAAAGATTCAGAACTGATCTATATCAGATTCTGAACTTAACCAAGTTTTGAGAAGAAACGAAACCTAAGTTTTTGAGTCCACACAATTCAACCCCCCCTTCGTGTGTGTTTTTCTCACCTTCAAACTCAGCATAATCAGACTCAGTATCAGACTCAGCATAAGCAACATCTTCATCTTCCTCACTTTCAGCTTGCTCACCCTCTGCAATCTGTAATTGCTATAATTCTTCATGCAGACAAACACTTGAAAAATTACAAACTGAGACATTCTTCTTCCCACCTAGGCTTTTATCAAGCATAGACATCCAGAGATCCATGTGAAGTTTAAGTTGTTGCAGCTCCTTGATTTGTTTTCCACTTTGACACTCACCACAAACTTTGTCTTCATTGATCTTAATTTTGGGTTCCACAGACTTGACTTTCTTCACACCCTTCATGTTTAAGTTCCCAAGTTTCTGGTGACAAGGTCTGACTTCTTCTTCAGGTACCCACAAATAACAACTATCCTCCTTAGATCTCTTACCTCTCATTAGCACTTCTTTTTTCCCAGCAGTTACCAGACACTCAGTCTTGTTGAAGTTCACTTCCATCCCTTGATCACACAGCTGACTTATACTAATCAAATTGGAAGTTAATCCTTTAACTAACAGCACATTGTCTAACCTTGGTAGTTCATTACTGACCAAATCTCCAATTCCAAGAATTTCTCCTCTAGCTCCACTACCAAAAGTCACATATCCACTGGTGTGAGGTCTTATATTTTCAAGAAATTGACTAACTCCAGTCATATGTCTAGAGCATCCACTGTCAAAGTACCAGTTTTTCCTAGATGATGCTTTCAGAGAAGTGTGAGCCATTAGACCAACATTATTACATTTGGTTTTCCATACCTTCTGAACATTGATTCTGTTTGCAGCAGGTTCCACTTTTTTGTACTGAAAATGCTCAGGATAACCATATAACTTGAAACAGAATGGTTTAATATGCCCCTTCTTTCCACAATGATGACAAACCCATGGATGATTTCTCCTCTTTCCATTGAACTTCTGAAGTTGCTTCTGAGGTTTCATCTTAGATGTTCCTACCATGGGATCATAAGTTTCAGTAGCAGGAACAAACCTTTTAGCTGGATTCTTCTATTTGAGGTTCATAGTCTCATCAACAAATCCAATGCCATTTTGTTTCCCTTGTTTTTGATTCTCCAATATCTCCTCCAGCACATCAGTAGCAGTATTCATCATTCTGACCTGCATTTTCATGTTCTCAAGCTGGGAATTCAGTTGACTCACTTCATCTTTGAGATCAGAATTTTGCACTAAGAGTTCACTTTTCTCATCCTGCAGTTTACAGATTGTCTTCTTCTAATCCACAATTTGCTTGAAAACTTCCACACTTCTGATGTATAGGCTTCTGTAATTGTCATCCAGTTCTTCATAAGATGACTTTTCAACTCTGGCTTCAGACACTGATGAAACTTCAGACTCTGCTTCAGACTCTGATAGAGTTTCAAACTCTGATAATGTCTCAGACTCTAAAAATGCTTCAGTCTTTGAAAGAGCTTCTGAGGCATTAACCTTAACATCAGACTTGTCTCTTCCAGTTAGTGCAACAACAACCTTAGAAGATTCACTCTCTACTTCTTCTTCTGAGTCTTCATCTTACCAGGAAACAACTAAGCTCTTCTTCTGCTTCTTAAGATAAGTAGGACATTCTGACTTGATATGCCCATATCCTTCACACTCAAAGCACTGAACACCCTTTGATGAATTGTTCTTCTCATCAGTCTTGGTCTTCTTCACATCACTTTGTTGCTTACTGTTGTTGAACCTGAAGTTCTGACCTTTTGACTTGGATCTTCTGTCAACTAGCTTCAGAATCTTATTGAACTGTCTCCCCAGCACCCCAAGTGCTTCTGATAAGCCTTCATCATTCTCATCAAACTCTTGTTGATCCTCAGCTTCAGAATTAACTGCAAAAGCAACTCCTTTTCCTTTCTTCTCAGTATGGTTAAAAAAAGCTGTTTCAAAATTCAGCAAGGATCTAATTAACTCCTCAACCTTCATATTGGATATGTCATGAGCCTCCTCAATAGCAGTCACCTTCATGTCAAATCTTTTAGGAAGTGACCTGAGTATTTTTCTAACTATCTTCTCATCAGACATCTTCTCTCCAAGAGATTCAAAAGAATTAGCCATATCCAGGACATTCATATAGAAGTCTTGAATGTTCTCATCCTCCAACATCTTCAAATTTTCAAATTTAGTGGTGAGTAGTTGAAGTCTGGATAGCTTAACCTTTGAAGTTCCTTCATGAGTGGTCTTGAGTATCTCCCAGGCATCCTTGGCTATGGTACACTGCTTAATCAGTCTGAACATGTTCTTGTCCACTCCATTGAATAGAGCATTCAAAGCTTTGGAGTTTCCAAGATCCAAATCATCTTCAGCCTTTGTCCATTCTTCCTCTGGTTTCAGCACTTCAGTCTTATTCCCATCTTTGTCCAACACAACTGGATGATCCCAACCTTTTAGCACAGCTTTCTAGGTCCTATTGTCTATGGATTTCAGGAATGCACACATACGAGACTTCCAGTATTCATAATTGGTCCCATCCAACAAAGTTGGTCTGTTAACATATCCTCCTTCCTTGTCCATTCTTGCCAGAAAAGTCTTCCCTGGAGCTCACCCAATAACAAGTAGGGTGGCTACTCTGATGCCAATTGAAATTCTGGCAGGAACGGTTCTGAACTTGTAAAACAGAGCACAATGAATGCAAAGCAGAGCACAAGAAACACAGGTTCAGAAGCAGAAAATGAACAGGACAGAAAGTAAATAACACAGATATTTGTTAACCCAGTTCGGTGCAAACATCACCTACATCTAGAGGATACCAATCCAGGAAGGAAATCCACTATGAGGAATTAATCCTAAGACTCAAAACACAGCCCCTGTTCCCAGTCTTGTGACTTAATCTCCACCAGTCTAGATTTCTACCCAGTAACACCTAGGTATAAGAACCCCCTCTTACTTCCTAATCACGTAACTACAACCCAGTTACTACCAACTCTTCAATAAAACCAAATACGATGAAGACACTCTTCAACACAACAAAGACATCATTCGTACTTAAAAGCTTAGAATGATTTACAACTCAAAACAACTAAACCAACTCAGATGAGTGATGTACAAACAAAGCAACAGCTTATAAAACTCAAAAACTCTAAAACACTTAAGACTCTAATTTCTAGTTTTTTATAATCTGTCTTCAAATAGCAGCACGTCTTCCTTATATAGTCTTTAGCAGGCACACATAATTCTGAATCATATAATCTTCAAAATACAATTCTGAAATTCAAAGAAGCTCAAAAAGGAAACATATATTTCTGAATCATATAAAGCAAAGATCCCTTCAACAAATATATTCATTCATAAACACGAAGCCAATCTTCACCAAGATCTTCACAAAAATAATCATCCTTCTAGAAAACAAATGCCTTGATAAAACTTCAATAAATCTTCAAGAGATACGCACATAATTAATCAGAAAGAATGCAGAAAATCCACCTTCTGAAAGCAGCTTCTGAAGTTGAGCTTCTGAAGGTCAACAGAAGTCGACGTCTGAACAGTGCGTCTGAAGACTTGTTCTGCGTATGATGAACCGTACCAGGGTCTGAAGGCCAATTCTGCGTCTGATGAACAGTACCAGCGTCTGAAGGCCAAATCTGCTTCTGATGAACAGTAAACCCAATTTTCAGCTTCTGAACCTTCTCAAATCCAATTTCCAGCTTCTGAAGACTTAAATAGCTTCTGGAGACGCATTGCTTGCACTTTTTGATTTTACCAAACATGTAGCCAACCTTCAAATAACCAACAAAGTTCAATTTAATTAACATGGATAAGAATCAAGGGGAGCTTGCAAACCTCACCTTGTGGATTATCAGACTCAGGGGGAGCTTGCAAACGTCATACCCTGAAGTCAACTTGTTAATTAAAGTTAACAACGATTTTGAAATTCTCACCTTTTTGATCTAAACTGAATTTAATTAACTTGGATCGGACTCAGGGGGAGCTTGCGAACCTCATACCCTGCAGTCAACTTGTTAATTAAATTAACAATAATTTTCTATTAATACTTGTGTTTGTCATCATCAAAAAGGGGGAGATTGTTGGAACAAAATGTATGAACAACTCTCTTTTAGGTTTTGATGATAACAAAGTGTTAAAAAGAAAATTGGAATTGTTAATGCTTGATTCTAAGTGTGCAGAACCATGTACTTAAATTGTGGTATTTAACATTGGTTATGGAAAAACAAGCTAAGAGCAAGAAGGAAAGTATATAAGCTTGTGTTGCAAGTATGAAGCAAATCTGTGTCTGAAGGCAGCGTCTGAAGAAGTGCGTCTGAAGAAGTGCGTCTGAATAGTGCGTCTGAAGAAGTGCGTCTGAAGGTCAACAAAAGTCAGCGTCTGAATAGTGCGTCTGAAGGTCAACAAAAGTCAGCGTCTGAACAGTGCGTCTGAAGGGAGAGTCTGATGAACAGTGCTTCTGAAGGGTGCGTCTGAAGAGAGCTTTTGATGAACAGTTCTTGAAGAAGCTTCTGAAGTCTGATTTTTAAGGAAAAGCAACTGTCACTGTCATCATTAAATGCCTGCACAGTCAGAACAGCTCAATGGAACAGTTGTCTCCTTGGCCAAAACATTCTCCAGCTTTTAAGGAAGCAATTCAAAAATTGCGTGCTCTGTTTTCTGCAGTTTCGCACACAATGTCAGCTGGACATAGCTTCTAGTTTGCAACGGCTCTTTGCTGGAAATCTGGTATTCTCAATAGTTCTTTTATCCTATATAAAGGAGTGAAGAATTGAAGAAGAAATAGGAGACTCAAGTAACTCAAAGAGTGAAAAAATATGTGCTCTGTTTTGCTGTCAAATTCGAAAGTCACCAAAAACTCTTAGAAATTCTTACAAACTTCTTATCTTAGAATTTCTTAAGTTTAGAGTCTTAAACTTATGTTGTATTTTGTGAACACCACTGATTGTATATCAAGTGTTCAACTCAAACTTATTTTCTTTGTAACTCAGTTTGATTCCAGTCTCAGCCTGCGTGCTTGAGCAATTTGGAAGTCTCTTAACTTTGTGTTTTGAGCATAGAAGTTTCTTAACTTTGTGTTTTGAGCATAAAAGTCTCTTGCTAAGTGCTTGAGCATTGGAAGTCTCTTGCGTAGTGCTTGAGCAATTGTAATCACTTGATTATAGTTAAAATCCCTTGTAAGTGACAGGGGGACTAGACTACTTCCGGTTTGTGGAAGGAACTAGTATAAAAACTCGTGTGTCTCTCTTTCCCTCTCTCATTTAAATTTACCCACTGCTAAATAATTCTGGAAAAAAAAAGGTTCAGAATCTGATTCTGAACTTAACCAAAGTTTTGAGAAAGAAAAGAAACAGCCCACACAATTCAACCCCCCCTTCTTGTGTGTTTTTCTCACCTTCAGTTGGTATCAGAGCTCCGGTTCTGATATGCAATCACCTAACAGTGAGTCAGTGAGATCCTGAGAAAAACATGTCATCAAATAGTTCCCCTCCACCCTCTCCTAGAAATCAAAGAAATGTTGGTACTTCTGTATCATATGACTATGGTACAGATGAAAGAAAATCTCGTTCACACAATAAACCTCCAGTGTTTACTGGTGATCCAGAGAAATTCTCATGGTGGAAAAGCAAGATGTACAGCCACATCATTGGAATTGATGATTCCTTATGGGATATCATAGAATATGGAATTTACCCGGTGCTAAATAATTCTGAACGTAACCAAAGTTTTGAGAAAGAAAAGAAACATCCCACACAATTCAAACCCCCCCCCCCCTTTCTTGTGTGTTTTTCTCACCTTCAGTCTCTTACTAGGTGTTTGAGCAAGGAAGTCTCTTACTTTGTGTTGAGCATAGGAAGTCTCTTGCTTTGTGCTTGATCAATTGTAATCTTTGTGATTATAGTGAAAATCTCTTGTAAGTAACAAGGGGACTGGACTACTCCCGGATTATGGAAGGAACCAGGATAAACCATTGTCTCTCTCTCTCTCTCTCTCTCTCTCATTTACCTTTTACCCGCTGCTAAACAACTCTGAAATAGTTTCAGAATCTGATCAACATCTGATTTTAAACTAAACATAGTTTTTGAAAGAGAAAAGAAAAAGCCCACACAATTCAACCCCCCCCCCTTCTTGTCTGTTTTTCTCACCTTCAATATCACAACGAGATTAGATAAGAAAGTCAATAGAATAGAATCATCAACTACAGAACAAGCAGAGAATGCACATGCATACAAGACATATCCGAATGGTACAGACTCACAATATTCATTCATAGCAAACAACAAATCCTTTTATTTTATCTCGATCTATCCATGCAAAAAATTAACTTTAACAAGGACTATGTTTCTTTTAATCATATTAAATTCGTCAACATGTTTTATCATCTTAAAAAGAAAACATTAAATCTGAAAGATAATTAACAACCCAATGACAAGAGGCATGCACACATAAGACACAACTATACAACTTTTTAGATTTCGACAACTAACAATCACAAACATGGTTGGCACACCGGATATATAATTTTTAATATAATCGAAAATCAACCATCACAACTTTCACACTTTCAACAACAACATTTCATTGCACAAATTGTACTAGATCCTTTGTTCAATACTTTTCTTTAACCATATCTAAAATCAACTAACAGCATTCATTTACGCTAATTCATAAACTTCATTTCCTCATAATACTTATTAAATTCAACTTAAATAAAGAAAATTACCTTAACCCCTTAAAATTTATTTTATCAACTTTTACAATCTATAATATCCCGAACAAATATCATTAAGAATAGAGAATTTCAAAAATGAATAGTAAACTGAAAATAAATATTCGAGAGGAAAAATGCAGCAACACTACTATTGGAAAAGAAAGAGAATAATAACGAAAACATTTTTTTTAGATATACATCTGCATCTTTTTTAAGTGAAAACAACACATCGTAGAAAAAAAAAAAGTTCAAAAGAACACAAAAGACAACCTATACATCACTTATCATTAAAATATTAAAATCATTTAATATTTCACAAGCAATAAACAATAATTTCAAAAACATTTTTTTTTTAAAATAACAAATGCATCCATTAAAATGATTAGAGTAAAAATAAATGAATTTATACACACACAACCATATTGTAATAGAGAAAAAGTGGCACATTACTATAAGGAAAACAACAACGACAACATTCTTATCAATAACATTTTTTTCTAACAAAAACAGAAACCAAAACCAACACAATAATTTTAATAAGGAAAATACATGAAAATCGTCTAACACCATATATCTTCATAATATTTTTCTCCTTTAAACTGCTAATGATTACTTAAGTCAACTGTCTTCATTCTAATGATTATATTTACTTATTTATTAAAATAAAACATTCTTATTTAAAACGTCCACACATTAATATTATTATCTATCAACCCCCGCGTCCTACACTTTATTTTCCATAGTTAAACATTATTTTTCATATAGATTTTTTTTTTGACAAAATGAATGTCCTAACCATTACTTTTAAAATCAAATATATACAAAATAAAACAAAAATAAATTTGAACCTTCAAATTACTACAATGGTAGCCCTACCCATTTGAGCAATATAAAAATAATTGGATTTCCAGAACTAAACATATATATAATATAAAATCAACATTTTCCCTATTTTAATTTATATTATTGAATCTTCTAAACTATTTGTAAATATATTATCTAGCAAGAATTTATTTTTTTAAGGAAATGAAGCATTGGTAATAATTTTCTTTTTTATATCAACATCGTTTTTTATAGTTCATGACAATTTATTACTATTAACGTAAGGAATTATGGTCTAGACAAATGACACTATTAAAATCAATTAATAAATATATATTGTTGTTATTACTCAAAATTATTCAAATAAAGTCAAACCAAGTAATTCACAAATTCAAATTAACAATTAAAGCATCCATTATACTAGTGAAATTATGACAACATTAAAAACATTCAACAAAGAAAAAAATGTATCTTTTCTCAAATAAATAATCAAGATAAACCCTTTCATTGGAAAAATAGTCCTCTTAATTTAAACATTTTTTTTCAAAAATAAAACCATTTGAAAAAAATTAAATTACAAATAAATTAAATACATACATCACACAAGCATACGTCATACAAGATCGTCCCACCCCAAAAACATTTGTCCGAGGATTATTGCTCTGATACCATATTGTAACGCCCCGGATTTTCAATCCAAGGCATTACGTCTAATTTATTTTTGTTTTAGAGACTACATTTTTTTATTAAGAGAATATTGGATTACTCAATTAGACTAAATAAATTACATTACAAATAATGAACTTCAAAAGTTATTTTAAATTACATTTTAATAAAACCCAAATTTATTCCTCGTGCGCGTGCAAGCTAAACACCATTTTTTTGCTTCAAATCTTCAAACTCTGAAGGTGAGAAAAACACACAAGAAGGGGGGGGGGGGGGGGTTGAATTGTGTGGACTCAAAAACTTAGGCTTCTTTTCTTCTCAAAACTTGGTTAAGTATAGAATCTGATATAGATCAGTTTTGAACCTTTTTTAGAGTTAATTAAGCAGCGGATTCAAATGTAAAGATAGAAGGAAAGAGAGACACACAATATTTTTATACTAGTTCCTTCCACAAGTTGGAAGTAGTCTAGTCCCCTTGTTACTAACAAGATATTTTAACTATAATCAAACTGATTACAATTGCTCAACCACAAAGGAAGAGACTTCCAGTTGCTCAAACACCTAGTAAGAGACTTCTAATGCTCAAAACACTAAGTAATGAGGCTTTCAATGCTCAGAACACAAAGTAATGAGACTCCCTGCTCAGAACACAAAGTAATGAGACTTTCTAATGCTCAGAACACTAAGTAATGAGACTGCAAATGCTCAGTACGCAGACTGAGACTTGAACCAAACTGAATTACAAAGAAAGTAAGTTTGGGTTGAACACTTGATCAAATATCAGAGGTGTTCACTTAATACAACACAGGAATAAGACTCAACACTTAAGAAATTCTAAGATTACAGGTTTGTAAGAATTTCTAAGACGTTTGGTAACTTGCGTATTTTTGACAGCAAAACAGAGCACAAGTTCAGTTCTTTTGTTTCAAGAGTCTTAGCAGTTTTCTTCTTCAAATCTTCTTCCTTTTATAGAGGGGAATAGAGCTGTTGAAGGAAGCTAGGATTTAAGCAAAGAGCCGTTGCAAGTATAGAACTAGGCCAGGCTGAAATTACGAGCTAAACTCAGCAGAAAACCAGAGCAGCAGCCATTTTTGAAATTGCTTTCCTTAAAAGCTGGGGAATGTTGAGTCAGGGAGACAACTGTTCCATTGGAGTTGTTCTGACACTGCAGGCATTAAATGCTGAAGGAAACTTTCCACGTCAGACTTCAGAAGCTTCTTCAGGAACAGTATTGCAGAAGCTCTCTTCAGACTCAGACTTCAGAAGAACTGTTCATCAGACTCACTGTTCATCAGACGCTCCCTTCAGACGTTGACTTTTGTTGACCTTCAGACGCTGCCTTCAGACGCAGGCTTCAGACTCTGCCTTTAAACGCACCCTTCAGACTCAGTCTTCAGACTCAGTTTTCCCTCAACTTTGCAACATTGCTTCCAAGCTTTCCTTCTTGCTCTTAGTTTGTTCTTCCATAACCAATATTGAATACCAATCATTAAGAACATGGTTCTGCATAACTTAGAACAAAGCATTAGCAATACCAATTTCCTTTTTAACACTTTGTTATCATCAAAACCTTAAAGAGAGTTGTTCATACAAATTGTTCCAACAATCTCCCTCTATTCAAAAGAGAGTTGTTCACATTTTGTTCCAACAATCTCCCCCTTTTTGATGATGACAAACATAAGTATCAATCAGAAAATTGTTGTTAATTTAATTAACAAGTTGACTCCAGGGTATGAGGTTTGTAAGCTCCCCCTAAGTCTGATCTAGGTTAATTAAATTCAATTAATATCAAACAGGTTAAAATTTCAGAATTGTTGTTATGTTTTATTAACAAGCTGACTTCAGGAGAGGTTTGCAAGCTCCCCCTAGGTCTGATAATCCTCAAGGTTAGGTTTGCAAGCTCCCCTTGATTCTTAACCATGTTAATTAAATTTAACTTAAAGTAATAAACTGAAATTATCACTCAGAATTTTAAATAACAAGCTGACTTCAGGTTCTGAGGTTTGTAAGCTCTCCCCCTAAGTCTGATAATCCACAGGATGAGTTTTGTAAGCTCCCTGAGTCTTATCCTTGTTATTTTAGATTCATTTTAGCTCACTAAGAGTAATGTATCTCACAGAAATTCAATTCAGAGGCTAGAGATTAAAAACAGTTCTCATAAGTTAAATTCAATCAGAACTTAACTTATGTTTTGAGCTCAGGCCTTAATACCTTTTACTCCTCTTTCATAAGTTAATTACTGACAGAATTTAACTTATATTTTGAGCTCAGGAGCTTTAATACTTGTTATTACATTTCTCCCTCTTTTGTCATCAACAAAAAGAAAGTTTTAGAAAAGATAAATTTCAGAAAAATTTCTCCCCCTTTTAAGAGAGTTTGAAAACATCTGAGATAATCATGCAATCATATAAATAATTAAGCAGCAAAGATGTGAATCAGAGAAGGCTTGATCATACATGAAGTATATGACATTGCATTTTTTAAAAATAGAATGATGTTCAGAAGCATAAAAGATTGGAGCTTCTGATCAGAGCATTCTTTGTTTAGACACAGTTGTTCAGTATATCTTGTGCAGTATCACTGAACTATTTTAGGCAAAATTGTTCAGATCATATACCAACTTGAAGGATTTAGCACAACTGAACTCTTTTCAGAACCTGAAAAGGTATTGCTGCTGATATCAAGATATAGCATTTGGTTCAGTGCTGCTGAATTCTTTCAGATAAAACTGATATCAATTTTTAAATAAGTTCTGAAAGACTGAACATGTCTGAAACAAATTTGAGCATTTGAAAAATGTGTCTGTGTTTAACCATTTCAGAACTTGAAAACAGAAAAAACACATTTTTATATTGATGACTTTGGGAGGGACAAAGTATAACTTTCAAAGCTTTAAATCATCATTCCCCAGGGTTATACTTATCAGATTCTGACCAAACATTAGATAACTATCAGATTCAGAAGTCAGAAAATCCAGGTTCTGAACCTTCAGACTCTGAAGTTTTCAGGGTTTAACTTTCTTCAGACTCTCAAAAATGAATGTCTGATAAGTCTTAGCTTCTGATGAACTCAGAATCTTAGTTTTCACTCAGATTCAAGCATATTTTTCAAGAGATAAAGTGCATGTTCAGATTCTTTTTAATAAAATTAAATTTGTCTTCTGTTAGGGGTTTTGTGAATATGTCAGCCCATTGATGATCAGTATCAATGAACTGGATATCCAAAACACCCTTCTGAACATAATCTCTTATAAAATGATGTTTTTATTTCTATATGCTTGGCTCCAGAATGCAGAATTGGATTTTTAGACAGACATATTGCAGCAGTATTATCACAATAAATAGGAATGTTATCTACATGAATCTGATAATCCTCTATTGATGTTTCATCCAGAGCAGTTGTGTGCTACAACTTGCAGCTGAGATGTATTCTGCTTCTGCTGTTGACAAAGCAATAATTGCTTGTCTTTTGCTGGCCCGGGATATCAGATTTTCACCCAGAAACTGACAGTTTCCACTGGTGGATTTTCTGTCAATCCTGTCCCCAGCATAATCAGCATCAAAGAATCCAACTAGCTTATAATCCAAGGATTTCTTATACAGAAGTCCCAGATTAGTTGTTCCTTTCAGATACCTAAAGATTCTCTTGACAGCAGTCATATGAGATTCTCTAGGATATGATCTGACTGGAATCTAGCACACAGACAGACACTAAACAAAATATCTGGCCTAGAAGCAGTTAAGTATAACAGAGAACCTATCATACCTCTATACAGCTTCTGATCTACTTTTGAGCCATTGTCCTCTTTGCTTAAGGTGCAGGTAGGATGCATTGGTGTTGTCATCAGCTTACAATCATCAAGCTGGAACTTCTTCAGAAGCTCCTTTGTGTATTTGGACTGATGAACATAGACACCATCTTTGCCTTGGTTGATTTGAATTCCCAAAAAGAATTTCAACTCTCCCATCATGCTCATTTCAAATTCATCCTGCATTAACTTTGAAAATTCTTTGCAAAGAGAGGCATTAGTAGCACCAAATATGATATCATCAACATATATTTGCACAATTAAGATGTCTTTCTTAACAGTTTTTTTAAAGAGTGTATTGTCAACTTGACCTCTTACAAAATCATTTTTAAGTAAGAAATTGCTCAGTCTTTAATACCAAGCTCTAGGAGCTTGTTTCAGACCATACAAAGATTTCTTAAGTTTAAAAACAAAATCTGGATTTTTAACATCTTCAAAACCAGGAGGTTGTTTAACATAAACTTCTTCAGAAATAACACCATTTAAGAAAGCACTCTTAACATCCATTTGGTACAAGATGATATCATGATTAACAACATAGGAAAGAAGTAACCTGATTGCTTCCAGTCTTGCAACTGGAGCAAAAGTCTCAGTGTAGTATATTCCTTCCTGCTGGCTGTAGCCTTGAGCAACCAGTCTTGCCTTGTTTCTGATCACTTCTCCTTGTTCATTAAGCTTGTTTCTGAACACCCATTTTGTTCCAATGATGTTTTTATGATCAGGTCTTGCAACAAGATCCCAAACATCATTCCTTTGAAACTGGTTCAGTTCTTCCTGCATAGCTACAATCCAACCATCATCTGCAAGTGCTTCATCAGCTGTTGTGGGCTCAATCATGGATAGTAGGCCAAGCATAGACTCATTCTGACTGAATGCTGATCTTGTTTTCCTTGGACTGTTCTTGTTCCCAATAATCAGCTCCTCAGGATGTGAAGACTTGTACTTGAATGAGGTTCTGGGTGGATTAGCTTCTGAAGAACCATCAGGGACATGTTCAGAACCATGTTGGTCTTGATTTGCTTTAGGAGTAGTGCCATTATCAGAGAGTTTCTCAGATTCTTCAATATTTTCAGCTTCTGAACTTTCTTCAGACTCTGAACTAGGTTCAGGTTCTGAAGGTTCTTCTGAGAGTCTGAAATCTGCAAAACTCTCAACCAGCTCTGGTATTTCATTACCAGGCTTCTTATCATCAAATCTAATATGTATAGCTTCTTCAACAACATGTGTTTCAGAATTATACACCCTGTATGCTTTAGATCTCTCTGAGTATCCTAAAAAGGTACCCTTTTGAGCCTTAGCATCAAATTTCTTTAGGTAGATCTTATTGTTCAGTATGTAGCAAGTACAACCAAACTCATGAAATAAGAAATGCTTGGTTTTCTTCCTTTAAAAAGTTCATATGTTGTTTTATTCAGAATAGGTCTGATATAGATCCTGTTCTGAATAGAACAGGCTGTGTTAACAGCTTCTGCCCAAAAGTACTTAGCAATTTTGGATTCATGGATCATGGTTCTAGCCATTTCTTGCAAAGATCTGTTCTTTCTCTCTACAACTCCATTTTGTTGTGGAGTTCTAGGAGATGAGAACTCATGGAGAATTCCATGATCTTCACAAAAAATTTCAAAAGGTTCATTTTCAAATTCCCCACCATGATCACTTCTGACTTTTAAAATTTTCAAATCAGTTTCATTTTGTACTTGTTTGCAGAATTTGTAAAACACATCATATGTTTCATTTTTGGTTCTAAGGAATTTAACCCAAGTCCACCTACTATAATCATCAACAATTACAAGTCCATACTTCTTCCCATTGATCGAAGCTATTCCAACAGGAGCAAACTAATCAATGTGAAGCAGTTCTAAAGGTTTTGAGGTGGAAACAATGTTTTTGGATTTAAAAGAAGTCTTAGAAAATTTTCCAATTTGGCATGCTGCACAAAGAGCATCTGAGTGATAATCAATTTTAGGCAGGCCTCTGACCAGTTGCAACTTGCTAAGCTTAGAGATAAGTCTCCAGTTAGCATGTCCCAACCTTTTGTGCCATACCCATTTCTCATCACTCACAGACAGAAGGCAAACTACCTTCTGCTGAACCAGTTCAGAAAAATTGATTTTATAAACATTGTTTTTCCTATTTCCTTTGAACACAACAGATTTATCTTTGTTGTTGATTACAGTACATGTGTTCTTATTAAACAAGACATCATAATTACTATCACATAATTGACTTATGCTAAGTAAATTATGTCTAAGTCCATTTACCAGCCAAACATCATCAATGTACATGGAAGAATTACCTATCTTACCAGTACCAATGATCTTTCCTTTCTGACTTCCTCCAAACCCCACAATTCCTCCCTCTTTCTGAGTCAGGGTTTGGAACATAGACTTGTCTCCTGTCATATGATGTGAGCATCCACTGTCCAGGTACCAGGACCTTTCCATTTCTTTGGATGACAAGCATAACTGCAATAGAAATGATCTCAGACTTAGGTACCCAGATTTTCATGGGTCCTTTGTGGTTAGTCCTGAAAGGTTTAGCCTTTTTCATCTTGTGTCTGAAGTTATAGAACTCAGAATTGTTCAGATAATTAGGATATGAATCCTTAAATCTTGAATAAGTCTGGGTTTTAGAAACTGAGTTCTTCAGAACCTGAGTTCTCAAAGGTCTGGACTCAGATTTCTTCAGACCCTGAGACTTGAAAATCTTTGGTTCTGAGTTGTTTAGAGTCTGAACCATTGAGCACTTTGGTTCTGGTTTCTTCAGAACTCTAATTTTGGTAGCTTCAGACACAAGGCAAGCTTCAGTCTGACCTTTCTTAAAACAGTCAGAAACAGATGATAGATTGGCTTTCTTTTGCTTGATTTGCTTGCATTTCCTGACATTCTGAAGTTTTGTATGGACTGGTTTAGTAGTTTTTGAAGTTTTCATAAACCCAGTCTATGTAAAATTTGAGTTTGAACTCTTCAGACTCTGAGACTTGCTAGTTTCAGGTTCTGAACTCTTCATACTCTGAACATTTTCAGGTTTAGAGTCTGATTTTCTCATACTCTTAGGCTTAGGACCTTTTGGTTTAGACTTTGGCAAGGTTTTAACATCTGCCTTCATCTTCCCTTTAGGTTCAGAAGCTTTAAAGTCTGAGCAGTTCAGAACTTCAGACTCTGTCTCAGTTTCTGCTAATTTCTGTTTCTCAGAATTATCAGAAGCAGGCACAAAGCATATCTCATTGCCTTTCATAATATTTTCAGAACAAGAAGGTGTGTTTGATTCATTTGAAAGATTGAATGAATCATTGTTAAATGCAATACCTTCACCTTTGTTTCTGTAAATACTATAAATCATAGAAGCAACTTTACTTCTATTAATTCCAGTTAAAATAAATTCCTGAAGAGCAATTTCATGTTCATTAGGGATTTCTTCAGGTTTCTTATGAGCCTCATCTCTGAGTTCTCTAACTTCTTCATCAAACTCAATGATTTGATTCTGAAGTTTGAGATTTTCTTCTGACAACAAGTTAGTTTTATTTTTCAAAGATTTATTTCTCCTAACTTGCTTTTGAGGTGGCTCATAAGATCTTTAACTGTTTCAATTAATTCAGATCTAGTGAGTTCAGAATATACCTCATCTTCATCATCTGAGTCTGAACATGATTCTGCATCAGAAAATGTAGTTGCCATCAAAGCCAGATTTGCTTCCTCTTCATCAGACTTAGACTCATTGTCCAGATCATCCCATGTTGCCATGAGACTCTTCTTAAGTTTGTTTCTGAAGTTACTAGACTTAGAGCTGGTCTTCTTTGCTTTTTCCTTTGACTTGTCCTTCTGAAGATCAGGACATTCAGCAATGAAGTGGCCAGGTTTCTTGCAGTTGTAGCAGTCCTTCTGGTTTTCCCTCTTTGAACCAGATCCTTTAAAGTTACTGCTTCTGTTAGAGAATTTCTTCTTTCTATTCATTAGATACTGAATTCTTTTGGATAGCATTGCAAGCTCTTCAGCATCTGAATCTTCTTCAGAGTTTCCCTCAGGAAATTCTTCTTCAGATTCAATAGCTTTAAGAGCTTTAGCAGGCTTTCTGTTGGATTTCAGTGCTACTGATTTAAGCTCTCTAACACACTCATCTTCATTAAGTCCCAGTTCATGCACTTTGAGGGAGCTTATAAGATCTTCAATACTTAGAGTATTTAGATCCTTAGCTTCCTCAATAGCAGTCACCTTGGGTCTCCATTTAGATGGCAGACTTCTTAGGATTTTGTTCACATGATCAGCTGTGGTATAATTCTTCTTCAGAATCTGAAGTCCAGAAACCAGAGTCTGAAATCTTGAGAACATTGTCTCAATATTTTCATCCTCTTTCATTCTGAACAGCTCATATTGCTGAACAAGAATATTAGCCTTAGCTTCTCTAACTTTTTTGTTACCTTCATAGTTAGAGCAGAGGGATGTGAAGATGACCTTTGCTGTAGATTTGTCACTCAGCTTCTGGTACTCAGTGTGAGGTAGGGAATCCACAATGATTCCTCTCACATTGTGATGCTTTCTATATATCTTTCTTTCTGCATCACTCAGACCTCTTCTGTTGACAGCAACACCTTCTTCATCAACTGGAATAGTGATTCCATCTTCTATAATATCCCATAGTGAATCATCAATACCAATTATATGGCTGTACATTTTGCTCTTGCACCATGAGAACTTTTCTGGGTCACCAGTAAACATTGGGGGTTTGTTGTGTGACCTGGATTTTCTATCATCTGTACCATAGTCATATGATACAGAAGTTCCAGTACCTCTTTAATTTCTGGGAGGGGGTGGAGGTGAACCTTCTGATGACATGTTTTTCTCAGGATCTCACTGACACACTGTTAAGTGTTAATATCAGAACCGGAGCTCTGATACCAACTGAAGGTGAGAAAAACACACAAGAAGGGGGGGGGGGTTGAATTGTGTGGACTCAAAAACTTAGGTTTCTTTTCTTCTCAAAACTTGGTTAAGCAGCCGATTCAAATGTAAAGAGAGAAGGAAAGAGACACACACAATATTTTTATACTAGTTCCTTCCACAAGTTGGAAGTAGTATAGTCCCCTTGTTACTAACAAGAGATTTTAACTATAATCAAACTGATTACAATTGCTCAACCACAAAGGAAGAGACTTCCAGTTGCTCAAACACCTAGTAAGAGACTTCTAATGCTCAGAACACTAAGTAATGAGGCTTTCAATGCTCAGAACACAAAGTAATGAGACTCCCTGCTCAGAACACAAAGTAATGAGACTTTCTAATGCTCAGAACACAAAGTAATGAGACTCCCTGCTCAGAACACAAAGTAATGAGACTTTCTAATGCTCAGAACACTAAGTAATTAGACTGTAAATGCTCAGTACGCAGACTGAGACTTGAACCAAACTGAATTACAAAGAAAGTAAGTTTGGGTTGAACACTTGATCAAATATCAGAGGTGTTCACTTAATACAACACAGGAATAAGACTCAACACTTAAGAAATTCTAAGATTACAGGTTTGTAAGAATTTCTAAGAGGTTTGGTAACTTGCGTATTTTTGACAGCAAAACAGAGCACAAGTTCAGTTCTTTTGTTTCAAGAGTCTTATCAGTTTTCTTCTTCAAATCTTCTTCTTATATAGAGGAGAATAGAGCTGTTGAAGAAAGCCAGGATTTAAGCAAAGAGCTGTTGCAAGTATAGAACTAGGTCAGGCTGAAATTGCGAGCTAAACTCAGCAGAAAACCAGAGCAGCAGCCATTTTTGAAATTGCCTTCCTTAAAAGCTGAGGAATGTTTGAGTCAGGGAGACAACTGTTCCATTGGAGTTGTTCTGACACTGCAGGCATTAAATGCTGAAGGAAACTTTCCATGTCAGACTTCAGAAGCTTCTTCAGGAACAGTACTTCAGAAGCTCTCTTCAGACTTAGACTTCAGAAGCACTGTTCATCAGACGCATTGTTCATCAGACGCTCCCTTCATACGTTGACTTTTGTTGACCTTCAGACTCAGCCTTCAGACGCTGCCTTCAGACGCACCCTTCAGACTCAGTCTCCAGACTCAGTTTTCCCTCAACTTTGCAACATTGCTTCTAAGCTTTCCTTCTTGCTCTTAGTTTGTTCTTCCATAACCAATATTGAATACCAATCATTAAGAACATGGTTCTGCATAACTTAGAACAAAGCATTAGCAATACCAATTTACTTTTTAACACTTTGTTATCATCAAAACCTTAAAGAGAGTTGTTCATACAAATTGTTCCAACAATCTCCCTCTATTCAAAAGAGAGTTGTTCACATTTTGTTCCAACAAACTCATCAATACCTAAAATGTTGGTTGTAAGGGGTCAGTATTCCTAAACCACAAAAATACAATCATATAGACATAAAAACACAAGATAAGAAGAACAGTAAAACACTCACCACATAAAAGTCAAATGCATCCCATGCATCATTTGAATAAAGTTAATATTTTAATTTCTTTTATTTGTATTGAGCTTTTGACTTTTATGTGGTGAGTGTTTTACTGTTCTTCTTATCTTGTGTTTTTATGTCTATATGATTGTATTTTTGTGGTTTAGGAATACTGACCCTTTACAACCAACATTTTAGGTATTGATGAGTTTGAAGATTTGAAGCAAAAAAATGGTGTTTAGCTTGCACGCGCACAAGGAATAAATTTGGGTTTTATTAAAATGTAATTTAAAATAACTTTTCAAGTTCATTATTTTTAATGTAATTTATTTAGTCTAATTGAGTAATCCAATATTCTCTTGATAAAAAAAAATGTAGTCTCTAAAACAAAAATAAATTAGACGTAATGTCTTGGATTGAAAATCCGAAGCGTTACAATAATCACAAAGATTACAATTGCTCAAGCACAAAGCAAGAGACTTCCTATGCTCAAACACTAAGTAAGAGACTTCCTTGCTCAAACACTAAGTAAGAGACTTTCTATGCTCAAACACAAAGTAAGAGACTTTGAATCAAACAGATTTACAAAAGAATATGTTTGAGTTGAACACTTGATATACTATCAGTGGTGTTCACAAAATACAACACAGATTCAGACTCTATACTTAAGAAATTCTAAGATAAAAAGGTTTGTAAGAATTTCTAAGTTATTTGATGACTTTCAGATTTGGCAGAGTATGCGTTTCAGAAAACAGAGTCTTGATATAGTCTTATGAGTCTCTCATCTTCTTCTTCAAATCTTCAATCCTTTATAGAGGAATAAAGAGCTGTTGAGAAGATGTCATGTCATCAATTAGAGAAGATGTATTTAAGCTTCAACCAGCATTAATTCCTTCCTGATATGGTGTGCGAAACAGAGGAACAAAGGAATAGCATTCTGAATTGTTTCCTTAAAACAGGGTGAGTGTTTCGTCCAAGGAGACAAGGGTTGCAGAGAGCGGTTCTGACTGTACAGTACTTTACTGTTGACAGTGACAACTGATGACTTCTGCATTTCCTTCAGATTCAGACTCACAGTCTGTTCTTCAGACGCAGTTCTTCAGAAGCTGGTCTTCAGACACTGTTCATCAGAAGCTGGTCTTCAGATGCACTGTTCATCAGACGCTGACCTTCAGACGCACTGTTCATTAGACGCTGTCTTCAGACGCTAGTGTTCAGACTTGCAACACAAGCTTCAATATTTTCCTTCTGCTCTTAACTTGATCTTTCAGCACCACTGTTGGATACATAACTTTCAGTATATGGTCCTGCACACTTTAGAGCAAGCATTAGCATATTCAATTTTCTTTTTAACACTTTGTTATCATCAAAACTCAAAAGGGACTTGTTCATACATTTTGTTCCAACAGTAAATCCTTGTGCATAGTCTTTATAATTTTTGTCGTTATCTTACACTTAAAGTAATTTTGAATAGTCAATTGTTTTAAATCACTTTCGCTACATTTTGGTCGAATTTTCTAAAGCATTTTAAAAAGGCGATATTCACTCCCCCTCTACCGAATACCTCGTTGCCATATAAACCAACATGGACATGGAAACATAATTTCTCCCTCTTATAATGCCTTCAGAGACTTCTTGAATCTTCATTCTTTGTCTTCCCAAATCTTAACAAGTCTTCAAGATGCTTTGTTTTGCCGATTTGCTTGATTTCTTCTTGAATTACTTCAAAACACCGTAGAATTGTTATGTTTCAGGGAAACTAGGATTACATGGCTCGAAATGAAAGCATTACAAAATGTCCCGAAAACAATAGGCAATTGCTCTAAAAGCCCTCTATATTGGATCAAAACTAAATAAAAATGACTGAAAAATATGCTAAAAATAACGTAAGATACCCTGTCATGAGAGACACACCATCAAATTAGCCGTTTGTACTCGTTGATTCACTTCTTTGACTTCTATCACCACTTCATCTTTTTCGTTCTTAAATTGAGGCGGTCAAAATACTCAGTGAAAACTAGGTTTTTTTTTTTTAAAGAGTGAAAACCAGGTTAAAAGGTTACGTTTTTTTGGGAAAATTTCAGTGATCACGTGCAAGGTTTGATTCAATAAATAGTTTTCAAAGGTTTATTTTTGTATTTTGTGTAAAAAAGATCTTCTCACATAGGAGAGAAGAGAGCTTCTCACTTAGGAGAGGAAAAAGTTGAACTTGTTATTAATTGTTTTCTAAGAAACATTATTCAAAATTATTATTATATATTTAATACTTTGAAGTTGTGAGTTTTGATTTTCTGTAAATATATATTTTCATATACTAAAATGAAATAACACATCCTCTTAAAAAATAATTAAATAACAAGTTTGGTTAATCTTACTTTACAATTGACAAATATTCATAAAATATAAAACTCAAGTTTACTTTTTGTGTGTTTTAGTTCTTTGATTTTTAGGGGAAAGGCCCTAGTAATCTGAAAATCGGTTGAGATGTAAGTAAATCTTAATGAAAATTGTCCTACCTAAGAATTACATTTGGAGGTTTCCTGTATAATTTTTTTTTAGGTGTAGCTCATTAACCATTTGAGCCCAAGATTACTTTAGAGATTTACTTTTAAATGATTTCCATTACGTATTTGGCAATTAACCTTAGGGTGTGTTTTGGATTGAAGGTTTATAAGGGGAATGGAGGAGATGACTTAATTTTATTTTTAAAATTATAGACACTATAAAATAATTTTTTAAAAAAATCAAGAGTGATTTAAGTATTATATGATCATTTATCATGTTGTTGTTTCAATGTTTTTAAAATATTTTATAGTATCTGTAGCTTAAAAAAGAAATGTAAGTCCTCCCCTCCCTTCTCCTCGTAAACCCCCATCCAAACACACTCTTAAAGATTTTCAAGGTAATTCATATTTTAATTTGGTTTTTAAAATCAATATTTAATTATAAGTATTATATTAATGTTTTTTTAGGGGAAGTATTGAATTAAATGAATAGTATATTAAACTGGTCAAAAATATTAAAATACTGTTAATTTGTATTAAATGAATTCGACAAAAAAATAAATATTAAATGAATTTTATATTAAATTGGTCAAAATAAAGTCAAATACTTAATATACATTTATTTTTTTACGAAAATATACATCTATTAAATTGGTCAAAAGAAAGTCAAATACTTAATGTGTATACATTTATTATTTTACGAAAATATACATTATACATGTATGACACCTATTATATGACCTTGCATTCAGAAAATCAAAAGTTATCTTCTAAAAGCTTAATTTCTGTATTTACTCTCATTATGGAGGTCAAAAACTCAAATTTGTCACATGAAAACGATGATTCCACATATGATAGAAATGCTGAATTGAAAGCTTTTGATGATTCAAAACTTGGTGTAAGAGGTCTTATGGAGAGTGGGCTGACAAAGATCCCACGCATATTTTATTCTGGAGAAGTGAACATCATAGAAAACTCAATCAATAACTCAATATTGAGTGTTCCCATCATAGACCTCAAAGACATCCACATTGATCCTTCTCGTCGTGTTGAAGTAATTAACCAAATTCGAACCGCATGCAAGGAGTGGGGATTTTTTCAAGTGATTAATCATGGAATTCCCATTAATGTATTGGATGAAACAATTGATGGAATTCGTAGGTTTCATGAACAAGATCCCGAAGTAAGGAAACAATTTTATAATCGTGATATGAAAAAGAAATTTTTTTATTTATCTACTATTAGCTTGTATAAAGACAAGTTTGCTAACTGGAGAGATAGTGTTGGATGTTTCATGGCTCCCAATCCGCCCAAATATGAGGATCTTCCTGAAGTATTTAGGTAATTAGTTAATTTTAAATCATTTATATATTTTTTGAATGTTAGTATTGATAGTGATTGTTACTACCTCCGTTCCTTTTTAATTGTCACTTTTTAACATTTTACACAAACCAAGACAATTAATAAATGTCACTACTTTTGATACAATAATTTATACTTTTACTATAATAACCTTATTCATTTAATATATCATCTCATATATTTCTCTCTCCGTAATAAATAACTAAGGATAAAATTGGTAAAACATTATTTAAAGTTGCATTGAACTTTGAAAGTGACAGTTAAAAAGGAACAAATTTTTTCTTCAAAAGTGACAATTAAAAAGGAACGGAGGGAGTAGTATCATGTCGGAAGTGAGGATCTAGTGCTCAAATTTCTTTTCGCTTTATCCTTTAACTCCTTTGTCCCAACCATCATAATTTATAATTAGTATTCTGTTTGGGATATTGTTATCATTTAAAAAAAATTAATGAAGAGGGAATTATTATTATTGTTATTAATTAAAGAGACAGTAATGATCATTATACAATGTCAAACTCTTATAATTGGAAATGGGGTATCATTGGAAATTCAACACTGAAAGTTATTGTATTAGTGCATTCCTCAAATATTATTATGTTGCAATATTTTTTTTTAACGCACTTAAGTTTTATATATTTTATTTTCTTGAGATTAAAAAGAAATTTTAATTATTAAAAACATAATTGGATTTTCATTCTTTTCACATGATAATTTTGCACTATATATATATATATATATATATATTATTGTCATAATTTAAATATTTGATATGGGTTTTATTATTGTATAAGTGCCTTTAATTTTTGAATTATGGCAGGTTTAAATTATTTTATTAATTGTTGGTGTACTTGCAGAGACATTATAATTGAATATTCCAAGAAAATAACGACGTTAGGCGGTACCATATTTGAGTTATTCTCAGAGACTCTTGGATTGGATCCATCTTACCTAAAAGAAAGGAATTATTTAGAAGTACTTTCTATTCAAGGTCATTATTATCCACCATGTCCTGAACCTGAATTAACCATAGGTGCGTCCAAACACACTGATCCTGCTTTCATGACAATAGTTCTACAAGAACAATTGGGTGGTCTTCAAGTTCTTCGAGATAATCAATGGTTTAATGTTGCTCCTGTGCACGGAGCTCTTGTTGTCAACATAGGAGATCTTCTACAGGTAAGTTTATTTAAAGGAAGGTTAGATGACTTATTTAAACATGTTAATGCAAAACATACATTTAACTGAACTAACATGTCATACCTGACTTCTCCCTAAAAAAGGTTATACCTAACTTCCAAAAGCAATTTTAGACCTAACAAAGCTTATGATTGGTAGTATGTCACGATTGGGTCTTGAATTATGTTAAAATACCATAGCTATTTATGCAAAGTTTGATTTGACATAGCCTATAAATTCCTCTCCTAACTACCTAATTTTAATTAGGTGATTTTTTATTGAACAAGTGAAAATTATATACAATCATAATGTCAAGGTTGATACTGTCAGTAAAGTATTAGGAAAATTGCTCTTTAGGCTTTCATATTTTTCTTTAAGGAACCCTGAAAATACCAAAATATTCCCAACGACAATTAACCGCCATTCTCTCTATCCCAACGATATCACAACCCATGACCACCCATGAAGTGTGTCAAGATTCTTCATAGTATCAAGAAATATGAGGTCAATGTGCTTGTCGCTCTTATCGGTGAATATGGTACATCCGACCAGATAGAGCAAGAAAGCCCTCATGCACCATTGCCTACAGTTATTTCTCTCATCTTCCCTCCCAGCTCCATTCTCCAATTGAGTTGCCATATTAAGGTGTTCCTCATATAATTTCTTCAACCATGGAATAATTACAAAAGCGCCAAACTTTTTCACACACTCATCGATCGCACCGTCCTCGCCAACTCCAAGGAACCCATTTATCAGTTGGACACCCCTATTATGGGAAATCATTTCCCCGTGAGTTTTAATCTTCCCTTCTATAAGGATATGTAGAAGACACACCACATCATCAAGTGTGACGGTCATTTCCCCATCAGGCATACAAAAGTTGCTGGTCTCTTCATGCCACCTCTCAGACAAGGCGAGAAGCTTGTCACCATTCAAAGAAGAGAACTCGGTATGAAGAAGTGGGAAAGGACAAAAATCTATAACTGGAGTCCAGAACCAGGTCATATGTGTTGGTGGGTGTGTAAGTGCAGTTATCTTCTTTCCATGCCTGATGGCTTTAAACATACGACTACGACTCTAAAATACAAAACAAAACATAAAAACAGGTAAAAATATACTTAGAAATCATGGTTGGGCCTAACACAACCCCACAAAACCGGCTTGTGAGGTGAGGATTGCCCCCACTTATAAACACATTGTCAGGCCATCTACTATCCGATGTGGGACTCTTAACACACCCCCTCACGACCAGTACTATTGGGCTTGGTTTGTGGACATATTGGTGGGTGTTGGAACAAAATGTATGAATAACTCTCTTTTGAGTTTTGATGATAACAAAGTGTTAAAAAGAAAATTAGATATGATAATACTTGATTCTAGTGTGCAGAGCCATATACTTAAAGATTGATATCTAACAGTGGTTCTGAAAGAACAAGTTAAGAGCGGAAGGAAAATATAGAAGCTTGTGTTGCAAGTCTGAAGACCCGCTTCTGAAGGCAGCATCTGAAGACAGCTTCTGAAGGCAGCTTCTGAAGGCAGCGTCTGATGAACAGTGCGTCTGAAGGCCAGCTTCTGAAGACAGCGTCTGATGAACAGTGCGTCTGAAGTCTGCTTATGAAGAAGTGCGTCTGATGACCATCTTCTGAAGTCTGAGTGTTGAGGAAACGCAGAAGTCAACAATTGCAACTGTCAACAGTAACGTACTGTACAGTCAGAACAGCTCTCTGCAACAGTTGTCTTCCTGGATGAAACATTCTCCCTGTTTTAAGGAAACAATTCAAAAAACATTAATGCTCTGTTCCTGAGTTCGCACACCAGAACAGCAGAATTAATGTTGGCTGAAGCTTCAATTGCAACGGCTCTATTTGATGACCTGGCAATCTTCTCGACAGCTCTTAATTCCTCTATAAAGGATTGAAGTTTTGAAGAAGAAGATCAAGACTCAAAAGACTCTGTTAGTCTGTTTTCTGAAAAACGTAACTGCCAAATTAGAAAGAGTCTTAATCTGTGTTGTATTTTGTGAACATCACTGATAATATATCAAGTTTTGAACTCAAACATATTCTTTGTAATTCTGTTTGATTAAAAGTCTCTCACCTGTGTGCTTGAGCAATTAGAAAGTCTCATACTGTGTGTTTGAGCAAGGAAGTCTTAGACTGTGTGTCTGAGCAAGGAAGTCTCATACTGTGTGTCCGAGCAAGGAAGTCTCTAGCTGTGTGCTTGAGCAATTATAATCTTTGTGATTATAGTGAAAAATCTCTTGTTAGTAACAAGGGGACTGGACTACTTCCGGGTTGTGGAAGGAACCAGGATAAACTGCTTGTCTCTCTCTCTCTCTCTCTCTCTCATTTACTTTATATCCGTTGCAAAACACTCTGAAAATAGTTTCAGAATCTGATCTATATCTGATTCTGAACTAACCTAAGTTTTTGAGAAAGAAAAGAAAAAGCCAACACAATTCAATCCCCCCTTCTTGTGTTTTTCTCACCTTCAGTGGGTGGCCCAATAGCGGAAACCTGATAGCAGGTGCCCAATGGATATTGAAGAGACTCTGATACCATCTTAGAAATCTTGGTTGGGCCTCACACAACCCCACAAAACCGGCTTGTGAGGTGAGGATTGCCCCTACTTATAAACACATTGTCAGGACATCTCCTATCCGATGTGAGACTCTAAACAAATATATTAACCAAAATAAACATTTAAATGATAAAGTAATATAATTAGGACAAAGTAAACAGTTAAAAATATATTAACAAAAAAACACAATGAGTTAAAAATATATTAACCAAACTAAACATTATACTTACATCAACGTAATTCTAAATCCTGTAAGCAACATGATTAACGAATTGTGGCAATAGAGATAGATCATCAGGTCCTCTAGTAAAAGCATCTGGTGCCAGTGGGGGTGTGGTGTGTCATGCCGCTCAAGTTGAACCTCCTCGTGATATTGTTTAGCCTGGTAGTACTCCTACAGAGTAGGGTCATGGTAGTTGTCCTCAGTAGGATCCTAGCTAGTTCTAGTCTTGAGAAGGGTCAACAACCGTGGACGCATCCGTCTGTGAGGTCCCCTCCAAATCATGCCTACGACCACGTCCCATGTTAGGCATTAGGTTCGCCGCCACTTTCTCCTTGCATTCGCTACCAGTCATTGTCTCTTTTCCTAGTCTGCATCTGTCAGCCATATCTTCACAACATAAAAACTTAAAAAAAAAAATCAATGAAAAACTCATTCAAACATTTCATCAAACACTTTGAATGCTAAATATATATTCTTGGTTCATTGTGTTATTTCAAGTTTTAAACTACCACATTGAACTTCTTAGTCTCAACAACATTCACAATGCAAACATACAAACATTTGGTCATTTACTACCAAAAAAAAAACTTACATTAACTTTAAACACTAACATATCACCAATTTAAAAAAAAAAAAAACTACCATATAAAATTAACAATGTGAATACAAATGGATTATGAACTAGTGTTAGATTCTTTAAATGTTGATTGACTTTGAAGAAATGAACTGGATGGATATTGGTTTGAGGGAGATTGGAGGGAGTTTATGTGTTTGAAACAAAAGTGGGGGTTGATGTTACTGTTCTGTTATAAGACCATAATGCAATGGTAACTTGAATAGTGGTTAACTACTGCTGGGAACATTTTGGTTCTTTTAGGGTGCTTGGAGAAAAAAATAAAAGCCTACAAAACAGTTTTCAAGTATTAGCTCAATGGTATGTGTGAGGTCGCTGAAGGAGTATGAGAATAATCTTTAGGGTTTGATCCATAGATATACTACTAACAAATTCTCTTTTCTGCTAAAAAAAAGCACTAACATTGTTCTATAAAAAACTATGATATCATATCTAAGTCTCAATAAATGAATATAATATATAAATAAACAATTCAATCTATATAAAATGAGCTGAATTAACTAAGTAATAGAGTTCAAGTGGTTAATAAGTTTTATCAATGACGAATTATTTCGGAGAACCTGACTTTGATTTTTGATGGAACAATTTTAGTCAGACTTCATTTACCTCTGACCAAACTCTAAAATACCAGGGTCCCTTTTTCTTTAGAGCTAGAGGGATAAAAAAAATGAATTTTGGATAAAAAAGTGAAATTACTGTCATACTTCATAGTTAATTATATATCATTGTAACGACTATACTTATATCAATTTATTTGTTGATCTTACAGCTTATATCAAATGACAATTTCAGTAGTGTTTATCATCGGGTGTTATCAAATCATAAAGGCCCAAGAGTTTCTGTTGCTGCCTTCTTTGGACCTTCTAATGATATGGATAAAGCTTCATCAAAGATTTATGGTCCTATTAAAGAATTGTTATCAGAAGAGAACCCACCAATCTATAGAGATATTAGCTTAGCAGAATTCTTGTCACACCATTTTACGAAGGGGCTTGATGGGAACTATGCATTGCAACCTTTTAGGTTGTAAAAAGATATTATTTCAACTCCAAAATAAACTTAATAAGTTGATACTCCATCGAGTGGTTTTTTACTTATTTTTTTGAAAGATTGTGGTTTTTGACTTGTTGTTATGATTTTTAACGACAATAAAAAAGGTTATATTTAATGATATTTTAAATTGGGGATGATGTTTATGGATTAATAGATAAATTATTTTAGAGTTGTTTCTTGCATATTCATAAAATACTTTATTGTTTTTTTGTTTAAGATTGTTGAATTAATATGAATGTTAAAAATATATAGAAGTTTGAAGTTATTTTTAATAGCTTTATATTAAAACCAAACATTACAGAAAATAATGAAAATTAATAACCAAGGCTGTAAAAAAATTGTAACATATCGATTGTATGTCAAAATAATAAAAAATAAAACGCACTTGGGTTGGTCTGATGATGTTGGTTTCAAACCTTAAAGTGTATTTTTTAAGGTCTCAATTCGATTCTCCCCGTATCAATTTCGGTGGGTTAGTTTAACTTCTTAAAAAAAATGTCAAAATAAAAAATTCAAACGGATTGTTTTAAATGATTTTTCCCCTCAAAGTGAGTACAATCCAATTCGTGAATACTCCTAAGAATTATGAAACTCTCAAAACAATTGTGGATATTTATAAATCAAAATGTGTGATGGACTTTGTAGTCTCGATTTTAAATTGCAAGTTGCATGTGATATCTTCGTGGAAGATGCAAAGCACATTGCAGACTGCGGCCGTTGCAACATGAAATAATTTTACATTTGAACAAACAATATGAAAATACATATTATTAGAAGGGTCTCGTTAACGAGTGTCATCGGGACACTCTTTAAACATTCCCAATGAAGAAATTATTTTTTAAAGAAATTAAAGACTTCAATTTTCAATGCAATAAATGCACAAACTTTAATAAAATCCTACTAATTTGGGCGGTTAAAGAGTGCCTTTGTGCCCCAGACTCGTTAACATTTCCCTTATTATAATTCTTTTTTTTTAATAAATATTATTATAATTCTTTAAATATGCCTTTTGTTTATTATGTTATATAAATTTCTATTTCTTAAGTCTTTACATACAAGTTTATTAATAATTTTATCATAGTAATTATTTTATATGTGATGTAATATCCCGCTTCAGCCTTAAATATTTATCAGAGTTGAGACGAGGTATTAGAGATGTTTTAGGAAGGGCATTTAAGTAATTTGAGGGTTTGGGCTATAAAATTTCTTATAAATAATATTTTTCATATGTTTAAATAATTCCTAGCACAAAAAAAAATATTTGTAAACATTTTCGTATAAACGTCGTAAACTAAAATGGCGTGGAAAGCAATTTTAAATAAATTACGTATGTTATTGTTATATATATTGATATATTCAATCTTTAAAATTATAAGCAACAAAACAAGTAAATATAATATTTTATTGCATTTATATTTGTGTGTTACACGGGCTAACAGGCTACCCGCGGTTCATACGGGCTAGCCCGTTTTGACGGCCGCAATTAAATGACATTTCTTAAAAAGATAACATGTGGATAAAGGTCTAGAACGGGAACTCGTGTCTTTATCTTCTAAATTTAAAGTTTTAGGCTACATTGCATGGTAGAAAGCAAATGGTGTACTATATTATTTCATAAATCAATTATCCTCACGCTTTATTGTGGAAAGAAATTCATCAAATATTATGGATTCAATGAACGGTACATTTCTCTATTAATTTTTACTTTTAATATCGATGTATATTCAAACCCTACTTCCTTCAATAGATTACTAAATACTAATTTATGGGAGAGCTATACCATATAATTGGAATAACTCAACATAAACTTTTACGAAGTTGTTTTGAACTTACGCCATGTAATACGAGTGAATTTGGGTATTCAATCCTGTAATAAGAAGATCCTTTGGATTTGAACCCTCATATCATATGACTATACGTTTAAGCGGGCGCATTGAGTCAGCATTTTTTTGCTTATATGGCATGTTGACTAAGTATTATTAATTATTTTAGCTTAATTTTAATTCCACATGGATTTTTCATTATAAAAGGAAATAAATCATTTTCTGCATTTTCCTCGTCTTCATCCTTCAAACCTTCATCTACATCATCCAAACCCAAATATTCTTCACTCCAACCCAAATCTTCATCTAAACCCATCATCATTCCTTCCAAATTTCATAATCGATTCAAACACCAATTCTCTATCCTCTATATTCACTCCTTCGTCCTCCCTTATCATTAATGAACACAAATTGAATGAATACAAACATAGATCCAAACGTCTCTTCCTTGTTGTTTTTGGGTTATTATTTTCTCTAGATTTTGTTGTTATAGATTTGGGCAATTTTTGGAATCTAATGAGATTACAACATCCATGAAAAACGACACAAACAAACAAAACAAAGGCTGCACTTTACACAGAGCTAACCATTCCTTATATTACTCCAATATTACATATCCCATTACAAGTCTCTTGAAAGATTGAGAAACACACCACCTGAACAAAACAGCAGCCACAACAAATGACTCGGCTTTCCACGGCTGCCTATTTAGACAATCTTTGGAGTCTCAAAAACCGCAAAACGGTGGAGAAGACAGACAATATCGATGAGATCAACCATGCAACATAATCGTCACGCCTCCATTATAGGAAGGAGTTCTAGATGTTGTCGAAAGTCAAGACTTGATGGAAAACTGCTTTACAACCAGAAAATCGAACCAACAGCAGAACCAAAAAAATATAGAGGCAATAGAATTGATATTGTTTGTATTGATTCTTTACAATAGCAGGTTACATACATTTATAGTCAAAGAGGCAATAAATGGAAATAATTCTCAGATAGTATTTGGTTATATGATATCCTATTAGAGCTGGACGTTACAAGTCTAATTAGTATTTGGTTATATGCCCAAAAATTTGAAGAGAGAGAGGAGAGAATGATGAAAAGTATTTATTATTTTTTAAAAAATATTGGCCAAAAATGCCGCATGTATCCAAAAATATTAAAAATGAAAAATAATTATACGGTCAACGGACCACGTAATTAAAAAATGTTGATTTAACATACCACATAAGTTAAATGTACAGTTAGAAGAAACGAGGGTTCAAACCTTGCAGGGTTGAAATCTATTTTTTTTTAGGGGTAAACGAGAACTCGTCAATTTTACAGGGGTGAATATATATTAACTATTTTTTACTTAATTTAATAATGAAAAACCATGTGGATTTAAAAATAAAGCTAAAAAAAATTAATAATACCGACTCAGCATACTCCATAAGTAAAAAAAAAATGCTATAGCAGTGTGCTACATAAGCTTAAGTGTACATCCATATGAAATCTGAGTTCAAATTCAAAGAATCTTCATATTATAGGATTGAAATCCAAATTTTTTTTTATAGGAGGTAACCAAAATTCACTCATATTACAGGTAAACACTGTTTAACCAGTATGAAAATAATTGGAGATAGTATGATAGTTGTTATAAATTTGAAACAATACATTAATTTCTTTCATTTCGATTACATTTGATCAGTAATAATCAAATTAATCTTTATGAAAATATATTGTGTGTTGAAAAAGAGAAGGACACTAAAATTACGATGAGAAAAAATAAATAAAGAGGTTAAGCAAATAATAGATTGAAATAAGTGCATGCCGACATAGCATGTGCAACACATATTAAAATCTCATTTTGCATCCATACTTTTAATTTTAAACTCTTTTATGGACCCTCACCTTGAACCCACCAGCCATATGAGCCGTAAGAAAAGGAACAATAGTTGGTTGGTCAGCTGACACAGGCCTAATTTCAAATTGGTTCAGAATCGAAGCCACAACATACTCCATTTGAATAAAAGCCATCTCTTTTCCAAGACAAACTCTTGGACCAGCTTGAAAAACCGGAAACTTGTAAGGGTTCACATATTTCAAAACCTCATTATTGCTATTATTATCCCCTTCTCTGACGGATTCATGAAACCATCGTTCTGGTTTAAACTCATTCCAGTCTCTTCCCCATAACACCTCCATCCTCCCCATCCCATAAGGAAAATAAGTCACCCTATCACCTTTACGAACCCTAGTCCCGTCCGGCAACACGTCATCGTTGGCGGCATGTTTAGAATCCCACACAACCGGAGGATACAACCTCATTGACTCACATAAACAAGCCTTCAAATACTCCATATTTTTCAAATCTTCATAATCAAAAAACCTAATAAACTCAAAATCATCATCATTAATTTTTCCTCCAAAAACTTCCCTCAATCCCTTCACAATCAACTCCTCTTTGCTTGGATTGTTTGACAATAACCAAAAAAGCCATGTCATCGCAGCCGCTGTGGTGTCTCTCCCTGCCATGATAAAACTAATAACCATATCTCTCACCATTATTTCATCATGCCCTGCCTCCAATAACCTTGTCAACAAATCAATACCACAAATATTTTTTTCACTAATTCCTTTTTTCTTTTGCCTTATTATCTCCATCACCGATTCATGAACAAGTTTAACATCTTTTTTAAGTGATTTCTCTGACCCTGTATTTAGCATCCTCTTGATCTTCCACATGAAAAGAATCGGAGAAGTTGCACGCATTGCGCTTATCTCAGAAGCTTTGTCAAATGCCGACAAAAGAGGCGGCAAAGGTTTAAATAAATCCAAACAACAAGGATCATAACCAAGTGAAACTTTACACACAATTTCAAATGTTAGTCTCCTTAAAATATCTTGCATGTCAATAATATGGTTACCATTAGAAGCCAATTCAAGTAATGGAATAAGTCTTTGTTGAACTTCATCTTCAAGTGTCTTCGCAACGAAGTCTTTGAGGGACCTCGTTGTGAATTCGTGGCTGGCTAATTTGCGTTGTTTTGACCATATCTTGCCGTCTACGTTGAATATGCCGCAACCAAGGAGGTCTTCGAGGATTTCAGTGAAGGGTTTTCCTTTAGGGAAATTGGTAAAATTGGTTTTGAGGATGTATTCAATGTTGAGAGGGTTGGCAGTTATGATGTTTCGACGGGAACCGAGACGGTTGATGAGGATGGTTTGAGTTGGAGAATCAGAGAGGTGATGGGTGTAAAAATCTAGAAGACAGTGGCGGTTTTTGTAGAAAGAGAAAAGGCAACCTATGATAGGGTATGAAGGAGGGGTGTGAGTAGAAGCGGAGAAGTGTGATTTGTTATGGTTTCTGGGATTATGAGTTAGTATTTTGCTCTTAAAAAAGAGAAGGGAGAGAAAAAAAAGAGCAAGGAAAATGTAGTAGCAGAACATAGCGGCTAACTTAGGGTTCGAGTTGCAAGGATATAGGGTTGAATGAATTAGTGAGTAATGTGCGAGGTTTATATATGGTGACAACTTAGGTACCCATCAATAAAAGGTGGGTAACACAACCCATGCTGAGTTGGCACCAATCAAAGTTATTTGTTTGTTATCTATTATTTTTAATGTTATATAAATACATTGTTTTGATTGGGCCAACTCAGCATGGGTAGTATTACCCACCTTTTATTGATGGGTAAACAAGAATTTCCCTTATATATATGTGCGGTAAATGAAATGATCCTCTGGAAATGTTATAAAGATTAGATGATATGTGCAGAAAATGAAACAATTTTCTAGAAATGGGATAAGGATCATATAATATTGCGAAAAATAAAACAATCTTCTAGAAATGGGATTAGGATTAGATGCAACCATTGCATCATCTAATGAGTTTCATTTAGCATATCAGAACCGTCCGATTTTGATTCAATGAATTAGATTTTAAGGTAGATTTTGTTTTTTTGTATAATATTAAATTTCGAGTTCGAAATCTAAATCGTTCGATTTTGATCAGACGTTGTCTAGGCTGCTGATTGCATATTGTCACTAATATTGTGATTGCACAAAAGCTTGATCCCTAGAATTGTTGTGATGTCACCAACCATGAATGTTTGTAAAAAAAAATTACTCCCTTCGTCCTAAAATATAAGCAAAAATTGGTCAACAAAAGTTAATGTATTTGATTCAAAATTTGTACCAAATACATCAACTTATGTTGACTCATTTTTGCTTATATTTTGGGACGGAGTAGTATTTATTTAAAAAGGGTTTGTCTAACATGTGAAACATTGCACATGTTAAAGCAACTAAAAGTGGAAACTTTTTATTGAAAAACAACAATTATTTATTAAAAAGATATATATTTAATATTAAATGCACAAGTTCCAATGCAAACTTACCTTTTTGAGCTTTTTAACATGTGCAATGTTACACATGATAGAAAAACCCATTTAAAAAACATAATTGTTTCCTTTTCATATGACTTCTCAACCGTTTCCTATTTTACGTCAACGGTGTAGCCCAATTAAAACATTATGAAGGAAAGTAATATTAAGGCATGTTGTCGTTTTTCTGACCAAAAAATAAAATCAAAGTCAAAAATAAAATAAAATAAAATTAAGATGTAATTTACATTTTTTAATATAAACTTTGATAGTTTTCTTTCAGGTGATTTGACTTTGATTTTATTTTTTTGTCAAGAAAACGACAACATGACTTAACGTTACTTTCCTTCTAAATGCTATTTATAATAATTGGGCTACTTCATTTAGGATACCATAAACCAAAATTAGATGTCCCACTTAAGTACCTTAAAATTCTTTTCACAATTTTTAAGTGGGATTCCTTGGGACATGATTGATATCTAGCACACATGCATACACCAAACATAATATCCGACCTACTTGTTGTCAAAAAAAGTAAAGAGCCTATCATACCTTGGAACCTTTTAACATTAACATTGATGCCATGTTTGTCCTTGTAATATCCCGCTTAAACGTGACTTTAACAGTGTTACAGGAATTAAACGAAAGGAATGGCAATTATGTAATAAGTGGCAATGGCAAAGTTGTAATTTGAGGGAAATGATTAATTGGATAAATATGAAAATTTCTCTTGTTTATCTCATTTTCTCCCTCTAGTAAGCAAGCTGATTTTCTCCCTCTCTTCCTCTCAATTTCGCCCTCCATTTTCATCCTCATCATCATCTTCCCTTGATCCATCAAAACATCTTCCTAAATTCTTGTACTTCAAGTAAGCATGGTTTTGAGGAAGTTGGAACAAGAAGGAGTTAAAGAAAAACAAGAAAAGGAAAAGGATTGGAAGCTAGGGTTTGAGGAGAATCAAGCTAGGGTTATGGATTGGGAAGCATAACAAGCTTTGATCAGATGATTGAGGTGAGCTCCACTGGATTTTAGATCCCACTTTGTTTAAGTTTTGATGTTATAGCAATTATGAACAATGTTTGAGGTTTAGTGCCCTAATTACCTTTCCATGTGATTCCTTGGTTATTCATGATGTAGTCTAGCTATATGCCTTAGAAATTGATCCATTAAGCTGTTATGATGTCTGGGTATGTTTGGATAAGCTGAAATGGGGAAAATCACGTTTTAAACTTGCCTTATGCTGTCCAACTGCAGGTAAAATCGTGTCACGATTTCAAAGGCAGAACTAAACACATTTTCTGGGTAGAAAATCGTGTCACGATTTCCAAATCGTGACACGATGGGACAGTAGACAGGATCATGTTGTTTTTCATCAAATTCTCGCACCATTCCGGCTATCCAATGCTACCTCGGACTCAATAACGTTATGTAGTGACTAAGCGTCGCTAACAAGCATAGAAAGCCCTATCCTTTAGAGAATGTATGGATGAATTATAGATGAGGATAGGTACATTGGTTAAGAGAGGATTATCATAATCCATAAGTTATCATAGTGATGTTAAGGAGCTAGTATAGGGTTTAACCCTTACCAAGCAGTGTTATGGACTCGATTCAGTATACACGAATCCAAGAATGATATAATAGTCAAGTTGGAACCTAATTTAGGTAAACAGGATTATAGATGTATTCAATTTAGAATACGAGGATGATAGGAACGCTTCGGCAATCAAAGTTACAGATAAGATCATAGTGTTGGTTTTCCGACGATTATAGGTGGCTTATGAGAACGATAAGCCAAGATTCATAAGTTATAGGGTGAGAGTTACAGGATTGTTATCATTTGTTTATAGTAACAGTTATGCATATTTATATGATTAAAGTTAAAGAATTAAAAATCAAAGATAATGGCGTGCCTGCACGTTTTACAGTTACAGTTACAGGGCGTGTTCAGCAGACTCCGGGATTCGCCGGATGGGACTTCTCCAAGGGGGTTGTCCACACGTTTTATAGGGAGTCCGGTGTTAGCCTGATATGATAGGAATTTGACCGGTTTATAGGGAGATGTACCTCGGGGTTACTCCACCCGGGCCGCACTCCGTAAAATGAACTCAGATTAATTGTTTGTTCAACGCTAACAGCTAACATAAAACTGCTATAGAACTGTTTGAAGGTGAGAAAAACACACACACAAGAAGGGGGGGTTGAATTGTGTGACTCTAAAAACTTGTTCTTTTCTTTTTCAAAGACTTAAAACAAGTTCAGAACCAGGTTCTGAACTGTTATCAGAATGTATGCAGCGGATTAAACAAGTAAAAGAGATAAGGGAAGAGAGGCACACAGAAATTATACAGGTTCCTTCTCAATGTGAGAAGTAGTCCTGTCCCCTTGTATCCAACAAGAGAGTTTCACTATAATCAGTTCTGATTACAATTGCTCAATCACTAAGAAAGAGACTTCCAGCTGCTCAATCACAAAGAAAGAGACTTCTATGCTCAACCACCAAGGAAGAGGCTTCCAATGCTCAAGTCACTAAGACAAGAGACTTCCCAATGCTCAAGTCACTAAGACAAGAGACTTCTGACTCAGACCACACAGGAATGAGGTTACAAATGCTTAGTATACAGACTAAGACTTTAGGGACCAAACTGGTTTACAAGTAAAGAAGTTTGGGATGAACACTTGATCAAATATCAGAGGTGTTCTCTTAATACAACACAGGTTAAGACTCTTAACCTTAAGAAATTCTAAGTTACAAAGACTATGAGAATTTCTAAGAGTTTTGAACTTTGACAGTTTTTACACAGAAAACAGAGCAAGGTTTCAGCAATACGTTTCAAAGAGTCTTAGAAAATTTCTTCTTCAAATCTTCCTCCTTTTATAGATGAAAATAGAGCTGTTGAAGATTTGCTGGAATTCAGGAATTTAGCCGTTGCAATTGGACTAGGTTACTGCAATTGTGTGCTGCACTTTATCTGTCAGAACAGGGCAGGTGCCATTTTTGAATTGGCCCACCTTAAAAACTGGAGAATGTTTGGGTCAGGGAGACAACTGTTCCATTGAGTTGTTCTGACACATCCAGGCATTAAATGCGCACAGTACTGGTCAAAATCCATGCCACATCAGCTTCAGAAGCTTTTCTGTGAACAGTGATCAGAAGCTGCTTCAGTTGTACGGATCAGAAGCTGGTCTTCAGATGTTGACTTTGCGTTGACTTCATCAGAAGCACCCAGTCTTCAGAAGCTGCACTTCAGGAGCATTTCTTCAGGACCACTTCAGAGGCTTCACTTCAGGAGCACTTCTTCAGGACCAGTTTCTTTTTAGCCTTGCAACCTCGCTTCTTGGCTTTCCTTCTTGCTCTTTAGCTTGTTCTTCATAACCATTATCAATAAATACTTATTAAGCATGTGGTTCTGAAACACTTGAACAAAGCATTAGCAAATAACCAATTTTCTCTTTAATACCTTGTTATCATCAAAACCATAAAGAGAGATATGTTTACACATAAATGTTTCAACAATCTCCCCCTTACTTGTAAGAGACTTGTTAAACACATTTTGTTCCAACAATCTCCCCCTTTTTGATGATGACAAACATAAGTATTAAAACAGAAAATTGTTGTTAACTTAATTTAACAAGTTAACTGCAGGGTCTGAGGTTTGTAAGCTCTCCCTGAGTCTGATCCAAGTTAATTAAGTTCAGTTAAAAACACAAATGTGAAAATTTCAGAATTGTTATTAAGTTTAATTAACAATCTGACTTCAGGAGAGGTTTGTAAGCTCCCCCTAGGTCTGACAGTCCTGAAGGTTAGGTTTGTAAGCTCCTCTTGATTCTTATCCATGTTAATTAAGCTTAAATCAATGTGGTGAAATTTACACTCAGAATTTTAAAATGACTTGTTGACTTCAGGTTCTGAGGTTTGTAAGCTCTCCCCCTAAGTCTGATGATCCACAGGATGAGTTTTGTAAGCTCCCTGAGTCTTATCCAAGTTATTTTAAATTCAATTTACTCACAAAGAGTAATGTATCTCACAAAAAAATGTATCAAAGCCAGAATTTCACTTCAGCCAGAATTTCACTTCAGAGGCTAAGAGTTAAGAACTGTTCTCATAAGTTAAATTTAGTCAGAATTGTATCAGGGCTTAACTGATCAGTATCAGAGCTAGCTTAACAATTGTATCAGAACTTAATCCTAACAATTATATCAGAGCTTAATAAGCTTAGCTTCTGATAATTTTAACTTATTTGAGCTCAGGTGCTTTAATACTTGTTTTACTTTCTCCCCCTTTTGTCATCAACAAAAAGCCTTACATTCTCCCCTCAACACAGAAAATCTCTCCCCCTTTTTCAAGAGAGTTTGAGAATATCTGTATCAGAGCAGAAAAAAATTTTTGAAAGAGTTTGAAAGCATATATCAAAGCAGTTCAATTTTCCCTTTTTAAAAGAGTTTGAAAGCAGTTCTGACACCAAGTTTGAAAAGATTTCAAAAGGATTCAGAATTTGGGGAATTGAACTAACCAAGATTGTGAGATAGTTGTGCAATCATATGGATAACCAAGTAGCAAGGATAATCATCAGAGCCTACTTGATTTTCAATTAGTATATGACTTGCAGAAAAAAAATAGAATGCTGGTCAGAAGCAGAAAAAGGTTTAGAGCTTCTGATCAGGTCATTCTGTGTTCAGACATGACTTTGTTCAGTATGAATTGGTTCAGTATCAGAGCAAAACAACTCAAGAAGGTATCAGAGCAAATCTTGCAAGAAAGTATCAGAGCAATTCTGGGCTATTTTTTTTTTAAAAGAAATATCAGAGCTAGATACCAATTGAGGATGTTGTCTCAGAGTCTGATACCAAAAGACAGTGTTAAGACTGCTGAACTGATATCAGAACCTGATACCAAATGAAGGTTTATCTCAGAGTCTGATACCAGCTTAAAAGGTTTTAATTCAGAGTCTGATACCAAATAAAAACATTTCTAAAGACTGAACATAGTCTGATACACTGGGCTTTTAAAATGTGTTTGTGCTAAACAGTTTAATAATAGACTGATACCAAATGAAAATTGTTTGTCAAGCAATTTTACCAATGAATATCAGAGCAGAAAATCACATTTTACTTGATGACTTTGGGAGGATTAGAGTATAAAATTTCAAAGCTTTAATCATCATTGCCCATAGCTATACTTATCAGATTCTGACCAACATTAGATTTTTATCAGATTCAGAAGTCAAAAAATCCAGGTTCTGATCCTTCAGACTCTGAGGTTTTTCAGGCTTAACTTTAGTTAAACTCTCAGAAGATGAGTGTTTGATAAGTCTTAGCTTATGATAAACTCAGAATCAAGGAATTCATTCAGATTCAAGCACAATTTCAAGAGATAAAATGCATGTTCAGATTCTTTTTAATAAAATTGAATCTATTTTCTGTTAGGGGTTTTGTGAATATGTCAGCCCATTGATGATCAGTATCAATGAATTGAATATCCAAAACACCCTTCTGAACATAATCTCTTATAAAATGATGTTTTATTTCTATGTGCTTGGCTCTAGAATGCAGAATTGGATTTTTAGACAGACATATAGCAGCAGTATTATCACAATAAATAGGAATATTGTCTGCATGAATCTGATAATCCTCTAATTGATGTTTCATCCAGAGCAGTTGTGTGCTACAACTTGCAGCTGAGATGTATTCTGCTTCTGCTGTTGACAAAGCAATGGTTGCTTGTCTCTTGCTGGCCCAGGATATCAGATTCTCACCAAGAAACTGACAGTTTCCACTGGTGGATTTTCTTTCAATCCTGTCCCCAGCATAGTCAGCATCACAGAATCCAACTAGCTTATAATTTAGAGATTTCTTATACAGAAGTCCCAAATTAGTTGTTCCTTTCAGATACCTAAAGATCCTCTTGACAGCAGTCATATGAGATTCTCTAGGATCTGATTGGAATCTAGCACACAGACATACACTAAATAAAATATCTGGCCTAGAAGCAGTTAAGTATAGGAGAGAACCTATCATACCTCTGTACAGCTTCTGATCTACTTTGGTGCCATTGTCCTCTTTGCTTAAGGTGCAGGTGGGGTGCATAGGTGTGGTCATCAGCTTGCAATCATCCAGCTGGAACTTCTTCAGAAGCTCCTTGGTGTATTTTGACTGATGAACATAAATACCCTCTTTGCATTGGTTGATTTGAATTCCCAAGAAGAATTTCAGTTCACCCATCATGCTCATTTCAAATTCATCCTACATTAACTTAGAAAATTCCTTGCAAAGGGAGGCATTAGTAGAACAAATATGATATCATCAACATAGATTTGTACAATTAAGATTTCTTTCTTAACAGTTTTCCTAAAAAGTGTATTGTCAACTTGACCTCTTACAAAGTTATTCTTAATTAAGAAGTTGCTTAGCCTTTCATACCAAGCTCTGGGAGCTTGTTTCAGACCATACAGAGACTTCTTAAGTTTAAAAACATGATTTGGATATTTAACATCTTCAAAACCAGGAGGTTGTTTGACATACACTTCTTCAGAAATTACACCATTTAAGAAAGCACTCTTAACATCCATTTGATATAAGATGATATCATGATTAATAGCATAAGAAAGAAGTAACCTGATTGCTTCCAGTCTTGCAACTGGAGCAAATGTCTCAGTGTAGTCTGTTGGGTTTTTGTAGATTGGCTACATTTTGCAAAAACATCTACTAGCCAGATGTTGGGACAGATGCTGTAGCATATGGAACAGCATTATGTGACTTGTGGTTTTCGCGCCAGCTAGCGCTTTATATTTGTGTACGCAATCTTCCATAGATTTACCTGAAGATTTATTTTCCTCTAGCTTGCTGATCAAGGCGCGTGTATCTGATTGAAGATTTTCTTGAAGTTTTATTTGCCTTGCTATTTGTTCCACAAGATATCATTCTATATTTGGAAGCTTTTTATTATTTCTAGAAGATCTTTTCAGCTGGACCGGACAATGTCCATGCTCTGTGTTGAAGCCCAAACCCGTGCTATCTCAGTACTATATATTAGTGAAGGCAAACCCTAGTAGGGTAACTAAAAACCGTGTGTGTTAGTAAAGCGTGTGTTTAAGGTTTTTAGGGTTTCTTTTGTTAATTGTGTGCCTTGCTTGTATCTCCCTGATTCAAGCTAAGGACTGAGTTTGTTTGAGTTGTAATTGTAAGCCGCTCCTAAGCTTTTAAGTACGGAGTGAGTATGTGTTATTAGAGTGTGTTTCTCTTGGTGTGTTTTGCGTGTTTGATTACAATACTGTTTGTGCTGTTAGTAGGAATTGAGACGGGGTCTCATATCTAGGAGTTCCTAGATAGAGTTGACACTGGTAGGGTCTAGGTGCAAAGTCAAGTAGTGTGTCTGCGTTGGTCTTTTCACTAGAACTATAATAGTGGAATCATTCCTGGATTGGTATCCCCCAGAGTAGGAGAGTTGCTCCGAACTGGGTTAACAAACTCACTGTGTACTTTATATTTCTTCTGTGTTCCTTTTATTTTGTGCCTTGTTATGTTGCGTTATTTTAATTGTAGTTCTGAGTAGACACGTGCTCGGACAGTTGTGCCAACATTGTGCACAACATATTTCAGTCAGGTTGCCAGGACTTTCAATTGGCATCAGAGCAGGCACCCTGTTCTGTGTGGGTGAGCTCCAGGGAAAGAATTTTCTGGCTTAATGGATAAAGAAGGAGGACTGGTGAACAGACCACCCTTGTTGGATGGGTCGAACTATGACATTTGGAAATCACGCATGACAGCATTCTTGAAATCTCTAGACAGCAGAGCTTGGAAGGCTGTGATCAAGGCATGGGTCCCTCAATAAAAGATGCGAATAATGTTGATACTGATGAGTTGAAACCAGAAGAGGAGTGGTCTACAGCAGAAGACACTGCAGCTATTGGAAACTCTAAAGCCGTGAATGCTTTGTTTAATGGTGTAGACAAGAACATGTTCAGGTTAATTAAACAATGTACTATTGCTAAGGAAGCTTGGGATATCCTAAGAACAGCTCATGAAGGTACTCTAAAGGTCAAGAAGTCAAGGCTACAACTGCTAACAACACAGTTCGAGAATTTGAGAATGAAGGAAGGAGAGAGTGTTCATGACTTTCACATGAATGTGCTAGAATATGCTAACACATTTGAATCCTTGGGGGAAAAGATATCCGATGAAAAACTGGTAAGCAAAATTCTCAGGTCCCTGCCTAAGAAATTTGATATGAAAGTATGTGCTATTGAGGAGGCCCAAGATATTGGAAATATGAAAGTTGATGAGTTGATTGGATCTCTTCAAACTTTTGAATTAAAGGCTAATGAAAGATCTGAAAAGAAAGACAAGAACATTGCTTTCATCTCCAACACTGATGAAGATGATGTGGAGAGTAATTTAGATACTGATGAGAGCATCTCTGAAGCTATTGTGTTGTTGGGCAAACAATTTAATAAAGTTGTGAAGAGGATGGACAGACGCCCTAGGACAAATGCTCCGGACAACAGTCACAGCATCTATAAAAATGTCAACAATTAGAGGAAACCTAGAACTGATGACAAAATCAATCAAAGCAAAGGGGTGCAATGCCATGAATGCGAAGGATTTGGTCACATCAGAACTGAGTGTGCAACTTATCTGAAGAAACAAAAGAAGGTGATGACTGTGTCTTGGACTGATGAGGATGAATCAGAAGAAGAACCTGAAACTGCAAAACATGTGAATGCCTTGACTGGAGTGTGCACATCTGACAATGAATCTAGTGATGAAGAGGTAACATATGATGAATTGGCTGATTCCTACAAGGAGCTATATCTCAAAAGTGAGGAAGTCTGTAGAACTTTAGAAAAACAAAAGAGGACCATTGCTCTCTTGCAAGCTGAGAAAGACAAACTTCTGAAAATAAACTCAGATCTCAATGATGAGGTTATCTTACTTTCTTCCAAGATTGACAATATGAACAAGCAACTGCGGATGATGAACAAAGGTACTGATGCTTTAGACGAAATTCTGGAAATAGGACAGAAACCTGGAGATTCTAAAGGGATTGGGTTTGACTACAGATCCTTGCCTCAGCAGGAACAACTACCAGTGAGACAGTTTGTGCCATCTGTTAGTACTTATGATCATATTATGTCAAGACAGATGCCCCAGCATCAGGTGAGACAACAGACATCTGGATATAGGCCCAGATCAAAAGGAAGGAATTATGGTCGGGTATGTCACTACTGTGGAAGAAAAGGTCATATCAGACCTTTCTGTTTCAAATTATATGGTTACCCAGACAGGACCTATTCACCAAAACCTGATCCCACAGTAAAGATCACCAAGAAGCAGTGGAAGCAAAAAAATGATAATTTCACAAGCAACACTGTGGATCCTAGAAAAATAGAACCAGAAGCTGATGAGATTGCTCAAATTGCTCATACATCTCTGAGAGTGTCATCCATAAATGATTGGTACTTTGACAGTGGATGTTCCAGACATATGACTGGTGATAAAAATTACTTAACTGATGTTAAGCCTTATGCTACAAGTTTTGTGACTTTTGGGGATGGAGCCAAAGGAGAAATAAAGGGTGTTGGAAATCTTGTGGAAGAGGGCCTACCCAAACTTGACAAGGTGCTTCTTGTGAAAGGATTAACTGCCAACTTAATTAGTATTAGTCAACTGTGCGATCAAGGAATGAAGGTCAACTTTACAAAGAGTGAATGCTTAGTTGCCAACAGTGAAGGGGACATCCTGATGAAAGGTGTTAGATCAAAGGACAATTGCTACTTGTGGGTCTCTCAAGATAAAGCAAAGTTATCTACTTGTCTAATAACCAAAGAAGATGAAGTTAAGCTATGGCACCAAAAGCTTGGACATCTGAATCTCAGAAGCATGAAGAAAGCTATTGCTGAAGGAGCCATCAGAGGTTTACCAAAACTCCAAATTCAGGAAGGAAGTATATGTGGAGAATGCCAGATAGGAAAACAGACCAAGATGCCTCACCAGAAGCTGCAACATCTGTCCACATCCAGAGTTCTTGAGCTATTGCACATGGACTTAATGGGACCTATGCAAGTCGAAAGCTTAGGTGGTAAGAAGTATGCATTTGTTGTTGTTGATGATTTTTCCAGATATACTTGGATAAATTTCATTAAGGAGAAATCAGACACTTTTGAAAAATTCAAGGATCTTTGCTTACAACTTCAGAGAGAAAAGGATTGTGGAATTGTTAGAATCAGAAGTGACCATGGGAAGGAGTTTGAGAATGGTAAGTTCTCTGATTTCTGTATTTCTGAAGGAATATTTCATGAGTTCTCTGCACCCATTACTCCCCAACAAAATGGGATAGTTGAGAGAAAGAACAGGACTTTGCAAGAATCTGCCAGGGTTATGCTACATGCAAAGAAGTTGCCATTTTTCTTTTGGGCTGAAGCCATGAACACAGCCTGCTATATTCATAACAGAGTGACTTTGAGAAAAGGTACATCTACAACCTTATACGAGCTATGGAAGGACAGGAAGCCAACAGTGAAGCACTTTCATGTGTTTGGTAGTAAGTGCTATATTTTAGCTGACAGGGAACCAAGAAGAAAGATGGATGCTAAAAGTGAAGAGGGAATTTTTCTAGGCTATTCAACAAACAGCAGAGCCTATAGAGTATACAACTCCAGAACCAAGACAGTGATGGAATCTATAAATGTTGTTGTAGATGATGAAGGTAATAATGCTGTGCCAGATGATGCGACGTTTGCCTCAGCATCTGACCTACAGGAAGAGAAGAAAGAAGATGAAGCAAGTAGTAAGGGAGATTCTGAAGTAACTGGTCCAGAGAAGACTGCTCCCAGCAAAGGACCATCTATCAGAGTTCAGAAAAACCATCCCATAGATCAAGTCATTGGCGATCCTAACCAAGGGATTACAACTAGAAGGAACTATGATGAGGTATCAAATTCTTGCTTTATATCTAAATTTGAACCAAGGAATGTTAAGGAAGCTCTAACTGATGAGTTCTGGATAAATGCTATGCAAGAAGAATTAACTCAGTTCAAGAGAAGTAATGTGTGGGACTTAGTTCCTAGACCAGATAATGTGAATGTCATAGGTACCAAGTGGGTTTATAAAAACAAGTCTGATGAAAATGGTACTATCACTAGAAACAAAGCTAGACTGGTTGCACAAGGATATGCTCAAATTGAAGGTGTAGACTTTGATGAGACTTTTGCTCCTGTAGCTAGGTTGGAATCTATTAGATTGTTACTTGGGATTGCTTGCATACTAAAATTCAAGTTGTATCAGATGGATGTTAAGAGTGCCTTTCTCAATGGGTACTTAAATGAAGAGGTCTATGTGGAACAGCCTAAAGGGTTCATTGATCCAAGTTTTCCAAACCATGTTTACAAATTGAAGAAAGCTCTATATGGCCTAAAGCAAGCCCCTAGAGCTTGGTATGAGAGACTTGCTGAGTTTCTAATTAACCATGGCTATAGGAAGGGAGGAAATGATAAAACCTTGTTTGTGAAAGATGAAAATGGACAGCTGATGATTGCTCAAATATATGTAGATGACATAGTATTTGGAGGAATGTCTGACCAGATGATAGAGCATTTTGTTCAGCAAATGCAATCTGAATTTGAAATGAGTCTTGTAGGTGAGCTAAAGTTCTTTCTTGGTCTTCAAGTGAAACAGATGGAAGATACTATATTTATCTCTCAAAGTAAGTATGCTAAAAATATAATCAAGAAATTTGGGATGGAAAATGCTGCTCATAAAAGAACTCCTGCTCCCACACATGTAAAATTATCAAAGGATGAGAAAGGTGTGGATGTTGACCAAAGCATGTATAGGAGTATGATATGAAGTCTTCTATATCTTACAGCAAGTAGGCCAGATATCACATTTGCAGTTGGAGTATGTGCCAGGTACCAAGCTGAACCAAAAATAAGTCATCTGACTCAGGTAAAGAGAATTCTGAAGTATGTGAATGGTACTAGTGACTATGGTATGTTGTATTCTCATGGGGAAAGCACTGTGTTGTTTGGGTATTGTGATGCTGACTGGGCTGGAAGTGCAGATGATAGAAAGAGTACCTCTGGTGGATGTTTCTTTCTAGGCAACAACCTTATATCCTGGTTCAGTAAGAAGCAAAATTGCGTTTCCTTGTCTACAGCTGAAGCTGAGTACATAGCAGCTGGTAGCAGTTGTTCTCAATTGTTGTGGATGAGACAGATGCTGAGTGAATACAATGTCAAGACAGATGCTATGACATTATTTTGTGACAATCTGAGTGCAATTAATATCTCCAAAAATCCTATACAACACAGCAGGACTAAACACATTGACATTAGACATCATTTTATTAGGGATTTGGTTGAAGAAAAAATTGTCACTCTTGAACATGTTGCAACTGAAGAGCAATTAGCAGATATTTTTACCAAAGCTCTTGATGCTAATCAATTTGAAAAATTAAGACAGAAGTTAGGGATATGTTTATTTGAGGATTTGTAGCAATTAATTTCTGAGAGGCGTGCAGCTATTATTTTCTCCCTCCTCAACCGCTTGGTGCACGTCAATCAAGGAGGTTATTTCCAACTTTCCTTTTTCAAAACTTTCACACGCTACCATCTTTGTGTGTGTCTTAACTTCTCTCAACTCCTCAACTCCTCTCTTGCCGCTCGCATCATCATTCAAAAAACGCACTTTCGTCATACCTTCAAACACCAAATCATCATGTCTGATTCTGAGTTTGAAGTTGCTGAGCCTGAAGCTGCCACATCTGGTGGAGCTTCCAGAAAAACAATGAAGGGTATGAAGATTCCTCTAACCATCCCTCCAGCCCCTCTGGATAATGTCTCTTTTCATTTGGAAAATGGGTCTTCCAGGTGGAAGTTTATATACCACAGAAGACTGGGTCTTGAAAGAAATCTGAAGGAAGAAGTTTTCAAGTGTAAAAAGCTGGTTGATGTGTTGGAATTTGCTGGACTGATGAAGACTGTGAGAAATCTGGGTCCATGTTATGATAAGCTGGTCAGGGAATTTTTTGTGAATGTTTCTGATGAGTGTGATGACACAAGAAACCCTGAGTATAGGAAGGTTTTTGTTCGTGGTAAGTGTGTCAACTTTTCTCCTATGGTGGTCAACGCATACCTTGAGAGATCTGCTGAGGAGACCCCTGAGCTTGAGGTCACTGAGGACACCATCTGCAAGGCAATCACTGATAACAAGATTAAGCACTGGCCAAAGCATTTGCCTTCTGCTCAACTGTCTCCTATGTATGCAGTTTTGAACAGGATCTATGCTCAAAATTGGACTCCAACCACTCACTCAAATTCTGTTGTTTCTGGGTTGGCTAAGTTCATTTATGCTGTGGGGACCAAGTCTCCCTTTGATTATGGAGCCTACATCTATTATCAAGTTTTGGAGCATGCTAAATCTTTTGCTATTAAGTTTCCAATTGCTTTTCCTACCCTCCTATGTGGAATTATTCTTCAGCAACACCCTGATATTTTGATCAGTAGTGATGAGCCCTGCAAGAGGCCTGGTCCTATGGCTTTGGACTACAGTCTGCTGTCTGAGACACATGATGCTGATGTAGCTGGTACTTCTGTCCGGACATCCGGTGTGCTCTCCAGAAGGCAAATGATTGCTGATCTTACTGAGACTAGTGTGGCTCTTGGAGCTAGGAAGGTGAAGATTGACAGGATCATTGCAGCTTTGAAGGCTGAAGCTGATGCTGAGGGTGAGCAGGATGAGGAAGAAGGAGGAGATAAGACTGTTGCTTCTGCTGGTGACACTGAAGATGACTCTGATGATTCTGAAGATTTCTGATTTTATTGTTTTGTTCTGATCTCTTTTGATGTACTCTTTTTGCTTTTGTTGGTGACTGGGCTATGCCCTGAATTTCTTATGCACCTTGTGTGCTTCTGGTCTGTAATATGCACTCTCTATGGTTTCTATGCACTTTCTATGAGTATGAACTATCTGTTATTTGTCAGAATTTATGGCTAAAAAGGGGGAGTAGATTGTGTGCATGTGCATGTGTGTAGCTTATAGCTTATATTATCTTGGCTGGTTGTGTGCATGATTATGTATGGTTACATGTGTTGAGGGGGAGTGCTGTATATGTTGAGGGGGAGTACTGGTACATGTTTTGAGGGGGAGCTTCTTGTTGTTGATTTTGATGTGTGGAAATTTATTTTTTCCCTTATCTATGTGAATCCACTATATGAGAGTTTATTTCTCTCTAGTTGTTCCTATGAGGCTAGATGTTTGTGCTATCTGGTGCATGCCTCTGTTACTTCTTGCAAGTTATCTTTGTCCAATTTTCTCGCTTGGAAGTAATCTCATTATATGCTACGATATTCTCTTTCCTTGTTGTGTGCCTATGTTGACGTGAAGGAAACTTATCTGTGTATCTCCCAAGGAACTGGCTCTAGAGTGTTTTAGCCAAAATTTTGCCAAAGGGGGAGATTGTTGGGTTTTTGTAGATTGGCTACATTTTGCAAAAACATCTACTAGCCAGATGTTGGGACAGATGCTGTAGCATATGGAACAACATTATGTGACTTGTGGTTTTCGCGCCAGCTAGCGCTTTATATTTGTGTACGCAATCTTCCATAGATTTGCCTGAAGATTTATTTTCCTCTAGCTTGCTGATCAAGGCGCGTGTATCTGATTGAAGATTTGCTTGAAGTTTTATTTGCCTTGCTATTTGTTCCACAAGATATCATTCTATATTTGAAAGCTTTTTATTATTTCTAGAAGATCTTTTCAGCTGGACCGGACAATGTCCATGCTCTGTGTTGAAGCCCAAACCCGTGCTATCTCAGTACTATATATTCGTGAAGGCAAACCCTAGTAGGGTAACTAAAAACCGTGTGTGTTAGTAAAGCGTATGTTTAAGGTTTTTAGGGTTTCTTTTGTTAATTGTGTGCCTTGCTTGTATCTCCCTGATTCAAGCTAAGGACTGAGTTTGTTTGAGTTGTAATTGTAAGTTGCTCCTAAGCTTTTAAGTACGGAGTGAGTATGTGTTATTAGAGTGTGTTTCTCTTGGTGTGTTTTGCGTGTTTGATTACAATACTGTTTGTGCTGTTAGTAGGAATTGAGACGGGGTCTCATATCTAGGAGTTACTAGATAGAGTTGACCTTGGTAGGGTCTAGGTGCAAAGTCAAGTAGTGTGTCTGCGTTGGTCTTTTCACTAGAACTATAATAGTGGAATCATTCCTGGATTGGTATCCCCCAGAGTAGGAGAGTTGCTCCGAACTGGGTTAACAAACTCACTGTGTACTTTATATTTCTTCTGTGTTCCTTTTATTTTGTGCCTTGTTACGCTGCGTTATTTTAATTGTAGTTCTGAGTAGACACGTGCTCGGACAGTTGTGCCAACATTGTGCACAGCATATTTCAGTCAGGTTGCCAGGACTTTCATAGTCAATTCCTTCTTGCTGGCTGTATCCTTGAGCTACTAATCTAGCCTTGTTTCTGATCACTTCTCCTTGTTCATTGAGCTTGTTCCTGAACACCCATTTTGTTCCAATGATGTTCTTCTGATCAGGTTTTGCAACAAGATCCCATACATCATTCCTTTGAAATTGGTTCAGCTCTTCTTGCATTGCTACAATCCAACCATCATCAGTAAGTGCTTCATCAGCAGTTGTGGGTTCAATCATGGATAACAGGCCAAGCATGGACTCATTCTGAGTGAATGCAGATCTTGTCTTCCTTGGACTGTTCTTGTTTCCAATGATCAACTCCTCAGGATGTGAAGACTTGTACTTGAATGAGGTTCTGGGTGGATTAGCTTCTGAAGAGCCATGAGGGGTTTGTTCAGAACCATGCTGATCTTGATTAGCATCAGGAGTAGTGTCATTGCTGGAGAGTTTCTCAGATTCTTCATTGTTTTCAGCTTCTGAACCTTCATCAGAACCTGAACTGGGTTCAGCTTCTGAAGGCTCTTCTGAGATTCTGACATCTGCAAAACTCTCAACCAGCTCTGGTATTTCACTACCAGGCTTCTTATCATCAAACCTAATGTGTATAGCTTCTTCAACAACATGTGTTTCAGAATTATACACTCTGTATGCCTTAGACCTCTCTGAGTATCCTAAAAAGGTACCCTTTTGAGCCTTGGCATCAAATTTCTTTAGGTAGACCTTATTGTTCAGTATGTAACATGTACAACCAAACTGATGAAAATAAGAAATACTTGGTTTTCTTCCTTTAAATAATTCATATGAAGTTTTATTCAGAATGGGTCTGATATAAATCCTGTTCTGAATATAACATGCTGTGTTTATAGCTTCTGCCCAAAAGTACTTAGCAATATTTGATTCATGGATCATGGTTCTGGCCATCTCTTGTAAAGACCTGTTCTTTCTCTCTACAACTCCATTTTGTTGTGGAGTTCTAGGAGATGAGAACTCATGGAGAATTCCATGGTCTTCACAAAAGTTTTCAAAGGGTTCATTTTCAAATTCACCACCATGATCACTTCTGATTTTCAAAAATTTCAAATCAGTTTCTGTTTGTACTTGTTTGCAGAATTTGAAAAACACATCATATGTTTCATTTTTGGTTCTGAGGAATTTAACCCAAGTCCACCTACTATAATCATCAACAATAACAAGTCCATACTTTTTCCCATTGATTGAAGCTGTTCCAACAGGAAAACAAATCAATGTGAAGGAGTTCTAGAGGTTTTGAGGTGGAAACAATGTTCTTTGATTTAAAAGAAGTTTTAGAAAATTTTCCTATTTGGCATGCTGAGCACAAAGCATCTGAGTGATAATCAATACTGGGTAAGCCTCTGACCAGCTGTAACTTGCTAAGCTTGGAGATGAGTCTCCAGTTAGCATGTCCCAGCCTTTTGTGCTAGACCCATTTCTCATCACTCACAGACAGAAGGCAAACTACCTTCTGCTGAACCAATTCAGAAAAATTAATTTTATAAACATTGTTTTTCCAGCTGCCTCTGAACACTACAGAGTTATTTTCATTGTTGATTACAGTGCAAGTGTTCTTATTAAACAGGACTTCATAATTACTATCACATAATTGACTTATGCTAAGTAAATTATGTCTTAGTCCATCTACCACCCAAACATTATCAATGTACAGGGAAGAATTACCTATCTTACCAGTACCAGTGATCTTTCCTTTCTGACTTCCTCCAAACCCCACAGTTCCTCCCTCTTTCAGAGTCAGGGTTTGGAACATAGACTTGTCCCCTGTCATATGATGCGAGCATCCACTGTCCAGGTACCAGGACCTTTCCTTTTCTTTGGATGACAAGCATATCTGCAATTGAAATAATCTCAGACTTAGGTACCCAGATTTTCATGGGTCCTTTGGGGTTAGTCCTGAAAGGTTTTGGCTTCTTGAACTTGTGTCTGAAGTTATGATGTTCAGACTTGTTCTGATATTTAGGATATGAATCCTTATACCTTGAATAAGTCTGACTTTCAGAACCTGAGTGCTTCAGAACCTGAGACTTGAAGGTCTTTGGTTCTGATTTGTTCAGAGTCTGACCTTTTGAGTACTTTGGTTCTGATCTCCTCAGAATTCTAACTATGTTTACTTCAGGCACAAGGCAAGCTTCAGTTTTGCCTTTCTTAAAACAGTTTGAAGCAAAAAACTGATTGGTTTGCTTTGGCTTGCTTTGCCTAACATTCTGAGATTGAAAATGTTTTACATTGACTGGTTTAACAGATTTTGAAGTTTTAATAAACTCAGTCTTAGAAAAAATTGAATCAGAATTATTCAGATTCTGAGACTTGCTGGTTCCAGGTTCTGAACACTTCAGATTCTGAACAAGTTTGAGTTCAGAGTCTGATTTCCTCTTACTCTTAGGCTTAGGACCTTTTGGCTTAGATTTAGGCAAGGTTTTAACAGTTGCCTTCATCTTACCCTTAGGCTCCGGAGCTTCAGAGTCTGAGTTGTTCAGAACTTCTGACTTAGTCTCAGATTCTGATACTTTCAATTTCTCAGAATTATCAGAAGCAGGCACAAAGCATACACCATTGCCTTTTAAAATATTTTCAGAACATGAAGGTGAGTTTAAATCATTTGAAGGTTTGAATAAATCATAGCCAATGCCTTCACCTTTGTTTCTGATCATATTATACATCATAGAGGCAATTTTTGTTCTATTGAATCCAGTTAACATGAAATCCTGAAGAGCTATTTCTTGTTCATTAGGAACCTCTTCAGATTTCTTATGAGCCTCTTTTCTGAGTTCCTCAACTTCGTCATCATATTCAAAAATTTGATTCTGAAGTTTAAGGTTTTCCTCAGACAGCAAGTTTGTTTGATTTTTCAAAGTCTTAATTTCTTTTAACTTGCTTTTAAGATGACTCATAAGATCATTAACTGTTTCAATTAAATCAGATCTAGAGAGTTCAGAATATACCTCATTTTCTTCATCAGAATCTGAACATGATTCTGCATCAGAAGATGCAATTGCCATCAGGGCCAGGTTTGCTTCTTCCTCATCAGATTCTGACTCATTGTCCAGATCATCCCATGTAGCCATGAGACTCTTCTTGAGCTTATTTCTGAAGCTGCTGGACTTTGAGCTGGACTTCTTTGTTTTTTCCTTTGATTTTTCCTTCTGAAGATCAGGACAATCAACAATGAAGTGGCCAGGCTTTTTGCAGTTGTAGCAGCTTTCCTTCTGGATATCCCTCTTTGAACTAGATCCTCTAAAGTTGCTGCTTCTGTTAGAGAACTTTTTCTTTCTGTTCATCAGATACTGAAGTCTTTTAGAAATCATTGCAAGCTCATCAGCATCTGAATCTTCATCAGAATTTCCCTCAGGAAACTCTTCTTCAGATTCAATAGCTTTCAAAGCTTTAGCAGGTTTTCTTTTAGACTTCAGAGCCAATGTTTTTGGTTCTTTAACAGGCTCATCCTCATTGAGTCCCAGTTCATGCACTTTGAGTGAGCTTATAAGATCTTCAATACTTAAAGTATTTAGATCCTTAGCTTCCTCAATGGCAGTCACTTTAGGTCTCCATTTGGATGGCAGACTTCTGAGGATTTTATTCACATGGTCTGTTGTGGTATAACTCTTCTTCAGAATCTGAAGTCCAGAAACCAGAGTCTGAAATCTTGAGAACATAGTCTCAATATTTTCATCCTCTTTCATTCTGAACAGTTCATATTGCTGAACAAGTATGTTTGCCTTAGCTTCTCTAACTTTCTGATTACCTTCATAGTTAGAGCAGAGGGATGTGAATATGGCCTTTGCAGTGGACTTGTCACTCAGCTTCTGATACTCAGTGTGAGGCAATGAGTCCACAATGATACCTCTGACATGATGATGCTTCCTATAGATCTTTCTTTCTGCATCACTCAGAGATCTTCTGTTGACAGCAACACCTTCTTCATCAACTGGAATGGTGATTCCATATTCTATGATGTCCCATAGTGAATCATCAACTCCAATAATATGACTGTACATTTTGCTCTTCCACCAAGAGAATTTTTCTGGGTCACCAGTAAACATAGGAGGTTTATTGTGTGACCTAGACTTCTTTTCTTCAGTACTATAGTCATATTGGACATTTCTTTGATTTCTGGGAGATGGTGGATTTCTGGGAGAGGGTGGAGGTGAATCACTAGTTGAGGCCATGTTTTTCTCAGGATCCTACTGACACACTGTTAAGTGTTAATATCAGAACCGGAGCTCTGATACCAACTGAAGGTGAGAAAAACACACACACAAGAAGGGGGGTTGAATTGTGTGACTCTAAAAACTTGTTCTTTTCTTTTTCAAAGACTTAAAACAAGTTCAGAACCAGGTTCTGAACTGTTATCAGAATGTATGCAGCGGATTAAACAAGTAAAAGAGATAAGGGAAGAGAGGCACACAGAAATTATACAGGTTCCTTCTCAATGTGAGAAGTAGTCATGTCCCCTTGTATCCAACAAGAGAGTTTCACTATAATCAGTTCTGATTACAATTGCTCAATCACTAAGAAAGAGACTTCCAGCTGCTCAATCACAAAGAAAGAGACTTCTATGCTCAACCACCAAGGAAGAGGCTTCCAATGCTCAAGTCACTAAGACAAGAGACTTCCCAATGCTCAAGTCACTAAGACAAGAGACTTCTGACTCAGACCACACAGGAATGAGGTTACAAATGCTTAGTATACAGACTAAGACTTTAGGGACCAAACTGGTTTACAAGTAAAGAAGTTTGGGATGAACACTTGATCAAATATCAGAGGTGTTCTCTTAATACAACACAGGTTAAGACTCTTAACCTTAAGAAATTCTAAGTTACAAAGACTATGAGAATTTCTAAGAGTTTTGAACTTTGACAGTTTTTACACAGAAAACAGAGCAAGGTTTCAGCAATACGTTTCAAAGAGTCTTAGACAATTTCTTCTTCAAATCTTCCTCCTTTTATAGATGAAAATAGAGCTGTTGAAGATTTGCTGGAATTCAGGAATTTAGCCGTTGCAATTGGACTAGGTTACTACAATTGTGTGCTGCACTTTATCTGTCAGAACAGGGCAGGTGCCATTTTTGAATTGGCCCACCTTAAAAACTGGAGAATGTTTGGGTCAGGGAGACAACTGTTCCATTGAGTTGTTCTGACACATCCAGGCATTAAATGCGCACAGTACTGGTCAAAATCCATGCCACATCAGCTTCAGAAGCTTCTCTGTGAACAGTGATCAGAAGCTGCTTCAGTTGTACGGATCAGAAGCTGGTCTTCATATGTTGACTTTGCGTTGACTTCATCAGAAGCACCCAGTCTTCAGAAGCTGCACTTCAGGAGCATTTCTTCAGGACCACTTCAGAGGCTTCACTTCAGGAGCACTTCTTCAGGACCAGTTTCTTTTTAGCCTTGCAACCTTGCTTCTTGGCTTTCCTTCTTGCTCTTTAGCTTGTTCTTCATAACCATTATCAATCAATACTTATTAAGCATGTGGTTCTGAAACACTTGAACAAAGCATTAGCAAATAACCAATTTTCTCTTTAATACCTTGTTATCATCAAAACCATAAAGAGAGATATGTTTACACATAAATGTTTCAACAATCTCCCCCTTACTTGTAAGAGACTTGTTAAACACATTTTGTTCCAACACTGTTTATATGTTTTATGTTTTATAGTTATAGTCAAAGTCACAGTTACAGTTATAGTCACAGGAAATTCACAGTTGCGGTTATAGGCAATTATCAGAAGGTGTTCCTAGGTTTCCCCTCGATCACTAAGTTATAGTTACAGGCAGAAATTATAGTTACAGATAGGTTACAGTCACAGTTATAGGTGGTTTACAGTTATGGTCATAGTTAGAGATACAATTACAGACAGATTCATAGTCATAGGCAGAGATTTACCCTTGTGGTTAAAGTAAAGACTTGGCGATCATAGGATATCCCCAAGATTGCCAAGGTAGGCATGGCGACCCTAGGTTCCCTGTGGTTGCCAACAGTTGGTTGGGCTGGAGCTCACTGAGACATTATGTCTCATCCCATTCCTTCTGATGCAGGTTTACAGGTAAGTCAGAGGTTCGTGATGGTGATCTTCACAGAGATACTGGATGGAGTACAGTTGCTCGTTTGACCAGCCAGGAGCTTAATGGATATTGTATAAGTATTGTAATAGTATTGGATTATTTGTACAAACGAGTAAACATGTATTCATTCATTTGTGATGTATGATTATTATTATTATTGAAATTTTTAAATGTATCCAGTATCAGTTTAACGCACATGCTAATATACTAGTTAAAGTTAGTTTGGGTGTTACAGTCCTTGTGGATGGAAGGAGCTGAGGTCATTAGTGTAGAGATTGACTTGCAATCTTGCATGTCAAAGTTCTTGAGTAGTTCCAAGACATACTTCGTTTGGCTAATGAAGGTCCCTTCCTTAGCTTGTTTTATTTGCAATGCAAGGAAAAACGTAAGCTCACCCGTAAGGGACATTTTAAATTCCCCCTGCACGAGCTTTGAGAATTCTCTACACAAATTTTCATTAGTATACCCAAAAATGATATCATCAACGTAATTTTTTGCTAACAAAATATCCTTTCCTTTTTTTCTTACTAAACAACGTATTGTCAAATTTACTAAGAAAGAAACCCTTTTTCAATAGAAACTTGCTCAATCTCTCAAACCAAACTCTAGGAGCTTGTTTCAAACCATAGAGAGATTTCTTTAATTTGAAAATGTAATTCGGGTGCTCGTGGTCCCCAAAACCTGAACGTTGAGAGACATAGTCTTCCTCGTTTAGAAAATCCTTGAGAAATTCAGATCTGACATCCATTTGGTACAATTTAAAATCTAAGAAACAAGCAAATGCCAAAAGGAGTCTAATCACTTCAAGGAGGGCAACGGAAGCGTATGTCTCCTCATAGTTGAAACCTTATTGATTATATCCCTTTGCACTAGCCTAACTTTATTTATAGATATGTTCCATTTTCATCAAGTTTATTCCTAAAGACCCATTTAGTGCCAATAACTAATTTACCTTAAGGACATGGAACCAAGTCCCATACCCCATTTCATTTAGATTGATTGAGTTCCTCTTAAATAGCAAGAATACAACTCTTGATTATTGCTTCTTCAATGGACTTACAATCAATTTGTGAGATGAAGGCAGGAAAAATCACAAAAATTACTTACATGAGAGCTAGTACTTACCCCTTTTTTGATGTATCCAAGAATATTTTTCAAGGGGTGGTCTCTCGTGGAAAGCCAATCATGAGAAGGCAAAGATGAGGTTTCTTGTTTTTCAACCTGTTGCACTCCTTCCTCTCATTCTTCACCCTTGATGTCCTCATTTTTCGAAGGAGCTTCTCGTGGAATACCATCCTTGACTATATCCTTAGTGATGATTCGTCATACATCAAAACTAGAAGAACCTTTCCCAACCACTTGGGGAGGTGTCTCATCAAAAGCAACATGAACAGATTCCTCAACAACGAGGGTCCTCTTATTGTAAACTCTATAAGCTATGCTAGAGGATGAGTATCCTAAGAAAATACATTCATCCGCTTTTGCATCAAATTTGCCTAATTTATCTATGTCATTATTCAAAATAAAGTATTTGTTGGAACAAGAAGTGTCTTGGACAATTCCTCTAAGGTTTTGATGATAACAAAGTATTGAAGAACAATTGGAATACTAACATATGTTCAATGTGCAGAATCATAGAAAAATCTATTTATCAAGGAAGAACATATGAAGAGCATCAGAAGGAACAAGAGAAGCTAAGAAGACTATGGTAGAAGACCAAATAAAGGTTAACCAGAAGTCAACGTCCTTAGAAGACGGGCACCATACAAATTTTGGAGAGGAAACTCAACAGATTCTATGATGGTCATCAGACTTAGAAGCAGACACTACAGACTTGGATCACCCTCAGACTTGAGTAAGTTATGAGGGACCCAAAATACACGTAGGCTCTGTCCTATTTTGTGAACTGTCACTATCAAGGTTCTGATAGGTGCAACTCTTTTGTCGTCTTCTGTCTACATGCACAATCGGACAAAGGACATCAAGAATAAAACAAGCAACATATACTTCTTGATCAAAGCTTCTCAACGACTCTATTTGCGATGGAACTCTTCTCCAACGTCTCTCAAATCCATGCCTATAAAAGGAACTGAAGACCACTAAGAAGATTAACAAAACTCTACTATTTCAAAGTGCCTATACTCTGTCAAATCAAATAGCGCAAAACACTTAGGATTTTTGTATTCAAGCTTACATCTTAGAAATCCTAAAGCTATAGAGAGTTTGTTCATTTGTTCATATACACCAAACATTGCTAAATCAAGTTTTGAACAAATTAGAAGTCTTTAGTTGCAAAACTAAAGCGTATAAGTCTCTTTGTGAAACCTTGAGCAACAAGAAGTCTCTTAGGTGTCTCCTTAGAGCATTGGAAGTCTCTTGCCTGCATGCTTGAGCACTTGTAAGTCTCTTGGAGTAGTCCTTGAGCTAGGACGTCTTTAGGAGAGTCCTAGAGCAGGAAGTCTTAAGCTGTGTGCTTAAGCAAAGAAGTCTTAAGGTGGGGTTCTTAAGCAAGAAAGTCTTTAGGAAAAGTCCTAGAGCAGGAAGTCTTGAGCAGGTGTGCTTCAGCATAGGAAAGTCTCTCGGAGTTGTCCTTGAGCAATTGTAATCCAGAGTGATTATAGTGAAATCCCTTGGAAGTGCAAGGGGACTGGACTACTCCTGGGTTGTAGGAGGAACCAATATAATAATTATCTTGTGTCTGCTTTCTCTCTCTCTCTCTCTCTCTCTCTCTCTCTCTCTCTCTCTCTCCAGCCATCTCTTTATCTTTGTGTTTTATACTATATCCGCTGCAATCAAACTCTGAATCAGAATCTGTACACCACAGATTCTGATCAGCTTATAAACACTCAGAAAAGAAAACCAGGAAAAAGCCAACACAATTCAACCCCCATTCTTGTGTGTTTTCTCACCTTCAGTTGGTATCAAAGAGCGGTATGTGCTCTGTCACTTAACTATGCCACAGAAAAAGATCCAGAGAGAGAAACATGTCTTCCACATGTGAAATCTCTACTTCTGATATCAACAATGTAACAACCCAATTTTTAGTATTAGAATTATTTGTTATTGTTTATTATTAATTGTTTGATTATTATATCCGTTAATTGTTTATTTTGGTGGATTAGTGAATTTTGGGTAATTAAGGATATTTTGGTTATTTGAGGGTTAGTGACATTTTCGTAATATGTTAGAAGTTTGGAATTTGAATGTTAGAGAGTTGTGGTGAATTAGTAAAAGGGAGGTTTAAGTGTAGTAAAAGTGTAGAGAAATAATTATGTGTTGAATTGTGACTAAGCCCACTAGAAAGAATAACCTAACCCATTTATATTTAATGAGAAGTGTTAGTGTTAGGAAACTAGGTCAAATCATTTTTGAATATTTTGAGAAGAGGCTAAGGAGTAAGAAGAGAGAAAGAAGAGGCTAGAAGAGGGAAAGCACTAGGAGGTGAAGAATTGAAGCTAGGAAGCACACTTTTGGGGAAGAATTAAGGTAAGAGGGAAGATTATTTTCATCATTTGGGTATTAAGAAACAAATGGGTTGTTTGGAATATTTTTAGCTTATGCTTAAATTCATGAACTTATGATTAATTATGTTAAATTCGTGTTCCTTTTTGATGGTTGAATTGAAACATGTATAAGTTGTTGAATTGATGTTGTTATTTCCTCAAAACTCATGTTTGATTATGTTGTTTTGCTAACTTTGTGAAATTTGATGAATTTGATGAGAAACATGATAATTGGTGTTGATTATGCTTAATTGAGTTGATTATGATTATGTGATTGGGTTATGAATTCATGAGATTATGAAGTTTGGGTTGTGTTTAAGTTGTGGTTGTTGTTGTTTAGATGAAAATTGATTAAGTTGGTGAAAATTATTAAGTTGTTGATGAAATGGATTAAGTTGATTCATGTTGGTTGATTTAAGTGATTATGATCATGTTGAAATGAATGGGAAACTTGGATGTTGCTATTATGCTTTGCTTGTGAAATTAAGTCGTTTTGGAAGAAAATGGATTTTTGAGACGATAATTGATTTTATGAGGATAAGTTGATGTTAAGTGATTTTGATTAAGTTGTTTTAAGCCATAATAAGTAGAATAAGTGGTGACAACTGGTGTAAGGATTTGGAAATGTTTCGGTGCGAAGTGGATCGAAAAACGATGTTGAAAACAGTATTTTGACGCGAAAACACAAAAATCGGAAAATCCTGCACTGGTAGTCATGCACGACCGTGCGCCCACATGAAACACATCATGAAGATTCGATAACGACGACGGTAACGAAATCTGATACGCTACTGCTCCAACTCTCTCCACGATCTGATAAGGACCAACAAAATGTGGCGTCAACTTCTTCGACTTCAAAGCTCTACCAATACCGTTAACTGTATTAACCCTCAAAAAGACATGATAACCAACTTGGAATTCTAACTCCTTCCTCCTCTTATCATGATAACACTTCTGCCTACTCTGCGAAGCCTTCATCTTCTTCTGAATCATCTTAACTTTTTCCGTAGTCTGCTGAACAACCTCTGGTCCAATGAAAACACCCTCACCTGACTCAAACCAACACAACGGTATTCTGCATCTCCTACCATACAATGCCTCAAAAGGTTCCATACTAATAGTCGAATGAAAACTGTTGTTGCAAGTAAATTCAACCAACAGTAAACATTCACTCGAACTTACTCCTTGCTCTAAAACACAAGCTCTCAACAAATCTTCCAAAGACTGAATAGTCCTCTCCGACTGACCATCAGTTTGAGGATGATAAGCAGAGCTCATTCTCAACTTCGTTCCCAAAGCTTCTTGCAAACTTTCCCAAAACTTTGACGTAAACCTTAGATCTCGATCCGACACAATGCTAGAAGGAACACCATGCAATCTGACAATCTGCTCAATGTAGATCTCCGCCAACCTCGCTAAAGACATACTGATCTTAATTGGAACAAACTGTATCACTACCGTTCACAATCTTCGACAAACCGCTAACAAAATCCATCGAGATACTATCCCAGTTCCACTTTGGAACAAACAACAGTTGCAACATTCCTCCTGGCTTCTGATGCTCAATCTTAGACTTCTGGCATACCAAACAAGCATACACAAACTCTGCAATATCCTTCTTCATTTCAGGCCACCAAAACAGCTTCTTCAGTTCCTAATACATCTTCGTCGCTCTGGGATGAATACTCAAACTACTCTGATGACCTTCAACTAGAATCTTACTCTTAAGCTTAGATACATCTGGTACACAAACTTTATCATGGAACCTCAAAACTCCGCTCTCATCCAATCTGAAGTCGCCTCCCTTGCCTTGATTAACCAAAACCAACCGGTCTACAAGTTCCAAGTCCACCTTTTAACCTTCTCTGATCTCTTCCAAATTATTACTCATCAGCTTCAACATACCCAACTTCACACCATTCAGCTTCAACTCACACACCAAGCTCAAATCTCTGAACTGCTCAACCAACTCCAACTCCTTAACCATGAGCGCCGACATGTCAAAGACTTCCTACTCAACGCATCAGTCACCATATTCGCCTTGCCTGGATGATAACTCAACTCAAAATCATAATCCTTCAAGAACTCCATCCATCGCCTCTGCCTCATATTCAACTCCTTCTGGTCGAACAGATACTTCAAACTCTTGTGATCTCTGAACACTTCAAACCATGAACCAAGCAGACAATGCCTCCAAATCTTAAGCGCAAACATTACTGCTGCCAATTCCAAATCATGGGGTAATTCCTCTCATGAACCTTCAGCTCCCTCAAAGCATACGCTACAACCTTCCCGTTTTGCATAAGCGCACCGCCCAATCCCATCTTAGAAGCATCACAATACAACAAACGATTCAGTCACATTCGGTAAAACCAAAATAGGTGCAGACGTCAACCTCTTCTTCAGCTCTTGGAAACTTTCTTCGCACTTAGCATCCCAAACAAAAGCTTGACCCTTCCGAGTTAATTGTGTTAACGATAAAGCCAACTTAGAGAAACCTTCAATGAACCTCCTATAGTAACCGGCCGAACCCAAGAAGCTTCTAATCTCAAAAACTAACTTAGGAACTTCCCAATGCAACACAACTTCAACCTTCGACGGATCAACCGCAATTCCACCTCTCGAAATCACGTGACCAAGGAAACTCACTTTTTGCATCCAAAACTCGCACTTCGACATTTTAGCATACAACTTTCTATCTTTCAAGGTTTGCAACACAACTCTAAGATGTTTTGCATGCTCCTCCTCAAACTTTGAATACACCAAGATATCATCAATGAACACCACCACAAACTGGTCCAAATAAGGGTGGAAAATTATATTCATGTATTCCATAAATACACCTGATGCATTAGACACACCAAATGGCATCACAAAATACTCATAGTGACCATACCTCGTTCAGAAAGCAGTCTTCGGTATATCTTCTGCCTTAACCCGAATCTGATGATACCCAGACCTCAAGTCAATCATGCTAAACACCTTAGCACCAACCAACTGATCCATCAGATCTTCTATCCTTGGAAGAGGATATTTGTTCTTAATGGTCACCTTGTTCAACTGTCGATAATCCACACACAGCCTCATACTACTGTCGCGGTGATTTTCGGAGATCAAGCTATTGATTAGCATTGACTCACTAATTTTATTTCACGACTGAACTTTTAATTTTTCAAAAGAAAAAGTGGAAAAAAGTTCTAAATTACCACAATTTTAAAGATTAGGGTTCGGGGGTTAGTTACGTTTAGGGAAGGTGTTAGCACCCTAAACGTTCGTAGTACTCTACGAGAACCTCTTGAATTTATTTATTTATTTCGGCTATAACTTGCTTATATTTTTTTTAAAAGAAAGAATTAAAGTAGTGAGAAAAGAAAATGTTTTTTTTTATTTTTTATGATTTGGAAGGACAAGGTCATTTGCCTACGTACCCGTGAGGGATCAAAACCTCGTAGTTCGGGGTAAAAATGACAGTTGATTTGTTTTGTATTTTTTATTAGTTTTTAAAAAAGGTTTTAAAGATAAAATAAAAGCCAAGTGGCAAAATGAGATTGGTTTGTGTTTTTTTAATTTTTGAAAATGATTAAGGTGTTATTAAAGTGGATTAATGGTTATTTAAGAAAAATAAAAGAGAAAAAAGGGACACTTGATTAAAAATCAAGGTTTGTTTAAGAAAAAGATTTTTGTGATTTTTGATTATTTGCATGTTTTTGTTTTTTTTTATAATTAACTAAGACTAAAAGAACAAAAAGCTAAATACGAGGAAATTTCGTGGTGACGTTGGATCACCACGAAATCCTTTGGAAATTAAACTAACCTAATATTTTTTGTATTTTTTTGTTTTTTTGACATAAAGCAGAATAAATAAAACGTGAGTGTCGGTGCATATTCTCATTCATACTTACATTGTACCTAAATACATTCTAATAAAATGAAATGAAAAAAGACAAAATGATGAACAAAATAACAAAACTTGCAAATGCATTAAAATAAATATCCTAAGAATAAAAGAAAATAACAATGCATGAAATGCAAAACAATAAATAAATATGTCACATAAAAGTAAATAAAAAATGCATGGTATGCTGAATTATGAAGCATTAAAATGAATAATGGGGAAAAAATGCATGATGATTAACCTAGAGAAAAACTACAAAATTAAGAAAATAAAATAAAGTAAAAAAGAAATGAAGAAAATGCAAAAGATAAAAAAAATCAATAAGATGGAATGCATGAGGAATAAATAAAGGATGAGAAATGCAATAAATAAAAAAGAAAATGCGAGAAAAAGAAATAAAACAAAAAAATAAAAATAAAGGAAAAGAGGGGTGCAGTAGCAGGGGAAGGGTTGTAAAGAGGCGGTGCGGTTTTGCGTAGTGGTTGTTTGGCTGTGGGTTTGGCCGTGTGTGTGGCTTTATGTGGTTGTGGTATGTAGTGGTTCAGATTAGTGTTAGTGGTTTGTAGGTGGTTAGGGAGGAGGTTCAGATTGATTGTGGTGGTGGTGAAGGTGGCCGAGTTTGTGGTTTTGATTATGGATGATGATTGATTTTGGTTTTGCGATATGGTTTTTGTGGTTTCGATTTGCTGGGTTGTGATTAATTTTGGTTTGGAAATAATTGTGGCTTATGTACTGATGAGCTTTTCCCCCCCTTGGTTGTTGGGGCGTGTGCCTTTATATACATATTGGGGTAGACTTTTGACAATAAGGAGACAAGGATTAAATCCCCATCAAATGAGATTAAAGCCATTAAATCACATATGTCAAAGCCATTAAATCAAACATTTGACCTTGACCTTTGACCTTGGACTTTGGATAGATTTGATTAGCAATAAAGACCAAAAAAATAACCATTAAGAATAAAAATAAAAACAAAATAGAATAAATGAAAAATAAAATAAAAATAGAAAAAAAAATCCGAAAATTAAATAATTAAAAAAGAAAAAAGATAAAAAAAAACTAAAGTAAAATAAAATAATAATAAAACTGAAAAAAGGTCGCCTTCAGAACCCTAAACGAGGTATTTTAAAATACCTCTCTGCCGAAATTTCGTCTGAAACGACGAAAAATTCCGAACCAAAAAGACGAGTAAAAAAAGAAATTTTAGGTCAAAAATTGGGGTATGACAGATGCCCCTATTTAAGTCTCTTCGTCCGGAGATTTGAAGATAAAATCTTTGATTCGGCATGTCGAAGGGACTTAAATACAGAGTACGCCAATTTTGGACCTAACAAAAAATGTGAAATGCTCGTGATGCAAATGTAAATGCAAGACGGCGAAGATGACCTGACTGGGGATAAACAAAACGAAAGGATACCCGAATTCTTTAAAGAAAGGGATCCGACTCCACTGGGGGATAACATGATTTCATTGGGGAAGGAGTTGTCTACTATCGCACTAATTCAGAATGATAGCCTAACAAAGACAAAGACCGATGCTACCTACTATCATGTAAATGATAGCTTAAAAAAGGTAAAAGAAGGAGACACTGTCTACTATCAACAAAGATGATAGCTTAAAGAAGACAGATGACATGTATTACCTACTATCGTGTATTGATAGCTTAAAAAAGGTAATAGAAGGAGACATTGTCTACTATCAACAAAGATGATAGCTTAAAGAAGACAGATGACATGTATTACCTACTATCGTGTATTGATAGCTTAAAAAAGGTAATAGAAGGAGACATTGTCTACTATCAACAAAGATGATAGCTTAAAGAAGACAGATGACATGTATTACCTACTATCGTGTATTGATAGCTTAAAAAAGGTAATAGAAGGAGACATTGTCTACTATCAACAAAGATGATAGCTTAAAGAAGACAGATGACATGTATTACCTACTATCGTGTATTGATAGCTTAAAAAAGGTAATAGAAGGAGACATTGTCTACTATCAACAAAGATGATAGCTTAAAGAAGACAGATGACACGTATTACCTACTATCGTGTATTGATAGCTTAAAAAAGGTAATATAAAAAGAGAAGACCTTGCCTACTATCGGTGTGCGGATAGCTTAAAAAAGGCAGACAAAAAATTTTACCTACTACCATTGTGAGGGTAGCTTAAAGAAGGTAAAATGTAAATGTCAGTTGTTCGGGATGTTGCCGAACTGTCACTGACGACAAGAAATAAAGGTAAATATCAATTGCCCGGGTTGTTGCCGAACTGCCATTGACGACAAGAAATAAAGGTAGATGCCAACTGTTCGGGTTGTTGCCGAACTGCCATTGACGACAAGAAATAAAGGGTAAATGCCAACTATTCGGGTTGTTGCCAAACTGCCATCGACGACAAGAAATAAAGGTAGATGCCAACTGTTCGGGTTGTTACCGAACTGCCATTGACGACAAAGAAATAAAGGTAGATGCCAACTGTTCGGGTTGTTGCCGAACTGCCATTGACGACAAGAAATAAAGGGTAAATGCCAACTGTTCGGGTTGTTGCCGAACTGCCATTGACGACAAGAAATAAAGGGTAAATGTCAACTGTTCAGGTTGTTGCCGAACTGCCATTGACGACAAGGAATAAAGGTAAATGCCAACTGTTCGGGTTGTTGCCGAACTGCCATTGACGACAAGAAATAAAGGTAAATGTCAACTGTCCGGGTTGTTGCCGAACTGCCATTGACGACAAGAAATAAAGGTAAATGCCAATTGTCCGGGTTGTTGCCAAACTGCCATTGACGACAAAATGAAAGCAAAAGGGTACGCACAAGCTGTTCGTTAAAGAACTGCCTCTCGGCATAAAGATGCACAAGCTGTTCGTTAAAGAACCGCCACTTGGCGAAAAGACAAGATAAAAGATGCACAAGCTGTTCATTAAAGAACTGCTACTTGGCATAAAGAGGATGACATCTCTGGACCAGACACTTGGGGAAAAAAGAGTCACAAATTGTTCATGATTGATTGGCATGAAAAGCAAGACTCAGGGTGGTTAATGCAACCATGTATTAAATGATGTTATGTGCATGTTGTGTATGCATGAATGTGTATATGCATGAATGTATGAATGTATGTAAGTCAATACGACTTGTATGACTGTATGGAGGATTGACTTGTGGGATAGTATAACTGATGGACTTGATGAGACAGGACTGGACAGGTAAGATGGGAAGTGGACCGACGACGCAGTACAAATACTCGTCAATCTTCATTGGGAATGGTGCCACTGGGGACATATCAAAACATTGACGGGGTAAAGCCCGATGTATGCAACAACTGGTGGGGAGCAAACACTTCCTGGGGGATATGCGTTAATCCAAAAACCTGGCAGAAGAACTAGTGTTTCTGTGGTCATGCTTTTTGTTTTTTTCTTTTTTGAATCCCTAACTTTTGCCTGAATTGCCCTTTCGGGTTTTCGATCCACCGGGAATGTGTTCTTTTGTATGCCCCTAATTTTTGCCTAGACCGCCTTTTCAGGTTTTCAATCCACCGGGACGCTCATTTTTGCCTACGCCGCCCTTTCGGGTTTTCGACTTACCGAGCTCTTTTCTTTTTTCTTTCTTTGTTTTTTTTTCAAGCAATCGACCATGTTTAACCTCCAGAGTCTATCCGTTCTTGGGACAGATGTTGACGCACACTTCACTTATTCATGAGTTCATAGAGAATGTGTTTGTTGTTTATGCTTTCCAAAAGATATTAAAAAGATTTATGATTTTGAAAAAAAAGTATTTTGCTTCAAGTACTACCATCAAAAATAGAAGAAATTTTATAAACAGAATAAATGGGAATTCCAAATAAAAGGCACAGGCTCAAATTCATTTAACAGAGTGGTGGCCCGCAAATGGCGTGGCTCCACGGATCTCATAAAGTTTGGAAAATGGTAAATATAAGGGGAAGGTACATTGAACACAATAACCGCTATTCTCCCTAACGACTTTGAATTCCACCGTTTAGATGCTTCAGATTCAGAGTCTCTTTGACCGCTAATGTGCCCCAAGTGAGTCATGGCCAACCTGATGCAGTTACTTTGTCTTTTGATCCTTAATTTTCGCACAGATCGCCCTTTCGGGTTTTCGACATATCAAGATGATTATTTCTCTGTTTCATGTCTCTAATTTTTGCCTGGACCGCCCTTTCGGGTTTTCAGTCCACCGAGATGCTCCTTTTTGCCTAAGCCGCCCTTTCGGGTTTTCGACTTACCGAGCTGTTCTTTTATTTTTAGACAAAGTATTCCTTGACTGCATCGGCGTTCACAGGACGAGGAAGTTCATCACCATCCATAGCCGTAAAAACCATTGCACCACCGGAGAACGCTCTCTTGACGACATATAAGCCTTTATAATTAGGCGTCCGTTTGCCCCTGGAGTCCGGTTGAAAGGATAAAATCTTTTTGAGCACAAGGTCTCCTTCTCGAAATTCACGAGGATGAACTTCCTTGTCAAAAGCTTGCTTCATCCTCTTTTGGCATAACTGTAAGAGAAGGGGGTTGCCCCTGCTGATGTGCGCACCGAAGTATGATACTCATGCAAAACGAAAGGGAGCATCCCATGCCAATCCTTGTAGGTGACCACCATTTTCTGCCCTATCTTCATGATGTATTTTTCTCTTTTTTTGTTTCTTTTTTTTTTTTGCAGCTTCAATGGCACCATTCATCTGGGATTCGACCAGGAATATTGTAATGGCAGTTCTCCTGAACCCAAGTTAATCCTTTCATATACTAATAACCGCGAGATCTCATCGGGAATCTCTTCGTCCTCTTCCTCTTCAGCTTCGTAGACAGGGAAATCAAAGTTGGGAGAGACAATAGGGTTACAGTGTTCAACGAGTTTATTGATGTTCAGTCTACATATGATTGATGATTGATTTTAGAAAATGAGTAAAAACGCAGACCTTTTGAAATTGATTGAAAATAAAATAAAAATATTTTTTTTGGGTTTTTTGTGTTACCATTTTCCAGAAAAAGCAGTAAAATAAAAATAAAAGTCGCGAAAGAAACGACAATTTTTCATTGATAGTGGTAACTTGAAGACAAAAGTAGAGCCCTACATGATTTCACTTTCGTATTGGGCGAAACGAAAGGATTTTTTTTGAAAAGACAAGACAACAAAAACACATAACTTGGACCCATGAGTAACTGAGGGAATGTCAACAGCATCCCAATTGCGGTAAATCCTTCCTTGTGTTTGCATGACCACACCCATTTTCTCTTTTTTGTCTGCACGAGTGTTGTAGGTGCGAGTAGGTTTGTAAGGTATGCGTCGGATCACTTTCTTGGACTAGGCAGATGGACCTTGTAGTACCCTAATTTTGTCCTACGCATTTTAAAACAAAAATCAAAAAAAATCAAAGAGGGGAAAAAAGTCAAAAGTCAACAAAAGTCAACAGAAAAGTCAACATTTCAAAAATGAGGACTTCGCACTGCGAAGCTCACTTCGCACTGCGAAGTCTGCGATTTTTCTGCAGATTTTTGGTTTCTTTGATTTAATTCCAGAATTTGTTGCATATCATTTCCATATTTATTTTAAGTAGCATTCATGGCTAATTGGGCCAAGCAAAGCCAGAATTGAAGGACTTGCCATTAATGCCAAGGTTGGAAGCTTTTTCTTCCAACCTAGCATGTGACAAGCAAGTGGGCTTGCCCTTGGGCAGCTCTAGTCCCTCCCATGTGACCTGATAACCACCACAAGGTTGCCAGCCACCTGCTTGAGGACTTTCCTCCTGCTTGCTTCCCCCAAAACCAGTCAAACCAGCTGGGTTTTTTCACTTGAAAAACCATGATTGCCTACTCTGTTTTGCAGCAGCTTTTCACCCTCTCACACCAGCCATAAGTAGCCTTTTCATCCCTCAATCTCTGAACATTACAGTGCACGTTTTTATTGATCAACCATTGAGATTGCAAGGATTGATCCCCAAGCATTAGCCAATTGCAAATCAGCTTTGTTCTTCATCATTACCTTCTAGAATTAGTTGAATTTGTGGCTGAAATCAAGCTGGATCTTGCCCCTTGGTACAAGGCAGGGTTGCCTCTATCCATTGGCATTTAATGCAAAGGGATTCAGCTTAATCTTGGCCACAAATCAGCTGAATTTTGGGATTGTGTAATGATGACAAAGATTTGGTTTTGGCCTATAAATAGAAGGCAATGCCCAAGGATACAAACACAGTTAACACAGCATTTTCAAGAGCAGAAACTCTACTCATTTTAGCCTACAAAACTCCACAAAATAACCAAAAACAATCCATCCAACACAAAGCTTACAAAAGTTCAAGTTCATCACAAATCTTCAAAACCTTTGTGAAAGCCTTCAACCAAATCAAACCAAGTGCAGCTGGAGCTTTGCTAAGGAGTTCTGTAAGTTTCTAAGCACTTATCTTGCATTTATAATTGTGTTTGCATAGCTATTTTGGTTCAAAACCTTTTGATTCCAAAAAACCCCTTTTGAATTTCAAAGAAATCCCAAGGTTTTCAAAACATCAAAACTGGTTTGTCCAACCTTTTTCACCCCAAAAACTCAAAGTTTTTTACCCATCTATAAGGTCCTGAGTGTGTTCAGAAGTTGTTTCTGAACAAAAGTTCAGAAACAGCTTCTGAACCCAAAATTTCGCATGCTTCGCAGTGCGAAGTCATGGTCGCAGTGCGACCATGACAGAACTCAGAACCTGAGTTTTTGTGTCAAAATGACCAATTTTTGAGGTTCTAGCCCCAAAGCTCAGAACCTAAGAGTTTTTAAACCCATGTTCTTCAAACCATAACAAGGATTTTGCATAATCTTGACAAAATCACAAGTTCGTATGACCATTTTGTGGATAACTTGCAAAACAAGTTATCTCCCCAAACTCTCAAACCAGCATGAACAAACAAGTTATGTTCATCATTTCAATCTAAACTTGAACAATAAATATTGTTCATGATGTTCAAAACTCAAAGATGAACATACACCGTTTACGTTCGCATTTTCGCAAAATGAGACGAACTTGCGCGTTTTTTAGCAAATTTGCTAAACCTTCCCACTTTGGGTTTTCAAACCAAATGTTTTGACATACCTTGGGATTTCTAAAGGATTCAACCCAAAAACATGAATGAAAAAGGGATGGTGTGACGTATGTCTCTCCATCGCCCCGATTGTACGAATGCGTGACGTATGTCTCGTCGCTCGGACAATCGTCATTCCTTTTTTCAATATGTACAACCCTAACCAAACCAAATCTTGGCCCCTTGTGGTCAATCCAAACCTTTTGGTCCCCCGTTGGCCATTAGACTCAACCCCTCGACTCATGTGAGTCCACTCGGTCAATGTTCGACTCGTCCGAGTCCATTGTACCCGTTCTTGATCTCAGTGGATCAATCGAACAATCGCCCGACTCGTTTGAGTCCACTCGGTCAATGTTTGACTCGTTTGAGTCCATTGCACCTCCCTTGGTCCCATAGCGACCAATTCAACCCTTTACTCTAACGGACGTACCTTTTAGCAATTCTAATGTGATTCACGAACAAACGCTTAATAAGTCTCCAAGTGCGAGCATACAAGCTACGTTCTAATCGCAAGAATTCGGTTAAAACATCGTCCATTTAAAATCAACCAACACATGTACGTTTTTCTACAAAGAACTACGTACGCTTTGAATTCTCCGACTACCGGGAGATACGTAGGAGCAAGATCGACATCTTGTCAAGCGCAATAATAAAAACTTTTTTTCTTTCTTTCGTTTGTTTTTATCTCTTTCCCCCCCTTTATTATGTTTAACATAAATGAACATGCACGCAAAGTATTAAAAAAAACAATTCAAGCTTTAAACCAAATAGAAGGTTCCCGTTGAGTACAACGGACGTGAGGGGTGCTAATACCTTCCCCTTGCGTAATCGACTCTCGAACCCGACAATGGTTGCGATGACCAAATCCTTATCCTCATCGTCTAAAGGGTTTTATTATCGTTTCCCTTTACAACAAAAAAAAAACTTAAGGGTTTATCAACGTTCCCTTTACACAAAAACTTTGGTGGCGGCTTCACAAAGGCCCTCCGAGCGTTTGCGAACGACCTCGGAGGATTTGCGCGTCTTTTTCCCGAGGAAAAAAACGAGGTGCGCACAGCTGGCGACTTCACTGGGGACCCTGTTCCCACTAATGAGTCAAGCCTAACCTATTTGGTTTAAGGTCAATTGTTTTATTTTCTTTGCGTGTCATGTTTATTTACTTTATTCATACATGTTATATTATGTTTATATTTGCTTTATCTGCTTTATATTCATATCCTATATATCAAATGCGGGGGTTACTTGAGTGATGTTACTCCACATTGTTCGGGTTAATGCCGGACGTGTGAGGCTCTCTACCCGAGCTTGAGAAAAAAAAACTAAGTTAGAAGGAGGTTGTGTGCGGAAGCCCGCGTTGACGTATGTCCGTGAGGTAGGATGCCCAACCCCGCTTAGACGAGATTCTCATATGGAATTAATTGAAGTCATGTCGACGTATGTCCATAGACAACCCTAATTCCATATGAGGTTAATGACTCTAAGGACCTCTTCTTAGGAATCCTACCTATTAGAGCTTACATGTGAGGATGGGGGAATTTTGAACCTACATATCACACCCTTGCACACCACCCATTCGCCTTCACTCATGCTTGTTACTTTGTGTTTTGTTTTCCCATCAGGGGCAATCAGCATTTATTTACTTGTTATTTTATATGCATAATTATAGTTGAAATAAAAATGACCTTTGTGTTGAGAGGGAGTTTCTTTTTTTCAAAATTCGAGCACTTCGCAGAGCAAAGGTATATTCGCACTGCGAAGTTGATTTTGAGGTTCGCAGAGCAAACATACTTCGCAGTGCGAAGCCTGCGAATTTTGTCAGCCCAGATTTCAAAGGTCACTAGCCAGCATTAATTCCCTCCAACTACTTTTTTCCGCTATCTTATCTAACCGTTATTTTATTATTTAACATAACTAAAAAAAACAGTTTTTCTTTTCTCACAAAAACCACTCTTCAAAAACAAGAAAATCATACCCATCTCTTCCATTTTTCTTCTTCTTTCCTAATCCAAGTAAAAATCACTCTTCTCTGCAAGCAGTAAGGTACGATTCCTCTTCTCTATCCTGCTTTACTTCTGATTCGTGTTATGGGTCTTAGGTTTTGGCTAAAACTTTTAAACTTTCATTTTAGGGTTTAAGAATTGTAATTAGTTCCTGTTTCTTCTTGCCATGCTAGGAATAAGTTATAATCTAGTAAATGTATGTCATGGGTAGTTAAAGTAGGCTCATTTCCTTTCCCATCTGTGAGTAATCTTACACGAAATCCACTCTACCCATTTTATAGGAATTTGATCAAAACAAGTTGCCATGTTAGTTGTAAACATTACCCATGCATTTATCCTTAATCATTCATCTAACAGGCTTTGTTTAGAGTTTAGTTTAAGAGTATAGGGTAGTTATCCAGGGATTTTATGGATTTGTTCTGTCAGGGTCGCAGAGCAAAGATGAACTTCGCACTGCGACCCATCTTTCTGGGCAGCCCAGAATTTTCGCATGACTTCGCACTGCGACCGTATGTTCGCAGTGCGACTGTAGCAGAGACAGAACCTGTGTTTCTCCCATTTTTTCCCTCCAATTCCATTCATTTCACCTCACATCACTTTTAATCACTTGCAATCATACTGACTTTGCCCTTTTCCTTGCAGATGGCACCAAGACCAGTAGGAAAACGCTCGAGAGGAGAGGCGTCCGGATCTAGACCTCAAGGGGGTTTCGATGCATCTCGCTTCCTAAGTCTTCGGAACCAAGAAAGATACGAGGAACTACTTGGCAGAACCTTCTGGCCTGAGAGGCAATTCATCATAAGTGACAGGGGCACTTGGAGGGAGTTGGCCCGATTAATAAACCACCGCCAGTGGGGAGTTTTGGTAAACCCTCCCCTTAACCTCAACTACGACATAATCCGGGAATTCTATGCAAATGCCATTCCCGTGGATCCAGAGGGGGAGTTTACGTACCAGACCATGGTGCGTGGTCGGATCATTAGATTCGATCGCGACGCCATCAACACCTATCTTCGAAACCCTTTCCAATTGGAAAATGATGAGCTGTGTGCTTTCCATAAGCACCAGAATCGTGGTAATTGGAACCACGATCTCTATGCTCAAACCATTTTCCAATCCGGAAAAAGTTATGAGCTTAATGCAGCAGGGCAGCCCACAAAGGCCCTCAGGGGCAACCTCACCACCTATGCCCAGGTCATTTTCCACCTTATCGTCCACAACATAAAACCCAAAAGCCATACCTCCTCCACCACCATGGATGTCACCCCCCTTATCTACTATATCCTCACCGGAAAACAAGTAGATGTGGCCAGGGCCATTTGCCAGGAGATTAAGATAGTGGTCGAGAGTGGCATCAAGCCACCGGCCAAGAAGATGTGTCCACTTGCTTTCCCGGGTCTTATCATGGGACTCTGCCGGGACGCCCGCGTAGTTATCCCTCCCCAGGTGTCCGAAACCATTAAGAACCCCATTACGGACGAGTACATCTCCAGACATTGCACGGGGAGGAGAGCGAGGGCACAACAGCCACGGCCTAGGCCTCCGCCAGCATCAGGAGATTGTCGCACTTGCACTTTCATATTGGAGCAGAATGCTTCCTCCCATCGATACATGACTATGATGCATGATTCCATGTATCGTCTTCAGAGGTAGCTAGGGAGGCCGACGGATCCTGATGATCAGATACCGACCCCCCAGATGTTCGCGGCTCACGGTCGTTGGCCCGGGGATAGGCCAGAGCATGCAGAGGCTGGAGGCAGTGGTACAGCGGCCGGAGGCCAGGGAGGAGGTGATGAGGAGGATGAGGACGAGGAGGACGAGGATGAGGAGACCGAGGATGATGAGGCTTTCACTCCTTGAGTGACCTTTTTTTTTTATGATTTCTCATATTTTGTTGTTCATGTTTATGTCGTTTGTCTCGTACACTTTTTAGAGGTCCTTTTTGGTTGGTACTTTGTAGCTATATTGATACTCTTGCTTTATTATTCGAGTACTTTTTGCTTTTATTACCTAGCTTTTGCATCATAATCATGCCTATTTATTTTTTAATATGTGTGAATGTTGAAATTTTTTGTTACCTATCATTAATAATGTGAATTTGACAAATCTTTCCGCAACCGAATAAGCCAAAGATTTAACCATAGACAAATGGTAGTGATGAATGTGATTAATTTTCGCAAGGCTAAATGCGTATTTCCTATTTCTTTCCGTGATTTAAACTTGAAAGGGAAATGTATATTCCATACCAAATTATACCATACAATTCACGTTATTTAATATGCTTGTTCTATGAACCATTTTAGAACCAGCCAGATGTGAGGAATCCCCAAAGTTATCATAATACATATGCAGGAGATCGACATTTTTGTTTAGCTCGTTTTTTTTATGTTAAATCCGAATTTTGTTTTTAATTACATAAAAGTGTTGACATGATCAAGGCATTTGTTTGAAAACGAGAGAAAACAATCAACCACAAACAGCCCACCCTGTGAGAAGTGAGTATTTGTTAAACCCCTTCGAGCCTAACAAATCAGAATTTTGACTATGAACTGCCAACTTTCATAAGCTCAACTGCTTAATGAGATTGCCGGAGTTTGTAAAAAAATATATTTTCAGTTCATAGTCAAAATATCACTGAATTCTGATATTTTCCTTTCGATTTTTGAACCCTTAAAACATCATGATTAGTGTCCCTTGACAAAAAAGAAGGGAACATTCAATTAGGGTATCATACCGAAGCAAAGGGGGAAAAGGGAGGAGTTGTGAAAGTCAGACAACGTTGGATTTCTTAAATTGATCTTGACAACCCAAGAAAAGAAAGAAAGAAAGAAAAGCAAACCAAGAAAAAGAAAAAAAAGAGAGAAGAGAAAAGAAAAAGAAGATCGATAAAACCCAAGAGTTGTCGAGATCAAAAGGAAAGCATTTGTGAATCACCAAAATGGTGATTTGGACAAAGAAAGGGGTAAGTTAGAAAGAATGTTCCCTCTTGTTTGGCCATTTGAATTCAATTTCCCCACATATGACATTTCTTTTGTAGCCCAGCCAAATTACAACCCTTAAAGACCTTTTGATCAATGCTTTCATGTTTTTAAGAAACAATAATTGGATGGACATATAAATCGATCGGAATGTTAACAAAATTGCCCGATGAGTGTTCATAACCCCTCACTATTAATATTCAATTTATTATTTACTTAAATGAGTGATAGGTTGGTTCATTAATAAACATGTTGATAATTTGAACTGTATGATATGATTTTTGTGTGGTATTTATGTCGACTTTTTCAGTACAATCTCGGAATAATAGGGGGCATAAAATTGCGTGCGCAAATTTCATATGAATCAACCAAAGTCAAAAAGCCCGACCTCGCTCGGCAACCAAAGTCAAAAAGCCCGACCTCGCTCGGCAACCAAAGTCAAAAAGCCCGACCTCGCTCGGCAACCAAAGTCAAAAAGCCCGACCTCGCTCGGCAACCAAAATCCAAAGCCCGACCTCGCTCGGCAACCAACAATAAAGCCCAATTTCCATTGGCACCCGCAATTTTTAAAATCAAAAACCAGATTGCTCCCGGTGCACAAATCATTCAAGGCTCAACCATGCTCAACACCCTCCCTGCAAATCACAAAAAGCCCAACTTGTCTTTGATATCCTTCAAACACCTGACCAAAGGGCCCAATTGGCATCAGCAATCCCAAAAACATTTAAAGGAACTACACCTTTGGGGCAGGTCACTCCCCCCATTAACGAAAATCTTCCCAAGCGAAGTCTTTTACTTTTGTCGAAATTTCCATCTATGATAGTGCATATATTTTCAAAACAAAAAGGTTACGTGGAATCTTTTATGTTTTTGAACAAGTAATAACAAGCACATTTTCTCTGAATTGTGAATACTTAAGGAAAAAAGCGTGCATCAAAATCTATCCATAGAGCAGATAAGACTCGCAGGCCAAGCATGTTTAATTGCTAAAGGGATTTCTGGAATATCCCCATCGAATCAAGAGCCTGAAGGGACGATTCAAGCGAGGATGACCGACCAGAGCACAAGCATCCCCAGCAGAACCATCAGTTATGCCCCTCAAGCAGTCTAGCACGATTTACACATCGGTTTAACAATCCCCACGAGGTATTTATTCCTTATTAATTATCGCGGTCTCACCCCGTCCATATTTAAATGTATCCCCTGAGAGTTTACCCCTGTGAGGATTACCAAATGTTTATGCCGGTCCACTTTTTATCTCGCCGGCCTAATCTTGTCTCATCAAACCCCAAGGGTCAAGAGGAGCAAAATTCCCCAGTAAACACCCTAAAGCATCCAAACACCAACAAAGGCTGGATATCGATCATGCTTCCAAAATGATCCTTTATCACCATGAGCCAAACCACATTGATATTCCCCAGGGAGTCTCAACCCCAAACAAAAGTCCAATCATTATTGGCAAACCCACACAAATCTTCGGGCTTAGGCTCGAACTACACCGGTTTTGATCCCATTTGGGTATGTAGGCAAAGGACCTTGTCCTTCCAAACCGACCAACCAAAAACAAACCAACAAAAAAGAGAAAGCCCAACTGTCATGAACACAACCACAACCAAGACCGACTCTGCTCGGCACCCAACCAACATTATTTTATTCATGCATGCATATTTAAAACCATTCATACACATGCATTTCATTTCATAAATCATGCATCCTCAACAAGGATTCTCCAGTGAGTATCGCATATTCACCAACATCCATCAACATTCAACCAGGGGCACCTATTTAGGGTAAGACCGCAGCTGGTTAGGAATCGACATTCAGAAGCAGTGCCTGAATAAGATCACCTAGTTTAGGTATCGATCTCTAGAAGCAGTACCTAGAGTAGATCACCTCCCCCAGTGTATCGACCTTCAGTGTTAGCGGCTGAATAAGACCGCAGCTCGTTAGGAATCGATATTCAGAAGCAGTACCTGAATAAGATCACCTAGCTTAGGTATCCACCTCTAGAAGCAGTACCTAGAGTAAACCTCCATCTTAGGTATCGACCTCTAGAAGCAGTACCTAGATAAGATCACCTACCTCAACGTTCCACCTCTAGTGACATCCTAGAGTAAATCGCCATCCTCAGGAATCGACCTCTAGAAGCAGTGCCTAGATAAGATTACCTTCATCCCCCATTGGATCTACCTCCAGTGTTAGCGGCTGGATACGATCAACCTTTACCAAACCATTGCATTTGCATTTCGCGAAGGACAAAATTCGGGTCCTTCTTTTTACTTAATTGATCTTCGCAAAGAGTTCATGAGATGCCCTCGGCACTCACGCACTCTATGCGAAGACACAATTAAGTAGGGGCAGCTGTAGTACCCTAATTTTGTCCTACGCATTTTAAAACAAAAATCAAAAAAAATCAAAGAGGGGAAAAAAGTCAAAAGTCAACAAAAGTCAACAGAAAAGTCAACATTTCAAAAATGAGGACTTCGCACTGCGAAGCTCACTTCGCACTGCGAAGTCTGCGATTTTTCTGCAGATTTTTGGTTTCTTTGATTTAATTCCAGAATTTGTTGCATATCATTTCCATATTTATTTTAAGTAGCATTCATGGCTAATTGGGCCAAGCAAAGCCAGAATTGAAGGACTTGCCATTAATGCCAAGGTTGGAAGCTTTTTCTTCCAACCTAGCATGTGACAAGCAAGTGGGCTTGCCCTTGGGCAGCTCTAGTCCCTCCCATGTGACCTGATAACCACCACAAGGTTGCCAGCCACCTGCTTGAGGACTTTCCTCCTGCTTGCTTCCCCCAAAACCAGTCAAACCAGCTGGGTTTTTTCACTTGAAAAACCATGATTGCCTACTCTGTTTTGCAGCAGCTTTTCACCCTCTCACACCAGCCATAAGTAGCCTTTTCATCCCTCAATCTCTGCACATTACAGTGCACGTTTTTATTGATCAACCATTGAGATTGCAAGGATTGATCCCCAAGCATTAGCCAATTGCAAATCAGCTTTGTTCTTCATCATTACCTTCTAGAATTAGTTGAATTTGTGGTTGAAATCAAGCTGGATCTTGCCCCTTGGTACAAGGCAGGGTTGCCTCTATCCATTGGCATTTAATGCAAAGGGATTCAGCTTAATCTTGGCCACAAATCAGCTGAATTTTGGGATTGTGTAATGATGACAAAGATTTGGTTTTGGCCTATAAATAGAAGGCAATGCCCAAGGATACAAACACAGTTAACACAGCATTTTCAAGAGCAGAAACTCTACTCATTTTAGCCTACAAAACTCCACAAAATAACCAGAAACAATCCATCCAACACAAAGCTTACAAAAGTTCAAGTTCATCACAAATCTTCAAAACCTTTGTGAAAGCCTTCAACCAAATCAAACCAAGTGCAGCTGGAGCTTTGCTAAGGAGTTCTGTAAGTTTCTAAGCACTTATCTTGCATTTATAATTGTGTTTGCATAGCTATTTTGGTTCAAAACCTTTTGATTCCAAAAAACCCCTTTTGAATTTCAAAGAAATCCCAAGGTTTTCAAAACATCAAAACTGGTTTGTCCAACCTTTTTCACCCCAAAAACTCAAAGTTTTTTACCCATCTATAAGGTCCTGAGTGTGTTCAGAAGTTGTTTCTGAACAAAAGTTCAGAAACAGCTTCTGAACCCAAAATTTCGCATGCTTCGCAGTGCGAAGTCATGGTCGCAGTGCGACCATGACAGAACTCAGAACCTGAGTTTTTGTGTCAAAATGACCAATTTTTGAGGTTCTAGCCCCAAAGCTCAGAACCTAAGAGTTTTTAAACCCATGTTCTTCAAACCATAACAAGGATTTTGCATAATCTTGACAAAATCACAAGTTCGTATGACCATTTTGTGGATAACTTGCAAAACAAGTTATCTCCCCAAACTCTCAAACCAGCATGAACAAACAAGTTATGTTCATCATTTCAATCTAAACTTGAACAATAAATATTGTTCATGATGTTCAAAACTCAAAGATGAACATACACCGTTTACGTTCGCATTTTCGCAAAATGAGACGAACTTGCGCGTTTTTTAGCAAATTTGCTAAACCTTCCCACTTTGGGTTTTCAAACCAAATGTTTTGACATACCTTGGGATTTCTAAAGGATTCAACCCAAAAACATGAATGAAAAAGGGATGGTGTGACGTATGTCTCTCCATCGCCCCGATTGTACGAATGCGTGACGTATGTCTCGTCGCTCGGACAATCGTCATTCCTTTTTTCAATATGTACAACCCTAACCAAACCAAATCTTGGCCCTTGTGGTCAATCCAAACCTTTTGGTCCCCCGTTGGCCATTAGACTCAACCCCTCGACTCATGTGAGTCCACTCGGTCAATGTTCGACTCGTCCGAGTCCATTGTACCCGTTCTTGATCTCAGTGGATCAATCGAACAATCGCCCGACTCGTTTGAGTCCACTCGGTCAATGTTTGACTCGTTTGAGTCCATTGCACCTCCCTTGGTCCCATAGTGACCAATTCAACCCTTTACTCTAACGGACGTACCTTTTAGCAATTCTAATGTGATTCACGAACAAACGCTTAATAAGTCTCCAAGTGCGAGCATACAAGCTACGTTCTAATCGCAAGAATTCGGTTAAAACATCGTCCATTTAAAATCAACCAACACATGTACGTTTTTCTACAAAGAACTACGTACGCTTTGAATTCTCCCACTACCGGGAGATACGTAGGAGCAAGATCGACATCTTGTCAAGCGCAATAATAAAAACTTTTTTTCTTTCTTTCGTTTGTTTTTATCTCTTTCCCCCCCTTTATTATGTTTAACATAAATGAACATGCACGCAAAGTATTAAAAAAAACAATTCAAGCTTTAAACCAAATAGAAGGTTCCCGTTGAGTACAACGGACGTGAGGGGTGCTAATACCTTCCCCTTGCGTAATCGACTCTCGAACCCGACAATGGTTGCGATGACCAAATCCTTATCCTCATCGTCTAAAGGGTTTTATTATCGTTTCCCTTTACAACAAAAAAAAACTTAAGGGTTTATCAACGTTCCCTTTACACAAAAACTTTGGTGGCGGCTTCACAAAGGCCCTCCGAGCGTTTGCGAACGACCTCGGAGGATTTGCGCGTCTTTTTCCCGAGGAAAAAAACGAGGTGCGCACAGACCTTTTGTGACGAAACAAAGGATGAGACTCGATTTAGAAACTATGAATGGAGTATGATGCATGATTATGCTTATGCAAAAAAGAAGGGTTTGTTATCGAAGGACTTTGTTGAAGTAATTGTAAACATCATGGTTTGAACATTTCATTTGAGCACCAAGGCATTACAAAATAGTTCTTTTTTAGAAACCAAGCCAAGGGACCAATTCAAAAGTCCTTTAGTGGAAGCTAGATTTTTTTAAAAAAATCTAAAGACTCCTAGCTTCCTTAAATTCAACAAATCAGGGCTCTTGAAGATGCACTTCCTAGTGCTCCTCTATGATGTTCACAAAAAAACTTGTTTAAGTCCTTCGATAATTGGATGAAAAAAATGTTTATGAATGAATGCATGAATGCATGGTTATGCTAAAGAACGGAGAAAACATGGTGAGGTTAAGTTCATAATGTTGGAGTCAAGGGTAAACACGCCATTTGGTAAGGACTATGGTTTCACATGTACCTGTATCACGGGTTCTACCAAGTTCCCAAAGTCCTCAACCCCTTCCAAACATCATCGGGTTACGAGATTGACTCCCGGTCCAACAATACTTGTAAGAAAGTCTCGTTTGAGTGTAGTATCGCGTATCAACTAATTCAAGATTACTCTTGGTTAGCCACCGCACTACGTCCTAAAAGGCCAAGATGGGTTAAGTGTAACTAAAGGTCCTCAGCTTCATAGGTCACTTGAAAATAATAATGCCGGACATGACTACTCATGCCGACATAATAATACTTCCAAGATTCCTCCGTTGAGTGGGGTTATCACATGTGCCACATCCGAAATTTACTCTCGGAAAGACACTTTGATTATACCACCATCCTATCTTATGATTTCCCTCAAGTCCGGGTGTAGGACTTATCTCACCACTCTCGCAAAAGGAAAAAAACACATAGGCACATATTTACATTTTTTTTGTTTTAAGCAAGTTATAGCACAAAATAATTAAATAAATTCAAGTTAGGCTCAACCCTCTTAGGGAATCCCCAGTGAAGTCGCCATTTCTGTCGCGGTGATTTTCGGAGATCAAGCTATTGATTAGCATTGACTCACTAATTTTATTTCACGACTGAACTTTTAATTTTTCAAAAGAAAAAGTGGAAAAAAGTTCTAAATTACCACAATTTTAAAGATTAGGGTTCGGGGGTTAGTTACGTTTAGGGAAGGTGTTAGCACCCTAAACGTTCGTAGTACTCTACGAGAACCTCTTGATTTTATTTATTTATTTCGGCTATAACTTGCTTATATTTTTTTTAAAAGAAAGAATTAGAGTAGTGAGAAAAGAAAATGTTTTTTTTTTATTTTTTATGATTTGGAAGGACAAGGTCCTTTGCCTACGTACCCGTGAGGGATCAAAACCTCGTAGTTCGGGGTAAAAATGACAGTTGATTTGTTTTGTATTTTTTATTAGTTTTTAAAAAAGGTTTTAAAGATAAAATAAAAGCCAAGTGGCAAAATGAGATTGGTTTGTGTTTTTTTAATTTTTGAAAATGATTAAGGTGTTATTAAAGTGGATTAATGGTTATTTAAGAAAAATAAAAGAGAAAAAAGGGACACTTGATTTAAAATCAAGGTTTGTTTAAGAAAAAGATTTTTGTGATTTTTGATTATTTGCATGTTTTTGTTTTTTTTTTATAATTAACTAAGACTAAAAGAACAAAAAGCTAAATACGAGGAAATTACGTGGTGACGTTGGATCACCACGAAATCCTTTGGAAATTAAACTAACCTAATATTTTTTATATTTTTTTGTTTTTTTGACATAAAGCAGAATAAATAAAACGTGAGTGTCGGTGCATATTCTCATTCATATTTACATTGTACCTAAATACATTCTATTAAAATGAAATGAAAAAAGACAAAATGATGAACAAAATAACAAAACTTGCAAATGCATTAAAATAAATATGCTAAGAATAAAAGAAAATAACAATGCATGAAATGCAAAACAATAAATAAATATGTCACATAAAAGTTGTCGCGGTGATTTTTGGATATCAAGCTATTAATTAGCGTTGACTCGCAATTTTAAGATTCACCACCGATCTTTTATTTTTCCGAGGAAAAGGGAGAAAGTTCGAAAAACCCTATTTTTTAGAGATCAAAGGTCCGGGGGTTGGTTACGCAAAGGGAAGGTATTAGCACCCTAAACGTCTATAGTACTCTATAGGAACCTCTTGCTTATTTTTATCTTTATGCTAAATTGATTACTTGTTGTAAAATAAATGCTTAAGTGTGAAAAAGATTAAAGTGATGAGAAAGAAGAAAGGGAAAATGTTTTTGTTATTTTATTGATTTGGAAAGACAAAGCCTTTTGCCTACGTACCCGAGCGGGATCAAAATCACGTAGTTCGGGGTAAAAAGCTGAGTGATTTGTTTTGGTTGATTTTAAAGTTTGAAAAAGGTTTTAAGAAAGATGAGAGGCCGAAAGGCATAGAAGGATAAAAGAGGAAGTGAGTTTGATTGATTTTAAATTGAAGAAAAATGTTTGGATTGATTAAAAGTTGATTGAAATTTGATTAAGAAAAGAAAAGAAAAGATTGATTTTTTTTGAAGATTTTGATTATAAAATGTTTTTGGATTTTGACTTTTTTGACTTTTTTGTGAAAATTTTGATTAAGTCCTAAGGTCCAGAGACTAAGTTATGCTGAGAAGGTCTAAACGCGCCGGATCCCTCAAAATGACGTTGGATCAAGTGAGGGTCCTTTTCCTCGGATACGGTCCAAATTACATTATTGTCCTCGACATAAAGCATAAAAAATAAATGTGGTGTCGGTGCATATTCTCATTTATATTTTTTTTTACATTGGACCTAGATACATTCTAATGGCAATAAGATAAATGACAAAAATAATAAAATAAAATTGCAAAGACATTAAAGTAAATATAAGAAATAAAAATGCATGAAATGCAAAACAATAAATAAATATGGTGCATAAAATAAATAAAGAAAATAAAAATTCAAGGCATAAAATAAATATGATGCTGAAAATAAAATGAAAAGAAAATAAAAATGCAAGACATAAAATAAACATGATGCTAAAAATAAAGAAGAAAAAGATAAAAATGCAAGACATAAAATAAATATGATGCATAAAATAAAGAAGAAGAAAATAAAAATGCAGGACATAAAATAAATATGGTGCTGAATACAAAAAAAGGAAATAAAAAAAAAAGAAAAATAAAAATGCAAGACATAAAATAAATATGGTGCATAAAAATAAAGAAAAAAAAATAAAAATGCAAGACATAAAATAAATATGATGCATAAAAATAAAAAAAAGTATGCAAGACATAAAATAAATATGGTGCAGAAAATAAATAAAGAAAATAAAAATGCATGATGCAAGGCAAGAAAAAATAAACATGATGCATAAAATAAATAAAGAAAATAAAAATGCATGAAATGCAAGACATAAAAATAAATATGGTGCATAAATAATAAATAAAAATAAAAAAAAATAAAATGATAGAAGGAAAAAAAAAAAATAAATAAACAAAATGGCATAAGAAAATAAATAAAATGCAATAAATAGTAAAAAAACAAAAGAAAAAAAACAAATAAGAAGGTGGGGCCCGCGGTCAAAGGGGGAAGAAGTCAACTTCTTCTTCCCCAAGCAAAAAAAATCAGCCGTGCCATACATGGAAGAAAACCATGAAAATTTAAAAAACTCAAAAACTCAAACAGACCTCAAAAATCACAAATGAATATACCATCTTGCTCGATTTTTCGCACTGATCATGAATCTTTGCTTAGATTTCACAGTAGAGGTTTGTGTAAAAAGAAACGTAAACAACAACTTCAAATTCAAAAATGCAAAAATGTAAATTAAGCAATTCTAAG